>NC_051168.1:120329214-121045114 GCF_013339725.1 Rhipicephalus microplus
ATATTATCGGGAGCATGGTTTGATACAAAAAGCCGCATGAGCCCTCCTAAAATATTTGTAAGCACCTTGAGCGATCGCCTCTAAAGCACTGGACTGTGTTATGCGTATGCAATGGGTATCTCCTCTAATATTTCTTTGAATACCTTCCTCCATTTCCACCCCACATGTATGCTATCGCAAAGAAAGTAAACTAACCTTCCTTTGGTTTTTTTGTGTTCCTTATCTCTCTCGCTCACTGCTTGGCCCACACTATCTTTTTTTCATGTATATTTAGTTCGATGAGTGTCCTCATTTCTCAGCCATCAAACGGTGTTTTTGCCTTGGTGATAAAGCTTAGCTTGATAACGTGGTAAAAGAATAAGTGTTACCACCCAAAAAAGTACGTCGTGCCCACATTGCGTCGTCTTGACGTCTTACTAGTTTTTGTGACAAAAATATTATGCGGAAAAGCAGCAACGAATATTTTTCTGTGTTGTAGCCTTTGGTTTTTATTCGGGTTCACTAGGTTTTGTGTGGTAGTACAAAAACATAAGCAGCAAGGTATTATAACTCATAGTCTGTTAAGCCATCGTTTCTGTCCGCTTCGGGTTACGTCAGATGTGTTCTAAACAAGTGCAGTTGCTGCAGTACGCTCTTCAAAAACCAAAAAAAAACACCACTATGTGAGAAGGATAGCACACTTGCCTGGGGAATTTGCACGATCCTTTTTCGTGGACGCCCTCTCTGAAAACAGATATCATGATGATTTGAATATAATGGTAATATAGTGCATGAGTGACGCCACACACACGCACGGGTAGTGATTGCCCACTGCCTTGTTTAACCGACGTGCAAGAGATATATATATACACAAGAACGCAGTGTTGCCAAACTAAACACCTAAATAGAATCTACAAGGACTAAATGCACAGGTGTAGAATGGAATAAGAAAAACTTTATTTCAGCCCTGCAGGAGGCGCTAAGCGCGAATTGGGTGTCTCCCACGTAGGTGTACAAGACTATTTACGTTATTACAGGTGATTCACGTGCGATTTACACAGGGAAGTCTACACTGCGATAAGTACACTTCAATATAAAGACACTTAATTATCCATATATACAAAAAGTATTCAATGTTGCATGAAGCAGGTTACATAACTAATAAATGTTTATACATTCTTACTAAATAGCCACATTGGTCCGGAGGCCGTCTCTCTCGGTGCTGCTGAATACAACGACCAGCTGAGCATGATATCACTGGTTTTTCCGCGGTATTCACGAGTGGGTGTGAGACAACTTCTGAAGCAGGAAACTGTTCAATCTCTATCCTCGTTGTCAAATCAAGATTTTGGACAGCACTAGCCAATGGTTGCGCTATGGCAAGACTTTCTCGGAAGATGCTGACTGGCACGTTACAGAGAGAATGGCCGCGTCACAGAGATTCTGATGAAACAAAAATACATGACCTGCACATCGTTGTTGAAGGCTATTGTGACCCGAATAATGACGAGCAGGCATCTTGCAAAGCTTCATCGCGGGTCCATGTTTTCCGTCATCGAGACCGAAGGATCCCAGGCCATGTTCCTCGATGACTTCCCTAGGCTACGAGATGGAAAGTTTACTCTTGAATGACACCAATGGTATTTTCCCCCGCACAATGTCTCTTACCGCCAATATTGTCAGTTTTGCCGCTCACCTCCTGTCGGTTCAAGTTTTGCTGTACCCTTTACGGTGCTTGACACGTTGCAGAAGTTTTGCGAGTTTCTTGTGGGGTGTTTTTGCGAATGACTCTGGTGATAAGCCTAATATTTGAAGATTTGCTCTTGGCAGCCTTCTATGCACGAGTACAATAGGGGCCACTCCTGCTGTGGCAAGTGGCACACACCTGTATACGGCAAAGTAATTTCGTACAGCAGATCGCTGCGAAGGCTGCTTAAATAGAGGGAGTAGAAGGTAATTCTTGAACGTGTGGTTGCAACGCTTAATTGGTTCGTTTACCAGCGGGTAATAAAGTTATGAGTGTGACAGTTCGATGGCTATTTCTTGTAGAAATTTATAAATTTTTTAGCTGAACTTGGGCTCTTCATCACGACTATCTCGTTAGCATAGCCTTACTGTACAAATACGTTGAGCAAGAACTCGGTCCTGCGTGTTGTAGGAATATAACGACAAAACTGTATTTTTGGCCATTTTGAGAAGTAGCTTACAAGTGCCAGGACAAATGTGCACTCTGGAGGCACACCCTCCAGGGGAACAACAATATCCATCGAAGTTTGTCCTACTGTCTCTCGGTTGCTCAATATGTTACAGTGGGGCATGCGACGTCATTGCAGATTTATCTGCTTTTTGATAGACGCTACAAATGTGGATGGCTTCTTCAACGGGGATATCATCACGGCACCACAAAAACTGTTCTCTATGTAGAGGTTGTTGCTTCCGATACCCTGCTGAAGTTCTGCGCCGCTGCCACCAGCTGAGCGGCGAGAAATGAAAGAACTACGAGCCACTTCGCATGCAACAGCAATTCTCCTACCACTGACAATTCGTCTCGAACTCTGAATTATAGACTTTTCATGCAATTTTCCTTTGTGAGGACCAAGGCCTATTTATGGACGTCTTCACGTTTTGTATAATTAGTATGAACCGCTTGTTCAACGGTTCTTTTGCCTGGCATGTTGGTTGAACTATGAAAAATATTTCTTTTTCCAAACTTAAGCCCCCAACCTGCGATATGAGCAGGCAATCGCGAAAGAGCATTGGAAACTTTGACGAGCGCTTCTGGTACTCCACTCTCGTGTTGAAAAGGAGTAGCCTTCTACACGAACTTGTGATTCGGCACAAGTGTCGGTGCGAGCCCTGGAAAGACAAAATTGGAACGAATGCCTGATGGTCTGTTCACAGGATGAAGCTCCTTCTTCACAGGTATGCATGCCAACGCTGACATGCGCGAATACATGCAAGTGGTTTTTTCTCGCCATCTGCTCATTTTCTTTCAGTAAAACGTGTATCTGGTTGAGTTGATTCAAAATCTGTGCAACATGACGTGTGCAAATGCAGACGAACGACAACAGAAAAGAATGAACAGAGCCAAGCGCATACTTTCAACTGAATATAAGGTTTTGATCTTGTTACCGCTTAAAAATGTTATATGTATCTACACTTATGAAGGATGACGAAGAATCAAATTCAGTTGAAGGCTTGCACTTGTCCCTGTCCATTCTCTTCTTTTGTAGTTCGTCTGCATTCGCACCCACCAGGTTACTTAGAATTACTCTCCTTCACCTGGAATCATTGGCGTGACGCAAAAGCATAAAGCTACTTACCTGTGCGCTGTTGAAAGTCTGTTCGTAGACCATGATCAGACGCATCAGTTGAAATGTCAATTCGAAGCGCAGGATCAAAAGTGGTAAAGACAATATTTGAAGATAATACCGCCTTTGGTGCGCGGGAACTGTCATCCATACCATCAAACCAGGTGAAACATTCACCTTTTATGAAGGGACTTCTCATTTGTTCGACCATCTAGGCTATGTGTGTCACAGCCTTTGCGTAGTATTCCATAAAAAAAAGAAAGAAATGGAGTTCTGTGACACCGCTGCGAACTGGGGTTTCATCAATTCCGAAGACTTTCCATGAAAAAGGCGAAATACCACAAGGTGTCACCTTGCCCCTCAAGAATTCTAGCTTTTGAACTGCAAGCACAAATTTGATGTGAAGCTTCAGATCTGCGTCTTTGATACGCTGCAACACTGTTTGTAAATTGTTATGTGCTCCTCAGCCGACTTACCAAAAACAATGTTATTCTGTATGTAAAAGAGAACACCCGAACAATTGCGAAGCAATAGAGACATCATTTCATGGTAAGCAGCAGGTGCTGAAGCTAGCCTAAAACAAAAGTGTTTGAACAGGTACAGCCCTTGGTGACTAATAAAAGCTTTTGAGTCCCGACTCTCAGAATCGAGGAGAACCTGCTGATAGCCGCACGCTAAGTGAAGTTTCGACTGGTGCGAGGCACCTACTAAAGCATGAAGCAACGCGTCCATGTGATGCAAAGGAAAGGTGTCTAGAACGATGACCTTGTTAGGTTCACGTAAATCTACGCAGAGTCTAATACTTTCTTTTAAATGACTATAATAAGGGACAATCGTTCTGACGTGTCAACACACTCAGTGATGTCTGGACTTTATGATAGCTGCAGGTAAGAAAACATGTGTAGTCGTTACAATAAAGAAAATAACGAAGCTTTTTTTTCTGCTGGCTAAACACTCTCATGCGTCGAAATCCTGTGACAAAATCTTTTGCAAGACGTAGCTCATTTGCAAAGGGTGACCAAAGTTTAGCAGAAGTGCTGATAGTAGTTGCATGAATGAATCTAACGCATAGGTCCGGGCTGCTTTGGCATTCGGTACCATGCTACACAGACACAACTACAGCTTAGAGCCTTCAATGCGTAAATGCGTAGCTCCAAAGCTAGAATGGCCTTCAGACCAATGAGAGAAGTGGCTCGGTCAACAACGTAAAACAAGAGCAACTCGCTGAAATTTTCGAAATCAACCTCAGAAAAAAACTCAATTTGAAATTGCTCTTTTAGAATGATTCAGACGAGTGACACAAGAAACTGGAAGCAGTGGCAGGCCAGAAAAATATTGATCGAACGCCCTTCCCGAAAGATACAAAATGGGCGAGCTGGACTGGACTAAATCTTTCAAACTTAACTGTCCAACTTGAGTATTAACGCGAACTGCAGCTGCGAGAGGTTGTTTAACCACAAGAACCTCTACGAATTTATCAGTCGAGGGGCTTTCTACTACAACCTTGTGGTGAGCTGCTCGCGAACCATTCTGGTTGCGAACAACTTCGAATTGTCTGATACGGCCCCAAAAGGAGCACTTTTTACCTTTAATTGCGCAGGGTTTCCATGACTGGCGATGGTGATAAGAACCACAAATAAAGCACTGAAAACAACTGATGGTTCCCTGCGAATCCGACGAACAGGGATTTCAAGACATTGGGCGATTCTCATACGTGCCTGCGTTATCGCATTGACCGAAAGTGCGAGCATATGACCGCAATTGAGGCGACTGCAACAATGAATTGCCTTTCACGCGAGACTGTGCAGACACTGGTTGCACGTAAATAGAAAATTTCTTCACTTCCTCTGCTGCATGCTCAATTTGACTCACGAGAGTGACCGACTTGTTGAATGAAAGCTAAGACATAACTTTTGCTCGAACGAAATCGAACTCTGAATGTAAACATTCGACAGAAGACTGTCTGGTTGGGTATGAAACCGGGAGGTGATATAGACTCCAACCAAAAGTTTCGAACACACCCGACGTTTCGGAACCAACTTGGTTCCTTCCTCAGGGGTGACTGTGGAAGCTACGTAGCAGCGGCGTCTTCAAAGCACTCGCAGGCTAATGACCCCTCTGTTCTCGTTTCGCCGTGGAGCGCAATCCATGTGTATACACTGGGGGAAGGGTTCCGAGAGAGCGGTTGATGTTATGGGCTGTTCTCTGTATGTGCCACGACTCGAGTAACAACCTTCTCCTTCAGTTCGGCTCACTTTGAAAGATGGCCGTCACTTCAAAGTTTAGGACATAACTCCCTGCCTCGCATCGATAATGGTTTGGACTGCTTAGAAGAAGCCGACTTTTTTTCCTCGTTACATTTGCGTTCCGGCTGCTGGCAGGTGCCCATGGCACATGACGACCGCCCGAAGACAGCCCTTGCAAAACCAGAAGGACTATATGAATTCACCGTTATGTCCTTTGGCCTATGCAACACGCCTGGCACTTTCGGAATGATGATGCATACCATTCTTCGAGGTCTGAAATGAAATACGCGTCCGTGTTATTGGGACGATAATGTGAAAATTTCAAGCGACTTTGCGACCCACCTTAGCCGCCTCGAGCAAGTTCTTGCGTGCCTTTACACGGTGCGTTTAAAACTTAACTTGAAGGAATGCCACTTCAGTGCTCCCAAGCTTGTCATCCTCGCCCATGTGATTTCTAAAGACGGCTTTTTCCGTACCCTACAAAACTTATAGCAGTAGCGGCATTCCCAAAATCAACCACCATCAAAAAGCTCTGAAGCTTCATCGGCCTATACTCGTACTTCAGGAGCTAAATCCGCAATTTCGCCTTCATTATCGCCCCCTTGAATAATCTTCTTGCCGGAAGTTCTCATTTGTCATTTGTCAACGTGGTGGCAGGCGTGTTACGATGCATTTCAGGAACTCCGATGGCTCCTCCCTACGTCCCACATACTCCGAGATTCGATTCGTCTGCTCCGACGGAGCTTCATACGGACGCTACTGGTGTCGGGCTAGAGGCCATACTGGCCCAACGCAAGAATGGATTTGACGATTACGTCGTTGCTTATGCGAGCCGCACCTTAACTACAGCCAAGAAGAATTATAGTGTCACTGAGAAGGAGTGGCTCACTATTATTTGGGCAATCAGAAAATTTCGGCCTTATTTAAAAGGACGTTCCTTTTATATTGTGACAGACAACCATGCGCTGTGCTGGCTATCTTCACTAAAAGATCCTAATGGTCAGCTCGCTCATTGGACATTGCAGTTACAGGAATTTGATATACGTGTCATATACCGTTCTGGCTGGAAGCATTCCGACTGCGATGACCTGTCACGCTCGCCGTTAGCTTTAGAGCCTCTCTGTTCACCTATCTCCGCCAGTGCTGCCTTGGCAATCAGCATTTCAAACATAACTTCTGAGCAAAGCAAAGATGCTTGAAAGTCTTCCCTTTTGGACTTTCTCTCAAGCCGATCACGCGCTGCAGTTTCCAGGACGCTTCGCTGCCAAGCGCCACACTTTGCTGTTCCTGATAAGCTGTTTTACCTCCTAAACTACAGTTCGATCAGCCGTAAGTTGTTGCTTGTCATTCCCCGACATCTCCGCTCTGACATCTTCGCCAAGTTCCACGATGATCCACAACGTGGCTACGCCGGTGTGTTAAAAACATTCAATCGCTTCCTGCTGCAGTACAACTGGTGCGGTATGTACAGTTCAATTTGCCGTTACGTAAGATCTTGCCGTAGGTGCAAGCGATGCAAGATGCCCTCTCAACATACCACAGGTTCCTTGCAGCCGTTACATTGTCCAACAGGAGCTTTCGATTGTGCCGGAATCGACCTTTACAGTCCGCTTCCTTATACTTCGGGTAGCAACCACTGGGTCATGGTCGCTATCGACCACCTGACGTGGTACTCTGAAACAGCTGCGCTACCTTCGGCTACCACAAAATACGTTGCATGTTTTATACTACGAAACCTGGTTTTAAAGCATGGATCACATCAAGAGTTACTAAGCGGATACGGCCACGTTTTTTTTTCTGACGCTATTAAAGAGTTGTTGAGCGAGTGTCCTATCATACAGCCTACTACCTCGGCCTATCATTCTCAATCTAACGTGATGACAGTGTTTTGATTGGACATTTTGGGATATGCTGGTCATGTACGCTTTATCCAACCAGTCGAATTGCGATAGCATACTGCTTTTTGTTGCATATGCCTACAACACTGAAACGCAAACCGCCACTAGATTTTCAGCTTTCTATCTTCTATATGGACGCGAGCCATCATGAACAAGGGATAGAATACTTCCTTATTGACCAGACTCTTCAGCGTTGAGAACCGTTTTACGAGAAGCAGCACATGCTCAAGACTGTCGGAAGCTTGCTCGAGCGTTCATGTCACACGACCAGACGCGCCAAAAACATCGCCACGACGCATCGACCACGCGTCAGAGCTTTGCTCCTAACTCGTTGCTATGGCTACGGATTCCTTCTAGTTATCCGGAACTCTCCCACAAGCTTTCGTCGCGGTATCATCGCCGCGGTACCTTTCGTCGCGGTATCTCGTAAAGCCACTGCACGCATCTCCAGACAAGCGTCATAGGGGATAAGATATCGTACACATCTCTTGGCTCAGGCGGTACCATGACCCTCCTCCGTAACCTGTGCTTAGGTCGCAAGGGCGACTACCTAATTGCCAGGGAGTAATTGTAACGAGGGCAGTGGACACGGAGCCCTAGTAGAGAAGAAGAACACGCGCTGTGAATGCATTCAGATAATCTTTGTACTAATTATATACCTCGTTCACCGAGTCAACTCCTGCTTGTTGAAGATCCCGTTACAAAACATTTTAAAAAAGAGACGTTCCATAATACTATGTGAACACACGTCAGCAATGAACTGGTCACGTAATGACTTCTCTTGCGACAAAAATGAACACATCGCAGAATGTTGAGTAAGCATGGTCACGTATTCTTGACTAGACTCACCTGGAAACAGAATGCGACGGTGAAATTCTCGACGACAAGGTTGGCGGTTGTATCAAAGTGCTCTTCGCCAGGGGAAATACAGTGTTTGATTCGTGGACATGTCCAATTCAGCCTTCACTCATTAGATGGAACGCGCCGCCTGATTCCAGTCTTTCTTCCGCGACGTCATTTTGACGCCATGCCGCTTTTATAACTCTCAACACTAATAAAATTATTGAATGCGTTTCGCCTCAACGAATGCTGCACCCAGTCATCCGCTATGGTACGTGCATCTGTGAGGCTGCGTATGGACTATAGGCACGTCAACCCTTGAATTGATATTAAAGTGGTCTCTGCCTGACACATCTGCAAGGTTGTAACGAAATTTCATCATCGCTCGATTTTCAAGCATCGTAACACATTCATACGCACGTTGAGACTTGTCACGTTTGTTTGAAAGTTCTGTTGCTTTTCATTTCGTCAACCTAATTTTTTTTTCGCTCGGAGTATGCTGGCGGATTCGGTTCGTCGACATGGTCAAGAGCGCCAAGACGTCATGATTCGCCGTTTTTTGGAGCAGCTGAACGAGTTCCGGCAAACTGGATATGTCAACGAGTTGCACACGACCAGAATACAACCCCCTGGGCCACTACCACGTAGATACACGTCTGGCCTAGCTCCACTTCCCACTTTTTAATCGGCATTTTTCGGTCCCTGCAAAACAGACAGGATACTGAAAATACCCTGGCCTTGGGGTTCCAACAATTGCAGTAGAGTAGCCTTGCATCGCTCTGAAGTGAACATGGAAGCACTGGAACCCATAGGTAGACCATGAACATGTCGTATCATCAGGACAATGAGATCACGGGGCACCCGGTGTCAAAAGTAACGGATTCAGTAGGTTCCTACCAGTGAAGGCAATCAGGTAGGCGTGGTGAACGTGCGTAGCTGGTTATCCCAGGGAAGTCATATCAGAAGGGGTTCAAAACACTATAGTCGACATTGTAATGAGAGAGGGATGTGGCGTGCACGCGTGGGTAGCGACTGAATACTGCTTTTTTTGATCAACACCCCACAAAAAAAACAAGCACATGGCCACAGCGTTACTCACCTAAAAACTCCCGCCAAAACTGCAAGAATCATTCACAGAATAAAACTAGTATATTGAGGACGATGTTACACAAATTATGCATTCAGAGAATAATTTTCTGGAGGGAGTAACAACTGCGTCATAACCGATATTTTAGTAAAGTCACGTCGCCCTATAACGACATAATTATGTGCCCTTTAAGTTTGTTGATTGTGCATCTATCTATCTATCTATCTATCTATCTATCTATCCGCCCACGCATAGGTGCTCCCGTAGCCGTTTCTTTTTTGGATATGCCAATGTTCTTACGTATTTACTTAGCATTACGAAAAATGCAAATGAGGGATCGGCACTTGAAGATCATGGCATGCATGTCATGACCAGAATGCTTCACATGCCAGTCTTGCGTAAGTACTCTTGCAGCTGTTTTTTTTTTTTTTTGCTTTACATATACAAAAAGTTCATTGTGTGGCAGCAGTATAATATTATTATGTGGATTTGAACGTCCCAAAACCGCTGTATGAGTATGAGAGAAGCCGGGGTGGAGGGTTCCCTTTATATCGACTACCTGTAGTATTTTAACATGGACTGAAATCTGAGCACACGGGCATACAGCATTTTCGCCTTTATGGAAAATGCAGTCGCCGCACTCGAGATTCGATCCAGCGAGTGACCGCAGTATACAGGAAACCTAAGTGACATGTTAATTTCAAGGTGGCCCTTACATGACAGCTTATATTGAGACGACTATAGTGACCAGCTCGCCATCAGTGGATGGCTTCAAGTGTGAGGTCTTGAAGTTGGCGGCGTTCGATTGAGTTAGTATCACATCGGCGCGCATCTAGTTTTCTGAGATCAAACATGTCTTAACATGTTATGTAATGCATTTCTTTTATAGAATGAGTTACATCAGATTGAATTGGTGTGCTCTCGGCTATCTCAATTTACAAGAATATATACCAAATTGGTATTCTGAGACATTTGTTTAGGGCGAACAATAATGACAAGTGTATATATCAAAATCACGAAATACGTGTCATGTGTGATGTGACCCACCCGCCACGCCTTGTTGTGCTCACGACACACAGAAATAGTATGCTGAGATATTTTTTACGAAGAAAACTGACAGGTGTTAACACATTTATCATGAACCATATGCCATGTGCGACACGACACCAGCGTCAGGTCATGTCGCACTCGCCACCAGTTAACTAGCTTAACCTAATATTGTGCTACTTGGTTCGGTAAGAAACATAAATAGAAATTGGCAGCAGGAAAACCATGATATGCATATCTGAACGAAATTAATTGCACATCATGCTCATCGTAATTTATAGGCCCGCTTCTTAGCTTGTTATACTCAAATATTGCTAAAGCAGGTTATGAATTCATGTGTAACACAAATGACAGGTGGTAACGTAAAAATCACGACATGCTTGTAATGTATGGCAAGATTTTCATGCTTCGGTCATGCTTCTTTATGCCCGTTTCGCTAGACTGATTGACGCCGGAAATAGTTGGGTGGATTTGGAGTATGAAGGACTCCATATGCGGTAAGTTGAAAATTCAGACAAGTATTTGATTTACGGCACGATACACATAATACTGCCTTGGTGTTTTTTCAGCGGCTTTTATACTAGTCTATATATAGCATGACCATTACCAATAGATTCTACATTGTATATACCAGAATAGACGTTTCAGTAGCATGGTTTGTACTAAACTGCATATGTATGCACGTGTGCACGCATGGTAAGCATGCGATAGTAAAAGGCATAAAAGGCATGAATGACTTAATATATCCTAAAATCAAACAAGGAAGTGGACAAAGCTCTTCACTTGCTGCTTCGCTTTACATCGCTTCTTGCAATGCACAAGGTCTGCCGCAAAAATAATTGCGATTCTAGTAAATGATTCAATGTTGCCTTTTGATTGCATTTTGATTCAGGTTCATCACAGTTTCATCATAGCTGTGTGAGCCTTATAACCTTTTTTTTCGTGAAGTGTAGGCAGGGTCTTTGAAATTTGACCACAGTTTTAGTCATTGTTGATTGCTTTTGTCGCATAAAAGTTTTACCCAGTACGCTTGTTTTAATTTCCTTTATACACCATGCTCCCTATAAGAATGAAAATCCACTTGTATGCACTTCTACTTGCAGCTTCAAATTATATGGTTTATATTACTGTAGCGAGGTGACGCAATTATGTAATTTGCGTGTAGTGTTTCGTTTGTAATTCAGCACTTCATTATACGCCACCAACTTTTTCGATTTTAGTTTGAGTGATTAGGCCAGACCTACATCGCCTGTTCAAATTTCATAACCACGACTACCTCGGCAACTTACTTGAATAAAGATTTTGGTGGCAATGATATTGCTGAGTCTCATTTGAACTCTTTGCTTGCTCTTCTGTGACGCGAGAAATACAAGAGTACTCAGACAGTGACCTTGTCAAGTTAGTTTCATATATTCTTTCTTGTTGGAATTTATTCTACGCCGGATAAGATAATTTAATGTATTTCTCTCTGCGAAGAATGACATAAGCAATTGAGCAATTGAAACATTTCTTTTAAAGAAAGATTAAATCATGAGCGACCCATGTTTACTATGATCACGAGGAGCACCAACGTTATTTGTCAGATATATGTCCTTTTATGAAACACATCGGCTCTTGTGCATGCCTCGCCCAACCCTCTTGCTTTATCTGTGGAGCTGGCATGCACTCTTGAATTCGTTCTGTTTCCGCTGCCCAAGGCGCAATCCTAAGCGCATTTTCCTGAACAATAGCGTACATTATGCTAGTTATTGTGCTTCCTGTTACGAGAGGTTTTTGTGTAGGCGAGGTAAACTCACAATAAACAAATGAGTGCAAAAATAATTATTCAGACAAGCAGTGAACGCACGTGTCATTGTACGGTACTTTTTCCGAACATTAAAATTATCAAAACTTCTATTGAGATAAAGTACTTGCCCGTTTCCGACCAGGGACAGAGGCCTCTTCAGGACTTGAGGGGGACGTAGGCTAAAACAAATACAGCATGTCAGTCATGAAAAACCTCAAGCATGTAGCTATTCACAAAGCATGATGCATTTTACACTATTAAAAAGTAGCAGGAAGAGAACAACAGAAGCCAACCAGTGTTTTTGGCGTTTCTTTGTTGTCTCTGCTGATGATGATTCTCTGTACATTGGTCACGTTCTGACTCTTCCACCTCTCCAGAAGTTTTGCTTTGCTCAGGCCAAGCAAATCAATGCCAGATACCACTCCATGAGTTGTGTTCATTGATCTGTGTGGAGTCACAGTGATCGAAGTGTCACCAAAAGTTGAAAGATTGTGTAGCTTCCCAAACTGTTCTTTTTCTCGAACGTCGAGGACGTGGTCTCCGCTCGCCACCTTGGTGAATTTGTATCTGGCCCCGAGAGTTTCTGTAAGACATCTGGCTACTACAAAGCGGGATACGGTTGTAGGTCGCTTGCCACTTTTTCATTATGTGTTATTTGAAAATGGGGGAAGTTTTCATTTGAACGGTTGAAAAACCACTCTTCGGTGCGTACGCGCTTTAAGGTGGTACGATCACTTATCAGAGGAAAATCTGTATGCATGCCTTAAGAAGCGTCGGCAGCCACCCACCATGGAGCCTAACGAGGGGACGCTACAAGTTTGCGGATGTTGAAATCTACAGACGACTGACGTACGACGCCACTATAACCCAATGAGCTTAGACCAAGGTAGGCTAATTGCACAAGGTTAACTCTAGCCACCAGGAAGTTTGCAATTAAATGGAAGGGAGTAGACAGGACCGATAAAAAAATGGGAGATAAATATGAATATATAGGAAGAGAGAGATAAGAAAAGGTGACGGTTGATTTTCGCTGGGTGGGTCAGCCCAGGGGTGCCGTCTACGTGAAGCCGGGGCCAAAACGTGCGTTGCCTATACCAGGGAGCCTAAAGGTGTAATACCTTAGCATCGGCTCAACCCCGGCATCCTCTTTTCCCCGAGCAAGGCTCAGCCGCACATGGCTAGGCGTGGGAATGGTCGAAACCTCCCGTTAGCTCGGGTCCGTGGTGTCGCTACACACCAAACGCCTGCTTTCACGGATTCTCCTGGGGGCGACACAATCTAAGTCTAAAATTTCGTAAGTTCTGCGAAGAGCTATACCCTCGGCAACCACTCACGTACAATGCCTTGAGTTTTCAGCAGTTCATCAAACTTGGCCATACACTCACGGGAATACATTCATGCAGGCCGTGCATCATGATCGCAATAAAACCCACCATACGGGATCACATTAAATAGTGAAGGCCACCTAGCATTATCAAATCAAAAAGCATTTCTTATTCCTTCTTTATTACCAGAAATCTTATACCATGAGAATATCAAGATTATTTCTTCTTCAATGTCTTTCAAAGTGCATGCCGAAAATGTACTCCCTCCCAGCAGTGTAAGAAAACAGTTTCCGGTTTTTCGCAGCTAAGGCAATTTTCCCCAAGCTGAGTAAAAGCCACGGTCTGCTTCAATTGTCCTGACAGGTAATGTACCTGAGTGAAGCTTGTAAAAAAAAGGACTTTGCGGCAGGAGCTGTTTGCATTCTTTTCACTCGTTCAAGCCCATCTTGCCCTTGACCTCCAGTGTACAAGGAACGGTACAGGAGTTCAGGTAAAACATTAACAAACACAGCTTTGTACAACTTTTTTCGAGTCACTGAAAACAAATGATCATAGGAAAATCTAACAGATAAAAATCGTGCACTTAGAAGAACTTTTGAGATACCCGTGTACAGCATGAGTCATGTCATTCGTGCTAAGCACATATATAGGTGAAGCCCACATCAGTCTCAGTTTGCACACTGTACATAAGAAAGGATTACTTGTGTAGTGAAAAAAAAACCTATTTACTTCTTGGCATATCAAAATATGTGGTAAACCCAGGCCTCCATGTTTCACTCTTTGAAACAGATTAGTAGAGCTGCATCTCTCCCAGTTTGATGCCTACACGAACAATGCAATTATGCGACAGAGCTTCTACATTTTTGCTCTTCAACATTACAATAATTAGATCACATACCAAAGTTTTCAGGCAAAAAAGACTACAGACAGTCACCCTCAAAAACACAGATGATTACCTTTGCATCTAGTCAATTTGATCCAGATTTTTTTTCGGTAGTTCTTCTCAGTAGTTCTTATTATCTTTATAATATTCCAGTGGCGCCCCAAGGTACTTTACAGGTGTGGTCAGCCAATTTACTTTGGCAAAGTAGTCTGGTCTTGACAAACACTCTCTATGCCAGAAGCCCAAACACTCTCCCTAGTTTACTAGACTGCCAGTTCATTGCCAAACTTTTTAACTACAGCCATGGTAGTGGTAACACTATCTTGGTCGGTACAACAAATAGCCACATCCTCGGCATACGCCAGAATTTTAACTACAGATTTTTGTAATCTACAGCAGTGAATGCTCCTGTTTCAACAATTCTATATAAAAACTGAACTGTAGGGGACTCAGCGGGGAGCCCTGACGGACAGAACACTGCCCTATACAAACGTGACGAAACTTGCGTGTTAATTAGCTAGTTCACATAGAAACTGACGGTTAAACTTCAGTTTTGTTTGCCGCGTACTCGGCATGGACGAGATCTTCACCTGCTACTAAAATTTGCACATTTATTACACAAGCGACTGCTGCCTCTGATGATTGCCAATGCAATAATGGCACCAGTTCTATGTATTTGTTACAATTCACAACCACGATAAAAAAAACAAGTGGACTTGGGAGCAGGTACAGTTTACCGGAAGTGTTCGCTAATTTTAAAATATATTTCTTGCTCGTTCTAAGGGCGACATAAGCTGACGCTTTATGTCTCCTGTAGGCTCATTTTATAGATACGCCCACCTAATAGATAGAGTATTGGCAACGATGATTACCACGCAACGTAGAGTGAAGTCGTGCAAGCCCACTGTTGTAGCTCTATCATTAGCAACAACTACATAACAGCTTGGCCAAAACGAATGCAGTGCGCCGGAAACATTATGTTATCATATTTGTTCAGCAAGCACACAAATTACCAAATCTGTGTTCTCGCATAGGAGCCAGAGAAATGCCGGCAAGTGCGACCGGTGACTGTCGGTGAGGGGATACGCACTTTCTCTTGAATTGCTAGAATCGCGCCTCATCGATGTTTGTTTCTTTTTGCGCGTGCATTGTACACAATAAAAATGGTTCATTTAGAGTAATTGATGCCATCGCTTTGCTGTATTGTCATTCCTAATCACCAAAATGGCGTATTTTGCAACCAAGAAGCGCGGATAACATACTTGTACGGGCTTGGTCAGCAGGCTTAACCTTTGGCTAAAATCATGGTAGTAGAACATATTGTGTACAGATCCCAGCTTGGTACACAATATATATTACCCGCCATTATAAGCCCACCCCTCACCTGCTTACTGCTTCCTAGCATTATCGCAACAGTGGGCAGAGCTTCTCAGCTTGGTACACCATGTCACCTGCCATAATAAGCACCACCCATCATCTGTTTAGTGCTTCCCAGTATTATCGCAATGGTGGGCAATGGCGGGAAGAGCTTTTCAGCTTGGTACACCATGTGGCCCACCCTAATAAGCACCACCCATCATTTGCTTAGTGCTTCCAGGTAATATCGAAATCGTTGGCATAGCCTCCCTTGATTGCCCAATATCAGGCCGCTTCTTCCCACTATCGTTCCCACTTTACCCATCTTATGTACACCTTGTCACCCAGTATGTCCCAGCATATCCAACATATATTGCACTACGGCCCATCATATGCAAGACCATTTCCATCATACCCAGTACAACCTTCACTATGCCCACCGTGTTTTCCAGTATTCAACATGCTAGTTTTTTCAGTATGGTATATTTTGACAGTCTGCTTGAATACAGGGGACTGTCGACTAAATACAAGAAGGACCAAGAAACAGGCTCTTTTGTTCGCACCTGACGGATTCCTCTGTTCGTGTAGGTTGAGCTCTTTTGTGTATTTGTTAAATAAGTATCATATCGACCTCCTCAAAAGAACGGGTGTAACATCCAAAGACTTCGTTCGCAGAAAACCGGCTTCAAAGAACTAATACACCTCGAGATGAAGAGCAGAGTGTCTCGATGTCCGTTTATTGCGGCGTAGATCTAAGAACCATCCCACGTGCCACGGGCCATCCTTCGTCCTTCCCTTCTTCTCCTGCACCCTATGTTCACTGTATTAACACTCCAGGCCCACGAGTTGCTGTGGGTGCATTTCTTGGAAACACAAATCTTTAATAGGCCGCGTTACAATTTTGCCGCCTGCTTGCTTTAGGCGACATGCACGAACAATGCCGTCGTGTCCCGTAGTGATCTTGAGAACGCGTGTGAGTTTCCAACACAACTTTGGCAGAGCATCGTCGCGCGCTATCACGATATCGCCTTCCGCAATACAAGTAATGTCCACCACGGGCCTATTATGAGCGCTTCTAAGGAGAAATAAATATTCCTTATATCAGCAATTTCAGAAGTCTTTCTTTATCTTTTGTCGCTGTTCGAAGTTTTGAGAAGCTCTGTATGGGAGCTGGGCACCACGTATGTTGCTCGCAAGTCGGAGAGAGCCGTCCATCACTTGCGATGTAAGAAATGCGCAGGTTTTAAGACTTCTGGTTCCTCTGGTGCAGAATACAAGTACGTCAGCGGTCTGCTATTTATGATCGCTTCAATTTTTGCTAGGGTCGTGCTCATTTGATTATAGCCTAGAAGAGACCTTCCTAGAGCTTTTCTTAATTTCTCTTTCACTGATGTCCCTATATGCTCTCAAAATCCACCCAACCAAGGAGCACGGTCAGCAGAGAACTTCAACGTGATGCTTTGATCAGACAAAGAATCGCCGACTTCACTTCTTCTAATATTGTCATTCACAGCACGAAGTTTGCGAGAAGCACTTTTAGAGCACAAAGCATTGTCAGAGTAAATCACTGAAGGGTATTCACGACGTGCAGTGACACACCGAAAGGCTTCCAAGAAACTGTTTGCTGTGAAGCGTGAAGCAAGCTCTAGATGAACAGCGCGTATTACCACGCAAGTGAATAGTACGATGTATAATTTCTTTGTTGGCTCACTTTTCAAGTACACTGGTAAATACAGTCTACATCAGTAACGTTAAACGGTTTGGACACATTCACTCCGACAGCAAGTAGCGTGGCCATAGGAGCTGTCGCAGGCTTCGCCCTTAGTCGCACGCACGATGTACACCACCCGATCACTCTTTTCACGCACTGCTTTGCCTTCGTCAAGCAAAGTGCTCTCGGAGTTCCGCGATGGTTGTTGCGACTCCTGCGTGCAGTAGCTTCAGGTGTAAGCCGGTGGCAATGAGTTCAATGGCGATGTGGTCACCTCGAAGCTGAATCAAGTGTTTGATGCCTTCGGGGTACACGGCATTCCGAAAGCTTGTTTGAATTCTCAGCAATCCTTCCCCTTCCGCAAAGAAATGGGTTCAAACCCGAATGACGGACGCCTTGGGTAGATCTCGCCCACCTGCAGGACTGCCAGTTCTAAGCCGAATTCTTGTTTTTGGGTAACGGTGTCTACTCCCGCACTTTCCTTCGCATCGTCTTCAAAATCAATCGAATTGAGGGTCAAGTGTTTGAAAAGTTCTTCGTCTTTTACCAACCAAACTGGTATTTTCCACCAACTCTCCTGGTCTGCAAGCGACTTCATTGACGTGACTCACGTAGCTATGCCCGTGGCGTTTTCCTTCAAAGCGTATAGCCGTTTGAATGCTTCCGTACCATAATTGTGCAGGTCTGTTGGTGGAACCTTCAAAGGCGTGTACACTTTGCATCTTTGATCCCGCAACTCAATGGTTCCATTGAAAGCATTGCAAACGATTTCATTGTTAGAGGATGGTACATCTGCATTAATTGTCTCCAAGCTTTTTAGCCGCCAAAAGTTTCTCAGATTAGAGCCTGCACGTTCCTGCATCAGCTCATAATTCATACAGCAATGCGTCTGAAGAACACAAACGTTTGCATTTGTGCGAGGATGAATGGTTTTGTTGTTTAATGGTCCTTGGAATGTCGAAACCAGTGCTGTTTCAATGGAAAGGAGACCTTTGTGGTCGTCATGCTAACTGACGTCTTTTCCACCGACTTTCCACAATCGGTCCAAGCCAATCAACAGGCTGATGTCTTGTTCTTGAGCTATGTGGGAAAAGCAAAGTGCAGCAGCCACTCGTTGACCCTGATTCAGAAACTTTTTGATGAATTCACGACATTGGGGTACCTCAACAATGGTTTTACAGATGTGTCCTATTTCAATGGCTTCACCTACATGCTGAACATCATCGTACTGGCTTTGAAAAGTTCCTTTAACTAGTCTGCGACGCGTGCATTGACCACCATGTTTAATTCCAAACACAACGACGGTAATGTAAAATTATCCCAGAACCTTTAGGTGCAATTTTCCGGAAACGTGTTCTGTGATAAACGAGCGTTGGCTACTATTATCCAGAATGCCTCTTATATAGCAGGAACCCTGTGCGCCATTTATCCATGCTCTGAATGTTTGCAATAGTGTTGTATCAAGGCTCGCATTGGTATCTGACACAGCGTACATGGAGGTACAGCTCGTTGAGTCTTGTCGTGGCGTCATTAATTGAAGAGCTTCACTCGCCTGTCTAGAGCACTTCGAAAAACCGTGTCTTCCATGGCAATGTGAGCAGCTCACCATCCGTCGACAGTCTCTTTCTCGATGCCCGTTTGAGGTGTATCTGAAGGAGCACCCAATCGTCCAGAGATGACGCTTTTATTCCGAGTCAGGAAGCAATGCGTCGCAGTCCAGCGTTCAGTGTGACTTTTGGCAGAAAATGTAAGCCTCCTTCTTCGTAATGACATTGTTATAGAGGACTGCAGCTAATGCTGTCTGTTGATTTTGACGGCAGGCGGAAGTCTCCTCATCCCTGGTAGAAGTAACTCGTCGCTGGTAGCTGCTGAGCACTCTGCATTTGACCTCAATGCGGAGCTACTTGACAAACTGTCGAACTTCTTCGTCTGAGCTCGGAGAAATGTTCGCATTTGACGCCTCAAGTTGCCGTCATCGGTGATACTCAATCATTATGTCCTGTGGGATCGCTTTCATTAGCACCTCGCAGAACGTGGCGGAGTAGCAGGACTCCGAGATGCCGAGACCTTTGAGCCCTCTTTTGTCAACTTGAACAAAGTCGTAAAGGCTTCTCAGAGCACTGGCGATCATTGACATAGTGACGGAACGTAGAGTGTGACAATTTTTGAGATGCCCGTGCTCAATCATGCGCGCATCTTTGAGCTGCTCCTTAAGTACAGAAACGGCGTCCTCATAACTGTTGTCCGTTGTGAGTATCCCTACAATTGCTTTCACTGCAGGGCCATCGGAGAAGAGATCGAAGTAGTGTAAAGCGATTGACATTATTGAGACACAGGTTCACGTGTACGGAGTGTCGAAAGAGGCTCCAAAATGGTAGCCATTTCGTGTGGACCCGTCGAACCTCATTAGCCTTGCTTAGGACGCCTTGTTACTGAGCCGGCAGAAATACATGGCGAGCTGCTTGACGCGGCAGAGAAGGGTCGGTTGACAACTCACCGTTGAACCTGGCTGGCCCTGATGTTCGGACAGCCAGCTCCTAATGTGAGCTTTAAGAAGACCAATGCTCCTTGCAGTTCGGTCTTCATACTTTTGCACCGAGTCCATTTCCGCCAACACCTCGTCACCCGCCATATGGGTGTGGAATGCTTCGTTAGCTTTGGCGAGCTCGTCGGTGCATTTCTCCAGGCCCTGAAGAATGCTGTGAATCCCCGCCAAAACAAAGTCATTGGAGGCTAGAAGCTAATCAACGGCATCGATGATCTTGCAGCTGTGTCGCCGTCTGGCTGCTCCTCGTGATTCGCAGGCTTTCCGTGGCCGTCCTTGAAACCAGGTCGGGTTTCGGCACCAATTTAAAAATGAAGACTTCTTTCGTAGAAAACCGGCTTAGAAGGACTCTACTACGCCTGGAGATGAAATCAGAGCATCGCAATGTCCGTTCATTGTGGCGTAGACCCAAGAACCACCCCACGTGCCACTCGCCATCCTTCATCCTTCTCCTCCTCTCCTGCACCTTATGTCCACTGTTTTTAACAGGCTCACCACACCTACCTAGAATGCGTTGTCGTTGTCGCAAGCGAACCTCCAGGAGGGCCTAGCGATAAGCCATACGCAAATGTTGTGTAAAATATGATATGTCAGTTCACCATACCATATTGCCCTGTCATGTTCTACACAATGTGTTGTTGAGCTTTATTTTTGCATTGGATAGACACGCCCCGATATAGTAAAAAATACAATCTTGGGTTCATTCTCTTTGGCTGCTCTCGTGTTGTGAGCACGATTTTCACTCTTAACCATTTAGGCATTACACCTTGAAAAGTTCTAGCATCACATAAACTATAATTTGCATTAGACAAAAAAAAACACTTGCCTGACTTGTCCAAGAAACAGGACTTGAGGACCCAGACTAGAAATGGTATAGTGCAGCAATTACCAACAAATATTACAAAGGTACTGTTTATTGTAACAGCGCTAAATTTCAATTAGCAGTAAAAATTCTTTTGTTACTTATTCTAGCGAAAACATAATTTCTTGCGGCCATTTGATGTGGCTGGACTGTAGCACACAGATTGAGTAGGACAAATATACACATCTTTATTCTGGCTTGAAGATCAGTTAGTTGCGGTACTGTGGTGTTCTTGCAATGTAAAGCCGGTTTTCTAAATTGTTGTTAGCCTGGCCGTCACTAATCATGTTATCACTCCCTTAATTTTGTCATGCACCATGGCTTGGTTTTGTTATGCTGTTCTCTTTAGTTGTGTTACCTTCCGTGTGCGATAAGGTACCCTTCTCATTATCTCGACTGCAGTGTATAGTGTGTTGTTTTAGGTTTATGGTAAATCAAATTATTCAGTGAGTGGGTGCGATGCAAGTTTACATTTTGCAATATTTCTAGCACCACCACGTCTATTGCACAACCATGCCTACGCATGTCATAGCTCGATATATATTGCGAAATCCGTCTAAGAAAGGACAATATGAAAATTTACTGTCTGTGTCGTCATACCACCCTTTTTCATCGTATTTTCATGCGGTAAGTATGTTAAATGATATAGGCTATCTTTCGTGGACCCCAATAATATTATAGCTTAGCTCAAAATGGCATACTTACACCACTTGGGTGAAGCATTGGGCTTGATGGCCGATGATACTGCCAAAAGTAGAGGAGGAAAATCTGCATTAAAGATGCCTACATTGGCATAGTCAGTGCCGCATACCCTGTGTTGTGTTGGAGGAATATTTAAAAAGTTGCAGCAAGCCTGCCTTCCCTATTGAGAAATTCACTAGCTCTGTCCGAGTGCCATACCTGACTACTAGATCATTGTGGCGCTGCACACTAGGATGCTGGCCCGCTGCAGTGCACGAGGTGTGTTGGCGCCCTGCACGCTAGGACAGCCGTTATTTGCCGAAATGCGGCTTTTAAACTGTTTTCAAAATTTCGGTCGTGCACACATTGTAATCAAGGCTGAAAGATTAGCGCTGCAAAAAAAATGAAAAAAAAGTTAGTAATTTGGAGTCGTAACCTGAGCACTTCACACATCCTGAGTCTAACACGCTGCCCACTACACCGTGCCTATATGACGAGGATGGATGTATTTTTTATTCATCTTAAAACTACTTCTGGTATCCAATGGTTTGATTTTGTTGCATAGAAACGCATAGTTTTGTCTATTCGTGCTCGCGCCAAGCTTACAGGTGACCGTTAACTTATCAAGTTGCTACGAGCTGCCTTGAATCATATATGTTGCACGTTTTGTCGCATAATTTATTAACGCAAACGAAGAAGAGTTACGGCATTCGCAGTGACTCGCTATGCGTTTGTCATGCAAATATGTAGAAAACAGCGTACAGCTCAACTGCTCACTGAACAGTGTAGATTTCCTCACTCGTTTGAAGTATTTTCTGTCCTGTTAATTTACGTTCCACGTACGACAGCTGCCTTAGTTTACTCAAGTGAAAATGACCAATTAGGCTTGGGGCCCTAATTCTTTTGTCACAGTTGCTTGGAAGATTGCAGATATTCAGTTACAAAGAGTCTAATAACCATTTGAATGTAGTTTGTAGTTTCGACCTTAACTGACCCTTTGCCACACCGCAGTGGTCCAGTGGCTAAGGTAGTCGGCTGTTGACCCGCAGGTCACGTGATAAAATCCCAGATTCAGCGGCTGCAGTTCCGATGGAGGCGAAGAAGCTGTAGGCCCATGTGCTCAGATTGGGTGCACGTTAAAAAAACCCCCATGCTTTAAATTTTCGAAGTCCTCCACGACGGCATCTCTCAAAATTATATGTTGGTTTTAGAGTGTTAAAACCAAGATACGAATTAATTAATAATAGCTGATGCTTGAGAGGTCATACTTTCACCTTCCACTACACAGATCAGATACTGAAAACGCCGAGAGATTTATTCAGCATTGCTATGGTGAACTGCGGCCGGGAACGTGTGGCTTTCTGCTATACCAGCAGGAAGGACTGATTGCTACGCTGTAAACAAGATATACCGAGCCAGTGCAGTGAAGATTGTGCAAAGCGTTCAGCCGCGTTCGAGAAAAGAAAAACATTCTGTGCACCTTCTGGATATCACAAGGGACTGCAAGCAACAACAAAGGTTATCATGGACAGAAGGGAGTTGTGCGAACGGTAGTCGTTTGATGGGTTCTGGCAGCGAATGATACATTGTGATTTCACGAGTGTTGAGTGAACCAGCGGTCAGTGGTGCGGCGAAAAAAAAATGGTGAATGTGCGTTTCTTGAATTGTCTGTGCTATTCTTGTCAGGTAGTTCTAAGTTTGCGTAATGTTGGTTTGAGACCAAACAGGTTATCAATAATGGCCTAATTTTACAGGATATAGGTAAATAGCTCAGCGAAAGTTGCGAAAAGGCGTTGTTCAAACCACGTCTATTTAACATAACTTTGGTAATATTATACCCAATACTGTAGTATTTGTAGAGCTGCTTTGATATGTAGTAATGAAGGATATCATAGTTCTGGTTTGATTTATTTGAAGTTAATAAGTGTTAGAATAAACCTTTATGGATAAAATCTTTTGTCTTGTCACTAAGAGTAAAGTTTGTACGTTTCCCTTAATAATAAAAGCCAGGTCAAGGTTCACACTTCGTGAAAATTATTTTGATCTATCCTGTAATTGAACTAATGAAACATGAATAACTCGTATCAGCGTTATTTTTTCATAAACGTATTGAAGGTTGGTCATCGTCGATTGGCGGCTGGTACAGCGAGGCGAGCAAGGCAACAGAACTGGGAGTCACGTCCGCACTGGTGTCGTTGGAGATAGCAGCTGGAGTGTCGAACAGTGCCGCAGGTAGTGGGAAACGAGAACGAGCGTAAGCGTCTTGATGTTCTTGCCAGATTTATAAGTAATCTCAAACTCATACTCCTGTAAGCGAAAAATCCAATGACCCAATCGTCTGTACAAGTTCTTCAGTGTAGAAAGCAAGCATGAGGTGTGGTGGTTTGTTACAATGGTGAATTGACGGCCGTGCAGATAAGAACGGAACTTTTGTATGGACCAAACCACAGCGAGGCACTCCTGCTTAGGGATTGTGTAGTTCTTCTCGGTAGAAGTAAGTACTCGGCTAGCGTATGCGACGACCCTTTGCCGTCCAGAGTCAAAGCTTTGGAGGAGAAAAGCACCTATACCGCTACCGCTGGCGTCGGTACGCAGCAGTGTCGGGGTGGTGTCATCAAAATGGCAGAGTACAGGCTCAGACGTGAGAGCTTCCTGCAATAGATCAAATGCCGACTCAAATTCTTCAGACCGCACAAAGGGTGCATTAGAAGCAAGTAGTTTGCGAATTGGCGCAGCAATTGAAGCGAAATTTTGTATGAAACGACGAAAAAAGGATTCGAGGCCAAGAAAACTTCGCAAATCTTTAGATCTTGTGGGGCGAGAAAATCGAAGGACGGCAGCAATTTTTTCAGGGTCAGGGCGACTACCGTCCTTTCTCACGACATGACCGAGAGCCTTGATGTATTTGGTGGCGAAACGGCATCTCTCGGTGTTGAGCTGCAGACCAGTGACGACGAGTCATGTTAGGACGCCATCCAAGCGCCTCAGGTGCTGAGAAAACGTTGATGAAAGATGATACTCTCCTCAAGGTAGCAGAGACGCGTCTTCCGTGTAACACCACAAAGGACGGTGTCGTTCCTACGCTCATCGCAGGCGCATTGCAGAGCCAGAAAGGCATCACGTTAAATTCGTATAGGCCATCAGCGGTTGCAAATGCCGTTTTTTCTTTGTCGTCGTCGTGGATGAGGATTCGCAAATATCACAAACACAAATCAAGGCTTGAAAAGTATTCGGCATTTTGCAGTGAATAAAGGGCGTCGTGGATGCGTGGCACGGGGTATATGTTCTTGGGTGTGATGTTAGGTGCCCGGTAATCGACGCGAAATTGCAGAGTCCTCTTTTTTGTACCAAACAACAGGGGATGACCAAGGGCTGTTTATGGGCGAATAATTTCTCGCTGGAGCATGTCAGCCACGTTTTACTTGATGATTTTTCGCTGAGCGAGAGACACGCGGTACGGGTGGCGATGCACAATAGATGTTCCGTCGATCTGAATTCTATGTGCTGCAGTGGTAGTTCGGCACAACGTCGAGGAGGTGTCAAAAGAATCGGCGTGTTTTGTTAACAAAGCAAGCAACTGCTGCACCTACATAGTTGTCAAGTCATCACTGATAAGTGCTGTGAAGGAAGAGAAGGAACCAGGCTTACTCATAGAAGGGTCGTTGATAAAGGCAGGTTTAGGTGCCGTGACGCTGACAGGCTCAGCAATCACAACACGGGCTACTGCAGTGCCCTCTGGCAGGAGAACTTTGTCCTGTGCTACATTCGTAGCATAGACGAGCGTGGAGCCATAGTGAAAGCGTACAACACCTGACGCGAGGGCAATGCTTTTAGCGACGCAAGTCGACGAAGTGGACACCAAGACGTCACCGTGGTCTATGTTCTCAGAGGTCAGGGTCGCAGTTTTCTCATGGTGTGGCGGTAGTTCCAGATATTCGCGAGCGAACAGGCGTAGTGGCTTGTAGACGATTTCGTCGGAAGTCGAGTCTGTATCAGTAAGGTGCCGAATCCCTTCACCTCAACATATAGCGGCTGAAGAAGAAGATAGAAAGTGCCACCCTAGAATTAGCTGGTAAGCACAGTCAACTGGATGTAATGCAGGATGTCATCGATAGAAACACGAGCAATACAAAGAGCAAAAGAGCGGATAGTGTTCCCTTGGGCTTCGGTTAGAGTGGGTACATTAAATGGTGTCATTACTTTTTCAGGCATTTACACAAATCATATCTAAAAAAAGAAACTGTAGCACTGGTGTCCACCAAAGTGTCCACGAGAACTCCTTCCACTATGACGGAAACTATGTTGAAGGAATATCAGTCTGACTGTTACATGCAGTTTCTCCTCCGAAAACTGCATCATTTAGTTTTTCGACTAGATGTCAGTGGTAAACGAGGCTGGTCGAAGAGGAGAGGAGGAGCAACAAAAGGGCGAAGGTGATCGGCGCCGGCTTGAACGGTAAGTGATCCGTGTCTCAGTCAATTGGAGCGGAGATGGAGACCGCTGCTGTCCAGATGAATAACGCCGGGCGCAGAAAAGTCCCGTTCGCGCATGTCGAACCCGCGACGCTCGTCCTGCTGGCGCTTGCGGCAAAAACGCGATATATGACAATGATATCAACAGTAAAACATGTCGGGCGAGAGGGGTGCCAAGACGGGTAGTAGAGTGCGTTCGGAGCACCGGGAGACCGCGCACTAAAGTGAGCAGACGTAGGGAATGGCGGCATTGGCAGGGAGTGGACCGGTGGTGCAGCAGCAACCGAAGTGAACGATGACAGCGGCACCGAAGAGTTTACTTTGCGTGGAGGCACGGCTGCAACTTGCGCGTACGTTTGAGGGCTGAATGGAGGTGGCTGTACGTGGGCTGGACCAGTCAATGGTGTTTAGTTCCTCCCTTACGATGTCATGCAAGGCCATACTTGGCTGTGTGACAGATGGAGAACGTGGTGAGAAGCCCATTAATTGGAGTTCGCGTATGATCTCCCGTATCACGTCACGCAGGTCCCGTTCTGCTGGACGGTGTTCGCCATTGCTCGCCTGAAGGCAAACAGAACCAAATTCATCGAGACGCTGATACGCGGAGACGACGTCAGCGATCGTAGAAGGATTCTTTGCAACAAGGGCATCGAAGGCAATGTTTCCGATGCCCTTCAGGATGTGACGCAGTTTGTCTGTCTCGGACACCAAATATTTGACACGCCGGCAGAGCGAAAGGGCATCTTCGATGTACGATGTGTACGACTAGCTGGGATGTTGTTGGCAGGTATCTAGGGTTCTCTTCGCTGAGCAGATCGACCAACCAGTGTTCCAAATACTTGGCGAAGCTGCTGCTTGAAGGCATGCCAGTCGGTGAAATCAATCTCATGGTTGAAGAACCATGTCTTGGCAACGCCCGCGAGTTACAACGATACTTGGCGTAGCTCGTTAGAGTCGTCCCAGTGATTAATTGCGCGTACTCGCTCGTAGTTATCGAGCCAGTTCTTTGCTTTTTTGCCGCGGACACCAGCGAAGATCGGAAGGTCACGCTGGTGGTTTACAATGTCCGCCCACTCAGAGCGTCCGCCCACTTACTCTGAGACATGTTGGTGGACTGAGGGTTGAAGTGGCGGCCTGAACGGAGCTCCAGTGAGTAGGCGTTGTGAGGAGATGACCGGGATCGTCAATCGACCTCCACCACGTATGACGACTCGATTGTAACGAAGTTTATTGCCTGTGAACTCGAGAACGAACAAGCGCACCGAACCCGACGATGACACGCACGTTAAAAGACGATGATGACTGTCAGCCAGAACAGGTGATGATGATTGACTGCTGTGTGGATGAGGATAAAGCGCGTAATAGATGCCTGCAATATTTGCGCCCTTATCTACTGAATGAGTGCAGGATGGCTACGCAACGTTACATTACCCGCGAGTAAAGCACATTGTGCCTTTCATAGCGATGCTCGCCCTGGGTAACTCTCTTCACGCTCTCGCTATAAATCATGCGAACTGTGTTGTTTGAACGTAATTAGCTTGTATTCCGCCTGCTACGCACTTCTATAGCGTGGCTGAACTACTTATTTACCTCTGCGTCATCTGTATACTACAAAAAAAGAGAAAGAAAGATTGTTGATTATTATGTGGGGTTTAACGTCCCAAAAGCACCATATGATTACGAGAGAGGCTGTAGTGCAAAACTACGGAAATTTCGTCCACCTGGGGTTCTTTAACCTGTACCAAATCTGAGCACACGGGCCTGCAGAAAGATCGTAGAAAGCCTGCATGTCTGCGTGATTTATTCAGTACCCCTGTTCGCACCATATACGCATATGATTTTTTCTCTTATTGTGTTCACCATGAAATGTGGGAAAGTCGATAAGTCTAGTCAGGACAGCTTAGTGGCTGACGGCGTTTTGCGCTACACTGCTTTTACCAAATGTACGAAAATGTTCTAGCACCAGTAAAAATCTGATACAGGAACCAAGCTGATAGCTTTCACCACTGGACGACGTGCCTGATGATGCTACAAAGAGGTCTGGATTATATGACAAGCACGTTTGTTTTTTCGGACAAAAATAGCCACTGGCTTCCGTTGGCCACTAATAATGCAACACAAACGCTCAAATCAATGTAACAATCAGAAGTTTGCGGTGAAAATATACGACAGTATATATAAGGCATGCCATCGGAATATTTGAACGTCCTAAATCTTTAAAACGTTCTTAAATTTAAGCGCACGGTTGTGCATGGTAACTTTGTTTAAGTACATTACAAGTACTGAAGTATCACAGTGTATGGGATATTGGTATGTGTATTTATTCTATGGCCGGATAAACACAACTAGGGCTTTTCGCATGATTGATAAACTACCGTGCTGTAGTTGTATCGCTACCAACAGCGCGCTAGTGCATAATCTATTGCCTTTCTTACAATTAAGTCGCTATAAAGCATTATATGCTTTTGGAATCCAGTGCTATAAAGCGCTGGATTCCAAAAGCATATAATGGTCCTTATGTTTGGGAGGTTGCGTAGAACACTTTGTGATGTGCTTGAAACAGAGAGCAGTACCGGCTCTGAAATTATTTGGGTGAATAGAGGGTACGACGGCAATAAACAACACTCTGGAAAGTTGTCCTCGCCGATCTTATCACAATGCATTGGCAGCCGAGCCAGACAGAATGCTTTCGTACGTCGTTTCAGGCATACAAAGAAACAGTTACACTCGCGCTGACACGACTGGGCAATCCACACTTTGAGAATGTCCATGACATAGGCGCACAAAGAAACACGACGTGGCCAGTAGATGACGCGAGGAGCAATTAACACTTCGCTGTTTCGGATAATTGCCGCCAGGCGGCGACTCTGCTTGATCTCTCGGGCAATAGCTTTTGTCCCTGAAAGCACTGCTTCCAGAGAGCATTCACGGCAGCGGTCACCGACAAAGTTAGTCTAGTAGTGGTTCTGAATGGTAATGCCCCTGCTTAAGGGGACGCAGACGAGTTTCTGTGAGTGCTGTTGACCACCTGACCGCTGCTTTGCATTCGCACAAGGTTACTTTTGGCGGGATAAAGTCTAAACTTTTCAAGGCAATTTGTTTCCAAAAAGCCAAAGATATATCCGTCGTTCACTATTTAACGTTTTTAAAGAACTATATTAATAACAATTTTAGCAAATTTATGAAACAGCTTTTGTTTGGTTAACCATGGTACACACATTAGGTCGTGTACTGTGTGGCTTCAGTGTAATATGTTTTTAGGTTTCACTTAGAAGGAGTTTGAGGAGACATTAAGAAGAATTGCGTATTTAAACATTTTCTAATTTTTATTTGCAAGGTGAATTTTTTACTTGCTTACTTCTCTGCGATGCCATTTTGGATAGATTTAGACATCTGTTGATAAGTACTGCTTCACTCATGAGCTTCCTTTTGTGAAAACCCTGCACATCTTCAACATGAATACTTATTTTGCCAGGGGCCATACCTCTTGGAAGTATTTTTCACGGATACAGAAGGGCTTGCGGCTACATTACTCCTCCAAGCAAATATTGTTAAGAGGGTTGCTAGGCTCTATATAAAGTAGGCTTCCAGGCGGTCAAACGTTCTCAAAACGCAGAATGCATTTCACAAACAGGTTTCCCGTCTCCCTACGGCTGGGTTCTCTAACTCGGGTGACGTTAGGAAGAGACTATCTGGGAGAAGGTGAGCAATTCGAGGGGTCATGCATGGATGAGGATGGCTACCACTTCCATGAAACCTAGAGGCCCGCCCTAGATACATCAAGTATGTCAAAGCCTACGGATGGAACCACGCAGATATGGTTTCCACCAATATTCTCGATGTCTTTAAGGCAGGGGCGTGGTTTACCTGTGTACTTCCAGAGAACCAGAAAGAAGGCTTTTCTGTGGTAAAAACAATGCAACGCCATGCTCCCGATTCTCTACAAGAAATGCGTACAAAGTACCCCGGACTATCCGCAAACCGTACAAAGGCTAGACGAGGTGGTGCCTGATTTATCGAACTAGAGCACATGAACGACCATTCAATAATTACAATTCGGGGTGCCTGTCTGTGTGTTATGAAAGCTGTGCGTCTGAACCACAGTTTCAGGGAATAAATAGTTTGATGAGAAGCCACGATCAATCACCTCGAAAGATATGAGAAGGCTCTGTTACTTTATTGGAGAGAAAACTGATAAATGTGTTAGTGATACATCTGCTAAATTATTAGAATTGAAATAGCGTTTTTTAAAGTAGGCTGATGACTGATTTTATCTATGCGTGCGCGTACTGCGACTTTGTATATAGTGCGACGTGGAAGGAAGACGAAGTGTGTGCTTGGCAGAACGCTTGTGAAGACTGATCCGCTAGTTTCTTACTATTTTCACGTGCACCGCTAGATCTCTGTCTCGTTCTGGAAACGATATAAGTATCGACGTTCTCGTGGCCTCTCCGGTAATGAGGGTGGCTGCAGCGGCCATTTCCCGATAGTGCTATGGGCTTCATAGCGCTGACACAGCGACCACAACATTGTACACTCGCTCAGCAAGGAGGGATGATCTGAGTACGACTCTCACCTCGTAAACAGTCGTAAAATGAAGCACAGAAACACCGGGTCCTCCCTGAGTTCAGGCAAGTCTACCGATAACTACTCAAGAGAGTGCAGTCAGTAACGTTATTTTTGTACCAGAGATTTTGACCGATAACTTTAGGCGACTCAACACACAATCGGTGCCGGTACTTCTGGATGCGGCGGTGCCAAACGAAGTTAGCAGCTTGAGACTCAAGTCATGAAAAAAATTTTCTTGCTATCGACGTTGCACACGAGACTGCCCTGAGCACACTGAGCAAAATTGTGGGATTTGATTCCATAAAAGTTCGCTCATACATCACATTGAAAAGTGGTACCACTACTGGCGTCGTCTGTGATCTGTACGTCTCGGTTTAATAAACAGACTTGACCACTCTTGTGAAATCATTGGTTGCTGGCAATGTGACAATCAAGATGAGCGTGCCATTGCGGTGAATTAGAGTGGTGAATTGACTGACACAAGAAAAAAGATGACTGGTGAAGGAAGCCTCCACGGCTGGCTTCGATGGTAGTTGGGGCTTTGGACCCCGTGTCCTGGGTGTCCATCCCGGCCGAGCGTGACCTGGATGCCAACAATACGTCGGCTGCAGGACATCGACGTAGTCTCGAGCAAGCGAGCTACACGAAAAGGCATGTCTCCACCGCGGACGCTACCACAACGGACTCAACTTCTCGTTTCCCGGTGCTACGCTCACCGCAACAATGGGGCACGTGATCGCGGTGTAGAAAACTTCGTAGCACGGGAGTGAAGTGCGTTGAGTGTTATTTTGTAGACTTGCGTCTCATTTGGACAGGAACTTCCCTGTAGATACCCTTCGACCTGGTATCGTTGTGACGTTCGTTTGTGTAATACGCAGTCCTCGTCCTCTATAAACATGGTCTTCGTATTCATCAGGCTATCTGGATTGCGTCTGATGAAATGGGCCCATTGAGTAAACCCCGTACTCATCACAGGCAACGATATCATTCATGTCCCGAATGGGCACAACATGCTTTATAAAACTAACATTCAAGGGTGAATTCATGCCCCCGCTTGTCAAGGTGGGTCACTTTCGGCATCCTGCACGACCGTTCATCCTGAAGCCACGTCAATGACACAATGTTTTGAGGTTTGCACACGTTTGTGCCGTGAGTCAGAGCACAATAATTTGCTCGCACTGCGCTGAGCCACAAGCTACAAACTCCTGCGCCGCACCGCCATGGCACTCAAGCACAGATATCGCGTCGTGTCCCATGACGCTTCGTCAAATGACTAGCTCAAGATACAAAAGGAAAAAGACATTCTTAAGCATATGGTGTGAGACTGGTAGTTTCGTCTAGAGTTTGTTGCTGTCATCTCAATGCGGTGCTCCCGACGCCATTGTGGTTCAAGGGGTTCTTAATCCACAGGTGACACGACTTTTTTTTCTTCCTAGACCATGCGTGTGCGCGTCAATTTCTGAGGACAGGACCGGAACACAGTACATAGACACTAACATTCGGCCGGCATTGCTGAAGCTGCAGCCAGAGTCACGACTACAGCCAGAACCACAACCACAGTCAAAGCCAGAGCGCAATTCAGAGCGAATCAAATAGTCGCAGCAGACCGAGCCAACATTGACTCCGCCAACGACAGCGTTGGTTATCAGTACTATGCCAGAAATATACCAGGACATCCCTGCGACAGTACGATCTCTCCTGTACACCATATTAGTGTTTTGAATAAGCAAAGTAGTCCGTCAGTTGAAACGGCCCTGACACTGCCGGAGGCACTCTATCGAATCTTTTCAGTGCTTCACTATACCCCATGGATCGCCCACGACCTTCTTCAAGGCCTCAATTTTCCTCTCGCCTGTATGAACGCTGAAATCATGTTGGTCAGAAATGTTTCCGGCCTCAGGGACTAACTGCATCTTTGGGTGTGCGGTACTCTCCTTCTCTCCTCTCTCTCTCTTTTCAATCACCATCCCCTATCCCTAGTATAGGGTAGCTAATCAGACACTCATTTGGTTAACCTCTCTGCCTTTCCTCTTCTCTTTATTTTTCTCTCTCTCTCTCTACCATGACGTCTTTCAATAAATAAACAAGTAGCTTGTTTACTACTTGAGTCGTCTTACGTTCCTCTATCGTCGTGTGTGTGTGTGTGTTTGTGCAGCTAGGTTGTTGAATAATATAAGCTATGTTTTGTGAAGGTAAATATTACTATAATTTCTATCAAAAAGACATACTTACCCCACTCTGACCAGGCGCTGTTTCAAATGGCCCACGAGGCTGTAAACAGTAAAGCACGGCAAGTTGGAGTGATATAAGCCTACATGGGCAAAACCAGAACCGCCCACGCTATCGTGATAAGCAGAAGTGTTTGAAAAATTGCAGTAAATTGTCCTCGTTAAACATTATTCTGTAGGAATTTACATTCTTTGCTATGTCAAATTTACGTGCAGGCAGCATGTCTGAGCAAAAGGCGCCTTACATATATTAATAATATTTTTGTTTTGCCTCTGAATGTTCAATCAGTAAAGCTGAGACCAGGTGGTCTTAACTTGTGCATCGTTCCACTGCGGCATCTGTGATAATATCTTGTTTTATAAAGGTAAAGTCCCACCTAATAACTAAAGCGGCACTCACATAGTATTGTTTCACTGACAGCTGAAGATTCTTAAGCGACTATTCGAGTTTCAGAAGTGTTCACATACTCTGTCTTAGTTGTTTTGTGTAGTTCATTTTGTTTTGCGAACACGTGAGTAATATTTTGTCAAATCATTACACATTTTTTACATTCAAAAACATCTGTGGGTTTGAATAATTAAGTTAGCAATTGTGATGCCAAAACAGAGTGATTTTATTACAGTCACGTATATTTGTAAGATCAGACATATTCATTGCAGCATTTAGGAGCCCAAAGCAGGCAAAATACATGAGAAGATTTATTACACTCAGGAGGACTAAAAAGAAGTGAACAGAATGATGAATGAGAAAATGATTACGCTCTTCACTAGTTACAAACTTCTTGAAATAGTGGCTAGATTACAGCAGCCATTTTGAAATAATCAATTTCCCGTTTCAAATTAAGTGCTGTTCGAATGAATATTGCAAGCAAGTGTAACAACCTACAACCCCTAACTAGTTTTTTTGGCTAAGCCAATGAATTTTTTTGTTAAGCAAATGGCGATAGCTACAGATATGGTAAAAAAATAAAAGAGTGCCGCTTTGTTGTTTCGCAACTGTCACGCGGCTTATATGGCCAGTTTACGAATGCGCTGCTTGTGCATGAGTGTTAGTGTAAGGAAAGTATTAGGTGCGAAGCAGCTTAAGGTCCAGCTTAATCCGGTGTGCGTCTTGACCACTCTTACTGTGCAGGCATGTACGCTTGCCCTCTTTCCACTCTTCTACGGTTACCCTCTCTCGCCTCGTAACACAGACGCAAGGAGGGTCCCCTAACCTACGCTCGTTTCCACTTGTCTCCCTTTAGACACCCCTCCCTTTGGCATTCACACCCCTATCGTGCGCGCACTTCGCCTGCCTCTCTTTCTCCTCCAATGCCGAAAAAGGCAGCGTCTTCTAGCCTACGCTCGCTCCCCCTTCTCCCTCTTCTAGGCATTCCGCTCCGCGGCGTTTACACCTCCATTGCGTATGCGCGTCACGTCTCCTCTCTTTTCTCCTGCATTCCACTTTCTCAACTCGCAACGCCGACGCAGGCTGCGTCTTCTAGCGGGCTTCTTGGTTGAAAAAATCATGAACCAAGTCAGGCTGCGGAAAGCTCGTTTGTCGACATGGCTTTCGTGTCAAATAAACGAGCTTTCACGAGAGTACTCGTGAACGGCAAAGATGATCTAGCCAACTAAACTTTTTTCAACACCATAAAATCTAAAACTGCCGAGCAAGTATACATTGCATTAGCACTTTCACCTCCATTTAGATAAAAGGTTCACAGCAATTCTGAGGCAGACTTGCGAGTATTTGCCAATGTAATATTCTCTAGACGGGCTCTGGCATTGCTCAAGGCAGTAATAATCAAGCCACACACGATTATTTGGTTTTCGCTCACTTCGAAGAAATGAACGCTGCTCGCGCAAAACTCGAGAACTTTGACCACAATGCAGCTTGAGCACTTCTCAACCATGCAGCCATATGGCAAGATGTTGATGTTTCAGAACGCAACGATCACTTACTCTAGTGCAACGAGACAACAAAACATTTATATCAAGGCCGAAAGGTCTTCCACAATCCATACAGTAAAATAAAAAGAGATCTGGGAATCACGCTAACATGACTACGGAGAAGAACCTACAAGGACCCTCTGTTGATTACAGAATTTATCGGGATTTTTCTGTTCGTAAAGCATGCGATAGATGCCATGACACCATACATCTAGCTCAAATGCTCTGGTGTTGCTTCGCGTTACGCTGCGACAAGGAAAAGTCCGAAAAACAATGGAACGCAAGTTAACACATTCCTACAATAGAGGAAAAATTATGGGCAACACAACCGGGCTGCGAAGCAGCTGAAACACCAGGTCGTTCGGTCGCAGCGTGGGAATGGCCTGCTTCAAGATAGGACACTGGCGCCACCCCATCAACTATAATAAAGTTCTTTATTCTGCATTTAACCCCCTTCAGGAAGGGAACCCTTAAGGGATGCGAAGCAGGAGCGGTGCGCACGGCGTTGACTCAGTTGAAACAGGTGTCGGCGCGGATGCTTGAAAAACGGTTTGAAGCAAAACTTAGTTTAGCAAAACTTGGTTAAGAACGGTTTGAAGCAAACTTGGGAAAGACCAGGGTTTCCCCAGCTTTCACGTAGTTGAGCTGAAGCATCAGTTTATTTTCATTGTGGAGTGCTTCCTCATGGCTTTGAAACACTCACCGGATATCCCCCAATGTGGGCTAGAAGACCGCAAAGGGGATCGCAGGGGGCACAATAAGCGGACGTTAACATGAATGTAATCTAAACTGATTACTTATTTGAACAATTTCACTTCTAAAGAAGCTATAGTACTTGTGCGATTCTCAAGATTATCGGAAAGTCACATTTCATAAACAAACTATATGCAACTGCAATCGTCGTGCTTGATATCATTTTCCATTTTTATGAAAAAATTGGCAACATTTAAACGCCAATATCGGTGAACATTTATGGTGTACTTTCGAAGGTGTAGTTGCACTGCGCGGTGAGTTTATTTCTCACAGGGTCTGAGTGAGCGGCGCATTTATATTCATTTAGATATGTAGGTTGTGCTACGAGCACACTTTCGCGTTTTTTTTTCATTATAAAGGTGACGCAAACACATTGTGATGTCTCCAGCAGTTTCTTGTGCTTACGTTTATAAGTAAGCGTTTATGATGTTTATTTATTCATTATTTATTTAACAATACTGTAGGCCTTCTTCAGACCCTTACAGGAAGCGGGCATACACCATCACAGGTAACCAAGTAGATACAAAGTTCAGGAAATACAATATTTTGATTGACAATACGCACAACAGCGAAACACTTACAATAGCGGGTACAACAATACTACATTGGTACTCTTCCCATACATGAGAAGACGAGAAAAAAATTATAAAAACCGTGTTTTATGCATGAAGAACAACATGTATGTACGAAGATTACAATGCATCACTGCAAAACCCGTTTTTTGTTATCCCAACAAGAACAGCAATATGTAACTATACTGGCTCTGTTAACTGCTACACAAAAAACAAAATTCATCAATATTTGTAATATTAACAGCTTCACCTGGTAGCGCGTTCCAAGCGGTGACAGCGCGAGGAAAAATGAATATTTAAACACATTGCTGTGGGCACTGAAGGGACGTATACATTTATCATGGTTCGTCCTACTAGAACGGTGGCCAGGCGGATGAATATAGTCGTCTTTACAGATTTTGGCCCGTATTCACAAACTCTCCTTCACTCAAGGGCTCCCCTCGACTTGACGAAGTCAAGGTGGAGCGTGCTCCTCCACTCAAGGGGCCACTGCGTTTCATGAACGCTCCTCCACACTTCCTTCGCCAAGGGAGGCCTTGGAAAATCTCCCTTCACTTGAGTGAACTGCAAGCGCCGAGAAAAGCGCCTGATTACGAGAGTATTCGCGATTGTGGTTAAGAATTGCGCATCTCTGTACAATAAAAGAACGCTTTTTCTAGTTATTCTTCTTTCTAAATTGAAATTACAGCAAAATACGTGCATTCAGAGTGGTAGTGTTGTTTCCTTAAGCCTTGTGCTGATAGAGTTAGCGAAACCCTGCTTCAAGTCTGGCAACAGTCGCACCCAAGCAGCTGAACGAACAGCTGATGGCATTTCGTCTGCTGCTGAACGTGTCTACCTGCTTAGTTTATTTTGTCTTGTATGCGTATATTAATTGCAGTTTATATTTACGGTAGTGTTTGCGTGTGTGTCGTTTGAGAGCCTACTTTCGCCGGGGTGACTAACGAACTACGTGAGTGATGACAGGAAGCGCAATAGATGGTTTGTTGCTTTGTTTACTTTCGCTTTACTGAGAGCCTTCTGATCACTAATGTAGCCACCGAATGTATAACGCGGTGGAATGAGTATTTTCTTACTATATATCACATTATATAGGCGTGCTTTTAGCATTCATCACCGCATTATGTATAAGGATTACTCGTACGTAAATTCGTTCTCGCTACTGGAGTACGTGCAGAGTTCCTAATTTCAGGGGCCTGTGCAATGTTTATTTTTCTCATTTACTGCGAATTTCACCGTGGCGCTTTCGTAGTTGTTCCTCTGCGTATTATAGAAAGTTTGAAAGACATTGCTCGCAACTGATATTCAAGGTTATACCAGGGTAGCGTTAAAACTTAGGCATGATATACTCGTGGCTGAGCGTTCGAATTAGACTGATACGCAAGTTAAGAAAAGCGATCGTGTGCCTTTCTTTCACTATTGGCGAAAAATACATTTTAAAGTTGTTTTCTTCATTTAGCAACATATATAGTCGGTTAACAGGGACTGGTGTGTGTGTGTGTCAACTTTAACATTTCAAACTTCCCAAGGAATGAGTGATTCTTTTTGCATTGTTTTTCTAGTTGCCCTGCATTTCTGGATGCGTCTAATTTGACAGATTTGTATAGACGTCACCTTCAAATTTGTGTAGCTTCCGTCTCCAAGTTCACACAGCGGCAACGTCTTAAACTTTTTTCCCGTATCCTTCATCTGTATGCTCAGAAGCACATTCGTTAGTGCATGAATGACCTTCGCACTAATGTTTTGGATTTTATTTGCAATAAAACTACTAGAAATACCTGTTTAAAAGGATCGTAGTGTCTGTGCTGCATTCCAAAGCCTCGGCACAACATAAATTATAGGAGATGTTTTATTTTTTGGAAATCATAAAACTGAAGCCGCGTCTGACTTTTGGCGCTGTTCTGTTCTAAAAACTATCCTGTGGGTTCTCTCAACCTTCAAGAAAGTGTCGTCAAGAGCAGCGTATATTATTCTGCTGGTTTATTGAAGACCAGTGCAACAAAGCGGTGAGAAATTCTCAAGAGTATTGCAGTCATCGCGGTTACATCTGGTCAGAACCTTGTAAATAAAATATCCGCTATTGCTGCATCATTAGCAAGTCTACCAGTTAGAACCACGCCATCTCAGTTTCGTGGAAGAGGTGTGGTGCTGCTTTATATAAAACAAGTTTATTTTCCTAGAACTGCTTTCCTGTAGAATCGGAGAATTGGTTTTTGCAGTCCTGTCTCATCATGAAAAGACAAACACGACGATAATTATGTATTGATAAATGAACAAAACAGCAGTTGTGAATGGCAAATGGACCTTTAATACATGTGGCTGATGAGGAGCAACGTGGCAAACATAAGAATGCAAATGAAAAGTGTTCATCAATCAAACATATGCAACCTACACTGTAAAGATAAAGTACGAGCTCGGAGGACATCATAAATAAGATTAAGGAAGTAGACACCATAGCGCGCCTAATGCAGTGTAGCTGCACGCATTCACTGCTGTTATTGTGCTTTTGTATACAGTCGTGCAAACTCTGCAATGCATTGATAATACGGCAGATTTTAGGAGGCCTTTTCTCTGTGTTCTTCTGTCGGCAGCTGGTCCCCTGCACAAAATAGGCAAGAAATAGTATTAGAAAAACGTAATAGCTTGGATACAAAAGCTGCATTTTTCTTTAATTCTAGCGGTGCACACATTCATTAGTATGTCTCGCGTTAAAGAACAGACATGGTCGCAGTATTGAGCTTTGACTATTTTGACACATGTTTGGCTCAGGCACTAGGGCAGCTGACCAGGCATATGGCTATATAATTTCATTAACTAATCGCACGAATCAGTGCCATAGCCAGCAATTCTTCTTCGGGGGGTAGGAACGGGGTTAAATTTAAAAAAAACAATCTCATTGGTATCTGCTGTATTTATATTTCATATGTTTGCGTTTTCATACGACACTTGACACACGTTTGCGTACATGCAGGTTTCACAGAGCATGATCATCTGCTTGATCCCCTAAATGTGTACTTGGTGTTCATTGGTATTGTGAGCTCCATAGCCACTGTATAAAGAAGCTATGTTTCACGCGTAGTAGCTACAGCAGCGCACTCATTGCGCCCAATGTATTGTGTTGTGCTTTTCCTAAACTGTCTTTAATAGTAATCTCACGGAAGCAGGATAAAAATAAAAAATAACACAGGAGAACTTACCTTCTCGGTGCAGATGGCCGTCTAACGGAGGTGTGCTTCGTCATAAATTTAGGCTAAGGCAGCAAAGGTTCACCGAAGAGGAAGCCATTCTAAAGTAAGGTGAACCCAGCGCATCAAAAGTTTGCTATGCCACTTGCTTGTGAAGCTTTCGTACCACGCTTGACCTGATGCGGTGTGCGAGCTTCATCAAAACACTTCAAAGCATTGGAATCCGCAGTAAGTCATGGAGCACTCGCACGCGGAGTATACGCACACCCGAAGGCAGGTAATCCACTGGCTCATGCACGGAACGCAACACATCGCGGCACTGGTGAGTGCTCCTCTTGACACCACGCCCGCTTGTCCCGGCGCCACAGTAGCCGTTGCTGAACCGTTCGAAGACAGCTGCGTAGTAAATGCGCACCGTCATTGTCGAAAGAACGCGGCGGTGGCAGCCAAATTAATCGATCAACGCCGTCAAAGCGAGACGGGCACCGCCATGGACGCGATGCTGGCGCAAATATTTCGCTCGAGGGACGATTCAAGGTAGCTCGATCGCTTCCTTGACAATCTCGAGGAAACGCTCAAGATTTTCTCAAGTGAAGGAAGCGTTTCAAGTGAAGGGCGGTTTGTGAATGGGAAAACGCCACTTAAGTGGCGTTTCGAGTGAAGGGTCGAGTGGAGGAGCGTTTGTGAATACGGGCCTTTATGGTGACCGTGAAAAATGAGATAAAAAAAAACTTCACGGAAGCAACATGACGCCGGCTAGACAGAGTTGCTAGGTGCGCTTGATGACGCATGTCCGTTGCACTGTCGCGCCAGGAGTATTTTGAGTATATAAACCTCAGGGCCCTATTCTGCAATTTTTCAAGTTTTTTGCGAAGATAGTTTTGATAAGGGTCCCACACTATACTTCCGTATTCTAGAATGGGCCTGACCAGGGTTTTGTAGGCTGTTAGTTTAACTGCTGAAGGTGCTTTGCTCGATTTTCTACGCAGAAATTTGATTTGTTTAAATGCCTTGGCACATGTGTTGGTAATGTGCTGTTCCCATTTTAAATCTTGTGAGCATGTGGCGCCCAAAAATTTTACTTTGTCAACTTTGCTAATATTGGAACCCTTAAGATTTTACACTAATGACAAAGATCGATGTCAGTCAATATTTATCAGTTAATTGGCACTTCTAGTTTTTGAACACCTAACTCATTTCCGGCAACCTTACATAAGTTATTGTCTTCCGTCGTAGTGAGGTTTATGTACTTCAAAAATGTGCTGTGTCGTGCTTCAGAACTTCACGCACTTTTCTTGATATCAAACTCTTGACAGGAAACTTTACAAGACCTCTGTGAATATTTCAAATTTAACAAAATCCTTGATAATCCCGAATTATACTTTTAGCTGATTCTGTGGACAGTAAGCTCCGAACATGAGTCATATGCCTACAAAGGGATACTCAGTTGAAGGATCACGTGGACACAACTTAGTCGAAGGAACACGCAGCAAAGGTAGCGCAAAAGAACAACGAAGCCAGTTGTTTCTTCGACTTATAACCGTCCTCACGCAGTTTGCTTACCAAAACATGGGCCGACTAGCCCTTAAAGACTCCTTTCTGTAACAAATAGTAAGGTGCAAAACAAGATACATAACTAGAGAGCAGCGTCTCGACCTGTCGTGTTTTATGGGCTATATATTTTATGAAAAGTCACAGAGTTTTTTCAAAGAAGATTTCACTGGTACATATCCCCGAAGGCTTTTTGATCTTTTTGATAATGTAAGACTGTTTCTGTACGCAACATCCTATAAACAACCAACTGTGAATTCACTGTAGAGGGGTCTTCGTTTTTCCCACTGCCATTTTTTGGTATTTGATGCTTGTTGCAATCATAGGATTATTTCTAAGATCATTAAGCGGCCTGTTTACATGAAGAAATCACTTGCCGGGCTCATCGTGGGACCACCGACTCCTGGAAGGCTGCCAGGCTGAAAAGTGGTTAGCGCACAATGAATAATGATGAATAAACGCAAGTACAAGCTCTCAGCTATTACTCATTAAGGTGAAAACCCCACTTGCTTTGTGAGATATATGAGGTGGCGAGAAGCAAGCATGTCTAATAGCAAGACAGATGAGTACTAGAAAACCACCGTATCAGAGAAGCGGGTTGATTTGGGTGGTGCTTATGGAGGTACAGACATAACTAATTAGTTCTATAAAGTGCAAAATTGTGTGCGTGTTATCAAAACTCACAATATTAACTGAAAACATTCTCCGCTTCATCGTTCCAGTCCCGCGGGATTTGCATCGAGTGCGACTTTGCGGCAACCAAGTGATTGAAAAGTGGCATTGACCCGCCTCCTCCATGTCTAGAAGAACATCAAGCAAAGGCGATTCCCCAGCGAAAACGTCGACGTTCTGTTCCTTAGGAGTCAGCGCATGCAAGTTCTCTACGCACCAGTTCCGGCTTCATTGTAAGTAACAAAGCAAGCAGCTTTGCAGTATGAGTGCATAAATGAATGCTAATACACGCAACTATTATAAAATGTTGTTTTTCTAAAATGAGATAATAAAGTTATGCGGTAGAGACAATACCACGATTGGAACCATTGCACGTTAATTTTGACTAATAACCAAGGGACGTTTCCTAATACTGAGTTCCTTATTGAATTCTGATTTGTGAAAGCAGTATCTTTGTGTATGTTAGACGTCAATTAAAAAGTGTGCGTTCAAATATACTCCCCCCCCCCCCTGATGAGTTAGGTATCGCCGTTTTACGCGGATGCTCGAGGTAGTCATTGACTTTTTGAAGCGAAGTTCGCAGTTAACTGAAGAATGCGTTGGTGGTATACGGCTACAGTCCTCCGCCAGCGAGCGCAAAAAAATTGCGGTTTTCGACAGTGCACCCGTCAAGTACAGATTTTAATTAGCTGTTTTTATATAAACAGCACTTCCCCGATGGTGATCATCCTTTTGTGACAAAACGTAATAATGGTATATCGGGGTGACTAGGGAAGCGCGTTGGGCTGTTTGGGGCATATTGAAGCTACAGACATAGCTAATTAGTTTGCATTTTTAATGATCGTTGCCATGCAATATCACGATAGGACATTGCACGAATGCACTAACAAACGTCAAAATTGCGTACAATAGTTGAGGCAAATATTTGCGGGTAAGTCAAACGTGCTTTATTAGCCAACATTAAAGCAACTGTTTGCCGGCCTTCAATTGATATCTCAAGTAATTTGGCGTATAGTACTGCAGGCGGCGCCAATTTTTCAATTAAAGTATTAGCACATGACGTTAGTCTACCTGCTTTTGCAAATGTTTATTTTGCGTTCGTTTAAAGGTGTAGTTTTTACCAGTGGCGTTCATTAATCAGGCGATCAAAGCACAGTATTCGCGAAACTGAACGATTGGGGGTCCTTAAAACAAAGATGTGTAAATCGACTCCTAGCTTAGCAGAACCATGCTTGGTATAGAGATGGCAGGAATGGTAGTGGAAAATAGAACATTTGAACTGAGGTTGAGAAAGAAAACTCCTATAGTAGCACAATTTTAGATTGAAAAGTATAGCAAGGAGGTGAGAAAGGAAGTCATGGCAGGTGGGCACGATAGAGGGCAATGGAGGTTAGAGCGTACTATTTATTTCCATTAAAAAGTTTTGCTACGGAATGAACGGAGAATCGAATATGATCAAGAGAAAAAAAACTGACGAAGGGGGAATGGTGAAGTGGTGAACTGTAGCATACACAAGTAAAGAGCATACCAAAGCAAGGTGCGGAAACACAAAGTGAGTGTGAGGGGAAGTAATATGAGGCTTACATAAAGGAAAAAGAAACCGGTCAATATATAAAGAAGTTCATAAATAACGAAATAATACATTCGAAAGAACATTATAAACGTAGTATGACCGTAAAATAAAACAGAGACGATGAAGACAATAAAACAAAACTGTGCGTTCACCAGATGTATTACTTTCTTAACCGCGCTGGCGTTTCATCAGTGTCACAAACGTGGGGCTGGATATTTTGGATGGCTGAAATTGAGAACATTGCAATGAGTTTGCCGTCGGAATGAAAAATTTTGATGAATGATTCTCATATTAGTACGCTTCCGATAAATTACGGAACCTTTGCACAGACAATTGGGGCCCTATGTTTTAGACAACCCTATACAACCCATTAGGATTATAAATTCTGTTTGGATACTTTTAAAGAATTTAACAAAATGGTAGGCAGACACATCTGTTAACGAGAAAGCGCGGGGTCTCTACTAATCCCGCTGAAGCCTACCACTGTCGATATCAATTTGCTAGTGACATAAAGGCTATTCATGTAATAAAATGGATAACACAAACCACGTCAAAATTGCGTTCAATAGTTGAGGCAATTCTTTGTGGGAAAGTCAAACGTGCTTTATTAGCCAACATGAAAGCCTTTCTTTGCCGGTCTTCAATTGATATCTCAAGTAATTTGTCGTATAGTACTGCAGGCGGCGCCAATTTTTCAATTGAAGTATTAGCACTTGACGTTAGTCTATCTGCTTTTGCAAATGTTTATCTTGCGTTCGTTTAAAGGTGTATTTTTACCAGTGGCGTTCATTAACCAGGCGCTACAAAGCACAGTGTTCGCGAAACTGAACGGTTGGGGGTACATAAAACAAAGATTTGGAAATCGACTCCTATCTTAGCAGAACCATGGCTGGTATAGAGATGGCAGGAATGGTAGTGGAAAATAGAACATTTGAACTGAGGTTGAGAAGGAAAACTCCTATAGTAGCACAGTTTTCGATTGAAAAGTATAGCAAGGAGGTGAGAAAAGAAGTCATGGCGGGTGGGCACGATAGAGGAAAATGGAGGTTTGAGCGTAATATTGATTTCCTTTAAAAAGTTTGCTACGGGATGAATGGGGAATCGAATATGCTCAAGTGAAAAAAAACTGACGGAGGGTGAATGGTGAGGTGGTGAACTATAGCATACCACAGCAAGGTGCGGAAACGCAAAGTGAGGGTGAGGGGAAGTAATATGAGGCTTACATAAACAAAAAGAAGGAAAGCATTCAATATATAAAAAGTTCATAAAAAACGAAAGAATTAATACATTCGAAAGAAATATGGAAACATAGTACGACAGTAAGATCAAAGCAGAGACGATGAAAGACAATAAAACAGAACTGTGCGTTCACCACATAGTAGTACTTTCTTAACCGCTCTGCTGTTTCATCAGGTTTCACAGACGTGGGACTGGATCTATTTGTATTGCTAAATTGAGAAACATTGCAACGAGTTGCCGTCGTAATTAAAAATGTTCCGAATGAGTTCTGATATTTAGTACGCTATCCTAATAAACTACGGAACCATTTGCACAGACAATTGGGGCACCATGTTTTTACTAACCATAACACAAGCCACTAGATTAAATTCTGGCTTGATAATTGTAATGCATTTAACAAAATGTAGGCCGTGACCACATCTGTTATCGAGAAAGCGTGGGGTCTTTACTAAGCCGCTAAGGCTACCACTTGATATCAATTTCTAGTTGACATAAACACCTATGCATGTAATAAAATTGATAACACAATCTGCAATCAAGCCCAATCAAGCGCCTAAACTTTCAAATCGTCTACGTCTTCTTTCTTATGAGTTAACATGATGTTGGCGTTCTTGCAAGATATCGGCACACTTTTCCTCAAGAGACACTTCGTATATCAGGCGGTCGGTTTTTTCGAACACAATATCTCCGCCATTTTTCAGCAAGTTCATTGTTCCATTTTCTCATCAGTGGTTTTGTTTTGAAATTATTTTTAACACTTTCTCTACTTCTGTGGTCGCTACTCATAAGGCGTCAATTTTTTCTGGGCTAATATTGCTCCTTACGATACCGTAAGAAGCAATATTGTATACTCTTGTTGCGCATGCAGCCTATAAATTGCGGTTACGCTAACCGTAGTTCGCTGATGTTACACGGAACACGAAACAGCCGTTATTCCACTAAACACGGTTTTAAGAAACCGATCTTGGCGACCTCGGTTAGGCAGATAAGCAAGAAAATGGAAGCGCCCACCCCCGATGATTGTATGCCGCGAGCGAGCGTGGCGTTTTGCTGTCGAGAGAAATGTGGTGTTGTATTTATGTTTTGTTTTCATTTGTACTTGTTAAACGTCACCCACGCAGTCCAGACGCTTTTCGAAAAAGCATCAAATCCCGTCGTCTGCCGGCCCTAAGGGTCTCAAACCGTGAGCCAACGGCTCGCCGCCACCGAAATTGCCTCGACGGGGCGACCTTTGGCAGCGGCGTTGACGGAAGAAGAGCAGTGCGTGATTCTGTGTGTAGTGTGTTTGTGAGAGTGGTGGGCGGTTACGTCGACATGAGGGGACGGACTGCGTGCCAGCGAGAGAAGGAGACGCGCATAAGATTTTGTAGAGAGCGGGCGTGTGTCTTTACGCTGAGATGTTTCGTGTTCTTTCTATGTGTAAGCTCAAAGAATACAAGTTTTTTTCAGTTGTCAACGAATTGCACTTTTGTCTTTCTTTATTCATAAACCCGCAGTATGCGTTTCCACCCCTCTAGTAGATGCGTAACATCGACGAACCGTGATTTGCGCTAACGGCGATTCAACGCGGGTAACCGGGATTTTTTTTAACTGGGCTTAGCTTGCCTCGGTAACACGGGTATAGGAAGCTGCGCGAATTTCCAGCAAAGGGTTCTGTTGTACTTTCTTATCACATTAGAAAACGACCTGACCGTCTATAAGCTCTCAGCTTCACATGACTGGTGGCTCGTGTGACGTTTTCGTAACTGTTTGAAAGCCTGTTCATGCTTAAAAAAGAAAACTCAACCAGTGTGGCTTCGAACTTCTGAGCTGGCGATATTAGGCCGACTTAGTGCTCTGAAGGGCCTCCTTCTCATTGGATAATTCTCTCTTAACAGCTTCATCACTCGCTCTATTTCGACTTTGTTGCCTTCAAAGTGTCTTATTTTGACTTATCTACTCCAACTTTTGACATTTCCTGTCAGCTGACAGGTTGCGGGATGTTTTTTCGCGGATAATTCGGCTACTTTCGTGTGTTTCTCACGTCAAGCGTATACGTCGCGGGTGGTTTGACAGCATGAAACTTAAGCGCGAGAATTTTTCATGTGCTAGACAGTAGACGGGCACTGCCTTTAAAGGTGTGCTCTATTTTCTTGCCGTTTCGAGTAGTAGTTAAAACTCTGGTAAATAGGTACGGTAGGGAGTGGTGGTCCTCAGTTGAGACTCAGGTATAGGTAATAATAAATACATCTGAGGTTAGCCTAATAACGTGAAATGGTGGATGAAGAGGCACCGAGCGAATTATTTCTAGCTGTAGAGAGCGGAGAATGGCAAGAAACTCCGTGCTAAAGTATTGACGTGTTTGCATCACTTCGCCACTTATCGGCAGCTCGAATTTATACAAACCCCGACAACTCTGGGCACCACGCACATACAGAACGATAAGTCAATGCGACGTGTTGAGCCGGCGACAAACCCAGTGCGAGCACTTACGGTCATGAAAATACCTAATTTAAAGTTAGATGTCAAGACATAGTTTTTATTGCGAATTCAACAGTATTCCTAAAAAGTCGTCTTTAGTAGAAACGTTATCAAGAACAAAGTGCAACTTTCTTTTAGGCTTAGCATCGAAGTGCAAATAATGCATCATTAAACTAATATTCACGAAAGTTTTCTCACGGGTATTCAGGTCGTAGTGTACTGTTATGCGACAAAATTCTCCACAATATGAAAAGCAGTGCCTGTGCTGTGACGCCATACAGTTCATAGTTACAACATCCACATTGGTTACAATGTTTCACATTGTTTTCTTTTGTTTCAGTGACGTTAAAAGACTCCCTGTAACATTTAAAGCATTCTTGACGCTATATCTACTAGTACTTGCTCTTAAACAGTGTGAGGAGGGTGTATTGGTAGTTCACACTTTGAGATATTCAAGTGAACAATTTTATCTCTTCATAGCATAAATTGGCACACTGTACATTGTGCTCATGTTTCGTTAACTTTTTTTTGTACGTTGATAAACGTTTCATCAGTTTTCAACCAGCTCACTTCGAAGACGTCCATCAGACAATGTAGCTGATAGCGCTTTTTCATTCAAGCAAAGTCATTTTTATACTTTTCAAGCTTCTTAGATATATAGTTTAATATCTTTTAAATACTAAAATAAACACTATTTGTTGCTCTTGCAAGTCGGAGTAAATTGCACCAGTTCCCACTAAAGAAAATCATGTGAAGTAGCGAACGGGTCAACATCAAGTTCCGTTCATCACGGGCACCTTCCCCGATGCGCACGCACCCTTGCCAGCAGAGCGCGTCATGGATTCACTGGTAGTTTATGTTTACTCTTACTAAACTACTACTCTTACTCTTACTACTCTTACTCTTATTCACTGGTAGTTTAGTTTACTCTTAGGCACGTTACGCGAACCAGAGAGAGCTTCACCAGAAGCTGCTTCCCATTGAACAGCTGTTCTCCATAATAACACTATTTTATTACCATTTTTAAAGGGCATCATAGTGATACAAAATCAGCCTGCCAAAGCGCCATTGGGCATGAAGGGCAGATCTTGACCCCTCGTATTCACCGCCTCGCAGAGAAGTATTCGCTTAAGATGTTTTGGTGTTCTGTATCTGTGGTCTTCTTTAAACACCCTTGGTGAACATTTAACGCTGTATTTAAAGTGTCCTGCAAATTTGGGCTCGCTGACCCCCCTGAGTGGCGTCGAGACCTTCATCTGACGCCCTACCTGGTTTTATAGTTTAGTTACCCTACATGTCGTTCATTTCTGCAGGGTTCTCTTGGTTTTTCTTTTTTACTTACAGTTCACTCTGGTATCGCATGAACCACAAGCATAAGGCTCTCGGCCAGTCGGCCCACCTCAAACGCAATATATTTTGCTCAATCGAATGCTCTTTTGTTCCGGTAAAATTGCTGCTCGTGAAGTGTTAAACACATCAGTCACTGTTTTCAAGGAAACGAGCTCACTATCTAGTACAGTACCTGTTATAGTGCATTAAACTATGAATCATCTGCCCTACAAGAACGCTGATGAGAAGCGAATCAGCAGCGGTGCGCACGGCGTTGATTCGGCTGAAATGGGCTTTGACGTGCTAGAAGAATGCTCAGAAGTGAAATTCGGTATGGTGTATACACGAGAAAAAGTTTGTTTTAAAACGCCAAAACACGTGATGTTGGATGCATTAAAGGCACTTGCGCTCGGCTTTTTTGCATCACTTCTCGTTGGCGTTACCTGTGCAGCGACTGTATTCTCCAGTGCGACCGGTGTTCTTGACTAGCACCTTGTCAGTGTTACTGGTCTTCCACTGCCGACTCTTGCATTAAGCTTCCCTAGCTCGCGCCTCAGGGTTGACGTCGACATACGCGAACAGACATCGGCTTCGCTAACCTTCGGCAGGCCGGTGACAGCCGAGAAATGGTACGAGCATACTAGCGGGAAGCATGCCACGACGGCGCACCGCCCGTTGGCGTGATCGCGCGGCAAGCAGCGAGGGCGCTGTCTACCCTGTCGGCAGCGCTCAATATTCGAGGCACGGGCAGCGTGCACACTCACTGACTTGTGGCTTCCTCTCGCCGGCAGAAGGAGAGAAGTGGCACAGGTGAGATGTAGGCTAAGTGAGGAGTAGGGCTCGTGCGTGGCAAGTGGTGGATAGAGTGAAGTGATAGAGAGATGACACGCAGCGAGTGCGCGCTAGGTGAGGCAGAGAGGCGTCACCGCACACCTTCTAGGAAGTCATGAGGCGAGTAGACACTGTTCCAACATCTGCGGAGAAGAAAGCGGACGGAGAGTACGGCATTACGCAGTCTAGCCAAAGAGCTGCTTCGCATCGAAAATCCTAGAGACCTATAGTGTATACTGGCACATTCTTTTCTGTAAGTATTGTTATCGCCCCGTACACTATGTTGAGCGCCAACCGTGCCTACGGTGTTAGAAAAGCATCTAGTAGATGGTTTTGTTAGAATGTTCGATGACAAGTGTACAAATGACGACACATTTCGCCGTTTGTCAGTTGATCGACAGCCGACGCTCTATTCGCCGCTATCAATGCCAGTGTCTTGTTTGCCGTTTGCTTGGCCACAATTTCGTCCTGAATAAGCAGTTTCTTCTTCGACGTAGAGTCTGCTCCCTTCACTCACATCATCACCCTGTGACATCCGGTGGAGGTGCTGCCTCGTTCATGAAGCGGACACCCCCGTCAAGCCGGGAACTTAGCTCAAGTCGCGAAGAAGACACCGACATCAGCCACGAGCAATGAACAAGCCGCAAGACGTAGGGTTTACCTCCGGACTACGGGCCTCTACAAGACAAGGCTCGGAGGACCCAGGCCATTACCTCGTCTGCAGCAACGATGACTACTGCTCCCCGTAGCCTGTGATTGTGATGCAGCAGGCAAGGGAACCACCGATTTTTCATGGATCATCATTTAATATCCCGGAGACCTGGCTAGAGACCTACGACCGAGTGGCTGCTCTCAACCACTTGGATGCTGAAAAGAAGCCCCGTCGCGTCTACTTTAATCTAGAAGATGCAAAAAAGACGTGGTTTGAGAATAGGGAGTCAGCAATTCAAACATGGCATCGTTTCTGTGACGCATTCCCGCAAACATTCACGATCGTCACTCGCAAAGAGAAGGTCACTGCATTGGCCAAGACCCGGATGCAGCTCGCCAAAGAAAATGTCCCGATTTTCACGGAAGAAATGAACTACCTCTTCCACCAGGCTGGCCCCAACGTGTCCGAGGAGATGAAGGTCTTTCTGCTCATTAGAAAAGTCAAGCAAGAACTCTTCGCTGGGCTGATCAGGAACCCCCCAAAGATGGTCACCAAATTCCTTTCCGAAGCATCTACGATAACGAAGATGCTCGAGATGCGGACACGGCAATACAATCGTAGCTTCTCGTCTACAAGCCATGCCTACTTCCAAGCGCTAGGAACCGCCGAATAGCGTGAGACAATCCGAGCAATCATGCAAGAAGAGCTGCAGAAATTGCTTTTTTCAGCACAGTCTCTCGTGGACTTCATCGCGGACGTCATACGCCAGGAGATCCAGCAAATGCTGCGTGTTTCTCAGCCTCCAGAACCACAAGTGCAAGTAATGAGTCATGCTGCTGCAGCCTGCCACCACGCCCCTCCACGATGCCCACACCAAGATGCCACACCATCACGATTCCGTCACCAGATGCCATCACCGCCATCCTACCGTTCGCAAGCAGGACAGTGCAGCGCACCGAAGAAAACCAATGTTTGGCGTGCACCTGACAATCGTCCACTCTGCTGCCACTGCAGTTATGCCGGGCACATCTACCACCATTGCCACAACCGACAGATGTACCTACGGCGCTTCTACATCAATGTGCCCTCTCTACAACGTGTCGAACGACCGCATGACAGCGCCGACTACATCGCGGGAGCGCAGTCGACAACCCGAAGACCTTATATTGTTCGCCATCACCAGACCGCTACGGCTCATCGCACTACGGGCACTATACCGGCCCTGCTCTGGCCTATCTTCTAGCCCTTACCCGGACAACTAATGCCAACAATCGATGGAGGTGCGGTTGCTGTGCAATGAACTATCATCGACTTGAGGTCTGAGTCAATCACGTTTTTTCAGAAAACACGCTGCTGACCCCTGCAACGCTAAGGAATCACCAATTGAGTGTGCTACAAGAGCAGGTCACCTTGCCGCCGTTATCCAGCGTCGTCATTTCTGTTGGCACCGAAAAAGCTGAAAACCCTAAAGGCACGTTGAGCGTTATCGGCACTTACTTCTAAACCGTCATATTTTCATCGCAACAGGCATAGCTGAGCTGCGTAACGGCAAAGCCGAGGTGGTGCTGACAAACTTTTCTCACAAATACAGGAACTTCAACTCTGGTACGACGGTCGCCTACTCGATGAGTTCGCGCAGGGCAGCAGTTCATTCACCCTCTTTGATGCTGCTGATGCTGCTTCGACGAATATAGGTCCCAAACCAAATTTTGACGTTAACCAGAGTCTTTCGAAGTGCAAGCAAGACCAGCTCAAGTTTCTGCTCTTGCGGTTCAAAGACTTATTCTCGTCATCATCAAGAATTCAACAAACCCTAGTTGCGAAGCATTTCATAACAGAAGAAAGTGCCCGACCAGTTCAACAAAGCCCGTACCGAGTCTCGACGCGCAAACGCGACGCCGTCAAGAATTCAGTCAACAAAATGCTACGCGACGACATCATTCAGCCGTCCTAGAGCCCGTGGGCCTCAATCGTGGTATTATTTAAGAAGAAGGACGGAGCCCTACGCTTTTGCGTCGATTACCACCACGTCAACAAAATCACAAAAAAGGAGGTGTACCCTCTTCCACGTACATACGACGCCCAAGACTGACTCCACCGCTCGAAATGTTTTTTTCGATTGACCTCAACATGGGCTATTGGCAAATTGAGATCCCCGAGAGAGATCGAGAGAAGACCGCCCATATAACACCAGACGCCCTTTTTGAGTTCAAGGTAATGCCGTTTGGTTTTTGCTCAGCGCCTGCGACGTTCAAGCGCGTTATGGACACCGTGCTGGCTGGATTGAAGTGGCATACTTGCCTCGTGTACTACGAATGACGTCGTCCTCTTTTCCTCGAGCGTCAACAAGCATCTCTGGCGCGTTGAAGAAGTACTTCAAGCTATTGACACTTCTGGACTAACCCTGAAGCAAGAAAGGTGCCGCTTTGCGTAAGAGGAGGTTTTGTTTCTAGGACACGTTATTAGCAACTTTGGAGTCCGTCCGGACCAGCGGAAAACAGCCGCCGTTGTTCATTTCCTACAGCTAACTGAGAAGAAGACTGTGCGCTGATTCCTCGAATGGTGCGCCTATAACCAGCGTTTTGTCAAGCGCTTTTTAAAGATCGCTGAGCCGCTAACTCACCTCACGAAACGCCACGCCGAATTCAGGTAGGAAGCGGCACAAGAGGAAGCATTTGAAGAGCTGAATGACACGTCCTCACACCACTGATATTCGCGCATTACGATGAACAGGCCGAAACAGAAGTGCTCAACGACGCAAGCAGCGTAGGAGTCGGCGCCGTTCTTGTGCAGAGGACTGACGGTGTGGAAAGGGTTACCAGTTATGCTAGCCGGTCGTTATTCTAGCCGGTTGTATCTCCTGCCACGGATAGATGACGCCATTGATTGTCTTAATGGAAAAAATTATTTTTATTCGATCAACCTTTGTTCCGGCTACTGGCAGATAGCAGTTAATTCCATGAATCGTAAAAAGACAGCATTTACAGCTCCCGACGAACTATATCAGTATAAAGTAATGCCGTTTGAATTTTGCGATGCCTCATCTACATTCGAACAAATCATGAACGCTGTCCTTCACGGTTTTAAATGGTCAATCCGCTTGTGCTACATTGATGACGTCATTGTTTTCTCACCGACTTTCGCAACCCACCTCTAGCCACTATAGACTATTCTTTCCGTTTTCTTCAAGGAAGGGCTTCAGATAAACTCGTCGAAATGTCACTTCGGCCCCCACCAACTCGCTCTTTTCGGTCACTCTATTGATTCTTCTGGTGTTTGTCCCGACCCTGGTGAAATTTGAGCAGTCAAATATTTCCCTCTGCCGACCTCCACGAACGATCTTCAAAGATTTTTGGCCTCTGCTCCTATTTTCGCAGATTTGTGCAGAATATTGCTGACGCCGCGGACCCACTCACGAAACTACTAAAGAAAGAAGCTTGGACCTGAAGATAACGCTCTTTTCATTAGAAGGAAAGACTTACCGGACTATTGCTAAGAGGGCTAGGTAAACGGACTTGGCCTAGACCTCACTGAAAAGGAATATAAAACTCATGCGCAGGACCCCTAAGACTTCTCTCCTCAGGACAACACGATGATCAGAAATGCGCAGTAAATGTTATTGCACATTTATCACAGAATGTGTTTTTAGAGCGTAGCTATTGAAACGACTGTCAGTAACTTCGTTTCCAAAAAAATACAAAAACGGGTAGGCACTACAAGTGTGTAAAACCCTACCGCAGCAAACAGCAGGTGCGAGCGTGAAGAAAAAAAATTCTGCTCGACCAAGTGGATCTCGTTACACACTCGAGTAACACAGAAAGAAAATGATCAAAAATAAGGAAATAAAAATACAGAAAAGAAGAGCTATAACGACAAAAAGACTGAAAGATTTCAATAAATTGCATGAATTAGAAGAAAGAAGAGACAAGCATAACGAAATAAATAAAGACGGAAAATGCTGAAAGCGGAAGAAAAGCAGATAGAAAGCAGCTGGTACAAAAGTGCCGCCATATCCACGAAGTGAATGATGATGAGTGGGGGAAGCTCCGGATGTAAACCTGGTAAACCATGAATCCTCTGTACATTTTGCCCACTCGATTTTATTACATCGCTCCCCCTAGCGTACGTCACCGCACTAAATCGAACGATTGCCTTCAACCAATGACACGCGCCATATGTGACATCATTCCTATTTTATAAGATCTCGCGTCTTCATCAACTACAAGTACCGCTTTCTAGTTTATAACATCTTGCATCTTTTCATCATCAGCTACAAGTACCACCATCTAGTAAACACTACAAGAACTAAACTAGAGGTGGCTACATACAGGGGACGGTACCGCCATCTAGTGAACACTGCAAGAACTAAACTAGAGGTGGCTACATACAGGGGACGCACAGCCCACGCCCTAAGGAGCTTCGCCCCTAAAAACAGATAAGGAAAAAAATTGCAGATCTCACGAACAGTGCGAATCGATAATATGCGAGGCACATACGACGAAAGTGGATATGTGAGTTGAAAAACAGCACAGCGACTGAGACGGACTTAAATCAACCCGTACATATCTTTAATGGAAATATTATCATGTTTGGGCGTGCCATTTACCTTCTTCATCCGTTAATGTCATGTGATACCAAATTTGGTACATGTGGAGATAGCGAAGCCAGCTTGCTATATGCGTATCATGCAGTAATACTTTACATGACCCGCGTATCACGATTACTATGCTTAACGTGCCGTCTACTTTCGTCGTGCATTCACGTCTCGCAATACCAAATTTGGTATATGTGACACTAGCGGAACGACAGTGAAGGCACCATGAGCGTGGCGTGCAATCATGACTTACAAGACATGCATGTCAGGAGTTCAACGTTAGGGTTCTGTGCGGCGCCGAGTCCTTACTGAACTTCATGACGTGCCCGCAGCCGACACCTTGGCGTATCTCGCAACTCATCGACCGTAGACGACGTTATTAATGAATGCCGACGCTTCGAAGACGCGAAAAGTCGCCGTATCACTCCACACTTTTCGCGTCTTCCCAACACGGCTGCAACATCAACCTGCGAGGACACCCGTTTGGCACCAGCCCCTGCTGCTTCCGACAATATCGTGCGCATTGTGCGCCACGAAATCGAGGCAGCATCTCCCCTGTCTGACAAAGTCGAGGCCCCTAACGATTCTCGCGCCACGATTTCTTTCATCAAGAGTGTCGTACACCAGGAACTGGCCAACGCCGAACTTCAGACATTATGCCCCGTTAACCGACCTGACTTCCGATTGCCCAGTACACCTAATATGTCCCGCGGACTGAACAACCGCCCACGTTACCGAACCCGGCAGAATGGCGAACTTCCGATGACAGGCCGATCTGCTTCAACTGTGGACGAGTGGGCCATATTTCACGTCATTGCCGCACTTCCAGGGGTTGGCAGCCATGGTCGCATTATGCCAACACCCGACGCCCCCCTTCTGGCTCTCGGATGCTGATCTACACGGCACAAGATGATGCTTCGCCATCCAGGCCCGCCCGACCTAGCCGCTCCCCGTCGCCCTCTGGACGCATGTCCCGCTCAACTAACCGACGTCGCTCCCCCTCACCCTCCTACCACCAGTCCTCGGAAAACTGACGGGCGCAGCTCCTAGAGGTGAGCCTGCTTCGACGACCTGACCCAAAATTCCTCTACAAACGATACCCGGACAAAACTACTTGATTAAAGTAAATGTTGACGGTACTTCTGTGGCAGCACTCATTGACACCGGCGCTCACATATCAGTCATGAACTCCAACCTTTGTGCTCGACTCAGAAAGTGCTCACTCCTGCTCCCATCACTCTTGTCCGAGTAGCTGATGGTGCAACACCAGCGGTCACCGGGATGTGTGCCGCCCGTGTCACTGTTGCTGGACGTCATACCACTGTTCTGTTTTACGTACTGGACCACTGCCCACATGACGTCATATTGGGACTCGATTTTCTGTCGGAGCATTCCACCCTAATTGACTGTTCTGCTGGTGTTGTTCAGCTTGTCCTACTACATGCCGTTGACCCTCCTGATCCTGCGCCGCCAAAACTATGCTCCGCCGACTTTGTTCGCTATCTTGTCGAGCTGTGACGTATACCGACGTCTCTTCTGATCCACCTGTGGCTGACGGCGATTATGTCATTTCGCCTAATCCTAAAGTACTCTGTTCGCTCAATGTTACGTTCCCCCACACCATCATCACAATGAAGAACAACGTGGCATGTCTCCCTATTGTGAACTTTGGACTTTGCCCTGAAGTGCTGCCACGAGGAATATCCCTTGCAACCCTTGCCCCGGCCGGCAACTACCACATATCGGCCCTAACAGAGGATACACTGTCATCTGCAAGTATTCAGTCGCGTAGTACACTAGACTGCATAACTGGAATGATTGCCTCTGATCTCCCAGCCGAGCATGTGTCTGCGCTTCGTGGCCTTCTTGCGTCGTATCAAGACGTCTTTGATTTCTGCGACCGACCCCTAGGTCAAACGACCGTCGTAAAGCATCGGATCAACACCGGTGATGCAAATCCAGTACACCGGCGACCCTATCGAGTTTCCTCCACCGAGCGCCACGTCATCCAGCAAGAAGTCGACAAGATGCTTGCCCGAGACATCATTGAACCTTCTTCAAGTCCTTGGGCTTCGCCCGTTGTGCTTGTGAGAAAGAAGGATAACAGCTGGCGCTTCTGTGTCGACTACAGAAATCTTAACAAGGTTACAAAAAAAGACGTGTATCCTCTGCCGCGGATAGACGACGCTCTTGACTGCCTTAGTGGAGCAAATTATTTCTCTTCCATCGACCTCCGTTCCGGGTACTGGCAGATATCAGTTGATGATCTGGACCGTGAAAAGACGGCATTTATAACTTCCGACGGGCTCTATCAGTTCAAAGTAATGCCGTTCGGGTTATGCAATGCCCCAGCTACATTCGAACGAATGATGGACGCTCTTCTTCACGGTTTCAAGTGGTCAATCTGCTTATGTTACCTTGATGACGTCATTGTTTTTTCGCCAACTTTCGAAACTCACCTCGAGCGTCTCTCAACAATTCTTTCGGTTTTCCGCAAAGCAGGGCTCCAACTAAACTCGTCCAAATGTCACTTCGGCCGCCGGCAGCTCACTGTCCTTGGACACCTTGTCGATTCTTCTGGTGTTCGTCCCGATCCTGAGAAAATCCGTGCCGTCAAAGATTTCCCTGTGCCGACCTCTGCGAACGACGTTCGAAGCTTTGTGGGCCTTTGTTCTTACTTTCGTAGATTTGTGCGGAATTTTGCTGACGTCGCACGACCGCTCACGGAACTACTAAAAAAATGTGACTTTTGTGTGGGGACCTGAACAAACCAGAGGATTCTTTGAACTGACGAGTAGACTTACGACGCCACCGATTCTCGGCCACTTTGATATATGCGCTCCAACGGAAGTGCGTACCGACGCCAGCGGCCACGGAATCGGAGCCGTTTTGGCACAACGACAGCATGGCTGCGAGCGCGTTATTGCATACGCTAGCCGTCTTTTATCGCCAGCAGAGCGAAATTACTCCATCACAGAACGCGAATGCCTCGCACTAGTCTGGGCAGTGGCTAAATTTCGGCCGTATTTGTATGGACGCCCGTTCACGGTTGTCACTGATCACCACGCTTATGCTGGTTGTCGTCCTTAAAAGATCCTTGTGGACGTCTCGGCCGGTGGGCTCTACGGCTACAGGAATATTCCTACACGGTTGTTTACAAATCAGGTCGCCACCATGAGGATGCTGATTGCTTGTCGCGTCATCCAGTAGACCCAGCAGACCTTTCTGAGAGTGATGACGCTACTTGTGTTTTGGCACTTTCCGCGTTTAGCAACATCGGAGATCAGCAACGCCGTGATCCTCACCTCAGAGATATAATCCTTCGGCTTAGTGGTCCCACAACTCCTCCGTCTCTCCGTATGTTCCTGCTCCAAGATGGCGTCTTATATCGCTACAGCATGCATCCTGACGGACCTGAGCTGCTGTTGGTCATACCACAACATACGCGTCAGACTGTCCTTGCACAGTTGCATGATATCCGACAGCTGGTCACCTGGGAGTTTCAAGAACTTATGACCGCGTTCGACGTCGCTTCTTTTGGCCCGGTATTTATCGATCCGTCTGCCGTTACGTCGCCTCATGCAAATCCTTTCAACACCGCAAAAAACCAGCAACACTTAAAGCGGGACGTCTTCAACCCATTCAGATCCCATCCGAACCATTTTATAGGATAGGTGTTGACTTACTAGGACCGTTTCCTTTATCGGCCAGCGGAAACAAGTGGATAGCAGTCGCCACGGATTACACCACTCGGTATGCCATCACACGGGCCCTTCCTACCAGTTGTGCGACCGACGTCGCTGACTTTCTTCTAGAAGACGTCATATTACACCACGGCGCTCCTCGGCAACTGCTTACCGATCGGGGTCGCTACTTTTTATCACAAGTTATTCAAGACATATTGCACTCTTGCGCTACAAAGCACAAGTTCACAACGGCGTGTCATCTCAAACCAACGGGCTCACGGAGCGGCTAAATAGAACCATCACGGACATGCTCGCCATGTATGTTTCTTCCGACCATCGTGACTGGGACACCGCCCTTCCATTTGTAACATTTGCCTATAATACGTCTCGGCATGACACTGCAGGTTTCTCGCCATTTTTCCTCCTGTACGGACGAGAACCTACGTTGCCTTTCGACACGCTCCTTCCTGCCGTTGGCCACACGTCAGAATATGCCCGCGATGTGATTTCTAGAGCTCTAGAGACACGTGAGATTGCTCGCCAGCGTCTGAGCGATTCCCAGGAACAACGACAGTTCTACAACGCGTGCCATCGTGATGTCCACTTCAGTCAAGGTGACACAGTCCTTCTGCGAAAAACTGACTTCACCGTACTCGGGTCCGTACCGTGTGGTGCGCCAAGTCACCGACGTGACATATGAAATTGAACCTCTTAATGCCACCAGCGCGCGATCGTGTTCTGACGTTGTTCACGTCACTCGCCTGAAACCATATTACTCAGACCAACCAGGCACCGAGACGGTGCCTTCGCCGCCGGGGGTGATGCTACGGGGCGCCACAAATGAACATTGTAGAAAAGAGGACGATGTTTAGGGCGAGCTCGTGCAGACCGGGCTCCATATTGTATGCCTGCCTGTTTACCTAAAGTAAAGGCATTTTTCAGACGCCTTCTCCCCGTAACAATATTTACACCCGCCAGAGTTCACTTACTCTCAACAACGATGCCCTACACACCGTGCCTCGCGAGTCGGGCCGGCCGGCGCCAGCCGATCAACGTCATTACCAGCGCAATATCGCACCACTTCCTCACGTCGTCCGCTGTGTCACTCATGGCTGAAGAACACAAAAAGTGCGCTCACGAGGCAAGGAAGCATAAGAATAAGAACTTTCGTACCGGGCATGTACACAGGCACAAAAACAACTAAAAGCACAATGTGGCCAGCGTCACTAGCAGCATTGCTACATTTAGCAAATGCGTTTTTATTTGAAGTTATTTTTAATGGTTTGTTAGTCGCATACCTGCTTTTTTGCAAAAACAGCATAACGAGCGCCCAAGACTGACTCCACCGCTCGAAATGTTTTTTTCGATTGACTCAACATGGGCTATGGCAAATTGAGATCCCCGAGAGAGATCGAGGAGAAGACCGCCATATAACACACAGACGCCCTTTTTGAGTTAAGGTAATGCCGTTTGGTTTTGCTCAGCGCCTGCGACGTTCAAGCGCGTTATGGACACCGTGCTGCTGGATTGAAGTGGCATACTTGCCTCGTGTACTACGAATGAACGTCGTCCTCTTTCCTCGAGCGTCAACAAGCATCTCTGGCGCGTTGAAGAAGTACTTCAAGCTATTGACACTTCTTGGACTAACCCTGAAGCAAGAAAGGTGCCGCTTTGCGTAAGAGGAGGGTTTTGTTCTAGGACACGTTATAGCAACTTGGAGTCCGTCCGGACCGCGGAAAACACCCGCCGGTTGTTCATTTCTACAGCTAACTGAGAGAAGACTGTGCGCTGATTCCTCGAATGGTGCGCCTATAACCAGCGTTTTGTCAAGCGCTTTTTAAAGATCGCTGAGCCGCTAACTCACCTCACGAAACGCCACGCCGAATTCAGGTAGGAAGCGGCACAAGAGAAAGCATTTGAAGAGCTGAATGACACGTCCCTCACACCACTGATATTCGCGCATTACGATGAACGGCCGAAACAGAAGTGCTCAACGACGCAAGCAGCGTAGGAGTCGGCGCCGTTCTTGTGCAGAGGACTGACGGTGTGGAAAGGTTACCAGTTATGCTAGCCGGTCGTTATTCTAGCCGGTTGTATCTCCTGCCACGGATAGATGACGCCATTGATTGTCTTAATGGAAAAAATTATTTTTATTCGATCAACCTTTGTTCGGCTACTGGCAGATAGCAGTTAATTCCATGAATCGTAAAAGACAGCATTTACCGCTCCCGACGAACTATATCAGTATAAAGTAATGCCGTTTGAATTTTGCGATGCCTCATCTACATTCGCACAAATCATGAACGCTGTCCTTCACGGTTTAAATGGTCAATCCGCTTGTGCTACATTGATGACGTCATTGTTTTCTCACCGACTTTCGCAACCCACCTCTAGCCACTATAGACTATTCTTTCCGTTTTCTTCAAGGAAGGGCTTCAGATAAACTCGTCGAAATGTCACTTCGGCCCCCACCAACTCGCTCTTTTCGGTCACTCTATTGATTCTTCTGGTGTTTGTCACGACCCTGGTGAAATTTGAGCAGTCAAATATTTCCCTCTGCCGACCTCCACGAACGATCTTCAAAGATTTTTGGCCTCTGCTCCTATTTTCGCAGATTTGTGCAGAATATTGCTGACGCCGCGGACCCACTCACGAAACTACTAAAGAAAGAAGCTTGGACCTGAAGATAACGCTCTTTTCATTAGAAGGAAGACTTACCGGACTATTGCTAAGAGGGCTAGGTAAAACGGACCTTGGCCTAGACCTCACTGAAAAGGAATATAAACTCATGCGCAGGACCCCTAAGACTTCTCTCCTCAGGACAACACGATGATCAGAAATGCGCAGTAAATGTTATTGCACATTTATCACAGAATGTGTTTTTAGAGCGTAGCTATTGAAACCGACTGTCAGTAACTTCGTTTCCAAAAAAATACAAAAACGGGTAGGCACTACAAGTGTGTAAAACCCTACCGCAGCAAACAGCAGGTGCGAGCGTGAAGAAAAAAAATTCTGCTCGACCAAGTGGATCTCGTTACACACTCGAGTAACACAGAAAGAAAATGATCAAAAATAAGGAAATAAAAATACAGAAAAGAAGAGCTATAACGACAAAAAGACTGAAAGATTTCAATAAATGCATGAATTAGAAGAAAGAAGAGACAAGCAATAACGAAATAAATAAAGACGGAAAATGCTGAAAGCGGAAGAAAAGCAGATAGAAAGCAGCTGGTACAAAAGTGCCGCCATATCCACGAAGTGAATGATGATGAGTGGGGGAAGCTCCGGATGTAAACCTGGTAAACCATGAATCCTCTGTACATTTTGCCCACTCGATTTTATTACATCGCTCCCCCTAGCGTACGTCACCGCACTAAATCGAACGATTGCCTTCAACCAATGACACGCGCCATATGTGACATCATTCCTATTTTATAAGATCTCGCGTCTTTCATCAACTACAAGTACCGCTTTCTAGTTTATAACATCTTGCATCTTTTCATCATCAGCTACAAGTACCACCATCTAGTAAACACTACAAGAACTAAACTAGAGGTGGCTACATACAGGGGACGGTACCGCCATCTAGTGAACACTGCAAGAACTAAACTAGAGGTGGCTACATACAGGGGACGCACAGCCCACGCCCTAAGGAGCTTCGCCCCTAAAAACAGATAAGGAAAAAAATTGCAGATCTCACGAACAGTGCGAATCGATAATATGCGAGGCACATACGACGAAAGTGGATATGTGAGTTGAAAAACAGCACAGCGACTGAGACGGACTTAAATCAACCCGTACATATCTTAATGGAAATATTATCATGTTTGGGCGTGCCATTTACCTTCTTCATCCGTTAATGTCATGTGATACCAAATTGGTACATGTGGAGATAGCGAAGCCAGCTTGCTATATGCGTATCATGCAGTAATACTTTACATGACCCGCGTATCACGATTACTATGCTTAACGTGCCGTCTACTTTCGTCGTGCATTCACGTCTCGCAATACCAAATTTGGTATATGTGACACTAGCGGAACGACAGTGAAGGCACCATGAGCGTGGCGTGCAATCATGACTTACAAGACATGCATGTCAGGAGTTCAACGTTAGGGTTCTGTGCGGCGCCGAGTCCTTACTGAACTTCATGACGTGCCCGCAGCCGGACACCTTGGCGTATCTCGCACATACGAGCTCGAATGGCACCCTTTCTTCTGGCTAGAAATGCCCACTCGGTACTTCGATACGGCACCTCGTATGAGTTGTGTCTACGTCATAAATCACCAGCGCTACTAGTCTGACGTCTTGTCGCTGACTGCTTGTTAAGGGACGGTGTATTGCTTCTGGACACGCCGAGACAACTTTTTTGAGGTCTTGGCCGTACAGTCTATTCCAACCCATCACCGATATCCTACATTCTTATTCCACACAGCACACACTGATATACTGATGAATTCACTTATCCCCACAGGTTACAATCCCCAAACCAACGAAACAACAGAACGCTTTACCGTACTTTCACAATAATGCTCGCTATGTATACGAGCCACCCGACCACCTAGACTGAGACCTTGTCCTGCGCTATGCTATTTTCGCGTATAATTCATTACGTCATGACACAGCGGGCGTTTTGCATTTTTACCTATTGTATGCAAGAGAGTCGACTTTGCCGCGGGACACAGTCATCTCAGCTCATTCCTCAGTCAGCAGCGAGTATGCTCACGACGATATCACGCAAGCCAATCATGGCCGTCAGCTCATCCGCGCTCGACTAATGGCATCGCAGACTAACGAAAGGCGTTGGTGGTTCGCTTCAAGGGTACCCTCTTGTTAACCTGGTCTCCTCGATGTCAGGTTCGCCTATCAGAAAAGCATTCCGTCTCGTTACACGGCATCTTATCGCGTATTGTGTCAAGTAGCAGCTGTAACCAATGAAATAACCCTGCGTGTCTATCATCATTTGCTGTACAGTCCAGGGACGTTGTTCACGTCTCGCGGCTCAAGCCATACAAGGGTGCATCTTATAACAACCTTTCAAGCTCCGAGATGGTGCCTCTGTCATTGGGGTCATGCTGCGTACAAGTGGCATTGAAATGAAGAGGACAAAGACAATGAACTGGCACGAACTAATCTCTATCACTGGCGCTGCTCGCTTAAGCAGCTGTATTCATGTATATCAGTGTCAACTCTTCCGAGTCGGTCTCCTTCTCGTAACAATATTTAGGTGTGGAAGAATTCACTTAGCCCTTTCTGTTTTTTGTATGTAAAACATACTTACATTTCTCATTGCGCACAAAGAGTTTCCCACCAAGTTTTCCAGCCATAATATGGTGAAATAAATTGCAAGATAGCTAGCGTGAGAGCTCATATCTAGCTAAAAATAATTCGTTGAGACGTTTGTATAAGAATCTTGTTGCGAAACTCTGTATCGAATGCAGGCGAGAGCGCTCCAGTTTATACCGACATCTGTGCTCTCCAATAAAATAACTGTGTCGCTGTGCTGATTGATGCAGAAGAATCACCATTGTGATCCTATTCAGAATCACTCATGACATAAAACGTGACAGTAGACGTTTCCTGAGCAGTTATTTTATTTTTATATTGCTTTCAGCGATAAACTAGCTCAATGAACCCGCGAACATATACGAATAATCAGTAAGTTGCCGCATATTAAAAAAAATTACGTTTTAAAGACTGCATTGCCTTGTAAGCAGAAATGCATTGAATGTAGCCTAATTCAGTAAAAAAACTGCAACAAAAATTTTTATGAGCAATGCTTGCTCAGTCGCCTTGTTTTCTCACCTACTTGAGGTTACTTTGATAAAGCCCACGTGATCTTACGTTCTGGGTGTGATTGCACAGCGAAGTGAAAATTTTAATAAAATGGAAAAATAAAAAAAATATCAATGCAACAACAACTCGTCGCCAGGGCCAAGAGGGCAGTAGAAGCCAGAGGGTTCCTGGACTAAGGAGCCCTCCCACCTCAGGGTGACATCGGGCATTGCTCGGAACACTGTTTCAAAATAAACGTTTACTTCTCTCTCTCTCTCTCTCAATGCACACATTTCTGATTTGGTGGTTTGCTATGAAGTCGCACAGTCAAATGTTGTGTGCAACACAATAAAAACTTTTACATAAAAGCACCTATATTACTCTAACATACATCGAGGTCTAAAGTAAAGTTAGCTCGACATCGAGACAAAATAACATTTTGTTCAATAAGTGACAGAACTACATTAGGACAGCATATACTTGATGTTTGTATCAAAATACATTTGCTTGTTGTTGTTTCCCTGGGAGGTTGGCTCATACCCACTCAGGGGGATTGGCCAAGAAAGTGTAGTGCAGTTTTTTTGTGATCATTTTAACTATGTGTAATGAATTGGTATTATAATAGGACTAATGTAAAAATAAAAACAACATAAAAAGAGCAAACGAAAGAAAAATCAAGTTGAGCAATTTTGAGATTTGAGGTGTTATGTTTACCACTTAGCTGCGTTTACTTCACTCTGCCCTTGGGAGTAATAAATAATTTTTTTTTTGTTTTTGATTGAAGATCACAAAGGTATACGCTTGGTTGCCTGAATATAATCGAAAACGGCATTGAATGCATCCCTGTGGCAATGTCCCAAAGCTGAGGCGCCAAAGCTTAGCGCCGTCTCCGCCGTCAATGTAAGGCCTATTTTCCGAAATGGCATAACTAGTAACCTTTTTCTAAGTATCTCGTAGCGGTGACAATACAAAAAATACTGATCTAGTGATTCCATTTCTCCGCAGAATGCGCAGAGGGGTGATGTTGTCTGACCAGCTCTGTGTAGATATAGGTTTAAGCGGGGGGGGACACGACATCGAAATTTAGTGATTAAGACTTCGATCTTTCTGGACTGACTCCAGTGGGGTTGCCATGGAAACATGAGGTGGTTATAGTCTGTCCATGTAATTACTTTTTCTATCGTATCAGTGGAGATTGCTGATTTTCGATATCTTATAGCCGTGATATATTCTACATCTGGCAGTATGGACAAAACTGGCCCATCAAGTGCGGCTCGTGCTAAGGAATCGGCCAATTCATTTAATCTTAATCCACAGTGACCCGGAACCCATAGTAATCTCAGGAGTCTCAACTGCGGCGGTACTACTGTTTTGAATGTGCTTAGAATTGAGAGTTCTCTGAAGCTGTCAGAGCTGCACAAACTGAAAGAGAATCTGTCATTATTACTGCATTGTTTTGATTTGACGGAAGTTTTCGAAGAGCTAAAATAATCGCCAAGAGCTCCGCTTCAAAAACTGGAGTAAAATCAGGCAGTCTCACTGAAAAGGACCAGTCAAGCAAATCAGAGGCAATGCCTACACCTGCCTTTTGATTATTTACGGAAGCATCTGTGGCTATTATATTTTAGTTTTGCATGCTCCAAGTAATCTAATAATATGTTATTTAAAAATTTGAGGGATTGTAATTTGGGCGTTTTGCGGAAATATATCATCATACTCAATAATAACATGACAATTCGAGTCATCAGTCTCAATTACATTTCTAATGTTCACATTTATACTTTGTAGATTTTTTTGTACAAACATTATCTGAGGTGTGTGAAACCGTGGCCAATGAGCAAGAAAGAAGGCGTCTGGGTTTGCGATAAAAGCATATTGAGATCTTCTTGCCGGTAAGCTATAAAATTTTAAAAATGCTTGTACGGTCAAAATTCGAAATCGACAAAGTAATCGACATTTGCTTGCTCAATCCACTTCGTCATCCTTTGCATGTCACACACCTGGAATGTTTTGTCACTGACGCTGCTTGTGATGGGGCCAAAAATAAATGGAAATGGCAATGCGAATGATCATTTGAAGATCACAGCGTGTAAATAGTGACTAAATCATTAAATAAACAAGAAATAGTGGTGGCAACTTAGCCTATACAAAAAGATCAGTAAAAAAATACCAAATACTACCGCCAAACTTGAGCAAAAAACACATATTGTAGTGGGGAATTCGCAAGGCAATGACTAGTGGGACCATTGCCGAGTGCGAAGCGCGAGCGGGAGCACGAGCTGTAGACGCTGGACTGCCCGAGCATTTGTTTCCGTACCGGCTGTCTGCCTATTTCCTGGCGTCGCTAATAAACCCCCTTGCAAAGTGGTGGAAGTGTGCTGGGTACTCAAACCTGGAACTTCGAAGCCGAAAGCTGCCCACTACATCAGCAATGCCTGATCAGACGACCGAGCAAGGCACCACCCAGCAAAGCACGGCCCAATCTCAACTGGTCATCGTGCCTACCACCCTGCGCCAACGAGATCCGCTCTTCTTCAGTGGCAGTGAGGACCAAGATGTGGAGGACTGGTTGCAGCTGTTTGAGAAGGTGAGCGCCGCCAAAAAGTGGAACGACCCCTCGAAATTGGAGTATGTCCCATTTTATCTCAAAGACGTCGCCAGCCTGTGGTTCACAAACCACCGCACTGAATTTATCACTTGGGCCTGTTTCAAGACCACCCTCGCAGCTGTGTTCGATCGCCCCGCAGTGCGCAAGCTGCGTGCTGAGCAGCGCCTACGCGGACGTGCACAAAGGCAGGGCGAAAACTTCACTAGCTATATTGAAGATGTAATCGATTTATGCCGGCGCTTCAACCCTGAGATGACCGAACATGACAAGATCAGGCATATCTTGAAAGGCATAGACGATGATGCCTATCAAATGTTGCTGGCAAAGGGCCCAAGTACCGTATCCGAACTTGTAACCTTGTGCCAGAGCTTGGAAGAGATTCGGAAACAACGTGCAGCAGTTCGGAGGTCGACGACTGCAGACGACTCTCTCGCTGCCCTGGCCGTCGGTGGTGACAGCTCCCTGCTGGAGCAGATAAAAGAATATGTACGCGAAGAGGTCGCACGACAGCTTTCGTGTCTCTCGTATCTGCCGACCACCGAAGCACCAACGAACCGCCGAACGCCGACAATCAGACAGGCTATTCAGGAGCAGGTCTCCGAGGCATTACCATTACCTATGCCTGCCTCTCCAGCAACGCCTGTTGCCGCACCACTGACTTATGCGGCCGTCGCGGCAATGCCTCCTCCATCTCGTCTGCCAATGTATACGCCACAACCTGTGCGACCGTCCACCGCGCCGTTTCCAGTTACACAGCAACACGCCGGAAATCCTTGGCGCACTGCTGACAACCGGCCTATATGTTACTTTTGCGGAATTCCAGGTCATGTTGCACGTCTATGTCGTCGGCGCTTCACAGTTAACGCACCAAGATATCCTGACTATTCGTTTCGACCTCCATACCACGCACCTCACGTACCACCTGAAGTTCACGAACGCGATGCGCAAACTGCTTCCGGCGCCCGAACATTCGCTTCTAGACGTTCTACTTCCCGCTCGCCTTCACCTTCACCAAGTCGTCGTTCCGTGTCGCCTATGCGTCGACGCCCAACCTCCATTGAGACGGAAAACTAACTGCCGCAGCTCCGGAGGCACGAGCTGCGTCATCGTCTAATCGTTTAAGTCCTCGCCTGTCTCCCGCCAATCTTATCGATGCAATCGTTGAAGGTGTACGAACACTCGCACTCATCGATACCGGTGCCGCAATATCTGTGATTAGTCAGAGACTCTGCCACTCTCTTCGTAAAGTGACGATGCTTTCTCCCGTGGTTTCTCTTAGTACTGCAAGCGCCCAACAAATTGAGCCCGTCGCGTCATGTACAGCAAAAGTGGTGATTCGAGACGTGTTGTACACCATTGAATTTCACGTGTTGGCTTCATGTTCCCACGATGTCATCCTAGGATGGGATTTTTTATCACGTCATCATGCCGTCGTGGACTGCGCTCGGGCCGAAGTGGAGCTGTTACCGTTTCGTGATGCGCCTTCTGTTGATGCGGCCGTATCTAGTGTGGCTAACCTTGTCGTCGCGACGGACATAGACCTTCCGCCTTTCAGCGCCCAGTTTGTCCCTGCCTGCTGTCCTCACTTTCTGACGCTACCGTCCTATTCACGCCATCTGACATCTTCGGTAGCCGCCACCACACATCGCTGCCATTCGCCGTTCTTGAGCTTTGTCAAGACAATACCGGGATATTTATTTTCAATCCCAACTCGTGCCCCCTCAGTTTGCGCCGCAACGAGACGCTCGGCCACATTCAGCTTATCGATGAAGGTACTATCGTGCCTGCCGATTTCTTCGACACCAAGCCGAATATGGAGCTCAACACGTTGGTTCCTCACTTTGCCTCGAACAGCGTGTCTACCGATGCAACTCACCGTTCTATTGACAGCCATCTCGCCCCGGCTCAACGAGAGCAGCTTGTTACCCTGCTGCACGAATTCAAGCGTTCGTTTGACTTTCCCCAAGCGGTGCTAGGAAGAACGAACACCGTTGTGCACACAATTGACACAGGAAAGAGTACTCCTTTGCGCCAGCGCCCTTATCGTGTGTCACCAACAGAGCGTCGGGTAATTGCAGAACAAGTAGACGACATGCTACAGCGTGGAGTCATCAAGCCTTCTTGTAGTCCTTGGTCTTCCCCAGTTGTACTCGTCAAAAAGGATGGTTCAATCCGGTTCTGCGTAGACTACAGGCGCCTAAACAATATTACGAGGAAAGATGTTTACCCTCTTCCCCGCATAGACGACGCTCTCGATTGTCTCCAAGGTGCAGAATTCTTTTCCTCGCTTGACCTTCGCTCGGGTTATTGGCAGGTCCCAATGGCTGAGTCTGATCGTCCAAAACGGCGTTTGTCACATCGGATGGCCTCTGTGAATTTACCGTGATGCCATTCGGACTCTGCAATGCGCCTGCCAGATTCGAGCGAATGATGGACAGCATTTTACGTGGTCTCAAATGGAACATTTGCTTGTGCTATCTTGATGACGTTGTGGTTTTTTCACCCGATTTCACTTCGCATCCCACTCGTCTGCGTAAGATTCTACAGTGCCTTACAAACGCCAGGCTTCAGCTTAACCTGAAGAAGTGTCACTTCGGGGCTAAAGAACTCACCATACTTGGTCATGTCGTCTCGAAAGCCGGCATTCTTCCCGACCCTGACAAGCTTCGTGCTGTTGCCGAATTTCCTAAGCCGACAACTGTTAAAGAACTACGGAGCTTTGTGGGCTTGTGCTCCTATTTTCGTCGCTTTGTCCGGAACTTTGCCTCCATCATCGCTCCACTCACCAAACTCCTTGCTGGCCCTGCAGATCTTTCGAATTGAACAGCAGCCTGTGACGAATCCTTCGCAACACTGCTGCTGGGTGGTGAGGTTGCGAATCCTTCGCAACCTCACCACCCATACTGCGCCACTACGACCCTACTGCGCCAACCGAAGTACACACGGATGCAAGTGGCGTCGTGCTTGGTGCAGTACTCGCGCAACGCAAGCCAGGTTTTACGGAGTATGTGGTCGCCTATGCCAGCCGCGCCCTTACTAAGGCAGAAGCCAACTATTTTGTTACGGAAAAAGAGTGCCTCGCGATTGTGTGGGCGTTAAACAAGTTTCGCCCCTATTTGAACGGCCAAACTTTTGATGTGGTAACTGACCATCACGCACTCTGTTGATTGGCTTCGCTGAAAGATCCTTCCGGATGCCTCGGACGTTGGGCACTACGCCTCCAGGAATTCGACATACGCGTCGTCTACCGATCGGGGCGAAAGCACTCTGACGCAGATGCGCTTTCACGATCACCCGTGAAATCTGATGATACGGATATATCAGCTCTGGACCTTCCCCTCTCTGCCGTCAGCGTCACAGACATGCCATCCGAACAGTGGAAGAACCCTTGGATCGCCTCGCTATTGAATATGCTTTCTGACGCATCAACTTCCGGTTACTCGCGTGCTCTTCGCCGCCAAGCAACGCATTTCGCCATACGGGATGGCCTGTTATACCGTCGCAACTATCAAGTGGCGGGTCGTAAATGGCTGCTAGTCATACCCAGCCATATGCGGTCTGATATCTGCAAATATTTTCATGCTGAACCGCAACACGCACACGCCGGAGCGCTAAAGACGTATGAGCGAATCCGCCAACGTTACTACTGGCGGGGTATGTACACGTTTGTACGCACATTCGCTCATGTTCCCAGTGTCAGCAGCGCAAGACATTCCCTCATTCACCCGGTCAACTGCAGCCTTTGCCATGTCCTGCACGCCCATTTGACCGTGTTGGGATTGACCTATACGGCCCGCTACCGTGCTCTGTTGGTGGCAATCGATGGGTGATTGTGGCTGCCGACCATCTGACAAGGTACGCCGAAATGGCAGCGCTACCTTCAGTTGGTGCTCGTGACGTTGCAACCTTCATCTTGCACCGGTTTGTTCTTCGTCATGGTGCACCACGGGAGCTCCTGAGTGACAGAGGACGCGTATTTTTGTCCGAAGTTCTTCAGCAGCTCCTACATTCATGCCGTACGGTACACCGCACATCAACAACCTACCACCCTCAGACCAACGGCCTAACGGAACGTTTCAACAGAACCCTCGGAGACGTGCTCGCTATGTATATTGATTCTGACCACTCCAACTGGGACGTTGTTCTTCCTTTCGTGACGTACGCCTACAATACGGCGATTCAATCAACAACAGGCTTTTCTCCATTTTTTTTTATATGGTCGTGACCCATGCAACACACTCGACACAATTCTGCCATACAATCCTGATGCCTCCGAGTTCAGCCCAGTTTCTGAAATGGCCGAACATGCCGAAGAGTGTCGTCAACTTGCACGGTCCTTCACAGCCGATAACCAAGCCCTCCAAAAAGATCGCCACGACCAAGATCTTGTTCAGAATACCTTCACCGTCGGTTCTCTCGTGTGGCTCCGACTGCCTTTCCACTCTCCTGGACTGACTCCCAAGTTTGCACCGAAGTATACGGGCCCTTACCGCGTCATACAGCACCCTTCTTCTGTCACCTATGTGATTGAACCACTCAAGCCGTCCACGGACAAGCGCCGCCTTGGTCGTGAGACAGTCCACGTCAGTCGCCTCAAGCCCTGTTACGACCCTCCTGTTCTCTCGTCACCTCTAGTCGCCAGGATGGCTCGTCTTCGTCGCCGGGGCATTGTAGTGGGGAATTCGCAAAGCAATGACTAGTGGGACCATTGCTGAGTGCGAAGCGCGAGCGGGAGCACGAGCTGTAGACGCTGGACTGCCCGAGCATTTGTTTCCGTACCGGCTGTCTGCCTATTACCTGGCGTCGCTAATAAACCCCCTTGCAATATAAATAATCGCAAAAGCACGAGAAAAGAGAAAGTGTGGATGATACCTATCTCGAGAAATCTTTGTAACAAGATAATTAAACGTGACTACACAAAGTGACTCGACAGTTCATTATCCATGGTTTTGCCAGGAGAGCAAAGGATTTAACGCTCAAGCAACAGATTTGAATATCATGCGAAGAACCGCAAGCACCACGAAACTTGCAGTGTTCACCTCAAATAGAAAGCACAGACAATACGAGCTTACAGAGCGAGATGGTGGACTAGCTACTGTCGCGTCTCGATAATATTGCGCGCTCCTCAAACAGAAAGAAAGAAGCGTAACATTAACGCACAATTATACACAGGAGAAGTGCGAACTGCGGCAATTCTTACTTCATCATGTGTAAACAGCATGCTCCTTTCATAAATGCGGCTGCTGCAGTGAGCGAACTGATTTTCATGGTGTTTTTAAAGATTCTCCCTTCTATTGTCAACGCCATTATCTGCTGCAGACGTGTCACAGAGGCTTGTACAATGTCGGTATGGTCTGAACTGAATTCAACCTAGCGGATGCTTCTCGGCCACGCTTTGATGAGCGGGTGGGCTCTGGACCTTTTTTTCACTCGACAAATGCGCCAGTTCACTGTTGAATATTGACAGGAGACCACGGCAACAGTTTCGTAACGTCGCACAACGACTTCGCAACAACACATCTGAATAGCCATATTCATCACTAAAGATGTGACTCTCATGAAAGTGCTTTTCACAAGCAATCAAACGCGGGGAATCAGTCGCGAAAGCCCAAGTTTCTTGTCGCGGCTTACCACGTTTTCACTTTTCCTACCATTCCTCATCTCTAGGCAGCCTTTTTCTTAATTTTTGGGATGACTGCATTGACACCTAGCTACGAAGCAGGTACGTGGCATCGTTTCCAATCATCAACTAGAGTACAGTAGACAAAATACCAGACACAGGGTGAAAAATTCGCAGTGACACTCCACGCAGGCACACCGGCAGAGACCCGATGCTTACTGCATGCGCGCAATGCCACGTCTGGGCCTCCACTTGGAGCGCACAAACTTCACAGAGGTTATGGCGGAACCTGAAGACCAGAAAACGTAGTGAAGGACTCAGGTAAAACTGAACAATGAAAACAGTGACTCGCAGCTGAAAAAGTTTCATTGAAAAAATACGTGAACGTAAAAGCAATAACAAAACATATCTACTTTGCGCACGATGGAGGGCATACATAGGCCAGAGGGGCTGATGCGATTATGCGTGCTGAAGCGAGCGCTAAGATTTGATCAAGAATCCAAACGCTTTGCATCTGACGTCGCCATTGGAATGCGTGAGGCTGCTCAGCCAGTTTTGCTGATTCCTAAATTTTGTCATAGCATATTTCCAGGATAACTAGCTGAGCGACAGAACCAATCCACAATTAACGATTGGGTGACCCACCCATGGGACATCACTGTGCTTTCGAATTAGGTGACCTTCTCAGAACGCGTACCGTCAGGTGATATGTTGCGAAACTTTTAGCATTTAATTTTAACACTTCTGTGCATGTTTATACGTTCTTTTTGTTTTTTATGTCTTTTTACGATCATGTGTTCTGAAAAAAAAACTCGCGAGTCGGCGCTCGTTAGTTTTTTTTTTGTTTTCTTCCGTCTTCTTCTTTGCTGTCGCATTGTACACAAACAACCTGATTTTAAAACTCAAAGGAATATGGCGTTTAGGCTTTACTAGCTGCCTGGGCAAAAAACAGTGCCAGCCTGCGAATGTAACTGGGCAGCGAAGAGAGCCTATCTTCAGCACTTTGGAACATAAGGGCGTACGATGCTCTAGAGTAAGAATGACTCTATAGTTATGACTCAACACGCTTCTAAAAAAATGGTTATCTGTTCCATACATGGTTCAAACAAAACTCAGTGAACGTAGATGGGACTATCTTTTACTACAGAAAAATGCTTTATTACTGAAGATTGCTTAACGCACTCACCAGCGCTTTAGTCTCATTCTGCAACGACAGCGTGATTGTGTGTGCACCTTAATAATTAGTTGTGTTATATCCCAATGCTCGGTGTATTTTTAATTCTTTTAGCTTGGACACGAAGTCATGGACACCAATATAGCTGCGTCCGACTACCCAGGCACGGCTGCTTCATAACGAATTGTTGATTCTTGGACAAGTGTTCGAGCGCTTTAGAGTATTATTCTTAGGCAGATATGGTTGACTGATATGTGGCGTTTAACGTCCCAAAACCACTATATGACTATGAGAGACGCCGTAGTAGAGGGCTCCGGAAATTTAGAACACCTGTTGTCCGTACCTCTAGATCTGTGTGCACAAAGTTCAGCAGTAGCAGCCGAAAAGGTGAATTGTGTAGATTATTTCATAATTTTTGGCTATATGAATATTGGGCGAAATTTGGTGATGATAGCATTGCAGCGTTCAGTCGCCCTGATTCAGATTCATCATCACTCTGTACCAAAAACATGCAGACTCTTCGGGAAACTCGTAATCGTTCCACTATTACCCAAGAAAAGTTCTACGCCCTGCCACGGTGCTCTAGTGGCTAGGATACGTGGCTGCTGACCCGTAAGTCGTGGGATCGAATCTCGGCTGTGGCGCCTGCATTTTCGATGGAGGCGAGAATGCTGTGACCCAAGTGCTCAGAATTGGGTGCAGGTTAAAGAACCCCAGGTGTTCGAAATTTTGGAGCCCTCCACTATGGCGTCTCTCATATTCATAAGGCAGTTTTGGGACGTTATACTTCACATATCAATAAAAAAAAGTTCCACACAATGAAGAGTGTAGCTTAGATTAAGGCACATGAGTAAGAGTACACAACCACTTCACAATTATTTGGAGACCTGTACACTTCCGAATCATGTGCGCTAAGGGGCCCATTCCTTTGGCAACATTTTCTCAACCTAATTTGTAAAGTTTCTATCTTCTGTGCAGAATGCGTTTCATTTTTTCCGAAAAAGTCATGTGTTGACTTTAGCAGCTGCCATAAATGTGCCGTAGCGTTGGATTGGTGAAAGGTCAAACTGTGACGATAACGCAAGAAGTTTCTTTGTAAACATTTTTGTGTATAAGGTTTTCTTTTTGCAAGAAGAGAAGTACATCAAAGTTTGAATGCATTTTATGCTCAAGGGATTATACGCGTTCCTGATTGTCACTTGAAATATGAAAATTCCCATGGAAAAATTTAGACATTGTATATCACTTCTTATTTCATGACAAGTGGTGACAGTTGTGTCAAGACAGCAGCATTAAAATAGGCCCACTAATAAGAGCCATGGAATTTCTATGGAAGAGTTATCATCAAAAGATAAACCCCACAATTTCAACATCAACCTATTATTAGGAATGGCATGGCTTACACAGAGATATGACAATGCAAATTCATCACATTTTCGGCAAATGCCAATCTATAGCCCCCGCAACACACATAATAACTACGTTTAAAAATGCTCGTAGCAAAAAAATTGACGCTTTAGGAGACAATTTATTTTGAACCATATTGCTTAAGAAGCCTGCCTGTGATGTACTTTATTATTTTGTGCTTCTTATATTCATCTGTTCATCCCAATACAGTAGTTCGTAGACGGCTAGCAACTTCTTTGAACATTTTCAATCTTTTCTATATGCAGTAGTCGCAAGATCGAAAGCACTTTCCTTTGATGTAGGATCAATGTTTTTTTTTAATTCTGTATCGTTAGGTTCTATACATGGCGATTTCCCATTTACCTATTTTAAGAAACATGAAGTAATCTCATGAGAGTTCATTTATGCACGTGAGGCTGACGGGAGCCAATCAATTACCCCTTAGTTTCACATGACTGTTTTACGAAAAGCAAGTACTACGCCTGTAATACCCTATATTGTATACGTCATCGCTGGCGCCGGCAGTTGTAACAACCATTCCTGGCGTGGTAATGATGATCAACATGCTTTATCACAGCACATTCTCAAAATAGCTTGCTTAAATGCGAAGAATGCTGCTCGTCCTGCTGTAGGCATTCTTTTGCAGCCTGAGTAAGAAATTACAGACTGAGGATGGCCACAATGAGCTTTTCTAGCACTTGTGGACCTATTCGTTCGACAGCTTTTCAATTTTTTTTATTGCAGGGCCATACTTTCTTATGAAGTTGTGCTCAAAATGTCTTCTGCCGAAGCATCCAAATTATATATATATATATATATATATGTATATATATATATATATTTATATAGATATACATGTAGAGAGAGACTCTGATGAAAATCGGTATCTGATCGAAATGTACCATTGAACAGTTTTTTAGAAGCACATATTTATAGGTCTCTCTCTCTCTCCTCTCTCTCTCTCTCTCTATATATATATATATATATATATATATATATATATAGAGAGAGAGAGAGAGAGAGAGAGACCTATAAATATGTGCTTCTAAAAAACTGTTCAATGGTACATTTCGATCAGATATCGATTTTCATCAGAAACTTAAGGAAGCTATTTTGAGAGTTTGCAGTGATGACACCATCTTATTGCCACGCCAAGAAACTGTTGACCGATCTTCATAAGGTCTGATGAAGATCAGTCTCTGCTCGCAACGTTATTATAAAGTTTTTTTTAAAAAGCGTATACTTATTTCCCCCTAACTCTACGACAACCGAAGCCAGACTCTTCAATATATATATACATATATATATATATATATATATATATATATATATATATATATATATATATATATATATTTGCGTTTTTCTCGAGGTATGTAAGTGTGTAAAACTTTCAGCTACGAATTATGTCAGTGTCATAAACACGTCAAATTCGCGTGGCTATATTCAAACGTGCACAGCTAGAAATACAATTCGATAAAGAAAAAAAGTGAATGTGTTTATTGTGTGAGATTCACACGCTCATTTAAATGAGTGGGATACTACTTATCTAATTTTATTGCTACCAGCCAGCTTAACTACTTGATTAAAAACTCAACCCTTAGGCCTGAAATGCATAAAGTTTGTTTTTTGCTTGTATTTGTTGTTTAGTGCGAAGAAAATGATTTTCACGTTAATCCTTCATCGCGGCACGTCGAGTGATGGCGAAACATGGTCGTGTATTGTGCAGAGCGATCTTCTTGAACAATATGGCGAACACATAACTAAATGGCCTGAACTTGGGAAGACTGCTGAAATGTGCTCACCAAGTTTAAAGCCCTTTGAAGAAACAGTTGGTGAGTGACGCCAATTTGAAATTAGCGTCCGCAAATAAAGACTCCGTGACTGAAAGGGCTAATAAAGGAGGCAGAATACCATAGAGCACTGCATTCAATTTTATCAACACGACAGCGTTAAAGCGCTCGTTTGGCCAAAATTCCGGTGTAGGTGTCCACCTGGTTGCTTTTGCGCGAAACATCATCATGTTGTGCATTACCAAAAAATGGAGAAAGATGCAAAATATAAATAAAATATAGTTCTGGGTCGGAGTGGGGATCAAACCCGGGTAGTTTGCATCGCAAGCGGGTGTTACGCGACAGCCGCTTTAGTATAGAGTGAAGAAAAGTTCTTTTGATAGGAATTGCTGTGAAATAACTTTCATGGTTTAAGAACACTGGCGTCCTGTATACATGCTTATCAATTCAACAAGAAAAACTGCAGTAATGATGCTTAGTACAAGTATACATGGCCATTATGCGAGAAAACACGTGAATATCATAATGACATTGTGGTTTAAAGAGGGTCATTCACAACAAAACGCAAGTAATTTAGTGCACCGATTTACTCAAGGCTGCGTGGTAAAGCCACAACAAGTTCGATGAAATTTCATGCACTAAGTGTTTGAACCACGCACTAAGGACAGCATATCGCCATCGCGTTCAGCTTTGAAGGGTGAAGCCCAAGAGTCCCCCGGTTTTTATCATATGTTTTGTTGTTGGTTTATTTGTTTTCCAAACCTACATGATGCTCAAGTTGCAATTCTTACATTTATTCAGTAAAAATTGGAATGACGTAACTCATACAAATATTTCTACAGGCTAGCTGAAAATTGGCTACAGAAACGCCACTTTGCGTCCTTTTATGACATCATCTCACACGAAATTGAAAAACATACAACACATACGCCTTCAAGCTCGTATGTTACACTCAAAGCTGCGCAAATATGATTTCAAATTGTATCACGATATAATACAAGACACTCGGGCGAGAAGTATTGGTGACGCATATGCAAGACACTACAGTAAGACTTGTATGAAATAGAGTACTTGGCAGTTGTATCTTAGAATCTTTTCTTATATTCGCAAAATGATTGTTATAGACCCCATTATTGCCGTGTCTGACACCTGTATATAAAGAAATGTTTGTTTGTAAATTTCTCAATTTTGGGTTAGTAAATCAAAGCTCTTGTCTTTCTTGGTCAAAGTACTTTTTCCCTTTTCTGAAACATGTATTACGGTTTGGTTTAGCTGCTTAAGAGGACAGCTCTTCAAAAACTTCGCTGGCAGTGTCACTTGCTTCTCGTTTCCATACTTGTTGAGATTTACTGCAAAGATTGCTAACCATCTTGCTTGTTTCCATCAGACCACCCGAGCGCCAATAAGAAGCTTTCGCTCGATGGCACCATTACCCGTCTGCTCTTTTATCTTGTCCATAAAACGATGTGTATGCAAAAGAGAACGACCGTCGTACATCAGCCTAAATGCCAGTGCGAGATATATTGAGAAGGTTATGTTATGCGAAGCATGAAAAATGAAGGTGACTGTGCTGTAATTCTTTTATTGAACAAAACGTTATGAAGTAGCACCAGACATATTTACAAGGAGACAGGGAGAGAGGATTACTCACAGAAAACCAGCGAAGGCCGCCCTGACCGATAGTATGCACTAGCATGCTACTCCACACAGGCAAATATGTATAATATATTCAGTTATTTATAGTTACGAAACAGTGCCAACGGCAGCATAAATATTTCGATCTACACCTGTGCGCCGGTCTCAACATCACTGCCGACGGCAGGCTGGTATTTCCACCTCAACCGGTGGTGCGCAAATGGCGCTTGTTTTATCGGATTGGCGTGGGTTCGGCGCGAGAGGGAAGGGGGAGTGGCATTGATTCAAAAATCAACAGTTGGCGGGCAGATAAATGTGTCTCATAAATTTTGTAAAAAAAAAAGAACAAAACCACCTTTACCTGAAAAGGCGAAGCAGTGAATGCGATAGCAAGATGGCATATTATAACGTAGTGGGGCTCGCACGTAACTACTTCACATCCGATCTCACAAAACTGCAAGAACGCTAGTCTGTGCGAGTACGACCACTCCCGGAAAAAACGGGATTTTCGTGCAGTTTGTCGTATCAGTGATCACAGCAAAAACCGTTAAGATCACAGTGCGTGGAGATTTGTTTATGTTCCTGTTTCAGCGTGTGAAAAAAGAGCTACGAGGTTGGTGCCACCGAGCCAACGAGCCCTTGAGCATGTTCGACGAAGGCGAGAAGCATTTGCGTTCTGGGTCAATAAAGACGCTAATAAACGTCTGCCTGAGTTCTCGAGTCCGTGTCACCTATTTAGTTGAGCACATATTGCATATTCGGTGCGCCAACCCCGGACTTGTGGTTTCGGCAAGTTTGGATTTGCAGTTTTCACCATGACGTAGTTCATCCATAACCATTCATTGCAGTTTTCCTACCGTGCTGGCGTGGCACTGCATTCTGACTCGAAAACAGTGTCCGTTGCGCAACTCCAGTTGTGACTCGGCAGTCTTGCTTTCGAAGTGAGCGTTTTGTCGTGGTTTGGTCTGGTCAGTTCGCAAGTTCCTTTGACGTCTCCAGCAGGCTTTCGTCTTATCTTGTCTGAGTCGCACTTGCGTGAGGCATGGCGAGCTCTGCAGCCGAGGCACTGAATTCTCCATCTGCAGTCTCTTGCGCGGGGATCTTTACTGGTGCCCCGAAAGCACTTCATGTCGACGGAGAGAAACCTTCTTCTATCTGATAGTGGGTAGCCTTTATGGCGAAATTCTGTCAAGTGCTGCGTCGATTTACAAAAGGTGCAGCTCCACTTCATGAGAGTATTAGAACGTTGACAATGAATGTGTTCGGATCGCGTCGTATCAGTTGGGCTTATCTTGGTACCTTGAACGAACCACCTCATTTTATCCTTTCTGCTCCATATATTGTTTCTTTTCGATGCTCTTCATTTCATACAGACAAACTGGAGAAGGCGACAGAGTCCCGTGATGTGCTGAACTTAAAGTTTGTCATATATCGCAGGAACGGTTGTGCCAGATCTGCGGTAGGCAACGAATATGTCATGTGACGAAGCTCTCAGCAGGAGGCCACATAGCATTGATGCGCAAACAACCTGCTAATGCCAAGAGCCTCCAATCCACGGGGTTCATATAGCTTGCACAGTTTGGCCGATTCCTTAGAAGAACGCACCCGAGCAACCCCTCGAAGCCTTGAGAAGTATTACTGCTCCTAGCGCTTTTTGTCACTGACACACCTTTTAATCTTGCCGAACGCGTCTTCGTGGCACGCTTCGGTGGTAGGTAGCCCTCCTATTATAGCTGCCGCACCCACACCTTTCAAAAGAGTATATTACACTTTTCTGTACAGGTAAGTTTTCTGTTTTGATTAACGAGTTGATCGGAATGCTCCAGGATAGCGTTCCATGTGGAAAAATAACCAGGGAATTAATTGGGGCCGTTTGCGTAGTAGTCATTCGTTATTGCCCGCCGTTTCAGCTCGTGTGCCAGCGCTCACGACCGCGCCATCATAGGCGAAGCCCACAGCAGTGGCTCCAGCACTGCCACACCGGCACCCCGGCATCCCGTAATGTCAATTTAGCTGGGCAAGGTGCTTCCTTTTACGTTGAGGAAAAATCTACGGGAGGCCATTCACTTTGAGCGATGTTATCGCATATGTGCTCTGAGTGGCGGAGGTGCCCAGGTTCGTTTATCTACGTTTCAGTGGTGAAGCGAAGTGGCACACCGAGCCCGTGCCGCATCCTCCCGAAATAAAAATTATTTTGCCATGGCATACTGAACAACAATGATTTTTTAAGGGGGTGACCAACCTCTTCCCACCTCGAATCAAAGCAGGTGCCGCTCTCCTCACCTATAAAAAAATTATGTCTAGGCCACTGCTGGACTTCAGCAATGTTTCTCAGTAAAGGTCGCAAGCTTTGACTGGCGGGTACAGTATGCGATGCACAAATTTTTCAATTTGGACTTTATAAAGAGCAATACGGTGACTATGAGATTATATACAAGTGTCTCTATAGTTGTTATTGCAATAAAAACATCACACAGAGAGTGTGGAAGCAGTCCGGCGTTTTTTTCTGCACAGGTGGGTATCTTTCGCTTTAAAGGCTACCTTTTGACAGTATCGAACATTTACGATGCATCTCCAGTCGCTTTAGTTCCCTCTACGACTACAGTTCCCAAAGGTCACGTCTCCTAAATAATTCTGCCTTCTAAAAACAGTATAAGATACCATCGCGAAGCGCTTAGTGCATCAAGATTGTGAGCTGGCCGATTACACTTCGTCACTTACGCTAGCGCAATCTGAAATTCAAAAAAGGAAGCAATCTGTTCATCGCGCCCGATTATCATACCAAGTAAAAAAAAAACTGGTGAGCCAATGCATGGCTAAGCTGGGTGGCATAAAATTCAGAAGTGACATTTCCTATACATGAACCAATTAAGGGCATGTGCCCTAACGTTCTCCCGCACCTCACCACTCTGACGTCAAGAATAGCAAAAAAAATTGAAACAAAAAACGAGGCACGCCGAGAGAGAATAACGCGTTTGATTTCGAGTTTTCAGAGGCTGTTCTGGTGCTCCTACAAAGAAGGGGCGGGCAAGCACGGGCATGACGCATTACACAAAGCACTCAAAACGCCGCTAACTGAATAACATTCTATATGAATGCGCCGTCGGGTTAAAAAAAAATCAACGCATTTCTCAGTATGTGATTGATGTTAGAAAAGCTTGCTCGGAAGAGCAAAGGGCGTTTCTTCGCGATACAATTGCTGTAGGAAGGCTTGTTAACAAGCGTGCGTATAACGTACAGTGTGGCCACAAAGATCGGCACGTTAACCATCTGCCTCTTTATGCCATACTCGCCATTGCCATTAGTCAAATTACTAACGCTTAAATGGCAGACATGCAGCTTATTAGGCGTTCCACAACGCGGTTGAGAGCGGGCAGGCGAGGGGGCTAAGAAGAACGCCAGTACCCGTGCGTAACACTCATTGTAGGAACTTGTCACGTACTGTGGTGCCTACGAAGCAAAGAGAACGAAGGTGACGGAGTCGCGAGGTGGCGAGAGCGTGGGAAATCGGAAACCGACGCCTCGGGTGGTGGCGCACAGTCTAGTGAGCTTTCTTCACCGGAGATCGGACCAGAGCGATGACCTTTAGTGCCGACCGCGGAAAAGCACGCTTGCAACACTGGTCTACTTCACACCAGCGGGTGACAGACAAACCGTGATGTTTCGAAGCAAGCTGTTAAAATTTGAACTGGAACGTGGTCATGTCGTTCTCTCGCCACTTTATTATTCAAAACTATTTGCCAAAGCGGAGCGGCTGTAGCTGCAGCGTCCGAACCGCCAGGCCAGAAGCTCATTCTAATTCTCGCGCAGCTTGAGCTAGCATCAGCTGCGCGAGAGGCGCGGCGCAGTGATCAACAAAATGATGATAGTGATCATGGCACTACAGGGCTTCATTTCTAGCGCTTTGCGCGATTTGAAGGCATATGAAAAAAAGAAAGAGAGCGACAAATGCTATATATATGAACGACAATTCATAAAGTGTTCATTTTGGAAGTTCAGGTTGTCAACGTTTATGGGCCATCGCTAAGCAGATCGAAAGCGCAAGGGACAAAAATGGAAGCGCCGGGTCACTGTAGTCATGAACACGTGCTTCCCACGATGACTTGGCGGGATCACTTGAGAGCGCACCTGGTGCTTCGAGCATGCACGGCTGACAAATGTAACCACAAGTGGCGCCGTGGGAGGGCGCCCAAAAGGCCGAGCCGGTGATGGTGGCGAAATGGTGCTATGCATTCAAGCGGAACCAAGACGACCAAGTTCTGAAGTGTAAAGGACGCGGCGGCGTCTCCAACGGTGCACATTGCGCCGACATGGTTGTTGACAAGAAGCAGTCGGCTGGCAGGCCTTTCGCAAACGTAGCCGTCGATGGAAAACCGACCTGAGCGTTGCAGTGTGGCTGACATGCCGGCGCAGCTGACCGAGTCGACGGGCGTGGAAACGCCGTGCTCGAAGAAGCGCACGAAGGTTACGGCAGGCAAGCAAATCCATAGCGACTGGTCGGCCGATGCACCACGGAAAGGTACTGGACGCCTGGGCCATGCCGAGGGGCACATCTGCATTCAAGGTGCATTGTTGCGAGGTCATGTCGCTCTTAAAGGGCGCTGGAGGATGGTCATGAGACCCATTGGGGGTGGGCTCTGCCGGAAGGTCAGCTGGCGTACCCGTGCTCGTCAGGGCAGCCTTGTGGTTGTCCGCCTGTGTGGTTAATATGGAATGTGCTAGCTGTTCTGCCGTTGGCGAATCTGTCATCTGGTCCTTGTTCAATGTAGCAGCATCTCTGAAGTTCCGCCGTAGCATGTCGCGGGTAGGAACTTCAGCTGCGGGAGACGTCAAGGTGGATGGTAGTGGCTGCCTACAAGATGCGCAGATTGCCAAGGTTGATGGAAGATCGTGTTTATTAAATCTTGTCGACTGTGGAAGCTCCGGGATCGGTTGTCGAATAATTGGCGAAAATATCTTGGGCCCAGGCTCCAAGGTTTGTGGCCAGGTAGCCATCAAGAAGTCTGGTGGCGCTGAGGTGTCGCGTGCCGTTGATGTCGCAGAAATCATGTATGTGGCAGGCACCTGCAATGAACGTTTGTACGTGGGCACCAATGAAACGGAACTTTTGGTGGTGAAGTCAGGGCAAGTGCGAGCGTCTTATACCTCGTCGTCGTGGTCGGTTGCAGCAATCATTGTTCCTGTCACCGGGGAAGTAAGGTCTTTGTCAAGGTAGGGCTGCGGGCCGTCTGGTACCGCTTGCTGGGTCGGAGAGGATACCTGGAACTTGCGGCTCCCCGGAAGTGGGTAGTAGGTTTCACCTTAGGAGGCGAGCACCACAGCACAGAGGTCGGCGAAGGGTTGTGGGCTGGAGGACGACATGGCGGTATCAGCTGCGCGAGAGGGGCGGTGCAGTGATCAAGAAAATGATGGTGGTTATGATGGCACGACAGGTTTATTTCGATTTACACGCTATACGTGCGGGATACGCCCTATATGCGTCAATGTGAGTGGAGCGTTCAATGGCCCCTAGTAGATTAGGTGTCTCCGGGATACTTGAAATTCTCAGACTGTGCCAGCTGAGATGCGAGCTCATGAGTGTCGCTCTTTGCAGGTTTCATCCGGTGCATAAAAGCAAGAGGAATAAATGTCATCTGCTGTTTGCGTCGACCGTGAGAGATGGCTCTTGTAAGCACACCGAAGTAGTAAAGTGACTCCTGCCACTACATGTACCCCCGTAGTTATGTAGCCATGCGGAGGGTACAAAGTTCTCGCGTGCGTGGTGACGGAGGGGATGGTGTGGTTGGTGTTGACTGCGTCGTTCTCTCTTGCTTCATGCTTCGAGAATGTTCAGAAAGATGAGAAGGCATTCAAGTGATGCAGGATGATTTTCCAACACCAAAGCTACGCTCTTTTTCCCGAAATGTCGTTTGTTGCGACTAACACTGACCGTTTTCTACAGGTCTAGAATGAGCATGGCGAGTGGGCCTGTCTTAGCATTGTACATCTGTATATGATGTCTTTTAGCCACATTTGCTGTCCTGAGTTCAGGATTGGTAAATGATGCACACCGCGGTGACGTTTCTTCTTTTCGTGGCGCTGCTTGAATACTTGCTTGGTCTTTTGAATTTCCCGATTTTCCGCGGGCGTCAGTTCCAGGATTCGTGGACTAACCAGAACTCTTGTGTAAACAGGCCGGTTGAATTATATCTGTGCTAGAATATTGCTGTTTTCCAGAGGTGCTTCACGCAACGCTAGAACATCCTCATGAGGTAATCTGGCGTGCTTATCTTCTGTTTGGCGGTTTTCACAACGGTCGTGGCGAATTTGTTGCTCTGCGGATAGTTCGGGCTTGATGCCGCGCGTTTGACTCGCCACTATTTCTCGAATTTCGAAAACTCGCATATTTGCAGGAATGAAACTGTGGCCAATGTCTGGAACAGTATCTGGAATGCTATGGCGCGCCAAGATGACTTTCGTCTTCTGTATGCTTGTTGCATGCCGATCATCTTCGAGAAACGCAATCTCGAGACAGAGGGAGCAGTAGTCTGTCGTTAGGAAGTCTGTGGAAATTTTTGTGCAGAAGTCCACAACTTGTTACGGCAAGGGTCTGTCCAGAATTGCCGTGAGCATTGACAATTCGCTTTTTTTTATCGATGCTCTATGTAGTTGGGACAGAATTATATATGGTATTTGGCGTCTCCAATAATCCCAGGTCACTATCACGTTTGTTGGGCGAATAGCGGGCATTTTACTTCTCGCTCATGCCTTTCTTTCATGGCGTTTGGTTCATGCAATCCGTGAAGCTTGGGTAAAGACCAGCCGACTGCCCATTATTGCACCACGCCATATAGTGTGACCCTGCGCTTCAATTGCAAGTATTGACAAAAGACTTTCAAAGACTTGCTCTTGAGCGTGGGCCACCCGTTTGTCGTTAGTATTTCACAGCCTCACCACAGTTCAGATTACGCTTGTTCGACATAGCAGCTTTTGATGGCTTGGCACCGATGATGACAAACATTCCTCTACAACACCTCGCCTCCTGAGGCCTGAGCTGTGAGTGGCTGACGGGTTAGAACATCAGCTCTGATGAGGTGCTTGCCTTGTATAAACGCGGTCTCGTAGTCATATTATATTTTGCGTAAACAATGACGCCGAAGTTTAGATGCTAGGCCGTCGCAAAAATCAGTAGGAACAACGAACACCAAAGGCTTGCGGCCAGTATCTATCTTGAAATGAAGCCCGATGCAGTCATCCCAAAATTTCTCACATGTCTTTGTTATTCTGAGAGCTCCTTTCTCAATTTGAAAGTAGCTTGACTAAGGGTTTTGAAGCGCGCGATATTTGCCACCAATTTTCGTGACAGGCTTCTTGGAAAAGAACTGCTCGCTCACCTTAGGTTGAGGAAACTCATGAGACAATGAGTCGTTGCGGTGGGCCATAAAGTGCCTGGACGGGTTCCTAAGATAAGACGTTTTTTGTTATCTTGAAAGAGCATCTTTTTTTTTCGACATTTCTTATAAACTGGCTGGACATGTGAAAAAGATCATTCAGCGGGAGCATGATGCAACCGAAACTCGGAATGAAGTGCAACGTGATGTTGGTTATCCTGACAGAGCACTTGAACTCTGCCACGCTGGTTGATGACTTCATTTTAACGATGGCTTGAAATATGACCTCCTGTCGACGCACGCTATTTTGATCAGCGATGCGACCACAAGCCTTCACACTCTTTTACAGCGAAAGCTGTTAGTAGATCCAAACAAAAGAGCGTCAGCGTGCAGCGCCGGTTACGGACACCGCATTCGCCAGAGTCCATAACGTTCGTTCAAAGCTAACCTTAAGCAGGCTTGATGTCGGAAAAGAAGCAGTGTAGGTATGAGTAATAAACACTTTCAGAACAGCAGAGTAGCAGGCAGTAGTCAAATAGTGCGAATTAGGTAACATATGGGTCAGCGATTGGCTTGCACAGTGCTAAGGAAATCAACTTCAGCGCATGGCGCGTAACTACAACTTACGTTTGCACGATTCGGCGGCTGTATCTCAGCAGTGCGTGTGTAATGTTTATCAAATTGGATGGCCTGTACTAAACCACAATAGAACCTTTAGAAAATTTAGCCTGACAACATAGCCCTTCCGCCATAGCATATTCACTCGTGCGAGCTGGTGGACTGTGTGTTCTAGCGGCGCCGATGAGTGTTTTCTTCAGCGCACTCAGACACCACTTGCGTTCCTGCAGGACGTGTACCGCGTTTGGACGGTACGCCACTCAGCGTCCCTTGGAGGTCATGTCCTTGCTGGTCATAACAGCCCGTCCGCCGCCCGAAGAGGTCACGCAAGGACTTAAGTGGCACAGCTTCTTCAAGTGGCCGCTGTGCGCCCTCTCGGGCGCTCCATCAACTGCCAATCACAACCCACACACGCAGCGGCAATCGCGTTTTGGTATAAGCAGCGTGCATCACAGTGGTTGCACCAGACCCGGCGAACAAAAAACGTGTTTTTGGTTTCGTTGAATAGGTGCCGCTGAATTTCGAAAAAGGTCTATTGATGTTTCACCAACATTCTAACTACTTTTAAAACAGATCTTGAGACCTGGTGTGGCTCTGTGGTAGAATGCTTGATTGCCACGCACAATGGTTTAGTTCTTGGTCCCGGCCATTTATTTTGTATTCTTTGGGTCAACGTTGCCGATGTAAGCTTTAGCTTAACGCTGACACATTAAAATTAGCCAGGCATGTTACTGGGTAGTTGCTAAGTGTCAATAACCTGCTCCACATACCCGTGTACCAGTTGCACGCACCCACGGCTATGTACCACTGTCGGGGGTATGTTTCACGACGTACGCCACACTATTTTGACACTATTAATGTCTGGACCAGTGCGTCATGTTTGTCAAACCATCTTACAGTCTCACACTAATCCTGGTTCACAACCACGCAAGGGAAACGAGACGAGAGCACACAAACGTAGATTGAGAGAGACATAGAAACTTAGGTACACGTAAAATGGGCTCGAAGTTCACAAAAAAAAATGTTTAAAAGACGAGGACACCGACCACATCAGAATTAAAATGCATCTACGTTGCGGCACGCAGAACACGAGCCTTGTTCATTGTTATTGTGAAGAAAGCTCCTGTTTGGTGTGCCAAAACATCAACTACAGAGATGGTGAAGAGGGTTTTGCAGCAGTATTTGCAGAAAGGAAACGGATTTGCATAGTGGGTTTAGTTTCATTTCAGATAACAAAAAATTGGCAGATCCCACGTGCATTGGGAATCGATAGTATGCGATTCGTGAATGAGAAATGTTATATGTCACTTTAAAATCAGCACAACGTTACGAGGTGGAAGTAAATGATGCCGTACATGACTTTCGTGTCATGATCATCATGTTGGGATGTGTTGTTTACCTTCGTCATCTATTCACGTCACATGATACCAAACTTAAGATATGTTGAGCTAGCGAAACGGCCGCGAGCATGCTATGAGCGTGGTATGTTGTCATGTTCTTACATGAAACGCGCGTCAGGATTATTATGTTTGCACCAGTTCTATATTTCGTCATTCATCGACGTCACGTAACAACTAATTTGGTATATGTGGAGCTAGCAAAACGGCTGCGAGCGCACCATGAAGGGCCCTTATACTTCAATGTAGCGTTGACACACGCGCACGCTGGGCACAGCGACGCTACCTTGGCAAAACGCGAGCACTCTATAGACGAGAGCACGCCTATCTCACACTCAGGCGTCTTCGGCGGTATAAGCTTGCTCCCAGAGACACCATAATTTGTTTACAACTTCCAAGGTGCATCTCGCTAGCATGGAATGCTGAGACCCTAAGAGTTTAAAATGCGAAAATGTGCCTGTTCACGCTGCTCCCGCTTATAAAACGTCACCTAGTTACCACTGCGCTGTCATCTGATGCAAAACAACCAGCGCAAGAGGAATAGATTGCTGAGCACTGCCTGTGAAGCTCACAGCACATCGCGGGAATCCTGCTGGGACGGTGTTTTGCGATTGCACAGATTTCCGTCCAGAACGAAAAACGCCGAGCTCCGCCACCTTAGGGAATAATGGCAAACAGCAGCAAAAACTAAGAGCTCAGTGAAGTGTACAAGTAAGTATACTTATTGCGTTTATTAAAGCGCAACTCCAGCTGTTTAACTTCAAAGCAGAGATTTCCGTGCAGTATGCCTGTAGTATGAGGCACAAAACTATTGCCGTACTCTTTCGCAGGGCGCATGTCAATATTAGGATATACGTATTACGACTCACGCGTGGATGCACGCATCGCGCATGTTTAGTACAACTGCAACGCAGCCTATCATCGCGATGCGTGAACGGCACCGAAAGCACGACTTTAGACTCGGTCGAACTGCGACATGCCTTCACTGTCTCTAGACCAATCTACGCGTGCTTTCGGTCAGAATCACCGTAGAATTTTAATATCTTGTTGTGGCTGGCAAGCCTTGCAGCGTGTGTGTGTTCCGAGTGTCCGGCAGGACTGGTAATTGATACACATGTAGTACATGAGCGTAAGTTGTACCCAGACTTTAGTGATATGTTGATGCCGGCTTACAGCACAAGTTCTGCCTTGTCTCAGCCAAGGCATGCCGCAGTTAGACTGAGTCGAAAGCAACGCTCTTTGCTGTTCGCGTTTCTTTCAATCACAATAGTACGTACCTGATAAAGCTGCATCCGTAGTATGCAATGCATGGGCTTCAGACACTCCGGACTGTCAAGGATGGTCTCCTTGACATTTCACATAAAATCTTCAATACATTCCAGCACAAGAACCACGCGAAACATGCTTACAGCCACACTCGAGTTGTGAAGTATCGCGTTTGATCTCCAGAGCGTCTGATCGCCTGGCAGTTGAGAGTATTGCTTCGCCGCGACAGACGGTGCCACGCGCTTTTCAATATGGCAGCAAGCAGTGAGCTCGCTGTGTTCTGGTGTATAGTCTGAGCGTCCGTCGGCGCGGCCCGACGGCAACCGGTGCGAAACGCGACATGCTTCTTTTCGCGCCGATGTCTTATGCAGAGAAACATTACTCTATGCTGATGTGTTACCCAGACAACAGTGCGTCTTCCTCCTTTCGTGACGGAGGGACGCCGAACGCGCTGAAACGCACATGCGTCAAAGCAACGCAGCGTGGCGTGCCCCTGCACGTATATGGCAGGACCAGCGCCAGCAGCGTGGCAACGCCGGTGGGCACGCCCACCGCGTCACGTCGAAATGAGTGGGTGCCTTGACTGGGGCATGTAGTCATGCTCTCACGCAGCATGTCTCTCATGATTATTATGTTTGCACCAGTCACATACCTTCGTCATTCTTTAGCGTCACTTAATACCAAAGTACGCATATGTGGAGCTAGCGAAACGGCCGAGAGCACATCATGAGTGTGGCATGTAGTCATGTTGTTACATGACACGCATGTTGGGAATATCATCTTTGCGTTTGTCATTTACCTATGTAGTCCGTCCACGTTGCGTAATTCCGAGTTTGGTACACGTTAAGCTATCGAGATGGCCGCGAGCGCATCATGAGCATAGCATGTGTCTATGGTGTTATATGACACGCATCTCATGTTTACCATGTTTGCCCCAGTACCATACCTTCGTCATCTATTCACGTCCCGTAAGAGCAAATTTTGCATAAGTAAAGCTGGCGAAACGGTCGCCGGCGCATCATGAGCGTGGCATGTAGCCATGTTACATGACACGCAACTCATAATTGTCATAATTGCACTTGTCACTTACTTTCATCATCCATTCACGTACCGTAATGCCAAGTTTGGTATATGTGATGTTAGCGAAACGGCCGTGAGCGCATCATGAGCGTGGCATGTAGTCATGCTGTTATGTCTTGATTTTTTGCTAGAGTCTGTAGCTTGTGTTTGCCATGAAATCATGTCATACCGTACCAGTTTTGCAACATGCCATGCGAACGAAACAACCGCAAGAGGTGCAAGACCATGAAATGTTAATCATGACATACAAGTCATGTTTTTCACGTTATGACTAGTCAAATATCTTCTTCAAACAGACATGTTAAGACATACCAAGTTTGGTATTGATACCATTTTCAAAACGGCCAGGAGAGCTAAAAATTGTCAGCGGCTAGATAGAAAAATAGATAGATAGATAGATAGATAGATAGATAGATAGATAGATAGATAGATAGATAGATAGATAGATAGATAGATAGATAGATAGATAGATAGATAGATAGATAGATAGATAGATAGATAGATGCGCTCAAAGTCGCCGAAGTTGGCTATGAAATGCTTCGCATTTAAAACAGAGTGTACGTTGAGCAGAACGCTCTCTGTTTTCTGTTTGCAATGTGCTGTAGTTCATTTTGAAGCATGATCTTACAACAAAGCCGATTGCGCACCCTTCTAAATATGTAGCACTTGTCTCCAGCACGGTAGCACCTTGGCAAAGTAAGAAAAATTGAGAAAGACAAACAAAATCACTACGTTCTTTTAACTACACTAACTTAGACACACATTTTAGGAAACCACATGCATCACGTGGACTTTTAAAAATACGTATAAGCTGCCGAAAAGTGGAATAAGATATGTATTAGCTTACTATTCACTTGTATTTAACCTAAAATTTTGCTACTAACATGTTTACGCAAAAACTTTGTTGTGGCAAATTTTTTTACCTTGTTTCTTAACGTCCTGTTGTGCAAAAACCAAACCATCAAAAGATACCGCGCTCAGCACTTCATGCGCTCTTGCATGACATATCCTGCCGCGGTAAACGTTTTTGCACTGCTTACGCTAGTCGCAAGGATGTAAGTTACATCTTTCTTGCGAAGTTTAAAGGTATCGCCATTAGAATTCAATTTGCACCACTGGAGGAGATCGAGGATGTATCTGCGGAGTTCTGCCCAATGAGCACAGTTATTGCACTCATCATTTCTTTTCTCTCGTCCCGAACTCCGTGCCACTCTTCATTATCGTTTACATAACTCCTCTTTAAATGCCTCTTTCAACGTTTTTCAGCATTGTAATAAATTGTATGTTTGTTACAGCGTTCTTTCTACTTTTTCACATTATAATAAAGTACTCCTTCCTTATCATACGTTGTACTTGTAAAACATGGTCATTGGTGGAGTATACACTAGCATACGATTGACAGTAGGGGGGTTGACGAGATTTCTTTTTATCCTCGACACTTTTTTCAAGTTGTTATTAAAGACGCGAATAATTTTTCGACACTATTGCATGCATATCGTTCGATATAAAGTTGCAGCTGCCCAAATTGTTAGTTATCGTACGTGAGCAATGACTTCTGTGCATTAGTGTCATTCGATGAGCCGAGTTACAAAAAGGGTAAGGTTTAGCGCAATCGCAGAAAGTGTGCTCAGCTGTGCACGTGGTCTGCTTCGCTGTTCCTTCTCGTTTGTTTAATTGCACACCAGTGCATTTCAGAGACCCCGCGTTCTGACGTCCATTTCAGGTAGCTAGATAACCAACTTTATTGATCCACGGTATAATGAATTGAGGGGGCGTGTGGCAGGGGAAGTGGAAGCAGAATCAGAACGGGCCCTCGGGCCGCTCTAAGTAACCGGACACTGCTGTGCTTCGGTGACCGTTCTGGCCCAGCTTACTGTACAGTGCTGTAACCCCAGTTGCGAGCTGTGCAGAGCAGCATGGTGTTCTGACTCTTGCCACGGGGGCTTGGGTTTGTTAAGACAATTTAAAAATACGTGATGGAAGTCGGCTCTGGTGCTTGGACACAGGTCGCATTGAGGAGAGGTTTCGCCGTGCGTGGAAAGGGAAAGAAGAAAAGGAGTCGTCACTGTGGCCGTTGGAAGTTGCGCCACAAAGCCTGGTCACTTCTGGAAATAGATTTATTCAGTTGTGTGTACGTTAAACGGAAATTTCGGTAACATAGCGTCACACCGTGATAGCTGAGGAGCCGATCCCTGGCACCTCGAAGCGAAGGCAGGTCGTTGTGAGCCCGGTTGGTGAGTGCTCGCTTTGGGTGTGAGCGCCCGTGTTGCCTGGATTTCCGCAGTGCGCAGGGACCCAGAGGAGGGTGATAAGGCGATCGGGTGGACGAGATAGTTCAAGAATTTTAGCAGCCAGAGAATGAATTTTGATAATGGCGAAATTACAAATTACAGGTTTGGAATCCAAAAAAAAAATAAACTCAGTGGTGGAGTGAACACTAGTGAAACAATTTCCACCTCGTCCACTTCTCTGAATTCTGTTTAATTTCGAATTGACGCACTAGCAACCAGTTTTTGAAATCCGTCTACAACCACAATGGCCAAAACTGGATGATCTGCATATTCGGCCGCATCTACACAGACTGTGGAAGAAATAAAGGGAAGCGCTAGTGGAAGGCTTTGGCTCTCGTTTCCCGTCGCGCTCGATTATGTTCAGGGTGAGTGTTTTGAGGGAGTGGTAGGAATAAAAGCTTGCTGCTAACAGTGACTGGAACTGCGTGCGTGGCCCTGGTGTGACCAGGAACGTTGATGCCAAGTCGGCGCAGCAGTACTTGGCCTGTTTCAGTAAGTGATAGTCGTTGATACTGACTGAAAAGATGCACTTCTACAAGCTCTCCCAAAGTGTTCTCAATTCCAAGTTGGAGTAATTTATCCGTGACTTTCAATTTAGGGAGTTGGAGAACAGTTTTATAGGCAGTGCGAATGAGTCTGTTAAGTTCCTCGGTCTCCGTGGGCGTGATATAAGGTATGAATTAGGTGACGTGATGACGATTGCAAATGCGCTTAATGAGGGAAGCTGCATTATGAACTGAAGTGCGAATTATTTTATGGTGTCGGCATTGGAACCGTTGTCGGAATTATTAAGGCCTAAATTTTCAATTTTATTGATGCTGCGAAGAGGGGTGTCAGCAAGGATGACTTGAATGTCATATGTATCTTATTTTTTAAAGCCACTTACTAAGAGTTCTTATTTAGCCACCGAGCAGCTGAGCCTAATACTGTTGGCGTGCTCAACAACAGTGTCCGCGGCACACTGAAGCTTTGATTAAATTTCGCCATGATTACCGGAATCGACCCAGATAGTGATTTCCTCCGCGTACAAAGAGTGATTCATGAAAGGTAGTTTGGCTAGTGCTTGCCAAATTTGGCAAGCCCTATCAATAAATGACAGATTGATTGCCACTATTCCTCAAGAGTAAGGTATATATAACAGCTGTATCTTGCCGGTACTTAGCTACGCAGCAGAAACATGGAGATATACATGAGTCAGCTTAAATTGAAGACTACGCAGCGAGCAATCAAAATAAAAATGGTAGGTGTAACCTCAAGAGACAAGAAGAGAGCAGAGTGGATTAGGCAATCAACGGGGGTTAAGAATATCATAGCTGAACTCAAAAAGAAGAAATGGACATGGGCCAGGCACGTAGTGCGTACACACGATAACCGCTGGTCATTAAGGGTAACAAACTAAATTCCCAGAGAAGGCAAGCGGGTTAGAGGGAGACAGAAGGTTGGGTGGGCAGATGAGATTAAGAAGTTTGCGGGTATAAATTGGCAGCAGCAAGCACAGGATTAACTGGCGGATCACGGGAGAGGCCTTTGTCCTGCAGTGGACCTAGTCAGGCTGATGATGATGATGATGATGAGTTGGGCAAGTTTCCGTGCCAGCGGGATGACAGTAACGTTAAAAGGGAACGGCGTTAAAAAGGGATCGGTTTTGAAAGTGCCTAATTGTAGGCGGACAGACCTGTTGCTGAGAAAGACAGTGATATACCTGTTCGTGTGAGAGCCTACGTTTAGTTCGATAACGAATTGTAAAATCAAGGAGTGAGAAACATTATCGAAAGCTTTTGTCAAGTCCAATGCATCAATGGCTCTGGTGATGTGTGGGAAAGTAAGACCTAGTACATCTTCCTTAAGCGGCAGCATGACATCCTGAGTAGAGAGTCCCCTTCTGAAGCTGTATGCGGTAGAGGGAAAGAGTTTTTCTTCCATGTAGTGATTAAGGCAATGCACCATATGTGAAATTGCTTTGTGCTTTGGAAACACTGTGCATTTTGACCCCGCCGCCATTTTAATGTGGGCGAGGGGTCGACGGCAACGCGTTCGCTAGTACGGCCGTACGACTCCTGAACACTTGCTTCACTGCGCTGAGCTACTGCGATGGCCACAGCAAGACGTTTCCCAGTGCCCGAACATGTGATGTGGACAAACTGTTTAGGAATTTCGCCACATCTTGCTACTTGTATGTCATTGCATCTTTCGGAATGCAGTGGAAGGATACCTGCAAGATATAAGCACACAAACATTCAGTGTGACGTCATGAGCTAGGTTTCTCTTAGCTGTTTAAACGATTGTTCTTTACAAACACAGGCAATATCACAAACTCATTTCACAGGGAATAGAGGTCACACTTATATGTGCATTGCAGGACTAATGATGCACTTGTAATACGACCTCCTATCCTCAGTTTTTTCTGTGCACACTCCCATTTCCTAGCAGCCTTTCCTAGATATGGCCCTTCAAAGCCAGCCTTAGGAGGCATTAGTCACTTGTAGACACTCGGGGGAATTTCATTCAGTTTTTTTTATATTTAAGTAGCTTCAAAGGTTTCTAGGATCTGCGAGTGTAAGGCAGCCTAAAGCTGAATCGCATACAACCAAGTTATGGCTGTCTCCACACCTGTATGTTTTATAATGCAACATAAAACATTTTTAAAGTGATGTGAGTTGCAACACAAAAAAAAAACAGATGCAATGCAACTGAGCCAAAGAGACTAAAACGCAGAGAATGAATCCCGTCTTACGAATAAGTAGGACTGCCGCGCTCTGAACTCATGCAGAACGTCATTCAGTGAAGCCCTGGCGATACTCATGGTGCTAGTTTTCGAAACCTACGGCAGTGCGTCCCGCTATCTTTTCGATTTTATTTCGTTGGTAAATGAAAATTAGTGAGAGAGGCCCCTATGGAAAAGTTGAGTGCGCGGACGTTGGGGGAATTGAAGTTAAGTGCCTCAGCAGATACATTGCTGTTCCAAAGTGGGCGTAGCCTTTATATTCCGAATGACTGCTTTATTGCTGCGCAGTGACCGTACTTGCGGACACAGCGGAGCTTGAAGGCGGACAAGCAACCGAGCTGACTTTCTAGGACGCGTGTATGGCATGTTACTCGGAGTAGCGGAAGCTCTGCACGTCTCTGTGCGCAATCACCTTCAAAAATAACATTTCAACATCGTCTACCTACATGGTGTAATCTCGTCACAAAAAAGCCCGTACTAACAGTTCGGTTCTGTCAAACTTTACCCCCCCCCACCCCAGCAGTGGCGGACTCTCTATTCGTCTGCAGGGAATCACCGGGGCTCTTCAATTTGCTATCTCAGACTCACCGCGGATAGTCCACGAGTAGTCTGAGGCTTGCCCGAAGTCATAAAAAATTTGAATGCCACACGTTCTGAGCGAGTTTGAGATAGCAAATCAAAAAGCACCACTGTCGTGTAGAGGCCCGAGCTAGGGAAAACACCTAGCCGCAAAGATGACAAACATATGAAAACACGGCCTGTTTGTGGAACAAAGAAAATTGATTAGTCCTGCAATGCTCTCGTGCAGCCCGCGCACCACGGAGATACATGCATCTTAGACTGTGCTCATGAAGCTTGTGCACACCATACACTGTTTTGCGTTTATATGATCGCTGCGAAATCCTAATTCATGCCACATACCTTGTTCCCATCGCTGTCTGTGACTCCGCGCTGCTTGCACAGCAGCACACAGCAGTGCACTGGCATTTCGCCAGCAAAAAAATCTGACTGTGACAGTCGAAGCGTTGAAACGCGTACGTTCGCATGTGGGTCGCCCGCGCGCAGTGGTCAAGCCTCGCCAACATCAAAATGACGGATATGTTACCTGCTGCGTTCACCAGATGGCACTGTTAATTTCGCATTTTGCATTAATGCTGGCACTACCAGCAATAATGTACGCAGATGATATAGTGCTAATGGCCAACAACAAGGAAGATTTGCTGAGATTGATGGACATCTGCGGTAATGAGGGAGATAGGTTAGATCTTAGATTCAGTAAGGAAAAATCAGCAGTCATGATTTTCAATGACAACGAAGGTAGTGAGCTTACGATACAAGAGGTCACGCTAGAGATAACAGATAAATACAAATATCTGGGCGTACGGATAAGCAATTGGACCGAGTATCTGAGGGAACACGAAATATACGTGACGACTAAAGGAAACAGGAATGCAGCAGTGATGAAAAATAGGGCATTGTGAAATTATAATAGGTATGATGTTGTGAGAGGAATATGGAAAGGGGTCATGGTTCCTGGGCTGACGTTTGGCGATGCGGTCTTGTGCATGAGATCAGAAGTTCAAGCAAAATTAGAAATTAAGCAACGTGGAATAGGTAGGCTTGCTTCAGGAGCTCACGGGAATACACCAAATCAGGGAGTACAAGGTGAAATGGGATGGACATCATTTAGGGCAGGGAAGCTAGCAGAAAGATAAAATTTGAGAAGCGATTGAGAGAAATCGGGGAGGAGCGTTGGGCTAGGAAGGTGTTCAGCTACTTGTACATGAAGATTGTCGATACAAAATGAAGGAAGCGAACCAGGAAATTGACTGGTAAATACTTAGAAAACAGCCGGTGGCCAAACCAAAAAGAACTATCGGTTAAGAAGAAAGTGAAGGAAACGGAAACTGACATGTGGAGAACGGGCATGATTAAGAAGTCCACACTAGAGATCTATCGAACTTTTAAGCAGGAAATTGCCAAGGAAAGGATCTAAGATAATACTCGGGGTAGTTCTCCACTGTTTGAGGCCAGGACGGGAGTACTGCGAACCAAGACATATCGGGCCAATTACGAAAGGGTAGACACAGTATGCAGTGCGTGTGGAAAGGAAGAAGAAACTGCCGAACACTTGATAATGTTCTGAAAAGGGCTTCACCCTATAGTTCAGATTGACGGCGCAGAGTTTTTCAAAGCATTTGGGTTTAGGGACCGGGAGGGCAAAATAGACTTGAAGCGGGTATACTTAACTAGAAGGAGGTTATCTGATTGGTGGCTAAAGTCAAGGCACGAGTGAAAATTAAACTCTTCACGGCAAAGTACGAATCCTCAAACTTACTTTTTATAGAAAAAAAAATAAATCTAGTTTTTGGTTCATTAAGAATTACGGCTTGGTGGCGCTAGCCACCACTTGATTTAAAGGGTACAGCCATATCCATTTATCCATCCATTGCCTATTAAGAATCACATACCCCATCAGTTTTCCTGTGCATGAGGTTAAAGAGATGGGTCTCAAATAATTGAGGTCTAATGACTTAAAATGTTTGGGTATGAAAGTCACCTCAGCAGAGTTCCATTCCTGGGGCCACGTGCCCTGCTCCCATTGTTGATTCATGTAGTCGGTAAGAGCGGCCACTGACTCGGAGTCTAAATTTTGGAGTGTTTTGTTCGTAATTCTATCTAGTTCTGGAGCGGACTTGCAGCGAAGTTTTCTTAGTGCAGTCTAAATTTCCTGCTCTGCAATTGGTGTATCCAAGTCTGGATTGGGAGCTCCATTGTAGATAAGTAACGATTCTCGCCTTGGGCTGGAAAAATACGCCGTTTTAAGAGCAGTTTCAATGTCTTGTCCTTGTTTCTCCACTTCAAACGAGAGTTTCGTAATTCGCTTAGTACTTTCAGATTGCAAGGAGCATGGGTATAGCATATGGCGAAGCAGAGGCCGGAAGTTTTTCATATGTAGGGTGCCGTTAAGTCGGTTACATATCTGGTTCCATTGCTGCGATGAAAGTTCGGCCGCGTGTTCAGTTACAAGCTGGAGCGTTTGTGCCAATTATGTTTTAGTTTGCGATTATATTTTTGCTTGAACCATCGTTTCTCTAAGCTCTGCTAAGCCTCCTATAGGTGGGTAAGTATGCTGTCTTCTGGATCGCGGATACGTTCTGCTGGGGCTACTTTTTTCGCTAAGTGGCTACATCCTGTTTAAGCTGAAGCACCCAGTTTTTGTAGTTCTGAATTTCTTTTTCCGCATTTCGGTCTCAGATTGCGCGAAATTCGTCCCTGTCGACAATAGGTTTTAAATGAAACTGTGGAAAAAAATTGGCAAGGGAACAAGTAGTTATTAAGATTCATTGATCACTGTGAAGGTTGACTCCACCGTGTGTCCAGTTAGCTTGTCACACGTTCTTAGTGAAAATAAGGTCTGTGGCGGTCTCTCTGCTCAGACTGTTGTAAATGCGTGTTGCTAGCATGCAATCAGTGACGCTGAAGTAACACCGGTTTCGCTGAATGTATTGAAAAAGGTTGGTGCCCTTCCGAGTGTTTCTCCTGTAAACCCAATCAACGTGCAGAGCATTAGATTCACTCATTACAACTATGGAAGCGGAGCTTGCTATAGAGATGGCCCTATCAATTGCTCCAATGACAGCAATGAGGTCATCTCTAGAATGAGAATAAATATTCAAAATAAAATATATGCGTTGTCTTGTACGATGTGGCAGAAGTTCAAGAAGAATGCAGTCACTCTAAAGATGGAAGAGATCGTGCGCTATAAACAAAATGTTCTTGTGTATATATGTGGTAGCCCACGGGGAGCTAGGATGCGAGTGTAGAGCCTAATAGCCAAGAAATTTGCATGCTTTTAATGACTCCTGTACGGAGATGACATCAGGGGCACGTGTAGACCACTGTATATAAAGTGAGAGGTTGCCTCTTTTCTTTTTTTTCCACGGCGATTCCATTGCCATATGCAGAGTGAATTGGGTGAGGATGAGGCAAATGTGCAGGATGGGGTTATGGCTGCGAAGGTGAGGGAGAGGGTTGAGATTGTGGGAGATATTCAAGCCGAGCAACTAACACGTCTAGAATACTCTCTATCACAGTGAAGCGTTCAGCGATTTGCGTAAATCCTTGATCAACCTTTTGTTTGAGTCTCGGTGTTGTTTCCGAATTTTTGCTGGTGCACTTAAAATCCTTTTTTGAATACTCAGGATTCTATGTTTTTTTTCGGTCTGTGGGGAGGAATCTAAAATATTGGTTCCTGACTCGGCTGCCATATCATGCTCTATGATAGAGGGGGAGAAGGATAGGGGTGGAGAAGACGCAGGTGGGGCAGCTTTAAGTGTACTTAAACGTTATAGCACCAGAGGCAAGCGTTGTTGTAAGTCTTGATTCTCACGCATTACACGTTTGATAGTCTCCTGAGTTTTTAAAATTTACTTAGCGTCAGAAAGAATACAACAGGAGCAGGAGGTTTGCTTTGCCTAGCTCACCTCATCGGGTTTGATGGCGAAGTCACGGTTTGTGATGCATTTCGTCCAGTGCTTTTGCTGTTGCTGCTGCGGTTTCGTCCAGGACGCTTGCTTCTACTGCTACAATATCCATCGTTCATGCTTAGAAAAAACTCCTTCTCAAGCTGAAACTCGGGCTGCTGTTGCTGGTGCTCCTGTTGCGGCCTTTGTTGTGGACGAGAGGGGCGGCTGAAGCCACTCCCTTCACCCGTCTTGTGAGCGTCTCCACAAATGACGCACTGCGGAGCACAGGGGTAGTCCTCCGGGTGTTTCTGTCAGCAGCTTGAGCAAGTGCGGCAATTTGTCAAGGGACATACATCTCGTCGGTAGCCGACTTGTTGGCAATTCAGGCACGCTTCCACCTTCGGTCGGAAGTTGAAAACGGCTTAAAGAACGCCAAATATTTTCACTGAAGAAGGAAGCTCCACAGCCATGAAAATAATGAGCACTGAGCGTGAGGTACGCCCCATGTCCCTTGCTTGTACTATTGGTAGGAGGGAATTCGCCCGACGTAGTTCTTGCAGCAAGTCCTGAGGTGATTCACCAATCCCAAGAAGTACCGAGAAATACCATTCCTTCAAAAATCACCAAAAAATAGGTGCAGTTCCGTTACTGCCTCTCTTAAACGAGGGCACCTCCACAGTTCTCCGCAGGCGATGGGGGAAGGGGAAATAAATTTTTGCCTTTTTTCCTGTTCCTCTAATTCCAATTCGTTTCCTGGGCGCTCGCGTGGCGCGCGATATCAGGCCAAAACTGCAGCTTGCACCGTGGTCGCGCACAACATATGATATTGTTACGTAAAAAAATGACACGAGGCGTGTCTATTTAGAATCTATATTGACACTGCTGCGTATAGCGTCGACTAAGATGAACGACAGCGCGCAACCGGCAGACCCCTTCCTCGTTGTCGTCTTCTGACCGCTGATATGTCAGCTACGTATCAATATGTTGGCATCCGGACTGCGCACTGAAGTGCATTCTAGCAGCGCTTGTCTACCGGCCATTATTCGTTATTGTTTATTTTTTGCGAAAGATTACGCCGACAGCGAGCGTGTTTTCTTTTTCTGTTTGATGGTGCTGTAGGCAGCCGCCGCAGAGCGCAGGCCAGGCGTTCGCGTGTCCTTTTTCATAAAGAACGACAGTGTACCTTTGGGCCACGAAGAAAACAGAAAAAGACGCAAAATTTGCGAACGACACACTCCAGCTTCGTTTTTCGGTAGTCATAACAAAACTAGAACATTCGCAAATTTGGTGTTCGCCGTCACAAATTGCTACGCAGCATCGCCCAAACGTTCCATTTTTCAGCCGTACAGATTGCGAAAATCCAGTGCACAAAGGTCATCACATATCGAGGCTCAAGTTTACGGACACTGAAATACACGGTCGCCCCGCCATGGTGATCTAGTGTCCAAGGTACTCGGCTGCAGACCCGCAGGTCACGGGATCGAATCCCGTTTGCGGTGGCTGCATTTCCGATGGAGGCGTAAATGTTGTAGGCCTGTGTGCTCTGCTTTGGGTGCACGGTAAAGTACCCCAGGCGGTTGAAATTTCCGGAGCCATCCACTATCTCTCTTAATCATATGTTGGTTTCGGGACATTAAACCCCCCATATTGATCATCAATCAGAAAAACATGGTCTTTTCGAGTCACCAACAAGCACAATAGCATGCCACAAATACGTTCGCCAGGCTTGGCTATTCATGTCTGTCGAGCGACGAGAGCAAGCGTATAAGCATGTGTGTGCAGCGAAACACACCGATATAAACGGAGTGACGTCACAGCCCAGGGACAGTGAACAGGCCTGAAATTATCTAGAGGCACTAGAATGATGCGCTGTATGCACACTTCTCGGACTGTTCTTGGCGTTGCGTAGTTTCTTGTACAAAAATTCGTTGGTCTTGTATGAAGCGTATTGAGGAAGAGCAGATTTATTCATCGTGTGGTACGCCGAATTGCTTTGCACTGGGCTCCAACAGCGGCAACCGTATTAACGACTCCGCTTCACGCAACAAGTGTTTTGTTTAATCACACATCTATTTATTTTTTTTGGTAAACATTTACCAATACTAATGCTGCTATAAGCAGCTTCAGAATCTGACATTTAGAGCGCCAACTCTCTTTTTACCTGCGGCGACACGCTAGTGAATGGACGGTCGTAGTGAAATATTCTGTCTAGCTTTCCACGTTACCCGAGAGTTCATATTGTCAGGCAAATAAAAACTATCATTCCATTAGTACTAAAAGTATTATTACATGCTGCAGCAGCTGGAAGATATGACAAAGGTAACACCATTGAGTATTACCGACGAGTATATTGTGTCACAACGACTTGACGAGAGTTTCAAACACAACTACACAAATGGGACGACGCTCGAGCTTCGTCTTGACTAGTAGACCGTGACAAGAGTAATCGGGCCCTGTGCTAATCACGTTTTCAATTACTAGCTTACCCTTGGTCTGGGTGTGCGAGTGTGCCTTGACCACGCTGCGAGGGAACCAACGACTGTGCGTATAACACTGGCCTTTTTAAATTAATCGCAGAATCTCAATCGAAAGTATAATTGTTTAATAGCCAACTACGCCATAATTGTTCCTTTTGCGAATCCCGGAAGGAACCTCTACACGTGTGTAAGGCAACATTTGAACACATGTATCAGCGCTCTGTAATGGGTGGGCCTTTAAAACACCCACACGTTACACATTTCACGTGTTTTGACACCTGGCGAGATTCTACGCTTCCACCGCTCCCTTATACTACATGCATGAAAGAAGCGTGAACAAAAGATCTCGTTTTTTTGTTTAGGCACAATATTATTGAGAACTGCTACGTGACGTTGATATTGCTTTTTTTATCGGTTTTGATCATTGGTTGCCTACGTGGTAAAAGACCTGCGTGGCACGCAGGCAGCCTGGTTTCAATTCACGCTGATACTGAAGTTTCTTTAAATATTTTTATTGACAGGTTTCTTGACCCTTTTGTCACGGTTGATATGATGTTTTCTTGCTCACAACCGGAGACACTGACCTCTCAATCTCTGCCAAACAAGCTCTTTGACGCTATCGCGTCAAAATATTATAATGGGCATAAATAATATGCACATTATATTATTTTAGCTACAATGCTTCGCCTTTGCAGTTAAAATTATATATAATGCATATACAAAGACTACAAAGCTTCGCCTTTAGGAGTTGATCGCAATAGTAAAGTCTTAATCCTAGTGCGTATTTCAAACACTTATTTATTAAACCTTTTCGAACTTCCTATAGACCCACTTTACATGGGCTTAAAAAAATAGGCGCAGTAGCCTGTGTGTTCTTTGTAAGGGGTACCGGCTCTCAACCACAGAGCCATTATAAAAATTGCATGTTCTGACGCCCGTTGACATTGGACGCTGGTTCTACGTAATATTGTTGCAATATTTCATGTTGCATTGTGAAGCATGTATACGGGACGCGTGTGTTTGTGAAGAATTAAAGTTACTTTCACCTAATTTCCAAGCAGGAGGAGTTCTTTTCACTGTTTTTACAAGCAGTCTGCTGCAATGTATGTTCGACGTGAATAATTACTAACGGCTATTTTCAGATCCCGTGTTTCCTGACTTGTCTGTGAAACAGGGCTATTCATTTTTACCAATGCTGTTTGCTCTTTACAAGGGAACATTGTGCTTAAGTGTATTCTCATCTGCTAACCCTCGCGGTTTCAGTGCTTATGGGAATTAGGCAATGGTATTGGAGTATGCGGATGACCTAGCGTTATTTGGGACAGGGCTTTCTAGTATAAAAACGGTGCTGCCAACAACCGGAGAATTCGGAAAAACTTTCAGGGGCATGGATGAACATTGCTAAAAGCTTGGGACTGTGGTTTGGCCCATGGACATATAAACCAACCCATTTTCCGGATTTAAAAAGTCGGGTTCCATCAGAATACCTAGGCGTTCCGTTGGCTGCATATTGATCAGGTGTACATTATTTGAAAGAACGTGTACATACCCTGAAGCGATATACCCAGACGCTTATTCCTCACAATTTATCTTTTGCAGAGTTCATGCATGAAACCTGTTTCTAGCAACAAAAATATTCTATTTACTACAAATTATTTTTGTTTGAGGGTTTACAAGCATAAAGTTTACTGATTATTTGCTACTGTACCGAAGCATAGTGGCGCCAGCTCTGTGCCAGCGTTAAAGAAGACGTTGACGTCCGTGTGTGGCTCCTGCTTGCCGGGTTCCTGCCTGTACCAGCTTGTTGTGGCTAACGTTTCTCGAATAATAACCTGTGTGTTTACGCAACCTTGCTCGTTGAATTTGGTGGAAACGTGCTGGGTAACGTCCTGGAGCTCCGCAGCCGTAAGCTACCATCTCAGTCCGCGATGACCGAGCGCGTCGATCCGACACAAGGCTCTTCCACGCTGCCACCTGTCATGTGTTCTGGTGTACTTCGTCTGCGTGACCCACCAGTATACAACGGCACTGAAGATCAAAATGTCGAGGACTGGCTGGCAGAGTACGAGCATGCCAGCGCGATTAACAAGTGGGAAGACCCTGCGAAGCTGACTCACGTCATCTTCTGCTTGAAGGATTTGCCAACCTATGGTTCACCAACCACCAAGCCAACATCCCCACCTGGTCGGTTTTCAAAGAGGCCGTCACCTCGTTTTTCGGTCGTCCAGCCATGCGTAAGCTTCGTGCTGAACTGGGACTGCGAGGACGATTTCAGCGAAATGGTGAGAGCTTCACGAGCTACATTGAGGATGTGATCAGCCTCTGTAGGCGAGTTGATGCCAGGATGACGGAGGCTGACAGAATAAAGAATATAATGAAAGGCCTTGATGACGACGCTTTTCATATGCTTGTGGCCAAAGACCCACAGACCGTCACGGCCGTGATTCAGCTATGTCAAATTTTCGATGAGCTGCGCAAGCAACGAATTTTTACACTTCGCACTAATACGCAAACAGCGGATATTTCGGCCTGGGTGTGCAAAAGCAGTGGCCCCGACTACAGCGTGTTAATGCCTCAAATTCAACAGTACATCCGGGAGGAAGTTGCTCGACAGCTCTCTCTGGTCGCCACCATCAACGAGACCCTCACAGAGCTGGCGCCACTATGCTTCGGTACACTACCTTTATTTAATCATAAACCTATGAACTGGTGAGGCGAGACAATGTTTTTAGACCTGTCTGCGCAGGTGGTCTTCTGCGCAGACAGGTCGCAGACAGGTCACTTGCGCAGACAGGTGCTGTCTGCGCAGGTGGACCTGTCTGCGCAGGTAGTCTGTCTGCACAGGTGTCTGCGCAGGTGCGCGACTTTATTAGACAACTGGTGCGGCGCTTTTTTTCTATTTTCTTGACTGTGCTCATCCACTGCGGTGAATTGTTTTGTAAGTGAATTTCACAAATATGTTATCAAGTTTAGTGATATCTACTAATTTTGCATTGCCTTCATGTCTTCAAATGCTCATGCGTGAAGTATACGAATTGGTGCGTTTTCTGACAGCCAGATTCTTCAATGAATACTTGTTCTCTACCTTCAGAAAAGACATATTATGCTGCATTGGATGTACTATTTCTGCTCCCACTTTACCGCTCACTATGTAAAGATTGTCAAATCATGGCATGTTATTACGTGTAACAAAATGCCTATTTCATCAATTACCAAGACATTTATCACAAAGTGCATACAAAAATATCTGTAAAAACCTGCTTAAACGCCTAAAGCATCTTTGTATTCTCAAACTACTGCCACTTCTTTAAATTTCGAGAAACAATAGAAAGCTTCTTTCATTTGTTGCTGTCAAAGTCCCGTGATATAGGGAGGCGAGCGCCGGGCTAATTCCAATGGCCAAAGTATCAGCCACTCGACCTGCACCACGAAAGCGTGGACAATTAGAAGTGGTCCTATTTGGCGTGCCAGCGGACGCCGGCTGTGGTCCAAGGAACCAGTCAGAGCCGAGAAGTGATGCACAAAACAATGTTATATTCTCAGCTATGTCATATCAACTGATACACAAATTAACACACTCGACAATAGTTGGATATGTCCCCAATCAAACAACGTAATACACAGTACAATCAGCCGCACTCGAAACAACAGACACAAAAAACAATACGCGCTTCATTGCAATCACATGCATCGAACAACCAAGACACCTAAAGACTAAAGAGTTCAAAAACCTATTCAGTCCAAACTCCTTGGAACAAACTCTGAATGATACTCTTGCAAGAATTACTCACTCAACGTCTAGTGCTGTTGTCGTTCCGCTGCCCCCGAAGTTTATCTTCCAGGAAACCTCGAGTCTTCAAGTGCCTGCTTTCCAAGCACAAAACTTCTTCGCTGGTAGCACGTCAGCTTTCTTCGCGCTGCTGCTGCAACGCGTCTTCGCTCGCTGGTTGTAGACACACTCTTCTTCTTCTGCTGGTAGCACCAGCCTTTACCCTTCAGGTGGAAATCCTCTTCATTACCTGCTTTGTCACTGAGGACAGAAGCCTTCGCAGACACGGTGGAATGACCCTATGCATGCGCAAAACTTTGATCTCCTGCCTACGCACACGGGCGCAAACTTTGTTCTTCTCCTGCCTTGTCAATGAGGACAAAATCTTCGCCGACAAGGCGGAAGACCCGTGCACCATGGTGCAAACTTTCTTCTTCTCCTACTTTCCGTTTTTTGTTCCTCGCCTAAATACCTTTCGCACTAGATTTCTCAAAAGTCTAATAGTTTCGACAGCGCGATGGACAGCCAAGGCTGGGGAAGGAGCGAGACATTTCGAGGGCCGTCCGCGACACGTGATGCACTTCTGCATCACCACGCCCCTTTCCTTCGAGAACCTATAGGGCTCGCTCAGTCGCCGATGTGAGGAGTTTGGTCGGCGAAAGTACGCTTCCGAGGAGGAGAGAGGCTGCACCCGGAGAGCTTTTGTGTGCTTGTTTTCTTTTTAGCGTTGACCTTGAGGCGTCTCTTGGCGCTGGGTCACCAGAATTCGGTGGCGCGCTCTTTTTGTGAGCCTTCGTTTGTGACGCTGCCGCCCCTACTCAAGGAATACTATCTCATAATATTCAAGACTGCACAAACGAGCACGAACAGACACCACACAATAAAAAGTGTGTAACACAGACCGTCACTTATGGCGCGTCACATTCACAATAGAACACTCAGTACGATTGCACATTGTAATTCAATCTCACAACCCAGGAAATATAACCGCAGGTACTTGAGTACAACTCTCCATCACAAATTTTGCACAATACAAATGTACAAAGGTCTGTCTTTACAGTAATTTTACAATTCTATACATCACTTCACCGCAACAAATGCTTTGACTCGCTCGACATACACTTGTGACACAGGATAACATCAACACAACACATTGTGGCTCAACACTACCACACACATTCCGACTCAACCTTAGGACCTATCATATGTACTTCAAGCTGCACTTGCGCGCTTTCTTGCGGTGCTCGCTCAATCTCTTGTTATTTTTTATCGTACTGTGAAGCGAGTCCTTCCCATTGATGGTATCTCAGGCGGCATCTCAGCCATCGTTGATATTTTAGACACTGGTAACGGGTCATAACGTTCAACTGATCTTGTCTGGTTATTCACCAGCTTGTTCACGTGCCGACATGGGTCCTGCATGGCCGACTTCCTCACCTTTTCACTGTTGGTCGGTTGAGGTCATGCCGCCACAATTCCAGCTGCACGACACGTTCTCTCGTTCAACAAAATCATCTCCTGATTCACTGCTTTTTGTACCCAGGGTTCAACTTTAGCTTGGGGGAAATCTTTCACGGAATGCTCCTCCCCTGTATCTCACAGTCCCTGTGTCGTTGAGGCCTCCATCTTCGGGTCTTTCCCCAAACGTTCGGAATCGCTCGGCCCTCGCGCACTATCACTGTTTCCGATGATGATGTCATACAGGGGGGCCATCCTACATAGGGCCCTAGTCTTCACACTGAAGTAAGAGGTTTCAACCGTAATCTCTGCTTCAGGAAGCGTGCGATCCGTACTGTCAATTGGGCAAACCGGTTTTGTTTTGACCCTTAACTCACTTTGACGTACCAAGTTTCTCCGCCCGATAACAGTGGAGCTACGGGTGTCTCCTAACACTGTAACTTTTTCCCTGCAACATTTCCAGGTAGCGTTGGCATTCCCTTTGTAACACTGGTTGGCTGTTTAGTCATCACAGTAGCCACAATGGGAAGTTCCATTTTTCAACTCTTCGAATTCGGCAGTGACGTCATCAACATCTGCTTTTGTTGCCGCCTGCACGCAGGCTACTTGGTGAGCTTGACTCGCTCCATTGCGACATGCGTCTGGCTTGTGGCCGGTCTGACCACACTTGAACCATTTTACATCCGTAGGGCTCGTGAAGTTAGTTCGACAGCTGTTTGCGCGATGACCCACTCGGTTACGCAGAAAACCTCGTGGAACACTCTCCAGTGCTCGCTTCTTTTCTACTGGTGCCGATTTCTTCAAATCTTCAGGACATTTCCTTTTAAACTTGGCCAGATTTGGGCCACTTGGCGCTTCAAAGAATTGGTCAGCCAATTCAAGCATGTCGTCAAGTAACTTAGCTCTCCTGTCTTTGAAGTACAGCGAGAAGTTTGGGTGGCAACTGGAAGGAAATTGCTCTCTATTAAGGAGCTCTCTAAGCTGATCGTTCTCCTGTGCTGTCGCTGAAAGTTGGATCCATCTGTCAAAATAACGGCTATGTCGGGCGGCGTACTGCGTAGCCGTCTCAGAATTAGCTGGTTTTCTGTCCGAAATCTATTCCAGAAACCTTCCACAGTAAATCTAAATCGCTTCAGTAAAGCAGCTTTCATCTTTGTATAGTTGGCTGCAACGGTCGGCGTCAGCCTACTGTACAGGCTGAGTGCTTCGCCACTCAAGCAAGTACTCACAGCAGTTGCCCATTGATGTTGCGGCCAATTTCGACTCCTTGCAATCGTCTCAATTCTGTGAAAGTACGCGTCAAGGTCGTCATTTCTTTCATCAAACGCTATGAGCACCTTCCTTGGGTTCAAGCGGAGGCCATTATCTTGCCCCTCACTGCATTCAACTGCAACTTTGACGGGAGTTCTCGGCTGTTGCAAACGAAGCCGCTTGCCCTTTAAGCAACCAGCCTTTCTCTCTCATACTCAGCTGCTTTTTGTCAGCCTATTACGTAGTTCGGCGGCAGAAAGACCAATCTTCTCGCCAAAGCTACTAACTTCTCCAGATTCATGGTGCTTCTCAAATAAAATTCTAGCCGCGTGCATAAAACATATGCCAACTCAGTCTGTTGAAACACTCTCTACACATTCGTTAACGAAATCACTGAGCAGCACACAAAAATTGTTCCAATAGCACTCTAAACGACTCAAGACTCTTTTTCACTGCTATGGACCCATTGTACACCAAAAGGTCCTGTCGTGGACGCCAGAATAATTGTCACAGGGGGGCGATCGCCGGGCTAATTCCAAGGGCCGAAGTATCGGCCACCTGAACTGTACCAAGAAAGCACGGACAATTTAGAAGTGGTCCCATTTGGCACGCCAGTGGACGCCGGCTGTGGTCGAACGAACTATTCAGAGTCGAGAGTTGATAAAAACAAAACAAAGTTATATTCTGGATATGGCAGATCAAACAATACACAAATATAAACACTCGACCATAGTTGAATACGATATGTCACCAATCAAACAACATACTACACAGTACAATCAGCCACACTTGAAAGAACGGACACAAACAACGATACGCGCTACAATGCAATCACATGCATTGAACGACCAAGACTAAAGAGTTTGAAAGTTTATTCAGTGCAAAGTCCTTGGAACAAACTATGAATGATACTCTTACAAGAATCACTCACACAACGTCAAGCGCTGTTTCTCTGCTGCCCCCGAAGTTTCTCTTCCAGGAAACCTCGCGTCTTCAATTGGCCACTCTCCAAGCACTAAACTTCTTCAGCGGTAACACGTCGTCTTTCTACGCACCGCTGCTGCAACGCGTCTTCGCTCGATGGCGGTAGATACACTCTTCTTATGCGGGTAGCACCAGCCTTCACTCTTCAGGTGGAAGTCCTCTTCATTACCTGCTTTGTCACTGAGGACAAAAGCCATCACCGACACGGCGGAATGACTCGACGCACACTTGCGCAAAACTTTTATCTCCTTACTACGCACACAGGCGCACACTTTCTTCTCCTGCCTTGTCACTGAGGACAAAACCTTCGCTGGCCAGACGGAAGACCCTACGCACCTTGGCACAAACTTTATTTTTCTCCTGCTTTGCCTTCTGTGCTCCTCACCTAAATAACTTTCGCGCTTGATTCCAGAAAATTCTAATCGTTTCGTCGGCGCGATGCACAGCCAAGTCTGGGGAAAGAGTGAGACGCTTTCAGGGCTGTCCGCGACACGTGACGCAACTTTGCATCACCATGCCACTTTCTTTTGACAACCTTCCAGGGCTTGCTCGGCCACCGATGTGAGTAGACTGGTCGGCGAAAATAGGCCTCCGAGGAGGAGAGAGGGTGCGCCCGGAGAGTCTTTGGATGCTTGTTTTCTTCTTTAGCATTGATCTTGAGGCGTCTCTTGGAGCTTGGTCGCAAGAATTCGGTGGCGTGCTTTATTTTTTTTTAAGCGCTCGTTTGTGACAGTTGTAACAACACCATTTTTTTTCTCGAATGTCCTGCAGGGGACTTTTAAGAACGACTGGTTGTGAATTCTCATAACATTCGTTATCTTGTTCCACTGCAATGACATTGCAGTTGACGTGCTGTTGTTGGTGGACATGCATAGTTTACGAAAAAACTCGCATGTTATACAGAAGATGGAACCAATGATGTCTTCGCGAGGCCACGTTCCACGAATGAGTGCGCAGCTAAAAGACTTTTGTGACCAACTGCAATTTCAGCCTGACTTGTGTAATGAGCTAATGAAGTGTGCTACTCGAATACCCCTTCAGACATTGCGTTGAATGATATTTACTTTGTAACGTTTATTCTACACTTGTCAACTTTACCTTATGTATGTTGTATGCTATGTGTATACATAGGCCGCGTTTGTAATAAATATTATATAAGGAAACAAATCGCAAGTAGTCGTGTAGTAAAACATCCGCTTGCCACGCAAATGACGTGGATTTGATACCCACTCAAACACAATAACCCTGATTCAGTCCAGACTCAGCTCCAGGAGTTTTCTCATTTATGTATTTTATTTCAATCATTCTTATCTTTTTTGTCACTGGTAAGATGATGCTTTTCTGCTCATAACCAATGACGCTAACACCAGCACCAAAATTTCGGCGAAACGAGTTCTTTAACGCTATCGCGTTTATTTAAGTATATGAGAAGGGACAGTCGTTTGTCCAAAAAATAATTTTGATGAATAATGTAGGCACGCACTGGCATGTAGTCGTAACCTCCGGAATGGATAACCTAGGAGAGGGACAGGACGAACGAAACTTGTTGAAACTATGTAACCAATGCCGAAGTTTTAGATCCAGCATGGTAACGTAAATCAACCACATGCCCTATTTCTTCTTGATACGCGTATAAGCCTTTTCATGTTGACCGTGACAGACTTTGAAAAAAACATTCGACGCAAATCAAAAGCTTGGAGCAATCTTTGCTTCGCAAAAAAGCTCACTGCATAATTCTATAACGTTTATTCGAGGGTGACCACATTGTAGCATATACCGCCATGTTTTTTCTGGACAAGACGTTTTGAGCTCACGCGTAAAGTGGGAGCTCGTGTTCACTACCTATCCACGCTTTTGTCTGCCGATTCCACCGCGTAAATTGAAGACAAATAGTTCATAACCAAGGCTTCAATCCTACCCAAAGCAACCATGGATCCCCTAGAAGGCCCAGTGCCCAGTTTAGGGAAGCCGACAGAAATAGAACAGCTTGATGAAAGGCATGCGACCAACAACGCTGTCGATACTTTGAGAGTTACACCACATTAGCATTCAATCAAATGTCAACTGCCCTGCTGCTTTCGAAGAAGTGAATATATTTGCTTTATTATAAATGTTCCTTATAAACCAACGCGATCGTATATAAATGGTGATCTTTTACCAGTGTCCCGGATTTGTTACTTTTCATTCATGTTGAAAGCAGTAGACAGTTTTATATAACAGCAGTAGACAAATTAAAAAAAACGCATAGCTCGTGACCTTTTTTGGACTGTGCTTGATAATCCTGAGTGGTTGTAACTGCATCTTTTGAGTTGTACCACTTATGATGAGAACGTGATGAGAAGAGTAGTGATGTTTTACCATTTGGTAAGATTATTCTAACTGTACTTTATTTCTAAGAAAAAAAAACAATCTGGAGCTTTTTGAAAAGGTCGAAATTGTGAGATATACGGTGAAGTTTCTGTAACATTTTTGGACTCTCGATTTATAGCGATCACGAAACATTTTCTAGCAAACAGCGTAAAGCATGCATTTTGCTTTGCCAAGAACGTGTTTCTTTCAAACTTTTTTTCAGAGTGTATAGCTATTCCAGTAAGTGAGCTTGCTTGATGCTTTTACAGACGTTTTAGTCTGTTTTACGTGAAGACAAGATTGTTTTGAGTAAACTTGTAGTGGTCATCATGAAATCTCCGCTGAACGTTTTAATTCACGGAGAATCTCCCGGACTTTGATTTTTACCGTATTGCAGACCGCTCAATTATAGGCCGGGCATCGCTCCTTCACCGGCTTCCAATGCAAAACACATCCGCGCCCATCTAGACAAGTCACCTTGTGCGTATCTACAAGAGCTGGCTACAAATGCGACACGAGAATGTCTACGGGAAGCATGATAAATATTTTATTTTTCTAATAGTACAACCGTATATGTTCAAGTTTGCTGATAGTACAGCCGTGTAACTACGAAGCTGGTGGGAGAAACAAAAGGGTGGTACGCCGCCACAGCAGACGATGCGCCGAGAGTAGCACTATAGGATAGAGTGCCTCGATGGGCTCGTTCAACTCCGCTAGATTTCGAGTGAAGAGAAGTGTGTCGACTGCTATACCGGTCGCCATTACATGGCCTACTACTGAATGCGCACACTGCAAGCACACGTCTTCGTGGCCTTTAGCTTTCTAGTAAAGGCACTTTGTGTTGAAATTCCCTTCACAAACACTTTATTGTTCATGATTGTTGCTGGATCTTGTTTGTAGGCTCGCACCTTCGCAAGTAAACAAGTATTTTGCGGCTGAAAGTGCTGAATGACGTATCGATCTTGATAATGCACCACAGCGCGGCCACATGGCTGGTGGCTGCGGCTGAGTAGGGCACAGTTTCAGGCGGCGTCACTCACATTTATTCTGTCTGAGTTGATATGGTCGTACTTTTTTTGGAAGGGACGTCAAGTAAGCTTTATCAAGGCAAGTTAAGAATACGAAACATTGTGTTTAGAACACAGCAATAGCAAGGTGTGATTTCCTGAACTGTCGAAAAGAAAAGTGGTGCAATTATGCACCTGAAATTAAGGCACAGCATATATGCTTTTATGTACGTCTGAAGTTGTTCCAACTTAAAATACCCAAGTTAGGCATACAGTATCTAGACGCGAAAGACCAATGAAAGACCAAACTTTTATCAAAATGGAATCGGTATTAGAAAGATGCAGTGGCTCAATTCTCAATCATTTAGGAAAATTGAAACGCATTTATTTTTTGCCTTGTGAAATGAGAGATATATTTCCTCCACAATTTTCATTATGTGCAAATACCGTACTCGCACGTACCTGAAAAGGTATAAAATGTATTATAAAGAAATAAAAACAAACATCATTACTTTTCATATCCACGCGGCATGCCTTTGCAATTGAATCGGCACAGTAGGAAACACATTAGTCGTGCCGAGCTTTCAACTACACATAAATATACGACATACCAGGGGTGATAACATCATTCTTACTGTTGGAGTAGTGGTCTACGCAATCAGTCTTGCCTCATTTTACATTCTGCTTATTTCATTTCATCTATTTTTCAAGTTCTTCTGTAGCTCTATGTAGCGCTCTGCTTCAATACACTTCACTCACGCGACGTGTGTTAATATATATTATTCAGTAGCCAGCAAGCACCATGTTTTACTCACACTGCGAATATTTACCTATTGCGTTCTTCTTTTTTTTCTTTTTTTGTTCACATCAACAGCCCTCGATTTGTTTCCCCTGTAATAAATAGTCCTAAATTACACGCTTCTTTCTACAAAATATTCCCCTACTGTTCTATTAAACGCTGTGTTCATCGCGACTTTGAGTAATCGTCGACATAAATAATAGTCGGAAAAGACAGCACTAAGGCGGCTGAGTTCCTAACCCGTCCATGTGTGACAACACCGCTGTTTAACAAAGTGATTGATTGGGCTAATTGTTGCTGCATGGTAGACGAAGAAGCGTTCTGTTCTCGACTCTTCTATCTCCTCCTGTCGTTTGCCTTGTTAAGCACTTTCTTTGTCTAACACCGCCCTCAGCGTGTCCTTTTTGTAACTCCGGTGCACCTAAGAGCTGCGTTAAATTCTGTTCATATTTGAATTGAAACACTTTGGAAAGGTCATAGCCAGGCACTCCTGAAAAACTACTGAAGAGTGAATATGCGGTTGCCGTGAGTGGACAAAATTTTTCAGAGAGACTCTCTTGTGTGGTGAACATCTACATAGAATAGGGAAATTCAAAGGAAGGCACCTTGGCAAGAGAGACTGGCTAACCTCTCTGTCCTTCTTCTTTCAATCTTCCTCCTCATATTTTAAATTAGTGCAGCATGTCGCGCAGCACTGCACATGAATGGTCGAATGAAACGTGGCAAAATATTCAACAGCTAAGAGCTACGCAGATTGTTTTTACGGTATTTTGAAGCTTTCAGTATTAACTGCTGATGCCTATTTTTCCGAGCGCCACATAAGAAGATGCTATTTTTGCCCTCTGCTTCACACTAGAAGCAAATACGCGTTTCATCATCAGCAAGCAGCTACCTCCCACGAGTGTTCTGATAGGGCAGTGCAGCGAACACCCATCGCAATTTTTTCACAATAGTGCCTATACAAGCTATAAATTGTAACAGCCACTTGAAATACCATTATTTTTTCCACAATTCAAAAGGACGCATTGTGGTTTACTTTCGTTCGTAAAAAAAATATTCCTAAATGAATTCGCATCGGGAGCAGCTGAAGTGCCCCACATATTGAAATGCGACAATTGCCATCAAAAATTGAAATGAGAAATACTAACGACTGCATTTTGTTACTTAAACTAAAGACCTACGTTATTAAATATGAGCTCCGTTAGAGGGTATTACTACTTTTTTCTACCTAAGCACTATTTCTTTTTTGATGTAACAAAAGACCTTGGACAAAGTTATAGAATCATTCTTTACATTATTGGTCTTGTTGGCTAGTGTAGCAAACTTTATTTATATGAACATAATTTTCAATACGATTGCCAGGATGAGCTGGCAACTAGGAATTATTTTATTTGGAATGTGAAACCATAGTCATGAGACATTAGGATAAGCCTATGGTTGTTGCAAATTTGGACCATAATATAAGCTCTGTCTTACCTTGGCCAATACCACAGGGGCAATTACCATAATACACATTAGCTAGAGTCCTTGGCGAACAATCGTCACCACGCTTGCCGAGTGGTTTGCATCGTCTAGCAGTGTGCCCTTGTTGCAGGCAGCATGTATTATCTTCGCAGATTGTCTTGTCGTTGCAAAACTCGTTCTTGTGTTTCAGCTGTGGACAACGAGACAGAAATTAATTTCTGTTATATAGTAACAAAGGAAGTACTATACAATGGTGTGCTGCCTGCATGAGTTTAAATTCCCATAATTGGTCTCACTCACGAATTAGCCACAGATAGTGATCCCATAGGAATTCTGCAGCTTAACATGTCGTACATTCACAACAACATAAAACTGATTGAAGAAAACCATTTTCTAGATGCGAAGAAGAAGCCTCTAACATTCGCTATGTCTCCTTTCAGACCGTGACTGCACTACATTAGATCTTTTTTCTTGCAAGTGTAGCTAAAACACTCTGAAATCAAAATCAATATCATAAAAATAAAACAAACAATATAGCACAAAAAATGTAGAATATATTAGGCTGCGCTAAGTGTAAGAGGAACCAGCGAAAGAAAGAAATGAGCACAATTTTTTGAATACTACATATGCGAGAACCCAAGAATGACTGAAAAAAATAATCGTCTGTCGTGGTGGGTACACATATCATGCTTGAAAATAGTTGAAAACGTCTAAAGCTGAAGCTACTTAGAGCATGTAGGTGTACATTTCTTGCTCCAAATGTTTGGAATAATTCCTTGTGTATAGCAATGATGGCATAAGACGAGATGCACTTCCGTAAATAACAATCAAAGCTCCACGACGTCGCGCAACATTCTAAAAACCTTCTACAAAAAATAACAAGTTCCTCAGTCTCATGAAGCTCGTCTCTTAGCAGTAACTCCTCTCTTATCCGTAAATTTTAGAATAGCGAGCGGCAACCCTTTCGGCATAATGTGGGTCACCAACTCCGCATAGATGCAAAACAAAAATTCGCACTGTACACCTTCTGGTCACATTGTCCGTTTTTCTTGGCAAATAGAGGTCTGGCGAAATCCACTCCTGTAATGTCTAATGACTTAGATTGTGGAAACCTACAGGTCGGGTGGTGAGCTTGCCTTCGCTTTATAGCGAGTACATAACGCACAATGGTGTATAGAAGTTTTCGCTGTTCTCCGAGTTTGTATAAACCAGAAGTACTCTCTCAGGTGGTTTAGCTTGGCCGTTACGCCTCTACGCATCGTGTGAAAATGGGAATCTCAAACTTTGAAAAAAGTGGAATAGTGACCGTCAGGTAGCTCCAATAGGTGCTTTTTACCAGGGCTTTCATGGAGGTTTTGTAGTCACCCACTAATTTGAAATAGGTTTTCCCTATCTATCAATGGTTGCAAATCAGTCAACTTTCAACTTTTGGGTAGAACCTGCTTTTTACGAAGCGTGAATACATTATCACTAAAAGCTTCACTTTGAACTTGGTGTATTTAAAGACGCTCAGCTGCCAATACTTCCTTAGTCTTGAGACATCCGTTCTTCGGTCAACTATATTTCGCGTTATATAGAAGTGGTGTACCGATGCCGTGACTCTCAGCAGTTTTATGAGAGAGCTTTGCCTTGTTATGTCGAAGATTAGTGCTGTCCGCTCATGTGTTTTGTCACCTACTCGAAGAGCTATATATGCCAAGTTTAATATTTCATCATTCTTTTCAGCGGCTAGGAGATTTTTCTGTGGTCAATCAGATGAACTTAGCCGCAGCCAACTCAGTCTTCGCCTCGAAAGACAGTTTTGCATTGAAATGTCGAGCGATTTACCTCTTGTTAGCAAATGCGCAGAATTTCGATCACGTGCGCTATGCTGCTAGCTATCAGTCTGTTTTTTACTGCTTTAATTTCAGTGATTCGGTGTTACTGAAGACTACTTGCATGCATAAATCTGCCTGAATTCAATCGGAGAGAATTGTAGAGTCTGTCCACATAAATGAAAGTCTTCTGTAGTAAAGAAGGGCATACGCTTCTTCTATGTATTTGAGCAACCTGCTGCCTATCAGTCCTCTCATTAGCTGGATTGATGATTGATATGTGGGGTTTACCGTCCCAAAACCACCATATGATCATGAGAGACGCCGTAGTGGAGGGAGTCAGAAATTTCTACCATCTGGGGTGTTTTACCGTGCTCCCAAATCTGAGCACACAGGCCTACAACATTTCCGCCTCCATCGGAAATGCAGCCGCCGCCGACGGGATTTGATCCCGCGACCTGCGGGTCAGCAGCCGAGTACCTTAGCTACAAGACCACCGTGGCGGGGCTATTAGCTCGAGACGTGTTAACGAGAGAAGCTTCAATAGAGCGATTCTTGATTTCACAGCAATGATAATTGTGCTGATGTGATCGTTAGCTCACTCAGCACAAACATATGCGCGGGCTCCTTAAGCTTTGGTGCTGCAGTCCACAAACACGTGTATTTGAATGCCAGGAACATTAACTGCCTTTGAAAAATCTCAGAGGAAAAATAATTCACCTCTCTAGCTCTTCCACTGCCATATCATGTCATCAGGCAGCACTTCATCCCAGTTGACCTTACAAATCCACAGCTGCTGAAATAAAATCTTACTTCGTACCACAAAAGAAGCAACGAGCCCAGTGGGTCATAAACTCTAGATATTGTTTGCTAAGAGAGCGCACTCTATTTAGAGCCTTTTCCAGGAATGACAAGGTAATTTTGGAACTGTGATAAGGCCTCTTGGTCTCAATGTTTCATGATATTCTATAGACTTATGTAATGAATGATGCTTGTCAACCACTGTTAGGTAGAGGTGGCTCGTTTGAGTCGAATAAGTCCTGCAGCTCTTCACAACTTGTGCTTATTCTGATTGGCATTCGAGCGTCATCCATTGTTTCTTTTGTGGTATCGGAAAGCTCTACAGCAGCTTGTAAATTACCTGTTCCAAATGCAAATCATGTACGTAGAATGACTTTGCCAGTAATCGAACCACTCTCTCTCCTCGTTGCGTACACCTCGTCTGAGATTATGCTGAATGGCCGCTGTTAGCGAGAATGAACATGACATTGATTGGAAAGAAACTCTCGTCATTCGCCGGTCCTGTATGTCGTCTTTCCTTAAAGGTGACGTCGGCTTCTCAGCAAACCATAAGAACCTCGAAAGATGTGTGGTTTCTGTTCTGATTCCAACCTGCAGAAACGACTTTTCTATGTCTGCAGTTATTGAGACCTTGTACCAACAAAATCACATGAGGACTTGTAGCAGCTAAAGATTCAAGTTTCGATCGCTTTGTAAACAATCGTTCAATAATTTTCGGTCTCTTGCATAAAATTAGTTATCGAATACCCCTCTCATCTTCGTAGTGAACGATTCCTCCCCGATAACTTCTCGATTCGGCGTATAGTTTATACGCTCCTCATTGAGTTTCCTTTTCGCGACTCTTTCTGCATGGCCCGAATCAATATCTTGTCATATGACATGGTCGTACCGCTCCAGCAGGCTCAATTTTATTGACCCTGCGTGCAGGGCATTGAAGGTGAATACACATTACAGGGTAGTTGTCTTTCAATAGTTGTATGTCGTGTTGTTTGCACGACATGGCAACTTCGTACTTTTGATTGTTCTTGACAATTTGTTTTATGAACCGGGACAACTTGCTTGAAAAAGTTAGCTGTTCTTCCTCTGGGGAGTTTTTTGCGAAATTCAAAGTCCAAAAGCACTGCAGACCATCGTGATTCTCCTCTTTCGTGTGCATATTAGTCCTTATTACGCATACGAACACTTTGGATGGGCTTCTAACAAAGTTCTGTTCCTTCACGGTTTCTTGCAACGTCCAACCCAAAATGATGTAAAAAGCCACTAGTCCTTCAATTTCTTGGCCTTTAGTAATCAAAGAGTTATGAGTTTATGTATTTGATCTGATATAATGAACAAGCTTATTCGAGGCTCAGCTTGCGCCGTGAGAGTATTAAGCTCATCCGCTAATTTCGTCTTCAGTTCCCGTAGGTTCTTGCCAAAGAAACAGTCAATATACATCACTGCGAATCCTTGACAAATCATCGGTATTGTGATAGCTTCGACAATCTATTCCTTGTTACTAAACTGATTCATCACGTGATATTTGACTATTTTGCATCGCCGTGGTTGAAAAGGCACTTCGGAGGCAGTGGTATTGATTGCTACCTTCGTTTCACCGATTATTTCAGTTGCAAACATGAAGTGAATTCTTTCTTCACAAATGTGAAGGTGCTGGCTGCCGATTTCTTACATTTCTTTTATGAAGCAAGCCTTATTATCACTTCTTACTCAAAAACAAAAGGTTTGCGAATGTACTCCTTCATCAAGTTGACAGCTCGTTACGGCAGTTGATATTGTTACGTCTACGAGGGGTTTATTCGAAGCAGACGTAACGGTCGATTCGGCAGTATACCGCAGTGAACGCGTAGCAGCGATGCTGATGCTGATGCTGATGACCTCTGATGGATGGCACTTACCCACAAAGAGGGATGGGCCAAGAACCGGGCGGCAGGATACTTAAATGAAACTAAACTGAATTGAAGCCAATCTGAAAAAGTAGCTTAAAATAATACTACCAAAAATAGAAATGTTTGCTGAGCAAGCGGTCAAACCATCTTTTGTTTTTGAAAGACATAAGTACGAATTATAAACTAAAAATCTGAAAAGGTAGTGGTTCACTAGCATGATAATATTTTAGTTGCGTTGATGTAATCAAACACAGCGGAGCATACATCCCTGTGGCAGTAACCAAATGAAGTTCCGCCAGGTGATAAAATTACTGGTAGATTTACTTGTATTCCTAGCTTTTGTAATGCGGCTACTAAAAATCTTTTTCTCTGATAAGAATAACGACGACAGAATAAAAAGAAATGTTCAATTGTTTCAATTTCATTGCACCGAATGCATAGCGGTGACGCCTTGAGCTGAGCTTTATTAAGGTAATAATTTAGTTATGGAACTGCACAGCGCAATCTGGTATAAGTGACCTCTAACTGGCGAGATACACACCACTGTTTATTCCAGCAATAGCTCAAATGCTCGAAATCTTTCAATTTATCCAAATTACTTTTTTCTCATTGCAGGCAAGCATTTCGGAACCTTAGCGTGGTTACGTAAGCCGTATCTGGCAAAACAGGGATGGTGGGCCCACCTAGGGATACTGCTGCTAAAGTGTCCGCCATTTCGTTCAAATATAATTCGCGGTGGCCTGGTACCCATAGCGAATGCAGTTTTTTTACGTTTTTCGGTACTAAATGCAGAAACGTATTCATCAGCTCTGAATTTACTGCCGCAGAAAGTGCATTACAAACTGATAACGAATCTGTTTCGCTTGAGGGTAATTACCCTCAAGCGAAAATGATTCGCTTGAGGGTAATTTGCGTAGGGCAAGAACAATGGCCAATAATTCTGCAATGAATACCAGGGTATAATCTGGGAGTCGAGTCGAAAATGACCAGTTCAAAGAAGGAGAGAAGATGCCAACCCCAGCCTTTTCTTTTGACACAGATGCATCAGTCGCTATAATATTGCTTATCTCTAGGTGAGCTAGATAATCTGCTGACTGGTCATTTAAATACCTATATGCCAATTGTTTCGCATTATGAGGAAATATATCATTGAATTGTATGCTAAGCATTGACTTTAGGTTGTGTATTGAACCAATATGTCTAATTTTTACATTTAGTTGCTTTAGTAGCGCTTGTGCAAGTACTATTTGCGGGGTGTGTAGTCGCGACCAATGGGTTTCAAAAAATAAAGTCGGTTCTTGAATGAAAGCGTAAAATGGGAGTCTTTGGTGTGAACTGTATATCTTTAAGAATGCTTGCACAGTAAGAATTTTAAACCTATTTAGCAGAGAAGGTAGGCGAGCTTTCATATACAACACGTTATTTGCAACAAACTTTGGTAGACCCAGACATAAACGCAACGCTTCTCTTTCCAGCAGTATTAGGGGTCTCATTTTATAAGCTGCGCTGCCAGAAAATAATACACATCTGAATTCCATGATGGGCCGCACATAAAGTTTATATATCATTATTAGCACATCTCTTCTTAAAACCGCTTTACGGTTTGCAAGCTTCCGTAGCCACCCCATGGCCCGTGTTGCCTTGGAGTACACATCATCAATGTGACTTCTCCAATTTAATGTGTCATTATATATGATGCCCAAATATTTAAGGGAATTCGCCTGCAGAATGAGCTCATTACTGTATATTAACGAGATGTTGATAGGCTGCAGAAAAGAGAATGCAAGGAGCACACTTTTCTTTACGTTCAGGTTCATATGAATATTTTTAAGCCATCTTTCTATCATATTGAGATAATTTTTTAGACTCTGGTATAAGGATTGAAGGTCGGTATTACTTGCGAAGAAAGCAATATCGTCCGCGTACACATATAACTGAATATCCTTAGTTGATGAAATGGAGCTTAAGAAAATGCTAAATAAAACTGGTGGCAGGACAGCCCCCTGTGGTACGCCACGTGTCTGCTTATATCTATTCGATGAGTACCCATCTTTAAAGCAGTAATATTCTCTCCCTCTTAAAAACTCCGACACCTACGCAGTGATGTACTTGGGAAAGTGGTGATATTCCACCGGTTTATTAAAATTGAATGCTCAACCCTATCGTACGCTTTAGCCAAATCTAAAGTAACTAAAGCACACCATTGGCGCCGACGCCGAGCCAGTTGCATTCGGCTCTCTAAATCAACATGCGCACACCATATTGAGCAACCGGATCTAAAACCAATTTGACTGGGGTTTAATATTGCGTTATTATTATTGTATTTCATTACCCGGGCATTCAAAACTCTTTCAATTAGCTTAACCAGATTTGACGTGATTGATGATGGCCTTACATTGTCCAAGGCAAATCCTTTTTCCTGCTTTTTAGGAAGTGGAATCACTTTAGACAGCTTCCATTCCGCAGGTATCCAAGCTTTTGTCAAAGAAAAATTCACCAGATTAAGTACTTCAGTTGGACGAATGTCGAATATTACTTTTATCATTGAATTTGTTACCATGTCTGATCCAGGTGCCGAAGGAGATAAGCGCCTTATTATCTCTGCCAGCTCATCTAAAGTAACCTCCTCGAAATCTTCGCCTGCCATTGGGCTCACAATGTGCAGTGGTATAGTTAACATAAATCTATCTTGGGGCCCTTTCGCAATTTTTTCTACTAAATCAGAGAGCTCACGGGGGAAAGAACAGAAAAGTCAATATTTTCAGCGGGTGGTAACAGCTTTTGAGATCTTAAAAATCTGAAGAGCGCTTTTTGTTTTTAGCCCTAGAAAGATACTCATGTCGTTTCATATTATAACCATCTTTTGCTGTACTTACTGTGCATTTGAAGTCTGCTACTGCGATTTTATAATCACACCAATTTTTTTGGACATTGGTTGACCAGCAGTTGTTTCTATGCAGCTTTCCGTTTTCTGTAGCTCCTCGTGCACTCTTAAGTCCACCATGGACTAAAAGAACCTCTTGTGGCCGAGTCTAATTTAAACGTTGTGTCTTTTACTGATCTTTTTAACACTGCACACAGGCTCATAGCTCTAATGTCACCTTGTATGTGCTTGCGGAGATCAAAAGTAGCCCTCAAGTTTTTTTCTAATTTTCTATAGTTGAAGAATAAGCGGGCCTTTTCGGCGACATGTATTCTTGGAAAGTTCAGTACAAAACTAATAGTCAAGTGGTCACTGTTAGTAGCACAGTCTAAAGTTTGCCACGAACATATATTTAGAGATGAGCTTGAAAATGTCAAGTCAATTACAGATTTAGAGAGACCTCGGACAAAAGTAGCAGATTGCGAATTTAAACAAGATAAATTCTTGTCAATAGCCCATTCCCACAATCGTATTCCACTTAAATCTGTTTTAAAACCCCAGGCCACATGATGTGAATTGAAGTCTCCAGTGATTAATATATGCTTTCTGCAGGCAGAGAACATATTGTCTAGACTTCGTGTGTCTTGCACCCTGGCTGGCAAATACACATTTACAAACGACAAGGGAGAAGCGTCTGGTAATATTATGTCTACTATCAAAATTTCACAATCTGGAGTCACACAACGATAAGAGATTAGAGCTTTGTGACTAAACTTAGTTGCTATCAAGACAGCAAGCCCACCACCTCTGCTAGGTCAGTCCAATCGAAATAGCCGATAATTTTTAAGGTAAAACTTCTGGCTGGTTTAAAGCCAGGTTTCTTGCAGTGATATAATATCCCGGGAAAGTTGTGAAGAAAGGTATGATAGGTCTGTGGCTGCGGAAAATATAGATCTGCAATTCTACTGTAATATGGTTAGTGAACCTCTATTGACGACAGAACCGTCGCAGAAACTGCTTGGTCCAAAATGCCCTTTTGCAAAAATCTTTCTTAGACATGTTCTCGAAGAATTCTTTTTTGGATAGATACTTTTTAGATTTCGAATTATGCGAAGAGTTTTTTGATTGGGGAAATCGGGTTCGCTTCAGAGCCTTATGAGAGTCCATATCCATATCTGCACATGCTTTAGAATCATCCGTAAGATCACCGTCTTCCGTTGTTTTGGAAGTCCCTGCCTCAGGAGAAACCGCTCGCTGACGTGTTGTCGCACTTTCTAATTCCGTACGCTGCGATACCAATGATGTCTGAGGAGCCCAATCGTTCGTAAATGCTACACCTAGAACTTGAGATAGTTGATTGGAAACCAATTGTGCCAAGCTTTCAAAAAGGTTGTTTGCGAGGCGTTCCGTTGCCTTTTCCATAGCCTTCTCTACGGCCTCTGCGATAGATGTTGCGAGAGATGCATCCATGGCGGTGGTATTACGTGCTGCAACACTAGCATATCCTTTGGATTTCTCCTGCATTTCCGCAACGGCTTCCCTCCGAGAGCACCTCTTGCGTTCTACAATATCCAATATGGCAAGCTCCCTTTCTTTTGCTGCACAGTCTGCGGAGTCTGCAGGGTGCGCCCCATTACATAAGCAGCACTTCTCTTTCTCAGAGCTGCACTCGCGGCTGTCATGATTTTCACCACACAGACGGCATCTAAGAACTGATCGGCACCCTCTGACGCTATGTCCAGAGCACCAACATTTCAAACACTGCAGGGGTTTAGGGGAAAGTGGCTCTACCTTATAGATCAGTGGCCATGCCTTAATTTCGGAAGGTCGGACTGTTCCTCAAAAGGTCACTATCAATGATTCCGTTGGTGATTTTATCTTGTCAATTGCACGGGTGCACCTGTACACGTAAATTACACCCGCCACCGAAAACAAATCGAGCACATCTGCAGGTGTCAGGCTTGTGCCTACACCGCGGACTAATCCTTTCGAGCATGTGAGGTGTGCCGGAATAAATTAGCTTACCGGATGCGCTGCGAATTCGGAACATTGCAGGACCTCACGAATGTATTCCTGATCTGCGGAACAGCACAGGATGCCTCCGCGACCAAACTGGCGGACTCTGTGATTTCCTGGGGATGCGAAGTGGCTTTTCGAAGCTCAACTTGAATCGCCTTTGGGTTCTTCATCGGAATACTGCCCCCATCTGTAGGTACCAGCGCCACAGGGACACTTCTCGCTCCACTCGCTCCACTGCGTAAAAATAGTCTATCGGCCAATCCTTGGCAGGAGTAGAAGCTAACCAAGGGGAGTGCCCTTGGCCGGGGGAAGAAAATGACATCAAAATGGAATGACTCGCTTCAGCTGAGAAACACCAATACAGTTACCGGAAAATTAAGAACTCTCAAAGAGCAATAAGGATACTGCCGCCCGATCCTGAGCCCGGGCAGCTTCTTCACAGTCGAGCCTCGCAGTCGAAATGGCGACGTGTCCCAACGCGTGGAGCGTTCCTGAGCTCCTGGTTTCTTCTTCGTAGTGCGAACGACGAGTGAGCCGCACGTGACTTGCACAAGCTCGAGCTGCAAAGCGCTCGAGCTGGAAAGCGCGTAGCAGCGAGCTCTTGCCACCAACCGAACGTCCTCTTCTTCTCCTACCACCAAGTTCCCCGCTACACAGGTGCACATACCTAAATTACACATGTGGTAACATTTCCCTCCGCGCAGACGAAGCCCACTGGGCGAGCCAAACAGTCTCTCGAGGAATAAAGCGCTTCAACCGTGCAACAAGGACCAGTTCAGTTCTTGCAGACCGTCGGCCGTTTGAATGGAGACGCGCTATGCGGTAAACTAAATCACTGATACGGTCTACAACAAGATAAGGTCCCGCATAGTGCACTAGCAGTTTCTCGCTCAAACCGAATTTTCTAGTTGGTGTCCACAGCAACACTAGGTCGCCGCAATAGTACGTCACGTGTCGGCGTCGACGGTCAAAATGTGCCTTCGAACGGTCTTGCGAAGCAAGAGTGCGTAAATGAGCAAGGTGCCTAGCTTCTTCTGCCTGACAGATGATCTCGGATATGCAGGGATCATGGTGGTCCAAACACGGGAAGATGGTATTCAGGGTATGACGAGGTGGTCGAGCATGTAGAAGAAAGAAAGGACTGTAGCCGGTAGTTTCATGCTGAGCGCTGTTGAATGCATATGTGATAAAGGATAGAATACTGTCCCAGTCCTTGTGATCGGATGCAACATCCATAGAAAGCATGTTCGAGAGAGTTCTGTTCGTTCGTTCAGTTAGACCGTTCGTTTGGGGATGGTATGGTGTAGAGTGCCGAAACCTTGAAGCACAGAAACGAAGCATCTCTTCCATCACGTCTGCTGTAAACTGTCGGCCACGGTCGCTGATTACGCTTTTAGGAGGTGCATGTTGAAGAATTACAAAACGTAGCATGAAAGAAGACACATCGGCTGCAGTTGCCGATGGTGTGACAGCTGTCTCGCAATACCGTGTTAAATAGTCGGTGCAAACGACTATCCAGCGATTTCCATCAGAAGACCGGGGAAAGGGTCCAAGGAGGTCCATCCCGACTTGCTCGAATGGAGTTCTAGGGTGCGGCACCGGATGTAATCTCCCTAAAGGAGCACTTGTTGGGCGCTTATGACGTTGACACTTGTTACAGCTAGACACGTATTGTTCCGTGGTCTGGCGCGTTTTGGGCCAGTAGAATCTTTCTTGAAGATGGCAAAGAGTTTTTGCTGTGTCTAGATGACCGGATGTTGGGTCATCAAGCACAGCCTGCAAGACATAAACGCGAAGACTCTTCGGAACCACCAAAAGATATCGTGAGCCGGTGTGGGTGCAGTTCTTTTTGTAAACTAGCCCGTCTCGGATGCAGAAGCGCGTAGGCGATGATTTTGGTTTTGTAGCAAGAAGCTGTTGTATGGTGCTGTCCCTTTGTTTCTCGTCTTTAGAGGTCTTGTTATTGGGATATGGTTGGTCGAGTGATGCAATGTAGATATCGAAGGTGTCCGCGTCACATTCCATCATTGGAAGCGGTAGTCGCGAAAGACAATCTGAGTCAGCGTGACGTCGACCGCTTTTATAGGAAACCGTGAAGTCATATTTTTGTAGAAGAAGTGCCCAGTGCGCCAGCCGACCAGATGGGTCACGCAGATTGACAAACCAGCAGAGAGAATGATGATCTGTCACGACGGTAAAGGGGCGTCCGTGCAAGTAGGACCGGAAGCACTGCACTGCGAAGACTACTGCAAGGCATTCTTGCTCTGTGACAGTGTAGTTACGCTCGGACTTGCGGAGCGAGCGACTTGCATACGCTACGACGTGTTCTCGATTATCCAAGCGTTGAACCAGGACAGCACCTACACCAATACCGCTGGCTTCTGTGTGAATCTCAGTGGGAGCGAGAGGATTGAAGTGTCGAAGAATCGTAACGGACGTCAAAAGAAACTTCAACTCCGAAAAAGCAGACTCGCATTCCGGGGTTCCGTCAAACTGCGCACCTTTCTGAAGCAGACACGTGAGCGGGTATGCGATATTGGCAAAGCCAGGAATGAATCGGCGAAAGTATGAACAAAGCCCCAAAAAGCTGCGCAGTTCTTTCACCGAGTTTGGCTGCTTAAATGCCTCCACTGTGGCCGTCTTGGCGGGATCCGGTCGTATGCCTTCTTTGTTTACTAAGTGTCCAAGGACGAGTGTTTGGCGCGCTCCAAAACGACATTTCTTTGAGTTGAGCACCAAGCGTGCTTTGCTTAGGCAGTGCAGTACGAGGCCAAGGCGTGTGTTGTGCTCACAAAAGGGGCGCCCAAAAATTACAACGTCGTCCAATTAACACATACACACTTCCCACTTCAATCTACGCAGAATGTTGTCCATAAATCACTCAAAGGTTGCGGGCGCGTTGCAGAGTCTGAACGGCATCACATTGAATTCCAATAGTCCATCTGTTGTAACAAATGCCGTTTTCTTCTTGTTTTCCTCGTGCATTGGAATCTGCCAGTAGCCTGACCTCAGATCCACAGACAAAAAGTAAGAGGCTGATGATAGACAGTCGATAGCATCATCAATCCGTGGGAGTGGGTATACGTCTTTTTTAGTGATGGCGTTGAGACGGCGGTAGTCAACACAAAATCGCCATGTCCCATTCTTCTTCTTCACTAGAATTACTGAAGCGGCCCGCGGACTACGTGATTCTTGAATTACATTTTGCTGGAGCATCTCGCAAACCTGTTCATTGATCACTGCGCGTTTCAAAGGCGATACACGATATGGTTTCTGTCGGAGAGGTCTGTGAGATGTCGTGCCGATTCGGTGCTTTATACAAGAAGCAGGGATTGACGGTGAATCATGCTGAGCGAAATAAAAAATACCGGCATGTTTGGCAGAATACTCGCCAGTTCATTACGTTCCTTGGTGCTGAGTTACTAATCAATCATACAAATATTGGTGGTGTCCCTGGCGGGCAGATTATCGCAATGGGTCTTATCTGTGGCATCATTGCTTTCTGCGAGGGTGGCAAGCGAGAATACTTGGCGGTCACGAATCTCTGCAAGTTTGAGACCCTTCGGCAGCACTGTAGGTTCATTAGAGCAGTTAATCACCCATAAACTAGTCTGCCCTTGCGCAATCGATAGTGTACAGTAGGGTATTAAAACTGTCTTCTTTATGCAACTGAGGTGCACGGGCTCCACAGATGCGTCAAATGTTTTCTCGCTTGCAGGTGAACAGACAACAGGGACACATTTTGCAGACAACGGCGGCACAGTTGTCTCCACAGACACGCAAAGAGCACTTTCTTGAGAGGGCGAGTTTTCCATAAACAAAACTGGAATATCATAATCTACTGTAATTTGTCCTGTGGGGCAAATAACAGTAGCACCACATAGCTTCAAGAAATCGAGTCCCGGAATGACGTCATGCGTAGTATGAGGGAGAACAGCAAACTCTGCGATAAAGTTCTGGCACGCCAAACTAACAGTCACAGTGCAAACACGAACAGGTTGCAACACCTCTCCGCTCACTTCACGAAACGTATCAGGACGGTCCGAACGAAACATAACCTTTCGTCCAAGAAGACGGGTGAAAACTAAACTCATCACTGACACGGTTGCACGTGTGTCCACCAACGCCATCGTTGGTACACCATCGATAAGCACTCGAACCTTATTTCTAAGCATGGAAGCTAACGGAGGTATATCTGTTGAAATCAAAGATTGTCCGGCGACCTCACCTCCAACGGCCGCGCCGGCTAGTTTTCCGTAGGAGGCGAGGAGTGGCGCCGCCGAGGAGACTGTGATCGGTTGGCGCGAGGGGCAGGTGGTGTCACACTGCGGTCAGAGGCCGGAGGTTGGTTTCGTAGCGGTCCTGGGATCTCGTAAGACGTGCTTCCCGGGAATGTCGGTGCTCGGGTAACGCCAGAACGGTTAAATCTCGGTGATCGGCTTATCTTGGTGGCTGCCAGTAGTTGCAATACCTGGCAATGTGTCCTTCGAAGCCACAGTTGTAGCAGACTGGTAGAGGACGCTCGCCGAACCAATGCTGAGACCGCTCAGCTGTGAAGGGTCGGTGACGAGCTTGCTGAGCGGGAGCTGCCCACCTCTGTGTGGCGGAGCCGTGCCGAAGGCGTTGGCCATAGCGCTGGCCGGCCGCAAATGAGTCACGACGTGGCCGCGGATTTCCAGTTTCGCTGATGTCTGCCACACATACCGATGGTGCCAAAGGAGCTGATGGTGCCGCCGTGTAGTAGGGTGGATTGGTAGGTGGATGAGAAATGGTTTCGTCAACCCTACCACCTTGTCGCTGCAGTTCTTCACACACAATTGTCCGAACAGTAGCGGCAAGGTCGGTAGGCGGGCTCACGTCGACGCTGGCAACCATTGTCAGATTTGCCAGCCTACCAAATTTCGGGGCGATACGACGAGTCTTCAATTTTTCGAACGTGTGGCAGTGATGTTGGACGTCGGAGGCAGAGGTGAGGTCATCCCTGCCTATCAGAAAATTGCAAACGTCTTCCGCTATGCCTTTTAATAGGTGTCCGACCCTGTCTTCTTCAGACATCTGCGGGTTTACAATCTTGCAAAGCTTAAAAACGTCCTTTATATAAGCAGTGCAGGTTTCTCCAGGAGTCTGGGCTCTTCTAGCAAAAGTCCGCTCCACGCTTTTTTTTTTGAGTCGGAGTCACCAAAACACTTCTTGAGTTCTTGAGCAAAAAAAGCCCATGTTGTCAAGAACTCTTCGTGGTTTTCATACCACATCAGGGCAGTGACCGTGAAAAACAGCACGACGTTTTCCAGCTGATCGATAGAGTTCCAGTGGTTGTACCGGCTCATTCTTTTGTAGTGCGTTAGCCATGCGTCCACATCTTCTCCTGCCATTCCCGTGAACGAGTGGGGTTCCATGTAGTGATGCCTAGGTGTAGCCAGTGTAGATTGGCGCGAAGTGGAGGCGGTTGATTCCTGACCTTCGCTCTGGGCCATGACAACTGTTGTCGGTGGCAGACCGGCAAGACGACGGCTCCGGTGAACTCCGAACAGCTGTAGCTCCATGGTACGTCGACGTGTCGTACCCAGCACCTCCACCACTCTGTTACGTCTAAGAGGGGTTTATTCGAAGCAGACGTAACGGTCGACTCGACGGTATACCGCAGTGAACGCGTAGCAGCGAGCTCTTGCCACCAACCAAACGTCCTCTTCTTCTCCTACCACCATGTTCCCCGCTACACAGGTGCACATATCTAAATTAAACATGTGGTAACAATATTTCACTTAGACCTGACTGTCCTATGTTAACGAATGCTCTCAGTGCGCTGGATTTCTTTTGACTTCTCCTTTGCGTGTAGGTTACACGTGTTTCTGGCGTGCCATTTCTTGCAAAACCTACATTATATGCGCCTTTTACAATCTTTTGTTAGAAGTCCATGTATAATGCATATGTAGCTCCTCATGCATTTGGCTTGTCTATCTTTTTTTACCTTCGAGTGTAATCGAACCGTCAACTTTCTCTGTTTTATGTCTGACAGATTCGCAAAAGAGGCATTCGTCATATTTTTGCTTTCCCATATGCTCGGTTTGCAGCACAAATGCCAACAAAACATACTTGCGGCTGTAAGTGCGTTCTGACGATTCGAGTGTCCCTGATCGCTCCCAGCTTTTGATTTCGATGCGGGTATAATGTAGCAAGACCTAGAGCTCTTGACACGATAACGCCATTCCTTCGTTTGCAGCAACTGATATTCGCAACATAATTTCAATATAGCGGTGCTGGTGGTGGGAAAAAAAATTAAGATTTCTTTGCTGCAGTGCTTTTAGTCGCGCATCATAGAGGATCACAGAAAAGCTGCTTTTGGGCACCCCGAGTGCGTCGAGACTACGCAGGTTCATCTGAACTTGATCTTATCAATTTCGCAGCTATTTGACCTCAGATTCCAGTCTCGTGCATTTCTTTTAAGAGTCGAAGATGGTCTTTCAGTATTTGCCGTTTGTTTTCAAGTGTGTCTTTCAGTAGGTGGACAGCCTTTCCATATTATGCGTTTGTAGTCACAAATCTAATGTTTTCTTCAGCAAATTCTCTGCTCAAGTAATTCCGCAAGTAATGAAACTTGTCTATCTGAGTTAGTACCAAATTTTAATACGCAGTACAATCAAATTGCTTCCAGCAAGCCATCCAATCACGATGTTCCCGTTGAACGGCTCGGTCTCCAGTCGAGGTAAGCGAGGACCAACATTCACGTTGCCGACATTCGTAAGAGCATGGATGATACTTGCCAGCTTTTCAGCGCCGGTGGCTCTTTGCGCATTCTTGATGTCCTTGATTCGGCACTGAAAATGTGTGAGTATCGCTACTTCTTGATTCTCGTAGTATACTGCTGCGGCGTATTCGAACGTGAGCTTTTCGACTGAAATGTGCTGTTCCGTTGCTGGATGTCAGCCGCTTCTTCAGTGTGATGAGTGTCGCTCTATTGGCACTGTCGCTTTTCAAAATGGCGGTCACTTCGTTATTTATCTTGGTATTCCAGCGCGTGCCAATGATATCTTCTATTTCAGATGATCCGTTCCCACAGGGTACTCATGGTAAGCCTTGGGCTTGCGTCCTCTTGTTGACGTTGCTGGGCGCGGCCACTGACGAGGCTAACCAAACACCGACAATTATGTTCGTTGAAATTGTTCTTCTTGATGCTGCCGTCTGTGTCACCGCTCAGCCTCATATCCCTGGTCTTCGGCGCTGTATGGTATGGAACAATATAGCCGATCTTACAGCACACGGCGATAAAAACTCAGAACGTACTGGGCGCCAACATGGTCACTCTAAAAGCTACAGGAAATGTGAAGAACAAAAACATCTACACGTGTGTCGTGGGTCAGCTCCCCCTTGTTTCATCTTCGCCTTCTTTCTTAGGTCCCAACAGCCAGAATCTCTCAGCAGGTGCCTTGTAACTAGGTGGCACACACACGGTCATTGTTACGTGTGCTCGTCTGACCAGTAATACGTTGCGTTTGAGACTTTATTATTATTCGCATGTTCTTCCAGCTGCAAATAGCGATGAACCACTCAGCATTATTTTTATATTTTTTTTTCAGAAACACACACCCATGATCCAAAGTTACTTTGCTGTACACAAATCAAATCCACATGTGAAACTTTTTCAGATATGATACCTACAATTGTTTAAACAACATGATCATTCAAGCAAACAAGCAATCACGAACATATCCATGGTCTGACCAATCATGTAAGCGAGGCTAGCAATGAAGACCCCAAGGCTAGCATTTTACTAGCGCACCATATGTAGCTCAATCAATAAGCAACAAGGGCTGAGTTGTTATTAAATTTTAGAGGCAATCCTTCCGTGTGTAATATAATAATGGATGGACTCTCATTAGCTGTTTTCGCGGAAAGCGTTCCCGTTTGAAGGCAACAATTATTATTATCGCAGGTTCTTATACGAATTCTTTATGCCTGTGAATGGCCACCGAATGTTTTCTAATTAAACGCATCTTTTACGAGTTGCTCTTTGACAATAGAGTTCGGCAGAGTATACCCTTCGTGATGCCATTTCTTCAGCACGATCCCTCAAATCACCTGTATCTTATGAAGAACTTACATCATCGTATGAAAACCACGGCTCAAACAAGCGATAGATGCTACTGCCAGATCACTATGAAAAAACAATCTGCTTCACATGACAAGCGGAAGACCGTGCTAAAATCAGGGCGTGATCTCTTTAGGATTAACGTTTTGTGTGTCTCAATATGGTATCTGGTAGCTCCTTGTATCTGCTTAATTGGTGGATCAATTAATGACTAAAAATTCCATAGGCATTAAAATATTCTTTAGGCAGCGCCGATTCTCCTTGGGCGTAAATACATCAAGTTATCTTTCAGCACTTGAAATAAACGGTGAGTGGGCTATTAATGAAAAGACAACGTGCTGTTTACTCATACGAAATATACGCATAATTCATTTTGCAGCGCAGATGAAACATTAGAACTGCTTCGCACCCAGAATTCAGCTGTGTGTATTGATCAAGCGCATTCCGCCCCCTTATGTATAAACAGGCTATCCAGGCATGCCTATTTGGGACATATATCACCAAATAAAATAATTTTGCATTGACTTTCTCTGGAAGAAGTTTTCAAATGTTAGACACTGCGTGAACCACTGTTACACCTACAAATGCAGCTCTAATGGTAATTACTATGATTATTTCATGCCTTCTACAACCAACTCATTGTGCATGTATAGAAATACAGCATAAAGTCGATTCCCCACATCTATATTGCAAAAACTGACAATGTTAAGCTTCAAGCAGATCCTCCTATAAACACGGGCTACATGGTTTGTGGTATAGGGTTCATTTTCATGCATAATCATATCTCTACAAATTGAGTGACAGGCAAGGTAGACCACGAAGACTACATAAAATCAAAGATTGGGCGGGCTATCTTTCTGCTTGTGTGGTGAAAAAAGAAATTATACCTTTTCTTGCGCTAGAAATTACTGAATCATAACAAAATATGGAATCGTATGCAGTGTTGTCACCTAAAAAAGTAACTTTTGGCCACGTGTAGTTTATAGTGTAGTTTTCACAGCACTATTTTTGCCTTCCTCATCACTGTACGTTCACCACCATTGTACGCTTGCGTTCAATACCGAACTGATGAATCAGTTCATTTTTCAATACTAGCGATCAAACTAATGTTGCTAGGTTATACACTTACCTTTTCTTTCGGAATAAGGTGTCGGTAAAATGCAGATGCCAACCAAAGCTGAAAGGCAATGGTACGTTAATTGAAAAATAGAAATATGCGCAAACACGTATTTAGAACTTAACGTTCATATTTTCAGAATCAAGTCAAACAAATGGTAGTGGTTTTGTCAGCAGTGCTATAAAAAAGCCACATTTCCTTGGAGCATTGCGTCTAGCTGTACATCACTTGACCTAGAGCGGTTTAGTTGAAGAAGCATTGACACAATTTTGAAGGCGAGGCAATGAGCGAGATATTTATGTGGTGATATACACATCTAAAAATAGGTCAAATACACACAGACACACACACACACACATATATATATATATACAATATATATATATATATATATATATATATATATATATAATATATATATATATATATATATATATAATATATATATATATATATAGTGGGAGTAATAATTCAACGAGCCAGTTAGTCTTCGTGAAGGTATGGGGTATGGCAAAACGGGAGCGTTGTCAACAAGGATAAATATATTTATTTCCCAACAGTTTCGGGAGGGGTCCTCCCTTCATCAGGGGATGAGTTATACTGACATGAGCTTCCAAACTTTCTTGCTGCCGCGTCCCTCTCGCCTTGAAAGACGTTTGCGAGAGTGAGAGGGAACTGGAAAAAGGAAAAAAAAAACAAAAAAGGGAGAGAAAAAAGACGAAAAAAGAAAGAAAAGAAAGAAAGTAAAAAAGAGGAAGAACCACAGTCAACACTGAGAACGAAGCCAACTGTCCGTCTACATCCACATACGATTCATATCACGTGCTGTTCAGTTCTTGACGTGTGTCGGGCGCCATCCCTGCCTTCCCATTCAATCAGGGTGCCATCCCTGCGGAAAATCTCGATGCAAGGTATGCCCACAGATGGTCACAACACGTGAATCCAAAGCGAACTTCTCGGATTTCAAATTCTGCATAACTGAAAGCCTTAATTGTGACTCCAGTAACGTAATATACATGCTACATTGCAACATCTGCGGACAAGAATATATCGGCCAAACAGACACGCCATTTCGGCTGTGGTTCAATAATCACCGGTACCACGCCACTTCACTGCCGAAGCTACCTTTATCTAGACAAGTGCGCCTGCCAAACCACAGTTTTGAAAATATTAGCGTAACTCTTTTGCAGTCCGGTTTTTCAAACAGACGCGAGCGCGAACAGCGTGAGGCATATTTTATTTTCAAATTTCGTACATTAGTAGCCGGCATCAACGAGGACCCCGGAAAACTCAACTGCCTCCGAGAAGTAAGCCAGGAGAAAATTGGTGACAAAGATTGATAGCTTGAGACCATGCTTTTTTCTGACTGACTCGTACGTGTACACTGTCCTTTCTTGTGTTTTTTTTCCACATGCACATACAAAGTGTTAACGTTCGCCTACCACTTCATACCGTTGAAGGGAAACGGACGAAAATAAAGGTAAATAGCCGACCGACCCAGTAACGAGAAACCTTTCCTTTACACACACCGCCCGCCGCCCGCTTAACGACCAATTACGGGGAAACCCCTTTCTTTAGGCACGACGTCCCGGACCCTCCCGGCACCGCGGCGACAATCTTGGGTGGCCCGACACACGTCAAGAACTGAACAGCACGTGATATGAATCGTATGTGGATGTAGACGGACAGTTGGCTTTGTTCTCAGTGTTGACAGTGGTTCTTCCTCTTTTTTACTTTCTTTCTTTTCTTTCTTTTTTCGTCTTTTTTCTCCCCCTTTTTTGTTTTCTTCCTTTTTCCAGTTCCCTCTCACTCTCGCAAACGTCTATCAAGGCGAGAGGGACGCGGCAGCAAGGAAGTTTGGAAGCTCATGTCAGTATAACTCATCCCCTGATGAAGGGAGGACCCCTCCCGAAACTGTTGGGAAATAAATATATTTATCCTTGTTGACAACGCTCCCGTTTTGCCATACCCCATATATATATATATATATATATATATATATATATATAGTCCACTAGATCCTCCGTGAGTGGTCGCAACGTGGTTTATTTCGACGTTTCGGTCTAGAGTCTGGCCTTCATCAGGATTAAAGATACAGTTTGTTGGTGCTCAGCTTTATACAATCTCAAATCAGAGGGCAAGGAAAGAGGAAAAAAAGAGGAAAGAAAAAGAAGGAAAAAGAGAAAAATAATATACGGTGGACGCCCCTCAAGTGCCCCCCTTTCACTCTTCCTTTCACTTCCCCCCTCATTTCTCTCCCCCCTCTTCCCTTCACCTTTCTGATGTCAGCGGTCTGTGTATGTTTCCGTTCACTAACGCATTCCTCCCGATCAGACGGCCCCTCCTGGCACTGGCGGTTCGGTGTGGGGCAAAAAAAGAGCTTTTCAGGAAGTCCTAAGCCTTTAACTACTCGGGGTCCCGAAAACAATTCGTCGAAGAAAGACGGGGGCCACGTATTGTGGCAGAGGCTGGTAAGCGGGCATTTTAGGAAGTTCTAAGCCTTTAACTACTCCGCGCCCTGTCAACATTTCGTCGTAAAAATAGGGGTGCCCCGTATTGCGGTAGGCTGTGCAAGCGGGTGCAATGCGAATTCCTTGCCCGCTTCTAAATTACGCGTGTAGTTTTTTTTTTACGGTAAAACGTCGACTACCTTCGGAACTTTTCAGCTGTGGCTGATTAGGAAGAGCTTACGTTAAGCGTTTCGCATTAGAAAGCAGTTTACTACTACCTAGCATAAAAAGATTGTCATAAGGATCAACTTTATTACGCAGCACATTTCCATCGAAACAAAAGTATCCATGTGACATGTACACTCTAAAAAATATCAAGTGATATTTTGTCGTCAAGTTATTCAATTCACTATATGTGAATTTTATGTAGCGTTTGTAGTATTAGGAGGTTCTATTTATTTTTTCTTATAGTTTATTGTTGATTTTCTTTTTGCATAACAGCGCTCTATTGGCAATACGCTCTCATGCCTTTTGCTTTGTTTTTACATGCTTTTGTCACTGAGAGGCCTCCTGAACTTTTTGGTTTTTGGGAAGCAATTCTATAAAGCATCTTCTTTATTTGTTAGTCACCGCTTCATAAACAATAAACTCACACGAATTAGTGTGCTCACCCAAGTGCTGGTACAGCGCGAGGTGTAATATTCGTACAGCCGAGACCTAACACTGAGATACCGCAAGGCATCAACTAGCGTCTGAAAGACTTTAAAGACATAAAATATTTGAAGGGATGCTCTTCAGTGGTGGTAGACGTGTTTATTCAAACAGAAAAGAAGGCTGCAGAAATTAGGCTTCATATAATAACAAGAAGATACATCTCTTTTTTAGCAGCTACATTTACACCTAAATATTTATTTGGCTCAGTCATGCGAGAATACATGTATAGTGGCATGGGCCGAGCACAAGCCAAATTCGTACAATAAAAAAAGATAAACGCCAAGCACAGTCCAAAAGACGAGTGTGACATCAGGCCGATGCTGCAGTATATGCCAGAATGCGCTTCTATCGCTCATAATAAGAACGCTAAGAAGGCTACGCTTGTTCATGAGGATATGGAGGCAGCATGCATCACAGTTAGGCTACATTGAGTGTGCTTTATTTGCCGAACAAAGCTCTACTCCAACCACCTTGAACCAAGCCATACGGCGTGCATCTGTATACTCCTATCCCCTGTAAACACTTACGTGGTGATAGTGCTGCTCCCTATCACTTTATCTCGCGGTGGGCTAGTCTAGTGTCTTCCGCTGTGTGTTCGGTTGTGCGAGTATACCTACGCATATTACAGATTACCTATACATATTTTCATTGTCTACACAAACTTTCCATCATGTTAGAATACTTGCCTGAGTTGGACCGGGAATGATATCTCCGGGATTATCACGGGACCCAGGCTGAAACGTTAGTTAAAGAATCAAGCTGACATACTGCACGCAAGCATATACAAATAAATTTTCATCTTTGCATTCTTAATTCTGATTAAACACTTCAATTGGATGTTTGCATGTGTTCTACCAAAAAGACTCCTTCTATCTTTGGATGAAGACGCAAAATGGCTAATATTTGTTTCTTCATTTTTAAAAAGAAAGTGATTGTATACCAAAATATGCTCATGTAAGGTAGTGCTTCATTTATACTCATGAAATCAATCGGTAAAAGTAATCTAAACATTATCAATTAAAAATCCCGTGGAAATCTTGCTTATAGTGCCTAAGGCGCTATCGAAGCAATGTTAAGGTAGATGTCTACCAGTAACATTGGTGCCACCTCAGTGACGTCATCTTTTATAATAGGACTTTTTCTTCGTTTTGTATCGTGGTAATTTACGCATTTTACGCATCAAAGCATTCAGGTGGCAAATGCCAATAATCGTGTTAACTCAGGCCTAAGTGGTTTACCTGATTAAGTCAGTAAGCGTCTTTTAGGGTATCTTATATATGTTTTTTTTCTTTAATTCGTTTTCATATTCCTTATATACTTTAATATTTACTTCACATAAAAGGTAACCACGAAATCCCAGTTGCAAACGGTGCTGCAAGAAAGCTCAGAACCAGATATATTTTTCTCGTGTGCATAGATAAACAAATGCCTTAACACATAATTTATTTAGATATTTTGAAGCTAAGATGGATAAACTACTTGCATGAAGTAAATATTAGGACCCGTTGAACATTCATACTTGCTAAGTTGGTAATAGCTGAAAAATTGTTCAATTTTCAGGGTATTTCTAGCAAACGCTTCAATCTTACACTCAATTGCTTACGCAAAAAATTTAGGGGGCTTGACTGAAATATCTCGTCGGTACTGACATGAGATTTTCATACTGTTTATATCCACAGTCTCATGGTACAGCTGAGGGTTTGTGGTGCTCCTGATTTCATAATTATTGTTTTTTTATTTCTGCGAACAGTAATGCTTATCATGTCACTCCCCCCTCCCCCCAAAAAAACAAAAAAACAAGATAACGACGTCAAATCCTGCTTATATGTTCTGATGCAGCTTTTTATATGAATAAACTAAACGGATGCAGATAAAAATCTTGCTTTGACTCGGTTATTACCGTACGTTGCACGCATTGTTACAAATTCGCAGATTGACTTAGGAACAAAGAGAAAAAAAGGGCAACTGGTCGTACGTACATTTTTTGTGTGTGGGGTGGGGGGTGTTGGGAATGTTTTTTGGTGTAGAGTGTTTCAGCAGCTGCATAATTTCCCCTAGACTGATCGGAGGTGAGTTTTACAATACAAACAAGCATCTAGCATCGAAAGTTGTTTCTCCAGTCTGCCACCAAAAAGAGCAAGAATATTCACTTCGAGCACTCAGGCTAGTATTTGAACACCGTTAATATTTAAAATGCTTCATGCCCTGTATACATCACCATAATCATCATTATCGTGATTACGCGCACTGCAGGACAAAGGCCTTTTTCATGTTGCACCAGTCAAATCAGTCCTGTGCTTGCTGCTGCTACCTAATACCTGCCAACTTCCTAATTTCATTTGCCCACCTAAGATTCTGTCTCCCCCGCACCCGCTTCCCTTCTCTGGGAATCGGTAACTTTCACTTAATGACGAGCGGTTATCCTGCATACGCGCTACGTGCCCGGCCTATGCTCTTTACTTGCTTTTCATTTCAACTATAATATCCTTAACCCTGGTTTTTTTTTCTCACCAACTCTGCTCTCTTCTCGTCTGCTAAGGTAACATCCATCACTTTCCTGTTTATTTCTCAGCTGCGTCATCCGCATCTTGAGCCGAACACTTTTTGTGAACGTCCAAGTCTCTGCTGCATAGGTAAGTACCTGCAAAATGCATCTGACAAATACCTTCCTCTTAGGTATTATGGAAATATACCAGTCATAAATTGAGAATGCTTGCCGAATGTGCCCCACCTCATTCCTACATTTCTAGTTATTTCACTAACTAGAAAAATACACAATATTTTCTTAAGAATGTCCTGTACATTTTTTGTTTTAATCACAGAAGCACTCGCGTCCAAATAAGCTGTAAAGTTGATGAATGGAGAAATTGGACTGAACCTATTGAATTCAGTGAATGCATTCGAGTATGCATGTGCGGCTTCATTAAGCGAACTATTTTGTTTTTTTCGTTGTTGCTGGCCAAGAACACTAAATATCATGTATCCACATTATCACTCCTAATTTTAGTTGAATAAAGAAATAAAGGAAGGAGCTGTCACCAATACTTTGCGACGGCAACACCTTTTGACTTGGTTGTCACGAAATAAAATTTTAGGAAGAAAATAATACATGTACATATATGTGGTTCTACGTGCTCCTGACGTTTATTTTTACAGTAAAGTAAACCAGGCAGGTTGGTGTTCATTTATTATGCTACATAAGACTTATTAGACTTGGCGAGCACTGGAACTGATCGGATGCGTCTGCACCGAGCTACGGTGTTTTCTGATGCTTCAGTAGGAAGCCCTGCCCATAGCTCAACGTTTCTTATACCATTACTTTCCGCAAGTTATACTGGTCTCAAGGATACAACTTTCTCATAGATATTGGTTCCCATTTCCAAGAAAGATTTTCGTCTATTCACGCCACGCAGGCAAGCCACGGCACTGGACGCCTAGGCCTAGCGACGCTGCACCGGACGCTGCTCTCGCGGGTGCCGGGAAACCAGCCGACATGAAAATCCAGGTCTACTGCGTCGAAATCTCTCTCGAGGACTGGTCAGACGATTTATGAACACCACTTCAAGGTTTCCGAGCCCAGGTGAAACGCCACCAGGCACTGAAACAACAAGCCTAAATAAACGACGCGCAAGCAAGCAACGCTGCGAAAACTCCACTAACCCCCTGCCCTCCGCCGGAACTGAAACGCCATCTCTTGCCAAAACTGCAGTCGCACATGCACTACATCGTGGGACGCCCCAAGACACCTATGGACCTCACGCGCACATCAGCCGGAGACTAACTTGTAAAGAGCACTGCTTAAAGCGGCATCTCTGTGTGACCTGGACCCCGCCAAGCGTGACCAAATACGCATACACCCAAGGAATAACACTTTCACCGTTAAGCCTGTTTCACAAATGAGCGAATAAGCTCCTAGAGCGGTGCGGCGTGAGGCCAAAACAGGTTTTGCTCCGCGACGACTGGTCGCTCTAGTGAAACTTGCCAGAGTTGAAAAAATTCGCTCGCGGCAAAAGCAGCAGGGCAACCAGTGGCGTTGTTTGACACGTGATGCCAGAGCCGGAGTTGAGAAGTGAACGCGCGCGCTGCGGGGACTTCGCTCCACAGAACAACTCGCTTCGACTGATTTGTAGACGACATCCGTCCTCTCGCCGGCTCACAAATGTCTCGCGCTGCTTTCAACGACTTGCTGATTGCAGAAGTTGTGAAACGACCGCTTCTTTGGGACGTCAAAATGGAGGATTTCCGCAAAAGGCATAAGAAGACCATTCTTTGAGAAGAAATGGCCGAGCTCCTTAAGAAGTCGCATACTTCCGTAAAGTAACAGTCGTCGCTTGAACTGGCGATGTTCACTGGTGAAGTCGAAGTGGCACTGTTTTCCTCTCGTTGCTCTCGATGATGCTTCCACCGGAGTGACAATTGTCTGTGGTGTCTTTTTTATTTCAATATTGGTAATAATACTTTTTTTCTTCTTTTGCATTTTCATCGAAAGTTACTTCCACGTAGTGGAGCTGTAGTTCTATGTCACAGTGATTGTTGCTGGTTTAACAAACGATGAAATTTGATGACACGGTGCATAGATGAAAGGGTTCACACGAACGAGAGAGCAAGGACGGGTGCTACGGCAGTCGACTTGAGAAGTAGCATTCCACACAGGTGACTTTAAAGGAATTTCGTGATGTGACTCAACAAGGAAGGGGCGCGAAGCATAGTGTCACGGTTCAGGGTAATAAGACATTAAGCAGGGGCCTTTATTTTTGTTCTCCCCTTTAACAAAACCTCTTCTTCTCGATAAAACCCAGGCTCTTTGTGCGTGGACCTCGTCTGTGAGGTTTTTCATGCAAGGAACAATTGTACTACAAAGCGCTTATGCTTGCAGGCTGTGGACAGGTCCTGCCACACTGACCAGCCGCTCTTGGTGACACTCAGCGCTTGATTGCATGGCTGGCCGGGCGAATTATAGATGTTCGGTCACGAGCAGAACAAACACTGAGTAGATAACGAAGAACAGCTAACGAAGAACAGTAGATAACGAAGAAGAACGAAGGGGCCTACACCTAAATTACACGGCCCAAGGCTACTAATTGAATGTCACTTTGTGGTGACGGCAAAGGTGCGTTGTGCGAAATGATGTATTACTTCGGTTTTTATAGACGCAAATTCCCGCTGAAGCAAGAACTGTTGCATAGTGTCTGACCTGGGCCGCGCACAAGTGTATATTGTCGCGACGTGAAGAGAGAGGTGGTAATTGAAGACGCTGAGAAAACAGCAGCGGGTCGGTCTTTTTATTAACCGTGCAAGTTTGTTTGTTTGTTTGTTTGTATCCTTTAATCCATGGCTCGTACCTACTCTGGGGGATTGGCCAAGAGAACAAATAGTCTCATATGAACGATAACTCCATTGTTGCTTACAACGAAAAAAAAGGGGGGGGAGTTTTATAGTTAAGACAATATGTTGGAAAAAAAAGAAATAAACTAAAGCTTTAGATAGTGAGAGAAAAATCAATAACAAAGTAGATACTAATAGCTACAACTTGATTTTGGGAGCCGACAAGACAGCTGGTTTTGCCAAACCCGATTAATTTGGTATGTCACGGATTTATCCAGAATAGAAAATTACTTTTCGACCCGTGTTTTTTAGTATTTGTTAACGAGGGCTTTATGTTGAAAAACGTTTAGAGTCTTGAATAAAATTACACACCGCATCGAATGCATCTCTGTGGCAATTTCCCAAAACAGAGGCACCAAAACTTAGAACATTTTCTGCGGTTAAATTTAAACCTAGCTTCGCAAATGGAATATCTAAAAGTCGTTTCCTAATTAATGCATAGTTACGACATGAGCCAAAATAATGTTCAAGAGTTTCTGATTCTTCGCAGAACGGACAAAGGGGGGAAAGTGTCAGACCAGCTCTGTGTAAATAAAAATTTAATGGGGGGGACATGGCACCGGAATCTAGAAATTATAATTTCAAGTTTTTTTGACGGACTCCACTGGGCTTTCCATGGAAATTTGAGATGCTGATAATCTGTCCATTGTGTGATATTTTCTAAACTATCTGTAAAAATAGCGAATTTCCTATATCTAACCCCTGATAAGTATTCTAATAAGTGCGTATGCGCTGTTGCCTTCGTCGTTTTCGCAGAACGCGCGTGACTATATACAGCAGTCAAAGAACCGGGACAACGAGCGTATCACGTATACCATGCTACCTGCCGTTGGTGGAAGTCTTCCCAGGGTGCTTTACTGAATCATTGAAAAACCTGAGAGGCTTACTAGTTCGGGTGGAAGCATACAAATTCTAGCACCAGAATAGATGCAGACCATTCAGAAAATCCCGAAGAAGGGTGTGTTCACATATGCCACTGAGTGGCCACAAACACGGCTGAAGCTTACCACTGAGAGTTTATATATAAACTTTTATTTGAACACGGGCAAACATGTGCAAAAACTTAGGTATAAATTTTGCGAAATGTGTATACTGGTCTGACAGAAACCTCGTTCAGTGTCCCAAAATTAAATCACTGAAAACAACAGAAATGAATTCAAAAAACATGGGAAGTGCTGCGCAAAACACGCTTGCCGTTTATAAGCATTCACCTAGCTGGAACAGCTAAGTAATGAAACCAAAGAAGCAAACGTTTTTTTTGCTTCTTCATGGTGAGTTATATCAGCGCGCAATAAGAACCATACGTTAAAGAGGCAGAACAAAACAAAAAGCAACTGCAAATGTTGCTTATTTGTTGTAAGATTCATGTTACACTTAGTTCAACCAGTGTACAGACGCGTGAAAGTCGAGCGGCTGTTGGTGATGAACCTCGCAGCACGGGGGGTGCCAAAAAAAGGACACTTGGAGGAGAGCGCAGCTTTAAGATGCCACTTAAAACAGCGGATAACGGACGACTTCCGGGGACAACACTGCCGTAAACGCGGCAGGCATCGCGCAAGAGCCGCGGTAGCAGTGGCGCATGCGAAACGAACGCGCCTCCGCGCGTCCTCCCACCGCTCATCACCGCGACCACCGCCACTCGGTCGCTCGCATGTGAAACAGGCTTTAGTGCGGCTACCACCGACCGAGCAATGGCTTTCCAACGCATCAAGTCATTCCTTCTCTGAGAAGACCGGCAGATTGAGCTACACAAGTACGCCCCACCAACTGACGACGCGATGCGAGGCATCGCTTTTTACACCCACACGTTCCCCAACGATGATGAGACGCTGAAGTACCTTCAAGAAAGGAACCCCGACCACCAAATAGTAGGTTGCAGACGCATGGGAGAAACGAAGAACTTACTCATAACGGTACTCGGGGACAACCTACCTAGATGGATTCTACACCGTGGAGGTCTCATCCGAGTATACCCTTTCTATCCGAAAGTGGACGCATGCTTCAACTGTCGGAAGACTGGGCACCGCTCCGATGCGTGCCCTCAACCTAGGTGCCAAAACTGCCCCCGTTGCGGAGAAGACCACGAGCCACTGCCGCAAGGAATGCCACCAACATGCCAAGTATGCTGTATCGTCTGTAAGAGAGGACACATGACTAACAGCTCAAGATGCCAGTACCACTTCGCCAAAAAGCCTGAACCACTTAACGCAGCAAAAAAATTGCCCGCAGCTTCCCTCGGGGAAACACTGAGGAGGATGCGGAGCATATAATTGGTTAACGGGGTGTTAAAGTGCGACTTACTTGGGTCGATGGCTAAATTGGTTAACGTGCTTGTGAAATGGGCTGTTAAATTGCGACTTACTTAGGTCGATGGCTAAATTGGTTAACGTGGTTGTAGAAGGGGGTGTTAAATGAGTGAACACGTACACACGTATGCGAAAGGGCGGCGCTGGTTGAAGGGACGTCGATCATTGTGTTTGTGGATTCATTGGAATTCATTTCACCGCGACCTTCGACGTCGACGCGCCGTACAAACCAACCGACGAGCGGCAACTGAGCGAGCGAGCGCCGACCTTGAGTATATATACAGCGCGACGGCGCATGCACTGTCAGCTGTTGAATGTTCTCGAAGCGCGACGGCGCATACGCGTCCACTGGAGAATCAGGAGAATTGTAGAAGTCAAACGCGGTGTGTAGAGGAGGAAGGGTGCACAGATGGTGAAGGAGTGAAGCGCGCACGGTGTGTAGAGGAGGAAGAGATGCACTGATGGTGGAAGAAGGAGGAGGAAGCTTGCGGACGGCGCCGTAACTACAAGCCTCGAGTATTAGATGCTCCGCATCTAAAAGAAAAAAGACGCTACAAACCGAGTCATCAGCGACACAGCCTACCACAAATGACGATAGTCCGCCTGGCTTGGACGAGTGAAACTATCCCAGTCTCAGGACATCACAAACGCTGACAAAACGAGGCAGCTGATTGAAGTCATGATCTTGTCAGGATCGAGAAACCTCCCACTCAAGCTCAAAATCGACAACCCTATCATCAAGTGCCATTCGGCATGCCACTTTATCAAAAGCATTACCAAGCAACCCTAGTGTGGCATGGGCGGAAACCCTGCGTCTCCGCTTCCATCATCTCACCCGCAGCCATCGAAATCGTGCGCCTCGACGCATGACCCTCTCGTCAAAGAGCTTACGCCATCAGTACGTTGAAATTTCGAATGGTGACACAGCAAGCTCAGATGAAAACGCTGTTTGCGCACAACCGTTTTCTAGGTAGCAGACTGGCAAAAGCCAGCCAGTCCGTGCATAATTCAACTGCACAGCCCCAACCAACCACAACAGTCAAACATAAAGCAACGACTTCCACGGAAACGCTGCAATCTGAAGAGAACGCGACGGAGAGAAATATTCAAACGGCCGATGCACCTGTTGCTGAAGCTCTCCACTCGACAGTCCATGCCACGGTTGCCGATGCCATTCGCACTGCCATAACAGAAGTCTTAGCAACCGAAGACTGAGGCCTAACTAACATAGAGACACGATTACAAAACATAAAAGCCACGGTAAACAACAACAACGCAGCCGAATGAGAAACACTCAAAATTGCCACAGACAAAGTCTTGCAGTAATTGAACAAAGCATGGACAGAGCTTCCGGTATCATACGCAACAGTGTTCTCTCACTATTCCAGCAAGCCCAGTGAACCCATGACTCCCTCAAGTTATGCTCCAGCTAATACATCATCGCCAGCACCAACTTGACTATATGGCAGTGGAATGGCAGGGGCTTCCGTAAAAAGAAAGCCCATATCAAGTACTCGTAAAAGAAAAACAACTGCCGAATCGCCAAACACCTCCACACGTCATCGCGCTACAGGTAACAACAGCCGCTATCTCGCTCCCGGGTTACATCGCTTTCAAACAATTCACCAACCTGCACATTCAAGAAGCCCCAAGTACAGGTAGGCTAGTCCACAAGAGCCTCACGGTCAAACAACACAACTTAGAATTATCGGACATTCCAAAAACGGTTGTGGAAATTCTTCCACGAAAACGTTCGCATCGGTCCGTCTTTATCCTCTACGTATATTGCGCTCCCTGGACATGCGCCGACGACTTCAACCTGCTCTTCCAGAAAACCACATCGCTATATCGAGGCGCACAACTGCTTATACTGGGAGATATCGACGCCAGGCACTCTGACTGGGGCTACCTGCAGGCAAACAAACGAGGCAAGAAACTATGGCAAACTGAGTCAGAACCTTCATCTCACTCTACTAAATGGCCTGCAGCAGTCACCGACACGCTTAGAAAACAGCGTGTGTAGGGACACGTCACGCGATCTCACATACTGCAAGAATATTGCGCAGGCCAGATGGCAGAACACATGTCAGCTCGCTGGTAGTGACCACTACATCATTTACATCTAAGTACAGACGTCCGCGGCCAAGACAGTACACAAAGCACTCGCTCAAATCAAGAAGTGGCCCAAATTTAAAGACGTCCATGAAAGTGAAGCCCAGCAACGCATAAGAAACCTCAAGGAATGGACAGCCTCACTAAGCGACCACGTACAACGCACAACGCGCGAAAGTAAAGCAGCAGAAGAAACGCCTGCCACAGACTCTCGTCTTCTCCAAATGTGGGATGCACACGCAAGCCCGCTGCGCAGATGGCAGAAGCAACGCTACAACAAGAAACTGCGTCGCCTCATACAGACCCTTTGTGAAGAAATTGAGCGACACAGTGCCTACCTCGCCCGCCAAAAATGGGGCCAGCTGTGCATTGGACTCAAGGGACAGCACCAAAAAGAAGACGTGGCACCTGTTACGCCACTTACTGGATCTCGATGATTCGAAAACAGCTGCATGGCACAGACTTAAGCGACTTGTCCACCAACACCTCGGATCAGACGAAGATCTTCTAACTTACCTGGCAGACAAATCCATCAACCAAGCCCACGGACCAGCGATGCCACTACCACCCTATAAAGGTAAACCAAACCCAACTCTTAATACCGACATCACAGACGCCGAATTGTATGCAGCCATTCAAAAGCTTCGCACAACTTCGGCACCAGGTCCAGATGACATCTCCAATAAAACAATGCGCAACCTTGACGCAAGGTCGGTAACTGCCCTCAGTGAATATTTCAACGACTGCTGGCATGCCGGCAGTTTACCAGAAGAATGGAAGCACGTGAAATTGGTGTTTATACCAAAGTCCGGAAAAAAGGCAGATTTATCAAATATTCGCCCCACCTCGTGAACTTCATGCTTTGGCAATCTTTTTGAGCAGATGGCCCTGGCTCGGCGAGAAACACTTGCGGAAGAGCAAGACCTTTTCCCTCCAACTATGCTCGGTTTTCGCGCCCACTTATCTGCTCAAGACGCCCTGTTACAAATCTACCACGATTTATTGAAGGATCATGTACGTGCAGGCACGCGAGCAATGCTAGACATTGACTTAAGCAAAACGTTCGATAACGTGACACATCAAGCGATAGCCCAGCGCTTGGCTTCAACAAAATCTGGGGAACGTATTTACAACTACGTGTTCTTCTTACAAGGACGCACTGTGGAACTTTCCCTAAACGACAGCAACGCCACGAAGTGACTTGCCCTATCCAACAAAGGCACGCCACAGGGAGCCGTCCTTTCATCTTTCCTCTTCACACTTGTTATGAGCCAACTCCTACAGTTACTAGACCCCATACCCATCATTCGACACACCCTATACGCGGACGACGTGACGGTATGGACCACTACCGAATCCGACGAACAGATCTAGGAGGCACTACAACGTGCCGTGGACACCGTGGCCGAATATGTCGCGCGTGCTGGTCTTGAGTGCTTAGTGGAGAAATAGGAACTCATCCCTTTTCGTCCATCCTGACTACCGTAAGGTTAAATACCCGCCACTACCAACCATCACTCTCATGATAGCGGGATCCGAAATACCAATAGTGCAGCACATGCGCGTTCTTGGCCTTCACGTACAAGCCGGCAGGAACAATACCATCGCCCTAGAGAAGCTTGCGGTCACCGTCACTCAGACTGCCTTTCTGTTCGGAAGAATCTCTGCGCGCAAACATGGCATGAAAGAAAATGAACTTCTCTAGCAGTTAAATGTCTTCGTAACCACAAGAATCACTAACGCCTTACCGTACCTAAGACTCTCCAAGTCTGAAAAAGCAAAAGTTGAAAGACATATTTGCACAGTTCACAAGATCGCCTTGGGCCTCTCCCACGCCATATCGACCACGCACCTCTTCTGCTTTGGAGTTCACAACACAATAGATGAACTCATCGAAGCACACCAAACTGCCCTAATTGAACGATTGCATGATAGCAAAACCGGAAGATGGATACTCCGACGTATTGGCCTTCCCTCGTCACCAAGCGGACGAGACTTGGTCTCGCTACCAGCCCTCATCAGACAGATCTTCATTGTGCAGCCTTGTGCTAAGAACATGCTGGCCGGCATTCATGATGATAGACGATCGGCCCACGCCAGAAATCTTCGCAGTACCTACGGCGCGAACACTAAGGCGGCTCACGTCGACGCGGCAAGATACCCAGCCCCCAAACAGGCATATGCTATCTTTGTCTCATCGAAACGTACTCCACTCAATAAAGAGCCCACCACGATGTGTGCCGGCTCCGTACACACACAGGGCTCAGCAGAGGCAGAAGAAGCCACCATAGCACTCGCCGCAATAGTTGGATTTGAAACAATCATTAGTCATTACAAATCTGCCATCTCCCAATTTGCCCGTGGCTCTGTTTCTCCAACCACGGCACGAATACTCCGTTCTCTGCCCCAAGTGGCACGCAGCGCCTCAGATTAAACCGCTTCCAGAAGCACCGACGATGACGATCCCCGTTTAATTCAACTCATCTGGGTCCCAGCGCACGCAGGGGACCCGGGTAAGGAAGCCACCCACAAACAAGCTCGAGGACTCGTACGTTGACCGGTGGGCGAGATTTTGGACCACGATACCGAAGCAACCAAACCACTCATCACCTCTCACGACATCACGCAGTACACCAAGCTATCAAGGCAAACCAGACCACCTCCGTACCCGCAACTAAACAAAGCTCAACAAATCACTTGACGGCGGCTTCAAACAAACTCATTCCTTTCCCTATACATATACAGACACATATACGCAGCCTTATTCACACCTACGTGCACCCTTTGCAAGACACAGACCGCAATCTTGGACCACATCATCTGGGGATGCAGCAAAGACCCTTTCTCACCAAACCTCGTCGGACAGTCCCCTTCAAGGGTGGCCTGCGGGAGAATCTTCACGACTACAAGCCTCGACACCCATCTCCGGGCCATGAAACGCGCTGATGAGGTGGCGACCAGGCATGGCCTGGCAGTTCTCGCCACTTAGGAAACCTTCAGCTGCCTTATTATATTTCTTTACTACTAATACTACTATAGAACCGTGACTAAGGGCCACATACAGAGAAGTGTATGGTAGTATATGAACTTTAGTAAATTTTTTCGCGTTGTAACACAATGAACGATGTCTCAAATAGAACTGAATCTCGTAATGTGCCACAGGCCGGTCAAAGATTAGGAACCCTTCTGCTGCATTTCCAGCTCATTTGGGACGCAGTTTCCGTACTGCGTGTCCACACTGTCCGAATGGTCCAATGATTTCACGTCACCCTGGCAATTGCTAGATTTTTAATAACGATGGTTGGTGGAGTTAAAAACCGTACAAAGCGTTGGCTTAGTTTTGATCCCTGGGCCTTTATGAATTTATTGGTGTATACAAGGATCTCTTTATGAGAGATGCGTATAGATTTCATAGCAGATTCGTGCTACCAGCAAGTATTCTCGAAAAAAAAAACAACACCCGTTGTGTTCTTCAGCCTCGATTGTTTATTGTGTGATTGTGCTAATATCTATGTTATCATTCAAAACAACACGTCTGAGTTTAAGGGCAATGTATTGGGGTTACTTCATGTTGTTGGAGTGAAGAAATGTGTGATTTTTATTGATCGTCTCAAATTACGAGCTGAGCACTACGATACAGCACTTACCTCACCTGGAGCAGGTCTCAAAAGTGCCAGAGTTCTTGCACCTGGTTCCTGGGAAGAGAATCGCACAGTCATAAACAATGGAGAATATGCACAAGTGTCATATTTCAGCTCAATGTGTACCTATAACAAATGATTTATGAGGAATGGACTAACAATTTAGAAGACTGCTTATGTAAAAAAACTACGTCGCATGAGCAACTTATGTTTAGGTACCCGTTAGAGGCCCTAGCCTTTTTTAATCTTCATGTGCAAAAATAGTGACACTTTACGTATAATTCATGAGAATGTTTCGCAATGCGTTTTGGGAGTATTCCAGACCTGCCATATAAATATTATCAAATGGTAGGAAGAGATGTCCGACTATTGTTGCTTTACATTTTAATATCTCAACAGTATTGTCTCTTTACATTATTGTGGTTTCTTTACCAAACTGAAAGTTTCTATGTGTGTTGTTGCATCTGTATTACGGCAAGGAAAAATGTCATTCGTCTTCGCAAGAAATGTTCGATAATACATTTCAGATTGCACCTGCCAAAGACGACTCTAGGCTACAGCCGCTTGGCATGGCTACAAAACAATAAACTGCACATCAGACGGGTGACTGTTTTATCTGAAAGGTATTTTATGCTGGGATTTACAAAGACTTCGGTGACGTATTTCCGTCACTGAAATAATCAAACAAAAAAACTCATGAGTAAGTGGAGGCTGAACTCACAACCTTTCGTTTCGCAACGACAGGTGGCGGGAACACTACCCACTGTGCCATGGCTGCACATTAGGGTGTTTCTTGTCTTTGTTTTTATTCAAGTGGAGGCCAAAAAAATGTGAAGCGACAACCCAACTACCGCGATTATATCGAACAGCCGCAATAAGATTGCTTAAAATACTTTAATTAGGACTCCTTGCTTTTAAATCCGAAGAAAACCGGACATTGCAAGACACACAATGTGCGATAAGACAGACCGCAATGAATACTCTAGATAGAGAATACTGTAGGAGTCTGGGCTTATGTCTCAGAGCATCTTCGTTATCTCACGCCATTCCTTGGCACCGCTCAAAAGAAAAATTCTTGTTTAAAGAGACCTTGAATACTATAAACCCGCATGGTATAGTATAGTAAGATGATGGACAAATTATTAAAAGAAGAAGAAAATCGAAATGGTAAAATCTTAGCTTAGCACTGTATGATGTAGATAGATAAAAACTGGAATCGTCAAACCATGTACATATTTACGTGGATAGGCTCACTTGCAGCATAGAGCATTTGAAGGTTCAGAAATACAGTTAGTAATCTGCAAATCTATCTGACAATTCAGCTTAGAATATTTCTCACTTCGGCTGGCCTTTGCTTGTACTAATTATTGAACTCTCATAAATATAGACCACTACATGCTATCAACATCATCACTTGTAGTGGTACCTGAATTATCGCAATGCCTAGAGTTATTGTGGTTGGAGTGGCTCATAGCTTAGCAGTAAACTGTATCTTTAAACCGTCGATTTCCCTCCTCTGTAAAGAGTTATAACCTGTCTACGTAGGGGCAGGTTAATGTTTAAAGTGGGTGTATTCATGATAATTGTATAGTGATTTTGCCCATTTTTGTGGTCCCCTGTTTCCGGAATAAACAATGTTGCAAGTGAGCGCCTGTGTGTGTCAGTTGGCTTTATCTCCGTGTTTATCCATGCGCTATAAGAAAGAGGGAGCTAAGTTATTAGAAGGCAGAGAGGTTGGTGTAATCTGGTGCGCTTTAATTAGCTACCCTACACGGAGAATGATGGGAAAGTGTAAAAAAGATATGAAAGGTGATATGGGTACAGGAACAGACGGAGTGGAAGTACAGCAGCCACTCAGCAAATTACCACACAACTTAGCATCCGCTCAATTGGTTTTGATAAAATCTAGAGCAGCTCTTGTAGCAGTTTTGACACTTTTCATTGACACATTGCTAACAAGTCGCAACTTTCGAGAAATGGTGTTCGTTAATTCCTGCCAAAAGAGATAGGGCCTCATTTGAGTCACGTACGTCTAATAGGCAGTCACAAAATATACCGGGTAATGTGTGGTGCACTTGGCAGTGCGCATAGTTTGGTCTGTACCCATGGTCCTTTAGGTTAGCGTGAATTGAACGCCCAGATAAATCCTGTGCAGCACACTAGCTTGCCGGAAGGCGAAAAGTCATTTTTCGGTCTGTTTTCCTTGACGTATGCTCCATTGATCTGGTTGCAACCGATAAGTAGCTGGGCATTTGCGCATAAGTTATCTACACATTGTGTTGCATTACTTCCCGAATACAGTACCTTGATGTCTATGGTGTCGCTGAATACTGCCACGCTTGCTTCACTATCGGCTAGTTCATTGCCAACAAAGTCACCGTCTCCAGCAACCCATTAGAATGTGATAAAGTGACGACTTCTACGTATTAGGTTGAATGGTTGGATGAGTTCGAATGCCAATAAATAATATTGGCCTCTTCTTCAGAAAACAATCATAGCCTGAAGCGCTGATTTTGCATCAGAATAAATCGTTTTTTCACGCAATTTTAGGTCGTTTGCGATTTGCGTAGCATTCTCGATAGCAACAACTTCTGCAGCTGTTCATGATAATCTGTGATCTAGCTAGCACTGCAGTGTCTGCTGGGGGCTTGTCTGGTTTTTACCAATTTGTTTGATATGTTGACATCGCTAATTCTTCCAAGGGTGATAACGGCAACCTTAAGGAAACTTCCCATAATTTCTCGTGCCATGGTCCCCTATATGAACAAGATCTCTGCTCTGTCCACTCGGTGACGTCCCCTTTGCTGAGAGAATAGTCTAGTGACAACGATCTTGGGTACAATATTTCAAAAAGTCACATATGTCCTCCTAAAGTATTTGAAAGCAATACCGCTAAGGCGTCACTGAGTGACCGTCTCTGGAACACCTGGCTGTGCCAGTAGTCCCCAAAGTGGCTCTCCTTTTTTTTCTCTCGTTCAGTTCCTTATTTTCCACTTCTCACGCAACTCAGTAAACTGGACATATTCTATTTCACCTTTGCTTCATTGTTATTTTCATTTTTTGCTCTGTAGCTGTTTGGACAACGCTGTTTCCTTTTTAAGTAGATTTAGTTCGAAGGGTATCCTTCTTTTTTAGTCGTCAAGTGGCAATTCCGCCATGGTAATAAACGCTGAGCATGCAGTACTTCGATGAGAAAAAGGTTACCACACACAATAAAAGTCTGTCAATTGCACGCATTACCTTCTCATTACAGAGAAGCATGAATAAATATTTTGCTGCGTTGCAGTCTTCGGTGTTTGTATTACAATTCGTTCCACCTGTGTGACTGTTCGGAAAAATATCCAGCCAGATATTACCAACTCGTGGTGTGTTAACACCCCTCTTCTTTTGTGCAGTTGCTGCAGTATGCTATTCGAACATCAAAATACGATTGTGTGAAGAAGATAGCACACTTGCCAAAGGAAATTTGATGAGTGGTCCTTTGGGCGGGCGCCCTCTCTGAAAACAGATATATAGAAAATTAAGATTTAGGGGATATTCAGCACAATGTTACATGAATATTTGCCTCTGCATTGATGTTTTTATGCAGTGAACGGCAACTGCGTCTAAGCAACATTGTACTGAAGTCCGATTGCCCAATTGGAGCTTATTTGGGTGCCCTTTAGGTTTGCCGATAGCGCACCTTTAAAGCATAGTACGAGTTAAGTGTGAAGCATTTCTTATCGAACTTGCGCAGAATATAGCGTATCTATCTATCTATCTATATATCTATCTATATATCTATCTATCTATCTATCTATCCATCCGCCCACGTCTTGGTAATCCCTCAGCCGTGACGTTTATGGTATCTATGCCGTCTTTCTTATGCCGTGTTTTAAGTGTACGAAGAACATAAATAAGAGATCACCGTTTAAAGATGATAACATGCACTTTATGATCAAGATGACTGACATGCCATTCTACTGTAGGTGTTCTCGCGGCTGCTTTGTTAACTTCACCACATACCAAAATACCATGGTGTGACTGCAGTATATGGAAAATTAGGTGACAGGTAGGAACCTGTATACCACAATACGCAAGTCTTCTTATGGCAAGACTTACACAAAATTGAATGCGTGTGCTAACGACTGTCTGAATTCACAAGAATATATATTAAATATATGTGCTCAGACAAATCATTACGACAAAGAATAATGTTATGTGTTAAGATATATGTCATAAAATATACGCTATGTGCTACAAGACCCACAGTCCATGTTATATTGCATCAGACATTTGAATTATACATATTGCGTGACTTGGTTCCATAAGAAACATAAACATGAAGTGGCAACAAAGAAATCATATGCATTTGCTACCTGGAATGATTTGCATGTCAAGCTCATTGTGTGGCAGAGGCTGGTTTCTTAGCTTGATATACACAAATATTGCAGTTGTTTGACATGCATTCATGCATAAAACTAATGACAGGTAGTAACCCCTAAAAATGACGACATGTATGTCATGAATGCCACGATTTGCATGCTTCGATCACGGTTCTAGAATGGCCATTTCACTAAGATGGTGGACACCAGAAATATTGTAGTGCCATCATCACCATCATCAGTTTTTCCATCACCGCGCCGCGTCTCTCGCGCAGCTGGCGCGAGCTCGAGCTAGCGCCAGCTGCGCGAGATTTAGAACGAGCTTCTGGCCTGGCGGTTTGGGACGCTGGTAGCCGACGTGGCTCCGCTTCAGGCCTGCAATAAAGTGGCGAGAGATCGGCACGGCCCCATCGGCCGCCTTCGACGTCGTCTCACTTCTCTTCTTCTCTCGCCGCTACATTCTCTCGCCGCGCATATTATTGTGCAGTCGGGCATTATGAATAGCCCAAGTAACAAGTGCTAAGAGCAAAATCAAAGCAGGTATTTCTTTTGCGGCATGACTCACGTAGTACTACCATTATATATGTTCAGCGGGTTCTATAACTGTACATAACGTGATCAATAACAATCGATCTTGCATGTACATATTAAAATAGACGTTTGAGTAGCCCAGATTGTGGTACACTGTACTATTGGCGTCAAATGAAACCCGAACAGCGGAGCGCGTGTTTGAAGCATTAGAAAAAGTATATTGCCGGCCGTCCAGACATCACGATGGACAGGCGTGCACATCCGGTTTGGCAGCACTGCGTGAGCCACCTAGAGTGCATTATCTCCATTTCTGCCCAAGTTTTCATATGGTTATAATGGTGGCCATTGTGGGCATGCCAACCGCTTTTGATCATATCACTCGCAATTCCTTGCTTTTACTTCAGCGTCGCAGTGCACTCAATCTGTTGGCAAGACAAAACAAAAAGAGATATATCATCGGCTTGCAGTTGATTTGCAAACGTTCGTGGTATTTCGTTCGCCAGTGCTGCTTCACTTGCATCTTCTTTACAGAGACCGACCGGAAAAGGCTTCACTTTAACTGTAAATGCCGAGCGTTTCTTTGGAACAGAGAGCGCAAATTGTTTCGCTTTACCGGCACGAAGTGAAACCGCGTGAAATCGCCAGCATTATGAACAGATTTTTTTCTACTATAAATAGAATTTGGCAGGCATTTTGTGAGTATGGACTTCGCGATGACAAACCGTAATACAATACTCGCCATCGGCAGTCACCCTCTGTATTTTTTTTTGTTCCTTTCAAATAACATTACCATACCTGGAACACAAGCAGAAATATTGCACTATAGACATCTATTGGGGATTGCGCCGTGCTGCCACACCGGATGTGCGGGCCTGTCTGTGTCAATGACTAATGAACGGCGCGCACTAAGCCATTGATAAGACTTGTACCACGTGCTCCGCTGTTCCCGTTTCATTTAATGCCGATAGTACATGCATGCATGACAAATTTGTGTTAGTGAAATACATAACAAGGCATGGATGACATAATTTGCCTCAAAGCCTAGTAAGGTGGTGTATGAAGCTTTTTGCTAGCTTCTTTGCATCACATGACTTCTCACCGTGAGCGAAATCTGCCGGATAAATTAACTGTTATGCTAGTGAACCTTTCGATAGTGCCCATTCCACTGTAATAATTCAGATTTATTAGAGTTTGATTAGAGCTGCTGAGGCCTGTATGAGCGATGAAGTTCATGTTTTCTGAAGTGTGGGCCGCACTCTATGAATTAGAGATAGATATGTTGGGTAACCACAGTGCAATGTTGTTGCATGAAAAGTGTGCCGAACAGACCATGCCGGGTTTATTTTGTTCATACACTATCCCCTCTTGATGAAAGAGAATCTATTTTTGTGCACATCCATCTGCGGCTTGAAATGATGTAGTTTTGAATAACCTGGAATTAGCCCCGCCGCGGTGGCCTAGTGGCTTAGGTACTCGGCTGCTGACCCGCAGGTCGCGGGATTGAATCCCGGTGGCGGCGGCTGCATTCCCGATGAAGGCGGAAATGTTGTAGGCCCGTGTGCTCAGAATTGGGCGCACGTTATGAACCCCAGGTGATCCAAATTTCTGGAGCCCTCCACTACGGGATCTCTCATAATGATATGGTGATTTTGGGCCGTTAGACCCCACATATCAATCAATCATTACTCTTGAAATGTCAGGCATATACTTTGAAAGCAGTCTTTTGTTTATCATGTTGCGTTTATCTTAAGGTGCCGAAGTTTCCGACGCCTATTCAAATGATTAGGCCAACCTAAGCCCAACAACAGCACACTACCACCACCACAGTCTAATGGGAATCAACATTTTGACAGGTGAACGTTGCTGACTGTCATTTTATCTGTTCGCTTGCTCTACTTTGACGGGATAAAATACGAAAATACTGCAAAGATCACCATGTTACTAAAGTTTCACAAATTATCTCTGTTTGTCATGAAGGTTTAAATTCCTCGCCAGATGACAATTTTTTTCACGAAATGAATTTGGGCCAATAGAACTAAAATTTCTTTATGGGGCGAATCTCTCTTCGGGAAGAAAGACGCTCAAATCACAAGCTACCACTGCTCTGCGTTTATCATGACGAGCTCGAGCAAGAGTCGTCCATAATCTGCTCATCTCTTAAAAGTGTCTGTTCAAATACATGACTTATGACATCGTCTAGCGTTTACTGTTGAGCTGACATTTGGTATTAAATTTATATCGTTTCCAACGTCATCGGTGCAGTCAAAAAAATATTTCATAACAATCGCGCTGATTCCGAGCGTTGTGGTGTTGTCTGTGGCAATTGATAACTGTGCGTGAGAAGTAGGATCACGCTAAAGTACAAGAAATAAGCACACGTATGAATGTACGTGCAGTACCTTTTCCGAACAATAAAATGAGCAAAGATTCAATTGAAGTAAAAAGTACTTGCCCCTCTTCTAACAGGACTAGACGGCTTTGCAGGACTTGCGGGGGATCCAGGCTAAAACGAGTACATCGAGGTGATCACAAAAAAAAGTGACGCATGTAACTTCAAACAACGCATAATGTCATTAAAAAACATGAAACAGCAGCATTAATTGTCAAAAGTCTAAGCAAATAAAATGCAGAAAGTGGAGTGCTGCGTGCTATCTGTTTGGTTACTTTTTGGCCAGTCTAACTTTAGCGTTAACTTGATCCACGCCAAGACAGAATTCAGTATTATTTTGAATTGCCGTGCAATAAAAGCTACTCCTGCTTCCGTATTTGCAATGCCCATGGCCGATAGGCGGCGCGCCGTGCAATTAAAGGTGGCTGCGGAGGGATGATCAACTCGTGAACTGGCATAAAAAAGGAGATGACGCGCGGACGTACTCCCCGTGCCGCTTTCGCGGGATAAACTCTTGATCGTCGAATGAATGTATATCAGATCAAAGTTCTTTCCCAACCGATAGAAACTGCTGAATTTCGCTACCCCATTTGTCGCCGCAGTGCAATGGGGTGGTGTTCTCAGCTGAACGACCGTGTATCAACCATGTTTTGCGTAATCCTATGCATGGTACAGAAAACTCAGCGAACTAGAATTCACGTATGAACTGAACGGCACTCCGAGCTAATTCGTCCTGAGCCTGTCTGTTAGATTTGGCGCTGTAGTAGGCCACTAGCGAATAGCGCATCGTCGCGGCTGTGCAGGAACGAATGTTTAACGTAGCGATGGTTTACAAACATATTACACCGTCATTACTTACGCTGTTAGCATCATGTAGTTGCTTCTTCAACAAAACAACAACACACACATTGTCATTTAGTAGCACTTCTGTCACAGCCATGATCAGACTGATCAGAACGCCATGATCAGAACAGTGCGCAGTTCCCTGTAGTACGATGCTGCCGGTTTCATCAGCGCAATAGAAACAAGAATATCGAAACGAATACACGCGTACACCTTTCGCAAAGTCAACATTATCAAAATTGGTTGAACAAGAACGTCATTCGGACGGCAGCAGTGTAGTGCAGGAGAAGTTAGCGTGAATTGTAGCAGTGACTTCATATTTTCTTGCTCTAACCATTTCGCTTCACTGGTCGAGCTCGTGCGTGTTGGCGGCGTGTGGCGCTTTGTAATATACATTGTAATTGGGATGCATTCAACGCACAAGAAAAAGTATACGCTTTTATTTTGAGCTCGCTGAAGGATATTATACAATAAATGCAATCGAAGTGACTTAAGAGCGTAAAAAAACGGTAACGCATGACGGGACGCCAAGTGCAGCTCTCTGCTCGTGAGCTAGCAGCCGATCGGTCATCGGTGCTATCACTCTCAGCACGTTGTCAACCATCTCCGTCCAGTGAAACATCCTCGACGTCAAGACGGTTTCTTTTAACATCAATGCTGAAAGTAATGTGAGGAATTCTCTCCGCCAAACGACTTTGATAGCACCAACAACGCGTCATTCTCGACACACAACACCCACACGGCGTCGTTTATCACGTTTATATTGTTACGTGATTTCGTCTGACTGAAAGAGGGCATAGTGGGGCATACCCAAGGAAGGTGCCTCGGACTGAGAGTAAAGAAGTGGACGGTGTGAGTGAGCTGCGTTGTGTCTGCGGACCGACAACTGTTATTTTCCACGTAACATTTTGGTGGAAGTGCTGGGTGCTCTTCTGACAACGGAGCTACGCAGTGGACGCCTCCTTAAGTCTGCTACCATGGCTCCGGGTGAGGATACGGCTTCGCCACCTACCTCAGCAACGACAGCAACCCGGTACGTCGCCCTAACGCAACCCCGTGATCCCGGTACCTTTACTGGAGAGGACAACGTGAATGTGGACAAGTGGCTTAGCATGTACGAGCGCATCAGCAAGCAATATGGCTGGGACCCAACCGTTATGCTTGCGAATGTCATTTTCTATCTTGACAAGACCCCTCGCACCTGGTTTGAGACCCACGAGCACGAAATCACAAGCTGGGAAATGTTTAAACAACAGCTCCGCGACCTTTTTGGCAACCCGTTTGGTCAACAACTTGATGCCCGAAAGCAATTGGCTGTCCGTACACAGACGTCCACTGAGCCCTACTTGACTTATATTCAAGACGTCTTAGCGTTGTGTCAAAGGGCCGATCCCAACATGACTGAGGCCGACAAGATTTCGCACGTGTTAAAAGGAATCGCCGACGATGCGTTCAGTCTACTTGTATTCACCAACGTAACGACCATGGACGCCGTGATCAAAGAGTGCCGCCCTCTCGAGCTGGCGAAGAGTCGACGCATTTTGCAGCAGTTTCAGCGCCTACCCAACACCGCGGCAACGTCGTCTTGCGAAGCCACTCCTTGTCATCCGTCTACAACCGACGACGTGACGCGCATCGTCCGACGTGAACTCGAGGCCGCTTACCCGGCTGCCAACAAACCGACGTTGCCCGACGCCTCAACGCCAGCTGTCGCCTTGATCCAGGCTGTTGTCCGCCAGGAATTTGCTAACCTTGGCATCCTGTCCACTGCATCCACACTGGATAATACTGGCCCCTCGATAGCTTCTGTGGACATGAGACGTCGCCGTCCGTACTCTATCCGAACCAGGAACCCGTCTGAATGGCGAACAGCTGATGATAAGCCAATTTGCTTCCGCTGTGGTCGCGCAGGACACATCGCTCGTTACTGCCGCAGCCAATGGCCATCTATGTCTTCTGGCTCGTACTCCGCTTACAGTAACTCATTCCGTCCACCAAACCACCGTTATCCGACCTGCACCGAGTCTACAGCATTTTCTGCCCCTGAGGACTACGGCCACCGTGCCCCGTCGTCGCCACCGCCTCAAAGCCGCCCTTCTCGTTCAAACACGCGTCGCCGCTCTCCCTCGCCATCGTTCAACCGCCGCGCGTCCCCGGAAAACTAGGCTGCGCAGCTTCTGGAGGTGAAGCTGCCCTGTCGACCTTACCCAAAAATCCTCTGTTGCCCTTACGTTTGAACCGGAACACCCTAGAAGTATATGTTGATGGTACACCTGTTGAAGCTTTGATAGATACGGGCGCTCACGTCTGTATTATGAGTTCGCGTTTTCGTCGTCGCATGAAGAAGGTCCTCACGCCCCCCTTGACCAGTGTCGTCCAAGTTGCAGATGGTGCAAAAGTCCCTGTCGTCGGTATGTGCACAGCTCAACTTACCGTAGCCGGTCATCAAGTGGTCGTCCTTTTTACCGTGCTTGAAACATGTCCCCACGACCTCATACTAGGCCTCGATTTCCTTGCCGCCAATTCTGCTCTGATTGATTGCTCCGCTGGTGTGCTCCGCCTTGAACTGCCACAAATCAGTGCCGCCCCGTACCAACCTACATGCCGATTACAATGCAGCGATTTTGTTCGCCTGCCCTCGAAAACTGTGACGTACGTCGATTTTCTGTGCTCACCAGCTGTGCCCGACGGTGACTATTACGCTACGCTTCTCACCGACGTACTCCTTGCGCACAATGTTGCAGTGCCCTATACGGTGCTCAGCATAGCAGATAACAAAACTTGTCTACCTCTTGTCAATTTCGGCTACATGAATCATGTGCTTCCACAAGGCATTTCTGTGGCCCACCTGTGTCCGTTGCTCGATTCACAAATTGAAGTGCTTGCCTTAGACACACTTGCTTCACCGCAGCGCACATCACTCGCAACACATTCGGGCAGCCGTCAAATTGTAGACATGATCGCCACAGATCTTCCGCCTCCGCAAGTTGAAGCCCTACAACATCTTCTCGAGGCCTACCAGGATATTTTCGATTTTGGTGACCGACCTCTTGGGCAGACGTCCTTTGTCCAGCATCGCATACACACAGGTGATGCCAACCCTGTTCACCGCCGTCCCTACAGAGTGTCTGCTTTTGAGCGGAGCATAATTCAGAAGGAGGTGAACAAGATGCTAGCGAAGGACATTATTGAACCATCCTCCAGTCCCTGGGCATCCCCGGTGGTATTAGTTAAAAAGAAGGACGGATTGTGGCGATTTTGTGTGGACTATCGCCATCTTAACAACATCACCAAGAAAGACGCATACCCTCTGCCCCGCATTGATGACGCTCTTGATTGCCTCCATGGTGCCGCCTACTTTTCTTCCATCGATCTTCGTTCTGGTTATTGGCAGATTGCCGTGGACCCCATGGACCGAGAGAAGACGGCTTTTGTAACACCCGATGGCCTCTATCAATTCAAAGTCATGCCTTTCGGCTTATGTAATGCCCCCGCCACCTTTGAACGAATGATGGACTCCCTGCTCCATGGATTCAAGTGGTCTACGTGTCTTTGTTATCTGGATGACGTGATTGTGTTTGCTCCCACTTTTGAAGCGCACCTTGAGAGACTGTCAAAAATTCTTGATGTATTCCGTCTCGCCGGCCTTCAGCTGAATTCATCTAAGTGCCGGTTTGGTCGCCGTCGCATTACAATACTTGGACATATTGTTGACGCTTACGGTGTACAGCCTGACCCAGAAAAAGTTCGAGCTGTGAAGGACTTTCCTGTGCCGAAAACCGCCAAAGATGTCCGCAGCTTTGTGGGGCTCTGCTCCTATTTTCGGCGGTTCATCAAGAACTTCGCGGAAATCGCTCGGCCCCTAACAGATTTACTCAAACCGGATGAGACGTTTACCTGGGGTCCCTCGCAAGCAGCAGCATTTTCCGACCTGACCACTTGGCTCACTTCTTCTCCTATGCTGGCTCACCTCGACCCTACGGCACCGACGGAAGTGCGCACCGATGCCAGCGGTTACGGAATAGGCGCCTTGTTGGCTCAGCGACAACGTGGGCAGCATCGCGTGATAGCTTATGCCAGCAGGCTGCTGTCCACCTCGGAGCGTAATTATTCCATCACAGAGCGCGAATGCCTAGCGCTGGTGTGGGCAGTCGCGAAATTTCGCCCTTACTTATACGGCCGACCATTTATAGTTCTTACCGACCACCACGCTCTCTGCTGGCTCGCCTCCCTCAAAGATCCCACAGGTCGTCTCGCCCGCTGGGCACTCCGCCTCCAGGAGTATTCTTACACCGTAGTGTACAAATCAGGAAAACTGCACAAAGATGTGGATTGTCTGTCACGCTACCCTGTGGCCGACTGCGATCCTACGAGCACTGATTCTGTGGGCTGCGTCCTTTCCACCTCCCAGCTGCTTCATCTCGGGGACGAGCAGCGTCGCGATCCGGATATCAGCCGCCTAATACAACAGCTCGAATCTTCTCCGCAAGACGCTTCCGTTCGCATGTTTACCTTAAAGGACGACACCTTATATCGGCGTAATTTATCGCCCCATGGTCACGACCTACTTCTGGTCATACCCAAGCACCTGCGTTCTACAGTCCTACGCGAGCTCCATGACGCGCCAACCGCGGGTCACCTTGGTGTCTCTCGCACATATGACCGTGTACGCCGCCGCTTCTACTGGCCTGGCCTTTCACGTTCTGTACGTCGCTATGTCAACGCTTGTGAAATTTGCCAGCGTCGCAAAAAGCCGTCGAGACTACCTTCCGGATATCTTCAGCCCATCGACATCCCATCGGAGCCATTCTTCCGTGTTGGTTTGGACCTTCTCGGTCCCTTCCCAACATCCGCCTCCGGAAACAAGTGGGTCGCGGTGGCTACGGATAACGCGACCCGTTATGCAGTTACGCGAGCCATGCCAACAAGCTGCGCTACAGACGTCGCTGATTTTCTACTACGCGATCTCATTTTAGTGTATGGAGCCCCTCGTCAACTGCTGACAGACCGAGGCCGTACGTTCCTTTCGAAAGTGGTTGACGATATCCTGCGTTCCTGCTCTACCCAACATAAGCTCACGACATCGTACCACCCCCAGACAAACGGGCTTACAGAACGTTTAAACCGCACCTTGACAGACATGCTATCGAAATACGTCTCGGCCGACCATCGTGATTGGGACCTTGCACTACCCTACGTGACGTTCGCATACAATTCCTCCCGGCATGACACTGCCGGGTACTCGCCATTTTACCTTCTGTTTGGACGCGAACCAACATTGCCGTTGGATACCTTCCTGCCAGCCGCTGCGCAGTATACTTCTGAATATGCACGCGACGCTATTACCCGAGCTGACCATGCTCGTCAGCTTGCCCGCAGCAGATTAATGGCGTCCCAAGACTCGCAGAAGCATCGTTACGACGAGCGGCATCGCGACGAACACTTTCCAACAGGCTCCCTCGTTCTTCTTTGGTCCCCTACGCGACATGCAGGCCTGTCAGAAAAACTTCTCTCTCGTTTCACGGGCCCATACCGCGTGCTTAGACGAGTGACCGACACTACATATGAAATTGTCCCTGATAGTCCATCAACCTCTTCCGCTCTGCTGTCAAGGGACATCGTCCACGTATCAAGGCTCAAGCGTTACCATACTGCTCCTGCTGTGGCCCGTAAACTCGCCGGGTCGGCGCTTTTGGCGCCGGGGGTCGTGTTACGTGATTTCGTCTGACTGAAAGAGGGCATAGTGGGGCATACCCAAGGAAGGTGCCTCGGACTGAGAGTAAAGAAGTGGACGGTGTGAGTGAGCTGCGTTGTGTCTGCGGACCGACAACTGTTATTTTCCACGTAACAATATGGGGTTGTGGAGATCATTTCGCCACGACACATGGGTAGAAAAGAATCGCTTGCAGTGTGCTGCCATCTATCAATGAACGTAAAAAAAAACGGCACAGTGTAGGCTAAGGTTTGGCAGCCCTAATCGCGCGTCTGCGCTACTTTCCGTGTACAATGAATGCTATGGGCCGCAAGCACCACAAAAGCACTGACGAAACCTATAAGCACATAAAACAAGGCGAGTTTTAACTGAAATAGTCAGACGTCAAGTTTTAACTATCCAAAGTGAATGCACAAAAGCTCGCGAAGATAATATCTGTATTGTGCGGGTTGTAATCGAAAGCGGGAGTTGCCATGTATTTTCACAAAAAATTCGCGTCTCGCAAGAACGAATCAGCTCTATCGTTTCACGGATGGTCCAGTATATTCACTGATGCACAAAACACACAAAGTGGTTTGTGTTCGTTTCTTGCTAACGCGTTAACACTGCGGCAAGCACAGAGTTGTTATACTACGGCTACCACCGCTGAGTATATAGCATTAGGAGCGTCTGCCTACTGATCATCAATGAAAGGACAACCCTGAATTTCTCTAGGTGGCGTGACAGTGAATGAACATTGCGAATATTGTTAAGCTTGTTCGCGTTCCACCGAACTATATTCCAAGGGTCTTCTTCGACTTACGGTCGCGAATACTTTTTTTTGTGACCAATAAGAAAATAGGGGCACTGCTGTGCTCACTGCGTGGCCCCACAAGAGTTGAAAATGCGTACTGAGGTCAAACAGGGTTATCTGAAAATTACCAGATATTTTGGGAACTGCCAGTGGTTGTGCAAACAAAATTATCTGTTTCTTAGTTTTCGACTTGTTTTCAAACCAAAATTACATTTTTTGAAGTTTGAGTGTGTGAAAAAAATTTATTTAAAACGTAGTGTTTTATAGGCCTAATAAAATCAATTACTGCATTTTATATAAAAATATGGGGCAGAAACTGCAACATGCCTCCGTCACAGTAACTATAGCAAGTTACACCGGAGATGAAAACGCTACCGTTTCTCTTGAAAGGGAACGATGTGTAAATGCGAAACAGGGTGCGCTAACACTTACACGGGCGGCGGCTGACGCTGGTGCTCATCGCGGCGTTGCGCAGGAGAGAAACCTCTGTAGGCGCAAAGCACGCAGTGATAGACCGGTGTTTCTACTGGAACATGCCAATCGCTGCTAATTGGCGCTGAGAGATAGACGACTCCGATTGGACACAGATACCCGCAGTCCTTTTGTAGTTAGCATGGACGCTACGATTTTTGTTGTTCAACATCGCACAGAAATAATCTCCCACGCACACTACCTTGGAGATGAAGACCTAGGCACTATATATACGGTGTGCCTAGTGAACTGTCTTGCAGCGGAAGCAGTCGCTTTTTGCTACCAAGAAACTCGCTAGCAGGCATGGCGTGCGTCGCCGTTCCGCGGTCAGGAAAGGAGGGAGCGTAAAAAAGGTGGCGGGAAAGCATGCGCAATGGTGACGCAAACACCGTCGATACGCACAGTGGCTGCGACCCACTCAGTCGTTGCACTGCAAATCGTTCAGTAGAAAAAGGAGCTTGAGAGAGCGTGGCACAAATGTATAACCCGCTGTATGACTTCCCAGGCTTGTGGGTGGTGTAACAGCTTCGCTGATGTAGCTGTTGTAGCCGGGCAGCGAAAGATACTCTGCGCAAACATGTGACTCCTGGATGGCAAGGATGTCGTTGTGGAGCACGGGAAGAGTTTATGCGTGCTCTGCTTTACGGTGCCGCATTGAGCGGCAGTCACACTGTTGTATGCATGGCTCTCACTGAAGTTTGTCGCTGGTCACCACTAGTAAGTGCAACGTGAGTGGGCAGCGCTGCAGTGCCGAGCGGGTGAACGGGACAGCTAGTGGATTCAAAATCCATAGTAGATTTTATAGCCGCTGCAAAGACAGGGGTGATGGAGTCCTTCTCGCCACCAATACACAAGCACACGGACGCTGAATACAGGTGGTGTGCGTGTCGAATATGATCTGCCGGACACTACCAGGACAGTTCAGGAAGGAAAGGCTTATCTGAACAGTGCATCACGCATGCTCTGAACGCAAATAGGAGCTCTTGCCTCGCGCAAAGATGAGAATGTGGTGTATTGGCATAGCATGTAGAAGAGAAGCAGAGATAGTAACGCGCAGTTCATGAAGAGAGGGAAGGAGGGATGTTGCGAATGCGTACTGTGAGGGCGAACGCAAAAGCCCGTACCACGGAACATATCATCATCATCATCATCATCATCATCATCATCAGCCTGACTACGTCCACTGCAGAACAATGGCCTCTCCTATGTTCCGCCAGTTAGCCCGGTCCTGTGCTTGCTGCTGCCAATTTATACCCGCAAACTTCTCAATCTCATCTGCCCGCCTAAGCTTCTGTCTCCCCCTAACCCGCTTCCCTTCTCTGGGAATCCAGTTAGTTACCCTTAATGACCAGCGGTTATCCTGTCTACGCGCTACATGCTCGACCCTATCCTGTCTACGCGCTACATGCTCGACCCATGTCCATTTCTTCTTCTTGATTTCAGCTATGATATCCTTAACCCTTGTTTGTTCCCTACTCCACTCTGCTCTCTTCTTGTCTTTTAAGGTTACACCTACCATTTTTCTTGCCATTGCTCGCTGCGTCGTTTTCAATTTAAGCTGAAACCTCTTTATAAGTCTCCAGGTTTCTGCTCCATAGCTAAGTACCGGCAAGATACAGCTGTTATATACGTTCCTCTTGACGGATAGTGGCCATCTACCTGTCATAATTTGAGAGTGCTTGGCGAATGTGCTCCACCCCATTCTTATTCTTCTAGTTACTTCAATCTCTCGCGGCGATGACGCAGTGGTTAGAGCATCCGCCTCGCATGCGAGAGGTCCGTGGTTCAAACCCCGGTGCCGCGCAATTCCCAACCGGATTTAAAAAAAATTCGCGTGTTGATGGAACTGCATTAAGAGGTCTTGGGTGCGGCCTCACCGGCAACCACCGCCGGGAACGCACTCCCTCACCAGAGAAGGATTGGCCACCCTTGAACAGTATCTGGCCACTACCTCCCACATGCATACGCGGAACATATATACCGGAGCAATAGTTAATTTCAATATTATTATTCCGAGGGAAACGGGACGCGCCGCAACCATATTCATGACTCAAACTGAGCGCTCGCCACTTAGCGACCGCGCCTAGAAATTGCGCTAGCAGAGTTAATTATGAAAAGAGATATCTTAACATGTTCAGTGCGTTGAGAAGCGGCTGCACAGTTCCTTTATTTTCACCATGACGTATGCATGAGCCCGCAAGAGAAGAAAGCGATATCCAAATACATTTGCAGTGTGCCGCAATGCTTGGCATTGCGGTGCAAAGATAAAAACTACCGTATCGTTCTGTCACTTCTCGAAGGTTGCAAACAACGCGCAACAAAGAACAGCGTAAATCAGAAACTTACGCGTTGTAAAGAACGGGACGCACACTATGGTAGTTTGTTCCAGTCGATTCGCTCGTGATGACCTCATTCTCCTCGATGAGAGCACCCTTACTTAGCGTGTGTGAATTCTTATCACTATTCGGGCATTTCTAAGCACAGAGTATATTTTCGTATATATAAAAAAAGGGCTTTAGGAAATTTGATTTGTTATATGTGTGACTGTATTTTTTGGCACATGGTTATTTTTTGCGCAAATCGCAGCCCAAGCCAATCTCAAATTAGGCTGCTGTAATCTTTTCCGAATATTTTTGATTTCGCATGTGTTAATATACACGCACACGTACGTGCGAGCGATAGTCCCGCGTGGCTGGCGTGCGTGTATGTATGTTCGTGCGCATACATAATATGTTTATGTATTTGTAGCGTGAGTAGTGTGCATTTGTATATCTGCTTTGAATATCAACTACTCCCAACACAAATAAGCGAGTGTTCGGACGCACATGACCCTATTTATTTGATACCCAATAACATGGATTGCGAACAAAAAGAAAGGAGCACTCTTATTCCGATAAGAACTGTGATTCACCCTGTTTAAAGACACACTGGTCCCAGGCCTAACTCCTTTCAGTAATAAAGTGAACGGCATGCACGTTTAGCCTTTTACGGGACAACGGACCCCACTAGAATACATGCGATTGAGAGCACGAGCAGAAAGACAGAGTTACTTTGAATGTCGTTACGGTTTTGCCTGTAGAAGGGCAGCAACATAGCGCACAAGTGCTTGCAGCTTTAAGAAAGGCCCGCTACACATGATCAGTTGCCTTCTTCCACATCGAAATCGCAAGACAGGTTTTCCGACTTCAAATAAATTTCTTGCGGTTCAACGAAGAGGCTCACGTTTACACGCACAGCGCAACTATTTCCGCTTTGCTGCTGATGAAATCGTATGTGCATAATGAAATGACGTCCGTGGCCAGCAACCTTTCAACACTGTGATTCAACACCTGTGATCAAAAACTTCAGCACAGTGCCAAGCGAAAATACCGCGTTGAGCCGCTTACACCCAGCCATCTCAGTTTTTCCTACAAGTATTTCCAGAACACGGAGTGTTTTGTGGAGTTGCGAAGAGTGCTAGACAATATGGCAGGGTTCGGGTAGACACGCATGCCTGTCAATGCACTGATGTACCATGACAGTTACAAAGCAAGCTGAGTCAAGTGCCAGAAAACATGAATATTTTTAAGTGAGACTTGTAGAACTTGTGCTCAATAAGATCTCCCAGGCCTTTCACAGAAAAAAAAAACAATGCTTTGTACGTGTGACACACCAAAACATTAGCAATCCCGCTATCATTGTAGAGCCACACAGAAGTGCAAACAATGATTGGCTCTAAAGCGTTACCTTGTTACCATAAGACAGAGAAAAAAAGAAAAAAAAATGGGTGGCCAAAACTTTCTATGGACCTTTCTTGACAGGGGTATGCCCTCTACAACCTTGCGCGTCGGCGAAAATTAGTTGAATGTCACCATAATTTCAATACTGCAGCGGATCATACAGCATGGTTTGCATCTAACGTTTGATCTAGATAGTGATATACAGTGTTCGGGGTCATGGAGTGAGACATGATCATGCTGTTGTGTTGAACCAGCACACCTTGTTTACTAGCTTGAAAAATGGGTTAATTTTTTTATGCCTGCCCACGCTGACGACTGACACGCAGCTCCACCACGTGCATCAAAGCTTGGTCTGCATAATCATTCTTTATGACACTTTCCGGCCTTCCTCTTCCAAGCACATTCTATGAGGCTGAATATAGATTATGCGCGTACGCTTGCACAAGTAAACATTATTGAAGAAGAGAATGTGGATGCAATGTTTTAAACACGTAAAAACCTGTGACAGCTGCGCAAAGCTATCTCTCGCTGAAATTTCATCAATAAATTAAGATGCTTATTATAAGGCTAGAAGGCTTGTATACCTTATTCCATAGACCATTTCAGTAAAACCGGTTATAGTACACAAGACATCGAGCGCACTACATGTGACCTTAAAGCACATAACGTGTCTATCCACATCAGGGACGCATATAAACACGCTGGTTGAAGTGAATCCTAAATGAAGAGAGAGCAAATTCTAAACCACATGGGAAAGTACACCATGAAAGAATAGCTTGAAAACTCCGTACTTCGAGTTATCATTCATATAGGTATAGTGCATGATGAACACGACACAGCCTTGAGGGACACACACAGCGCTACTTTGCAACTAATGTTTTATTTGCTATCACACGTGCTGCTTGTGGTCGCAAATGAAACATTCATTGCAAGTTAGCGTGCGTGTGTGTGCGTGCGTGCGTTAGTGTACGTGCGTTTGTGTGCGTTTGAGTGTGTGTGTGTGTGTGTGTGCGTGTGTGTGTGTGTGTGCGTGTCTGTGTGTGTGTGTGTGTGTGTGTGTGTGTGTGTGTGTGCCTTTCTTCTATTCTTGTCGTGGTGCGCTGTACTAATATAAATGATGAGCCTCAACCAACTAGCCCGGCAACGTGCCTTAGTAAGTTTGAGTTACCTAACATGCTACTTCATAAGGAGCATACGAATTCGCCATCTTTTATTAGAGATTGCTTCGTTACTACAGAGCTTGTCGCATGAATACTTCAGCCCTGTCTTATTGATAGGCACAACTTCAAAAAGATTACGCCACTGCTCTTAAAGTGCCAACGCCGGTCCACAGCACCAGAGCTAGAAGACAGTGTCTTCAGGAGAACGTGATCAAGTAAGGAAATTGTTCACGTACAGCTGTGCGACGAAAGCGCTTATATGAGTCCAATAGCCCGTAATGTCAACTAATGTGTGCGAAGAAGGAATACTGATTTCGCTTTAATGGACTGGTTTTCGTCACTAAAAGACTTGCGAATTAAAACTTGCACAAACCTCCAACACCCAAATAAACGCAACGTTAAACTGGCCTAACACTATCTGTATATTTAGACACTAGGCTTCAAGACAGGTTATGGGCGACAGAGAAGTGACTGGCATTTAAATAAAACCGCGTTCTTTGCAGCCCATGGCTTTTTAAGTTCTACAAGACTGGGCTTTTCCGTGTACCAGTGACATCCTTCGCGTAGTGATATGCGTAATATGAGAGGCTCACCTCATGTCCCCAGAAGGCGCCATTGGAATTGTAAGAGTGCCTTCAGAAAGGCCAAGTCACGTAGCATACATGAATTAGATGTAAAATTGAATATGTCAGTTCACCATAGCGCATTGTTCCGTCATCTTCCGTTGTGCTTTTCCGCTCAATTTTTGTATTGCTGACGTATTCACATAGGTATAACAAGCACAATGTTGGTTTCATTGTTTTTGTTTCCTGTGATGTTGTGATTGGAGTTTTCACTCGGCACCAGTTATTCATTATATAGCAAGTAAATTTACCATCACATATCACAATACTTGCATTGTGAAAAACACTTGCCTGACTTTGCCCAGAATCAGAGCTTGAAGATCCAGACTACAAAAAAGTAGAATGCAACAATTAACAACAAATATTTCAAGCGCACGATTTCACGCATTGAAGCTAATTGTCGTCCAGCCGTAAAGATTGTGTAGTTACCGATGTTTGTGAAAAATACGTTTCTTTTACCCGGTACATCTGGCGGCATTTTGGCAAAAAGACAAAAATTGAGTAGAACCATTGTACGCATTTTTATTGCGGCTAAAATATTAGTTTATGGTCATCTTGTAGTGTTCTTGCGCTTTGAGATGAGTTTGCTAAAATTGATGTGAGCTTGCCCGCAACAAACCGCATTAAGGCTTCATAATTTGTACAGTGGGTCATGCCTTAGTTTTGCAGTGTTGTTTTCTATATTTTAATTTTCTCGTGCAAGGAACTTGGTATCCGTCTCATTTTCTCAACCGCAGTTTCTATTGCTTTATTTAGACATATGTTTTGTTTCTATGATCACTAGGGGTATGTGGTACAAATCAGCCTTTTTTATTCTATATTTCACTACACCAAGGACGTTACTCCACAATTCTTTCAGAAGCGTCTACGTTTAAAATGTGAATATGTGCTCGGTAAATTGAACAGTAATATGGCTGGCGCTGGAGCTTAAATATTAGAAGAAAGAAACACTTATTTTTAGCTCACATTGTCTGTTTCTTGTAGCAAAAATTTATCTTTTCGTCGACTATTCTTTGCTAACAATTATACAAAAGCTGTTGTTAACAACGTTTCCTCACTCTGTCTGGCGCGGTAGCACATCGCCTCATACAAATAGCTATAGATTGTCAGTGAGCTTCTCCTCACTCAGTCACATGTGGTGCATGTGGTTTCAAACGCGTACAAGGCAGTTGCTATATAGCACTTTCTTCGAGAATGAGATACTCACGTCGGCTTCATTCAAGCAAGATATTTACCAAAGTTGGAGAATGACTAACCCTTTGAGTCCTCGAACCGAGCCCAAGCTGAAAAGAGCACAACCCGAAACCCACGCATTATTCTACAACCTTTAAATTCACATATAGTACGAATGAAAGTTTATTCAAGTGAAGTATTTATAAAAAGGGAGTAGCAACAATGAAATCAACAAGATTGTGAAGAGCCGATTACCAGGGGTAAGCAATATTATTGAAGACATCCAATTCCTAATATGATTTGTGGTGTAAGAGCCTAACCACTTAAGACAAGGTGTTCTCCTGCCTTTATCCGGAAGCGTTCTGATAATGTGAGACACTGATGTGTTAAATTTGCAAGTTTCTTGATGCGTATACTATTTCACAAAATATTATAGCCACAATTACGCCATTGTTGCATACACTTGGTTATGATTATATCTTCGTGTATGCTTCAATCTTTTTTCTTCAACGGAAACATATTTTTTATATTACAAGCGGTAACATGCTTTTTAACAGCTGAGGTGCCTTTATCAGCACGATATATCTCCGAAGGCGAGGAGAGTGGTTTACGAGCGTTCAACACTTTTATTGTTGTTTTCATTGAAAATTATTGCTAGTTTGTGGTAATAAAATTATATTTACATGCATTTACTCTCGCGTTTTTCATACTGGTAACCTATAAAAGTCAGGAGATTGTTTCGTAAGGCGCTGACGCATTCTGCCTCACTAACCTGATGCCACAAATTGCTCATCGGCTGAAACCGTGTGAACCACGCTTTCAGGGTATAAAGATAGAAAAGAGCCAAGAATGAACACCTCGAGAGCTTATTTTATTGTTTCAGAAACAAAATAATAACTGTGTGAATATTGAGTGAGCAATTATTGACGAAATCATTTCAATCATAAAATTGTTTCTTTCCAACTGGCTGACGCACTACGCTGATGAGAAGATGTATATGTGACTCCAAAACTTATAACTCGGTCTATTTTCTGGGTATTTTTAATGGAAACATTCTCGCACGTGTCCCCATAACTACCCTGCCTTCGTCTTTTTAATTACGAAGCATTTCTTTGCGAACTTCAGCGACATTGAGCCTATCTATCTATCTATCTATCTATCTATCTATATATCTATTTATCTATCTATCTATCTATCTTTCTATCTATCTATCTATCTATCTATCTATCTATCTATCAAGACACGTACGACTTTTAGCTCTCCTGGGCGTTTGGATAACGATACCAATACCAAACATGTGCCATAAATTGACTGTATAACAAGCATATTTCACTAGTCATAAAAGAAAGTCATAATATCTCTGTCATGATTGTCACGATTTTCAATTCATGATCTTGCTGCTCATGCCGTGGTTTCGTGCACATGACATGTAAAACTGGTATGGTATGAAATGATTGCATGGCGAACACAAGCGACAGACCATAACATGAAAATCATTACATGCGTTTCATGAAACAACAAGACTACATGCCACGCTCTTGATGAGCTCGGGGCCATTTCGCTAGCTTCACATGTAGCAAATTTGCAAATATGATACGTAAATAGGTGACAAAGGTATGTAACTGGTGCAAACATGATTATCATGACATGCGTAAAACATGACTACATGGCACGCTCATGATGCAGTGGCAGCCGTTTTGCTATCTTCCCTTATACCAAATTTCGTATCACGAAAGATGAATGGATGACGAAGTATGAGACTAGTGCCGACATGATAAACATGGCATCCGTGTCACGTAACAACATGACTTCATGCTACGTTCATAATGCGCTCGTGGCCGTTTCGCTAACTTCACATGTACAAAATTTGGTATTACTTGACGCGAATGGACGACATGTAAATCAAACATCCGAACATGATAAACACGACATGCGTTTCATGTTACTACTTGACTACGTGCCACACTCGTAATGTGCTCGCGGCCATTTCGCTAGCTTCACATATGCCAAATTTAGTATTACGTGACGTCAATAGATGACGAAGATATGTGACTGGTGCTAACATGATAATCATTAGATGCGTGTCATGTGAGAGCATGACTACATACTACACTCAAGGCGTGAAAACATATTGACGTGACCCGGCGCGCGAGCGCCACCGTTCGTTTCGTTCCGTCACGCTGGCGATGACACGCCAGGCAACTATCTGCCTGCCATATACTCGCAAGCGCACTTCGTCCTGTGTTGCTTTGACGCATTGGCGTTCAGCACGTCCAGCACCCCTCCGTCACGAAAAGAGGCAAACGCAGTGTGGTCTTATAACGCATCGGCTTGAAAGGCAGCCTGTGGCACTTCGCGCTCGTTGCCATCGGGCCGTGCCGACGGACGCTGGTTGCGCCGGTCGCGACTGGCATTATACTATAAACTGCTCGCGTTTTCCTATCGCGGCGTCGCTCTCCCCAGCGTGAGCGAGCTACAACGTTACGTTGGAGTATATTGGGTGCTTCACGATGCACTCGCGGCCATTTCGATAGCTCCACATGTACCAGACTTGGGGTTAAGTAAAGTCTATGAATGAGAAGGTATGTGATTGTTGCAGTTATGATAGTAATACCACGCGTGTCATGTAAGAACATGACAAAATACCACGCTAATAGCGTGCTGGCACCCTTTCGGAGCTCCACATAACAAATTTAACATCACGTGACGTGAACAGAAGACGAAGGTAAACGACACATCCGAACATGAGAATCGTGACACGGAAGTTGTGCACGCCATAATTTACAGCCACCTCGTAACATTGTGGTGATTTTAAAGTGACATACCAAGCTTCCTCATTCGTGGTTGGCAAATCATTGATTCTCACTTTAGGTGGAAATTCCCATTTTTGTGTGTGGTCTGGATGCTGATTGAAAAGCTCTATGCTCTGTACACCTCAATAATAATAAAGCTCGGATCTATATGGTACACCTAACCCTTTTGGACCAGCAATCAGGCTCAAAGGCGGATGAGGCTGCAAAACCTGTAGCACAGAAATTCGAAATGAGAAGTTTGTGCATGTACGCAATCAGACACACACACCTTAACCGTTTGAGCGCAGTATTTATAAAATCTATAGGTCTGTTTTTATTACCAATATTCTTCAAAATGATTATTCTTTGGGTTTTTCATGCGGAAGCACAGCGTATGTCCGAGAAAATGGTGGCTCAGGTGTACAAATGACGTATTTTTTTGGCTGCTCAATGCTTACTCAGAGTGCTGAGGTGGTATTCTCACGGTAAATGTTGAATTTTCCTAAATGCGATTACACTATATGAGTGGCAGAGCCTTTTATTTCTTGTGTTGTGACATATAGCTCGTCTTTTTTTGGCAGTTTGTTTCAACTGGGTCTGACAGGCGATGCGGTTGCCCATATTTTGTAGATTAATAAAACAAGGACTCAATTTCAAGAGCTTGTTTTTGTTTGCCTTATGGAATACAGGCACGTGATTTTCATATCAGCACAAAGTTCGATACTTGGTCATAGCGTTGAGGAAATCGTGGCACTTCTCATAAGCCATTTCGCTTTATTCCAGTGAAAAGTTTTTTTTTGTCGACTGTTCTGTCTCACTCGTACTACAACGGCTGCTAACCACATTCCCTTTCTCTCTCAGCCGCAGTGGTGTGACGGCTAAGGTGCTTGGATGGGGGTCCGAATATTAGTTATATACAGGAGCTTCGTCACATAGCATGAACTAAGGGTGGTATTTAGCTTCACGTACAAAATCATACGTTACGTATCCGGTTTGCGAGGCGTGCAAGGCAGGCGAGCGGGCCTAGCCAGGTGACGCTGAGTTTACTCGCGTCTATTGTGGACCGAATAAAGTTGTTTCACTCACATTGCCTGCATTCGAGGAAGACACAAGAGTTGCAAAACAACCGAAACATTGAGGGCTCAAACTGGGCCCAATCTTATAGCTGAAAAGACAGGCATAGATTTATACAAAAAACAATACATATAATCATTCCATTTGTTTGCTTGAGAAAGTAATTATAAAGAAGGCGTATTATTTGGAACAGCAACAAAATCTTGCACGGCACATTGCATGAGTGAGTTATAAAAATTGGCAGATTCCAGGTACAGTGGAAATCGGTGATATGCCATTCACGAATGAGAAAAATTTATAAGCTAGTTAAAAATCATCGCAACGTTACAAGGCGGAAGTAAATTATGCCCTACATGACTTCCATGTCATATTTATCATGTTTGGATGTGTCATTTACCTTCATCAGCTATTCACGCCTCCTGATACCATATTTAGTATATGTATCACTAGCGAAACAGCCGCAAGCTTGCTATGAGCGTAGCATGTAGTTCATATTTACATGACACGCATGTCTTGATTATTCCGTTTGGACGTGTTCTTAACATTCATCATTCATTAACGTCAGGTAATACCAAATTTGGTTATATGGAACTAGTGAAACGACTGCGAAAACGCTATAAGCGAAGCATGTATACTCAAATTTCGCATGACACGAATATATTTATTATCATGTTCGGACATGTCATTTACCTTCTTCTATTGATGTCATGCAATAGCAAATTAAGTAAATGTGAAGCTAGAGATACAACCGCGAGCACATCATGAGCGTGAAATGTGGTCGTGTTGTTACATGACACACTTCATGATTCTCAAATTTGCACCCGCCATATACTTTGGTCGTCCATTCACGTCCCGTAATAAAAAACTTGGCATATGTGAAGCTAGCGAAATGGCGGGTAGAGCATCATGATGGGTCCAATATACTGCTACGTAACGTTGTAGCGCGCACCCTGGGCGTAGCCATGCTACGCTAGCAAAACGCGCACGCTCTATAGTCTGATGCCAGACGCGACGAGTGTCTATCGGCGTGGCCCAGCGGAAACCGGCGCGAAATGCCACAAGCTGCATTTCACGCCAACGACGTTACCCAGAATGAACCGCGTCTGCTTATATTCGTGACCAAGGGGCTCCGAGCGTGCTCAAAGATGGATGCGTCAAAGCGATTGCAGTGCGGCACGTGTCTGCGAGTATATGCCAGGGAGATCGGTGCCTGGCATGGAATTACCAGCATGGCGCGATGAAACGAACGCTCGAGCACACATGCGCCGGGTGACCTCTAAATCTATTGGCATCTTGAGTGTGGCATGTAGTCATGCTCTTATATAACACGCATCTCATAATTATTACGTTTGCCCCAGTCACAAACCCTCATCATCCATTCACGTGACATAATACCATATTTGGCATATGTAAATCTAGCAAAACGGCCCCGCGCGCCTCAAGAGTAGGGTATGTAGTCATGTTTTTACATGACATGCATGTCATGATTATCATGTTTGCACATGTAATTTACATGCTTCGTCCGTTCCGGTCCCGTAGTACTGAATTTGGTACATGTGAAGCTAGCGAAACCACCGCGAGCGCATCACGAGTGTAGCATGTAGTTATGTTGTTACACGACACGACTCACATGATTATCATATTTTCACTAGTGACATCCCTCCGTCGTCCTTTCACGTCCCGTATCACAAAATTTGGTGTATGCGAAGCTAGAAAAATGGCCGCTAGGGTATCATGAGTGTGGCATGTAGTCATGTTGTTACGACACGTGACTCTTGATTATCATGTTTGCACTTGTCGCAAACCTTCATCTATTCACGTCACGTAATGCGGAATTTGGTATGTGTGATGCTAGCGAGACAGTAGCGAGCGCACCATGAGCATGGCGTGTAGTCATGACTCATGACTTACATGACATGCATGTCATGATATCCACGTGAGGGTGTGTCACTTGTGTTCGCTTTGCAGTCATGTCATACCATACAAGTTTTGCAAGATATCATGTAAACGAAACCACTGCAAGAGCAAAAGACCATGAATTGTAAATCATGACATTCATGACATACATAATACGATATTCATGTTGTAACTAGTCAAATATGCTTGCTTTACAGTCTTGTTATGCGACACCAAGTTTTGTATTGATACCATTAACGAAACTGCAAAGAGATCTAAAAGTCATAAGCGGTTAGATAGATTGATAGATAGATAGATAGATATATAGATAGATAGATAGATACGCTCAAAAGTCGCCGAAGTTGGCTAAGAAGTGCTTCACATTTATTATTGCAAGCACTGAATATTGCTGTACGATTTATAGTTTAGCGACATACCCGATTTACAGAAGGTTTTGTGCTGTCTGTAACTGAAGCCGTCTTGGTAGTTCATATTTGCCCTAAATACATTTTTTACACCCTTGCTTCTTTCAGGTACGTGCGCCCATCGCTGACACGCATGAGAGATGGCTACATGAACATGCCTCGTGTGCTGGTGATGCTGTAAGAGTTTGATGTGTTCTATATGCACGTTTCTCGAGAGTAGGATTATTTCGCAAAACAGTTAAAGCCACTTATACGCCATGACAAAATAAATATACTCGGTTGTGCTATATCGACCTTATATTTGCTTCATTTTTTTCTCCATTTGAAATATGCTCTTAGTAGTACAAGTGAAGTAGATGGTTTCGAAAAGCTGAGACGCGCTTTTTTGAATGCTTCCTCTCTGAAAGAGAAGGCGTGGTCGTCTGAGAGTATTTGAGAGTTTTTTTTTTAAAGAGAGGGCATTGCGAGTTTGCCGTCAATAAAAATATTCTCTGAATTTACTCAATTGTACTTTGTACGAGTGCTCAGTAAAAGCCAGTAAAGTGTTTCCAAAAAGCCCTGAAGCTTCCTGTCTCACTAAGAAGATGTCATAAAAAGCTGATTGACTAAAGCTGTGTCAAGCATGGTTTCAGGAAATACAAATTCTGTGCAAAGCCATGAACAAGTAGCACAAAGGTTTATTTTATTTTTAAAGCGGAAAGTATTGACTGTGTGAGTATTGTGTCAGTAATATATGAAGAAATTCAATTTATTAGGTACTTTTTAACTTCCATACCTGCCTGACCCACCAAGGTATTTAGCCAATGTATCTCTGCCCCCAACTATGAAAACTCAGTCTACAATCTTATGTCTTCCTATAAATAAACTAGTTGAAACTGTACCGCATGTGTCGCTGTACCTCTCTCTATCCTTGTCTTTTTCTTCGCTCAGGATGTTCACACATAGGCTCAATCTTCTGTGAACCTCAAGATATTATAGCTTGGCTCAGTGTGACATACTTACCCCACTTGGACCAGGAATTGGGCTTAAAGGTGGATGACGCTGCAAATTGTACCACATGGCAATTTAGAATTAGGACAGCCTATCTGTACATATTCTCAAGCACATACCCTACATCGTTTGGCCGAAATATTTAAAAATTTACAATAAGTCTGTTTGGGTACCCACGTTCAGCACAATGCACATTCTTTGGGTAGTTTTATCAAGTGGCAGAGCTTATATCTGAGAACTGGAGTGGTAGGTGTTTGAAGTATGTGTTTGTTTGGCCACCTAACGCCCAGTCAGAGGCACTGACAAGGTATTCTCATGCAAAATTTCGAATTTTCTTTAGTTTGATACACCGCCAAAGCGACACAGCTCTCTAGTTTTTGAAAGGTGGCATCTGATCTGTTTTTGTTTCTTTTGGGCGCAGTTCGTTACAACTTGGTTAGACATGCGATGCCATCGTTAATACTTTGGCACTTCTATTTTGCGTTTTCGCTTCCTTACAGTGAAAAGTTATCTTTCTGTAGGCTTTACTTTTGTCACACTTATGGTACAACTTCTGCTAAAACATTTCCTCTCTCTGTCAACTACGGTGGTGGGGCAGCAAGGGTGCTCAGCTGGTGAGCCGAAAATCATTGATCTGCAGGTTCTTCGCGGCATTGAATCAACTAATGATTGGTATTAAACTTTACCACAATCATGCATTGCGTACCCTCTTTGTGAGTCATGCAAGGCAGGCGCTATACAGCACTCTTTTTGACAATGAAACATTCACATCGGCTGCGTTCGAGCAAGACACTTACCAGAGGTGGAGGGCTCAAAGTGGGTCCAATCTGAGAAGAGCATAACGCGCAACATAGGCATGAGTGTACACTCATAAACGCACACACATATTCAGAATATCATATTACCTAAGAAAGGATTCTTAGTAGTAATAGTAATAAAGAAATTCACAATATCCTGCAAGAGCCATATTACAAAATTTGTGTGTATTAATGCACACTTTGAATGTTCAAGTGTAAGGAAGAAGAAGGGAAATACACCTCACATATTAAACAAATAGTAATATTTCTCTTCTTTTCTCTTTGCTCCCTGTGTGCAAAATTATTTTCTCCGAGTCGAAACAAAATAATCCTATTCCCCTTGCTTGAATAACCTAAAGGTATTGAGTTGCATCGAACACCAGCTTTTTGGCCGATCCCTCTTGGTGGGTGAGAACCACAAAAAAAATCAAGTAAGCAAGCAAGTAAAACGCCGTAGTGAACCATCTCTTCTGCTAGAAGCATCGAATGTGAGCTCTGTGCCGTAATTCAATAGTACTGACAGCAACAGTCACTACTATTGGCTTATTATTTAATGCACTATTATGTGTCATTCCCACACAGCAAGATGCACAGGCGTATGCGTATGCCAATGATATCGCATTTTTAGCTGTGTCGGCGGAAATTGACACACTCTATCTGATTCTGCAGACATACATCAACAGCCTGGAAACGTGGCTGGAGGATATCAGCCTATGCCTCAGTATTAACAAAATCACAGTCATAGTTTTCGCACAAAATGCTCCAGTGGGAATTTCATTAATGTGCCGGCAAGACGTCATACCTCAGGTCGAGTCAGTTAGGTATTTGGGGGTAACCAACCTCGAAACGCTTAACTGGAGCACCCACATAGAAAACATGGCTGCTAAAGGAGCACGCGCCGTAGGGATACTGTGCAGGCTTCGTAATTATTGTAACGGTTTGCGTAGGGAAGTGCTCATCCTGATATAATGCATGTGCATTTGACCGATATTAGAACTGGGCTGTGTTTTGTTTTCTGGCGCTTGGCTTACAAATTTCGACCACTGATTCTGTGAGAACGTGAATCATTACGCTTATGCCTAGGGCTACCTAACTGTTTTGCGAAAAATACCCTATACGAAGAACCCCACGTGCCTTCTTTTATCCAATGATTTCATAATGTAACAGTACGAACATTTTTTATAATCTATGCTTCATCTCAAAGGAGGTCACAGTACGTATTTATTATCCAGCAGACCTCAAATTTCAATCACCAATGGGTAAATTACGGTGCCTTCAAGTAATATTTACACCAAAAGTTTTGGACCCCTTAAGAGTTAACCTTTGGAAAATACTTGTAATCAACACTGTAGATGCAATTAGGATTGATTTGATAACCTATGTTTCAGTAATGCAAAAAAATTACCATAGCAGTGTATAAATAGTAATATGAAAAATCATTTGGCCAATCTAGAAACATTCATTGTGACAGTGACTGACACATCAATTTATGAAGAGAAGGCTGGCGTAGGTATCGTATGATCCTCCTGGCGTGGTAGGTGTGGAGCCATGCGCTCCGATGTCACAACGTATTCGACAAAACGACGAAATGGTTCCTGGTCTTAGCAGTATTCTTGAATGGAGAGCAGCGTCGACATGGATACTAACTCGTACCGCTGAATCCGTGGTTAGCTGCGGATAATTTGATGCACCGGGGAGTATGAGCATGATTAGACACTTAGCCGGCTTTCCATGTCAAAACAGGAACACCTTAGTGTCACAGGTGCAGTATGCAAGCCACGCAGCAGTCAAGGACGTGGACCAGGCAAGGACGCAGCAGTCAAGGACGTTAATTGGGCTTTCTCAATTCGATTACTCGACTTTACCCCTATTTACCTAGGTGAGCTACTGGCAATAGTCCTAGCATTGCGTAAAGTGCCCCAAGATCTATCAGCGGTGATTGTTCCAACAGACTATTTGTCGGTCTGTACTGCCTTAAGCACACCAACGTTTTCGCATATCGTAGAAACTTTGTACTTGCTCATTTCCAGACATGTGTGACTCGTTCGACTTGTTGGGTACCACGCCATAGACGTTTAGCTCTCAATAGCATGCAGATGCACTAGCTGTATCTTCTCTTTATTGTTCTGTTTTACCTATTTTGCCTACTTCTGAATATTTCACAGCAGCACGTTTAGAAACACACAACGCTTAATAACTTCCAATAATCTTCCTTGTTTTTATCAGACTATCTACAGCTAAAATTTCTTTGGAATAACAAGTGCTCTTTATCAAGAAAGAAAGAAATAGTAATTACAAGATTGCGTTGTCCATTCCCTTCATTGATTTTTTTACCTTCACAGGTCGGGTAATGAACAGTCGCTTTTGTGCCTTCTCTGTAATTAGAGTGAATCTTTGGAGCACTTCTTTTTTCACGTTGAAAATTCAAAAAAACAAAGGAAAAAAACTACTGGAAATACCCCTACGGAAGTTGGACCTGAGCTTCACACTTCCGGTGGTTCTTTAATTTGCCGAATCACATTTGTTTCAGCTACAGGAGCGTTTTTACCGCTGTTACAAATTTGTTACGAGATTATAAAAGAATGAAATTTCAAACATAGATAAATTTAATTGTTTATGTATAGTATATTTTCTTTTTTTTGTGTTCATTATGGTATCTATTTCACGAATTTTTCGCTTGTTGCTAACACCTTAAAAATTACCTATGTACCTAATGTATTCAACCCTTCCTTTCAAGAAGTGAAATAATTTAAAAGCAAGGCACCGTTCCAATCATGAAGTATCCCCCTAGGTGGGTTGCGCCAAGTTGTTGAGGAAACAACCAACCAACCAACCTAACGCTGTGATCCCTGTGTTGGTTGTGGCCGGGCACTTTCAGTATCCACAGTCCTGCTATGCAACTGGTACTTACGTCAATATACCCTGTTTCTGAGTGGTGGTTGTGCTGGGCAAGTCAACGTGGAACTTGGTAACAAGCAACTACCTCCCCACCCCCGGAAATGGCTGACACAAACACCCAGCAAGGAACGACCGAGCCTCTGATGGTCATCGTGGACACTGCGCTACACGTGTGCGATCAACATTTTTTTCGATTGTACCGATGACCAAGACGTTCAGTGTTGGCCGTTGATATTTGAAAAGGTAGGTGTGAGGTACGAGTGCGACGACCCTGCGAAGCTGCAATATGTGCCCTCCTACCTGAAAGGAGTAGCGGGTCTAATTTAACACTCACCACTCGAAATTCACCACTTGGGCTGCTTTTGGCCCGCATTGCCGATGTGTTCTGTCAGCCCGAGGTACGCAATTGCCATGCCTAACAGTCCTACAGCGACGTGCACGTCTTCGAGGGGAAAGCTTCCCAAGCTACATCGAAAACGTGCGCAACTTGTGTGAGCGCCTTGACCTTTCAAACGATAGAAGCAGACAAGATCAAACACATCTTAAAGAATATAGATGACGCCTTCCAGATGCAGCTAGCGAAGGGTGCACGGACCGTGTCCGGAATCTCCACTTTTTTCAGAGCTTTGAACTCCCCACTTTTTCCCAGAGCTTTGAGAAGTTGCGTAAACAACGGTTCATGACATGGCGGCCATTGGCTACCAAAAAAAACTCTCGGGGCGTTGGCCCTCGGTGGAGACCACAACATGCTTATGTGGGAAATCAAACGATGTATTCATGAGACGGTGGCCGGACAACTTTCCTGCCTGATTATTTACCGATAACAAAACACTCTTCGCAGTGTTTCGCAACCACCACCAGCCAAGTATTACAGGCGCAGATCTCTGAGGCACTGCCGTTCGCCTCGCAGACAACCCCTGTCTTTGCGCCAATAAATTACGCTGCTGTTGCTGCAAGTCCACCATGACCTCTACCATTTTCGACATCTCAAATGGCGTGAGCACAAGTGACGCCTTGTACACCGCAGTCTTACGGCATCTACTGGCGTACGGCTGATAAGCGACCTATCTGCTACGTGTGTGGGTACCTAGGCCATGTCGCATGCTTCTGTCGATGGCGCTTCACAGTGGCATCGCCAGCACTAAGAGATACTACGATTACGGCCTTCAGATCCCATATGACTCACGAGGAGACCCACCGCCACAACAAGACCAACTACCAGGTGAACATGAACAGCTACTAGACGAACGAGACTTCAAACCTGCTCCCGAGTACCAATCGCTTCTAACTCGTCGCTGATCCTCCCCACGTTGCCGTTCTCTGTCCCCTTTGTGTCACCCATCAGGAGCAGAAAACTTACTGCCACAGCTCAGGAGGCATGAGCTCTGTCGTCGTGACATTGTGTAAGTTCTTACGTGTCCCCGCTAACGTTCAGAGAGTTGAAGGTTTGAGCTCTTGCACTTGTTAATACGGGAGCTGCCATTTCTCCCATTTCTCTCATGAGCTGATAACCTTGCCGTGATATACGAAAGGTCACGACGCCATCATCGAAGCTTTGCTTAGTAAAGCGATCGTGCAGCAAATTGAACCAACTGGAGAATGTACGGCTAAATTCACCATTCAGAACACTTTGTACCACATTGAGTTTCTAGCGTGAGCCACGAGTATGCATGACGTAATACTCGGATAGAAATTGTCATCGCGCCACTACGCCGTAATTGACTGCGCTCGCTATCAGGTAAAACTTTCCGTGTTCGTCGATGCCCCGTCGGACACCGACCAACTAAGCATTGGCAAACTTCGTGTCGCCACTGACACTGACGTTTCTCCTCTTAGTGACGTCATTGTTCCTGTCGACCACACTAATTTTCCTGACACTACTGTTATGTTTGCGCCCTTTGCCATTTTCAGTCATCGCCACGGTATGTCTCTGTCATATGCCATTCTGCCGTTCTATGAAGATGTGACTGGAATACTTGTTTGCAATGCCAGATTGCGTCCTCTCACCTTACACCATCACGAGACACTCGGTTACGTTCACCCAGTAGAGGAACGTACTATCGGGCCTGTTGAATCCCATAACACTGGCCTAAAACTTCAGTTCGATGCTGTATTACCTAGTTTCCATCCGGATGACGTCTCTCTAGTTGTGTTCAACCGCTACATCGACAGCGAGCTCTAACTTAATGAATGGGCACAACACATAGCGCTTCTTCAGGAGTTTAAACATACAGTCGACTTTCCACAGAAGCCACTGAATCAAACGAGCAAAATCACTCGCAGTATCGACTTGGGAACACATACTTCTTTGTGACAACGTCCATATTGTGTATCAACAACCAAAATCACTATCATTGTGGACAATTACATAACATACTTCGCCAAAGTGTTATCACGTCCTCCCCAAGTCCCCAGTCTTAGCCTGTAGTGCACGCCAGAAAAAAAAAGACAGGTCAATTAAATTTTCTGGGGATTACAGACGCCTCAACAAGATTACCTAGAAAGATGTCTAACCTGTTCCTGGTATTGATGACGCCATCGATTGCCTTCTTGGGGCCGAATACTTTTCATCAATACATTCGCGTTAAGGATATTGGCTGGGGACGATGGCAGAATGTCACCGCCCTAAAACAGCGTCCTTCGCAACAGATGGCCTATACAAATTCACAGAAATGCCATTCGGTCTGTGCAATGCGTCTGCTACATATGGGCGAATGATGCACAGCATTCTACGCTGACTGAAGAGGCCAGTATGTTTATGTTAATTGTATGAGGTTGTCGTGTTCTCCCCAGATTTTCCTAAGCACGTCGACCGTTTGCGTACAATTCTTTAGTGCCTCACCAAGGCAAGATTTCAGCCTATTAAATAAAGGGCTGCTTTGGGGCGCGTCAACTTGTTATACTTGGTTTTTGTTCTTAAAGTATGGGATACTTTTAGACCAGGACAATATATGTGCAGTCATCGAGTTTCCAAAGCAGACAACACTCCAAGAACTGCACACATCCAACGGCTTGTTCTCTTATTGTAGTCATTTCATCGGTAACTTTGCATTGGTCATAGCACCACTCACGAAACTACTTTCTCAGCCTGCCAATCTTTCTAATTGGTCTAAAGCATGGGGTTATGCCTTGGACACATTGCGCCGCTCGCTTTAATTGTGATCTAATCTACCCAATTACGACCCAACAGCCCTGAAGTGCACAATGACGCTTGTGGCATCGGCCTTGGAGCAATACAAGCGCAACGTAAGCTTGGTATTCCCAAATACATTGTCCAACATGCTAGCCGCACACTCACAAAAGCGGAAAGTAACTACTCTGTCACCGAGAAAGAGTGCCTCCCCTTTTTGTGGGCGTAAAGCAAGTTTCGTCCTTACTTGTAAGGACAGCCTTTCGACGTCCTCACAGACAAGTACACACTCTGTTGGTAAGCTTATCTGAAGGACCCTGTTGGCCATTCCAGACGTTAGGCGCTACGCCTCCAAGAATTTGGCGTTTGTGGCATCTACCGATCTGGCTTAAACAGTCTCACGTGGACGCGCTCTCTCAATTACCAGTGTGATTCAGCGAAAACCTGTACCCAGAAGGTGACGTTCTCATCATTGTCCTTTCTATCACGAACATGTCATCTTAGCAGCGTGAAGATCCGAGGATTACATCTCTGCTCAACGTCCTTTCCATCATTTCCGCGTCAGCATACCCACGCACCACTTGTCGTCAAGCCACACACTTTGCAATACCAGACGTGCTCCTATATTGAAGAAACAACAAAGTGGATGGTCGTAACTGGCTCTTAGTTATACCAAGCTATATGCGATCTGACGTATGTGCGTACCTTCATGCTGACCTTCAGCATCCTAACGCTGACGCGCAGAAATATGCACGCCTCCACCAGTGCTACTACTTGTGCTTGATGTACATCTTCGTTCAAAAATACATACGTTTTTGTACATTGTACCGAACACGAATTTATTTGCCCACTCACTGTCACTAGATTGGCCTCTACCATGACCAGCACGTCCTTTTGATCGTATAGGCATTGACCTATATGGACCACTTCCTTACAACGCGGCTAGCAATCGATGGGTAATTGTCACCGTTGAACATCTGATGAGAAGCGTCGAAACAGCTGTGCTACCTACAGCTGCTGTTCGTGACGTAGCCAACTCCATCTTATGACAATTTATCCTGAGTCGCGGTCGACAACGCGAAATAATCAGCAATAGAAGGTGCTTGTTTTATTCAAGTTTCTGCAAGAACTCCTTCAAGCATGCCTTATGGTTCACCTCACCACTACGGCCTACCACCCGCAGACAAACGGTCTAACGGAGCGCTTCAATCGAACCCTGGGAGACATGCTCACGATGTATGTCAATTCTGACCAGTCAAACAAGGGTGTGGTCCTACCCTTTGTAACCTATGCATACAATACCGCGATGCAGTCAACAAAAGGCCGTTCACCTTTGTTTCTTCTATACGGCCGTGAGCCACGTGGCACTCTTGAAAACATCTTGCCATATCGTCAGGACACTTCCAAATTAGATCCTTTTTTTGGAAATTGTGCGAAACGCTGAAGAGTGTCTTCAGTTGGCCCGGTCATTTCCTTGGGACAAACAAGCCCTTAAAGAGAACGCCATGACCGTGACCAGCAAGCCCAGATTTTCGCCGTGGCTTGCTTGTTTGGCTCCGACTACCGTTCCATCCTCCTGACCTGTCCTCCAAGTTTGTCCCAAAGTACCACCGTTCGTACCGCGCCGTGCAACGTCGCTCTCATAAAACAAATGCGATCGAGCTGGCAGCTCATGATCGAGCCATATCATGAGCCATTTCTTCTCTCAGCACCTTGACACGCCAGAATGACTGCCCTTTGTCGCCGGGTCGTTGTAAGGAGGGAAAAGAGCAATACGCCATAGTGGGCCATTTCTTCAGCCAGAAGCGTCGAGTTCAAGTTCTTGGCCTTGGCGCTGTGATTCCTGTGACGGTTGCGGCTGCCCACTTTCATTATCAATAGATCTGCTGCACCCGTGCTACTTACGCCAATAAACCCCATTTTACTAGAATGGTTTACAGTGTAACAACTTAATATATTTAGACCGGGTTTTCTGCTGCCTATAACCGGAGCTATCTTGGTAAATTACAATTTCTCTAAAAATATAATTTTCTGCACTCATTTCTTTTACAGTACAGCCTGCCGTCACTGCCACCGACAAGCGCCGAATATGCGCATATGTCCCGAGTAATGTCGGGGCTGGAGGGCTTGTTGTTTTATATATGCGAGTTTTTCAACAGTACGATTATTTCGCAAAATATTTCGAGGCACTATCACGCCATGGCAATACACTAGGTTGTATTATCAAAGCTAGTTGATTGCCTCATTGTCGTTCTTTAATGGAAACACGCGATTTAGTTGTCTAGTTGGTTTAAATTCTTAATCACAGCTGAGACGCACTTTTCTGTATATTTCATATGTGAAGACGAAGGTTAGTCGTCAAGAGCACCTGATAAGCCCCGCTGCGGTGATCTAGTGGCTAAGGTACTCGGCTGCTGACGCGCAGGTCGCGGGATCGAATCCCGGCTGTGGCGGCTGCATTTCCGATGGAGGCGCAAATGTTGTAGGCCTGTGTGCTCGGATTCGGGTGCACGGTAAAGAACCCCAGGTGGTCGAAATTTTCGGAGCTTTCTACTACGGCGTCTCTAAATCAATCAATCAAGGAATCAATGTTTCTTTATTAGCAACAGAAATGTACATTGTCGGTAATTATGCAGGCGGAGGTCCCAAGGTAGTGAACCGCAGGTGAGACCTCCATTTCATAACCATATCGTGGTTTTGGGACGCTAAACCCCAAAATCATTCAAGAGCGCCCGATAATATTTTTTTCATGTACACAACATAGCTAGTTTGCTCCCAGTAAAAATATTCTCCTGATTCACTCTTGCGTTCTTCTTACTGGTACCCAATAAGTGCTCCAAAAAGCCCTCAAGCATGCTACTTTACTGAAGAGACGTCACAAACAGCTGATTGTCTGAAACCGTGTGAAGAGTGGTTACAAGGAAAAAATATTCTGGGCGAAATCTTATACGAAACACCTAAATAGCCAATTTTCTTTCTTTCGAAATAAAGTGGTGACTGTGCGAATATTGTGTGAGTATCATCTCTAGAAACTTTTTCAATCAGTACTTTGTATCTTCCACACCTGCCTGAGCCACCAACAAATTGAGCAGATGTATCTCTGCCCCCAACTAAAAAAACTCGACCTAAATTCTTATTTCTTCCTATAAATAAACTAGTTGAAACTGTACCGCATTTGTCGCTGTACCTCCCTCTGTCCTTGTCTTTTTTTTCCGCTCAGGATATTCATACCTAGGCTCATTGTTTTGTGAACCTCAAGATATTATAGCTTGGCTCAGTTTGACATACTTACCCCACTTGGACCAGCAATTGGGCTTAAAGGTGGATGACGCTGTAAAATGTACCACATGGCAATTCAGAATTGGGACTGCCTATCTGTACATATTCCGAAGCGCATATCCTACATCGTTTGGCCGCAGTATTTAAAAAGTTAAAATAAGTCTATTTGGTTACCCATATTTAGCACAATGCACATTCTATAGGTAGTTTTGCCCAGTGGCAGATCTTATGTCTGAGAACGGGGTGCGATAGGTGTTCGAAGTATGTGTTTGTTTGGCCACCTAACGCCCAGTCAGAGGCACCGAAATGGTATTCTCATGCAAAATTTTGAATTTTCTTCAGTTTGATACACCACCAGAGCGACACAGCTCTCTGGTTTTTAAATTGTGGCATCTGATTTGTTTTTTGTGCGCAGTTCCTTTCAACTTGGTTAGACATGCGATGCTGTCGTCAATACTATGGCACTTATATGTCGCTATTTAACTTCCTTACAGTGAAACGTTATCCTACCGTGTGCTGTTCTTTTGTCACACTTATAGTACAACTGCTGCTAAAACATTCCCTCTCTCTGTAAACTACGGTGGTGGGGCGGCAAGGTTGCTCAGCTGGTGAGCCGAAAATCATTCGTCTGCATGTTCTTGAATGCATTGAAACAACTAATGAACGTTATTGAACTTTTACACAATCAAGAACTGCGTACCCGGTTTGTAAGACGTGCAAGACAGCTGCTATATAGCATTCTTTTTGGCAATGAAACATTCAAATCGGCTGCTTTCGAGCAAGACACTTACCAGAGGTGGAGGAGAAAGGCTACCACTTGGGGGGTTGAAAGTGGGTTCAATCTGAGAAGACCACAACGCGCAACACAGACATCAGTGTACACTAAAAACCCGCACACACATAATAAGAATTTCATATTACCTAAGAAAGCATACTTAGAAGTAATATTAATAAAGAAATTCACAATATCCTGCAAGAGTCATATTGCATAGGTAATGTGTATCAATGAAGATTTTGAATATTCAAGTGTAAGGAGGAAGAAGAGCAATACACCTAAGATATTCAACAAATTCTAATATTTGTCTTCTTTTCCCTTTTTTCACACTGTGCCAAAATATTTTCAACAAGTCAAAACAAAATATTCCTATTTTCCTAGCCTGAATAACCTAAACGTATTGAGTTGCATCAACGACCGGCGTTTTGGTCGACACCTCTTGGTGGTTGAGAGGCACAATAGAAAGAATCAAGTAAGCAAGCAAGCAAAACGCCGTAGTGAGCCATATATTCTGCAAGAAGCGTCGAATGTCAGCTGTGTGCCCTAATGCGATAATACTGACCGCAAGGGTCAGTACTGTCGCCCTATTATTTAATGCACTACTAGATATCATTCCCACACAGCAAAATGCACAGGTGTATGCGACTGCCGATTATATCGCATTTTTTGCTGTGTCGCCAGAAATTCACACTCTATCTGATTCTGCAGATAGAGTGTGTGAACTGGTGTCAAGAGTGTGTGAACGCAGCACTCTTGGCACCATTTTGCCGTATCGGACGGAAGCTTCCGAATGAGGTCCCCTTTGTAGATATTGTGCGGCATGCTGAAGAGTGTCGTCAGTTGGCCCGCTCGTTCGCTTGGGACAGACAGGCCCTTGAAAAAAAAAACGCCATGACCGTGACCAGCAAGTCCAGATTTTCACCGTGGCTTGCTTGTATGGCTCCGACTACCATTCCACCCTCCTGGCCTCTCCTCCAAGTTTGTCCCAAAGTACCACGGTTCATACCGCACCGTGCAACGTCGCTCCCATAAAACATGTGTGATTGAGCCATTCAGCCCATTCACAGACAGGCGCCGCATTGGTTGCGAGAGAGTTTGCGTCAGTCACTTTAAGCCATAACATGAGCCATTTCTTCTCTCAGCACCTTGACACGCCAGAATGACTGCCCTTTGTAGCCGCGTCGTTGTAAGGAGGGAAAAGAGCAATACGCCATAGTGGGCCATTTCTTCAGCCAGAAGCGTCAAGTTTGAGTTCTTGGCCTTGGCGCTGTGATTCCTGTGACGGTTGCGGTTGCCCACTTTCATTATCAATAGAGCTGCTGCACCCGCGCTACTTAGGCCAATGAACCCCATTTTACTAGAACGGTTTACAGTGTAACAACTGAAGATATTTAGACCAAAATTTCTGCTGCCTATAACCGGAGCTATCTTAGTAAATTACAATTTCTCTAAAAATATAATTATCTGCACTCATTTCACTTACAGTACAGCCTGCCGTCGCTGCCACCGACGAGCGCCGAATATGCGCATATGTCCCGAGTATAGTCGGGGCTGGAGGGCTTGTTGTTTTATATATGCGAGTTTTCCAACAGTACGATTATTTCGCAAAATATTTCGAGGCACTATGACGCCATGGCAATGCACTAGGTTGTATTATCAAAGCTAGTTGAATGCCTCATTGTCGTTCTTTAATGAAAACACGCGATTTAGTTGTCTAATTGGTTTAAATTCTTAATCACAGCTGAGACGCACTTTTCTGTATACTTCATATGTGAAGACGAAGGTTAGTCGTCAAGAGCACCTGATAAGCCCCGCTGCGGTGATCTAGTGGCTAAGGTACTCGGCTGCTGACCCGAAGGTCGCGGGATCCAACCCCGACTGTGGCGGCTGCATTTCCGATGGAGGCGCAAATGTTGTAGGCCCGTGTGCTCGGATTTGGGTGCACGGTAAAAAACCCCAGGTGGTCAAAATTTTCGGAGCTTTCCACTACGGCGTCTCTAAATCAATCAATCAATGAATAAATGTTTCTTTATTAGCAACAGAAATGTACTTTGTCGGTAATTATGCAGGCGGAGGTCCCAAGGTAGTAAACCGCATGTGATACCTCCATTTCATAATCATATCGTGGTTTTGGGACGCTAAACCCCAAAATCATTCAAGAGCGCCCGATAATATTTTTTTTATGTAGACAACATTGCTAGTTTGCTCTCAGTAAAAATATTCTCCTAATTCACTCGTGCGTTCTTATTACTGGTACTCAATAAGTGCTCCAAAAAGCCCTCAAGCATGCTATCTTACTGAGGAGACGTCACAAATAGATGATTGTCTGAAACCGTGTGATACATGGTTACAGGGAATAAATATTCTAGGCGAAATCTTATACGAAACACTTAAATAGCCAATTTTCTTTTTTTCAAAATAAAGTGGTGACTGTGTGAATATTGTGTGAGTATGATATCTAGAAATTTTTTCAATCAGTACTTTGTATCTTCCTCACCTGCCTGAGCCACCAACAACCTGAGCAGATATCTCTGCCCCCAACTATAAAAACTGGGCCTAAATTCTTATGTCTTCCTATAAATAAACTAGTTGAAACTGTACCACATGTGTCACTGTATCTCCCTCTGTTCTTGTCTTTTTTCCGCTCAGGATATTCATACATAGGCTCAATGTTTTCTGAACCTCCAGATATTAAAGCTTGGTTCAGTTTGACATACTTACCCCACTTGGACCAGCAATTGGGCTTAAAGGTGGATGACGCTGTAAAATGTACCACATGACAATTTAGAATTGGGACTGCCTATCTGTACATATTCCGAAGCGCATATCCTACATCGTTTGGCCGCAGTATTTAAAAAGTTACAATAGGTCTGTTTGGTTACCCATATTCAGCACAATGCACCTTCTATGGGTAGTTTTGCCCAGTGGCAGATCTTATGTCTGAGAACGGGGTGCAATAGGTGTTTGAAGTATGTGTCTGTTTGGCCACCTAACGCCCAGTCAGAGGCACCGAGATGGTATTCACATGAAAATTTTGAATTTTCTTCAGTTTGATACACCACCAGAGCAGCACAGCTGTCTAGGTTTTAATTGTGGCATCTGATCTGTTTTTTTGTGCGCAGTTCGTTTCAACTTGGTTAGACATGCGATGCCGTCGTCAATGCTTTGGCACTTTTATTTCGCTATTTAACTTCCTTACAGTGAAACGTTATCTTTCCGTGGGCTGTTCTTTCGTCACATTTATAGTACAACTGCAGCTAAAACATTCCCCCTTTCTGTACACTACGGTGGTGGGGCTGCAAGGTTGCTCAGCTGGTGAGCAGAAAGTCATTCATCTGCAGGCTCTTGAATGCATCGAATCAACTAATGATCGTTATTAAACTTTTACACAATCATGAATTGCGTACCCGGTTCACAAGGCATGCAAGACAGCCGCTATATAGCATTCTTTTTGGCAATGAAACATTCACATCGGCTGCATTCGAGCAAGACACCCGAGGTGGAGGGGAAAGGCTACCACTTGGGGGGTTCAAAGTTGGTCCAATCTGAGAAGACCACAACGCGCAACACAGACATAAGTGTACACTCAAAAAACACACACACATATAATCAGAATGTTATATACCTAAGAAAGCATACTTAGAAGTAACATTAATAAAGAAATTCACAATATCCTGCAAGAGTGATATTGCATAGGTAATGTGTATCAATGCAGATTTTGAATATTCAAGTGTAAGGAGGAAGAAGAGCAATACACCTAAGATATTCAACAAATTCTAATACTTCTCTTCTTTTCGCTTTTTTCACACTGTACCAAAATGTTTTCAACAAGTCAAAACAAAATATTCCTATTCCCCTAGCCTGAATAACCTAAAACTGTTGAGTTGCATCAACCACCGGCTTTTTGGTCGACACCTCTTGGTGGTTGAGAGGCACAATAGAAAGAATCAAGTAAGCAAGCAAGGAAAACGCCGTAGTGAGCCATCTCTTCTGCAAGAAGCGTCGAATGTCAGCTCTGTACCCTAATGCGATAATACTGACCGAAAGGGTCAGTACTGTCGCCCTAATATTTAATGCACTACTAGATATCATTCCCTCACAGCAAAATGCACAGGTGTATGCGACTGCCGATGATATCGCATTTTTTGCTGTGTCGCAAGAAATTCACACTCTATCTGATTCTGCAGATAGAGTGTGTGAATTAATGTCACAGTGTGTGAACTGGTGTCAAGAGTGTGTGAACGCAGCACTCTTGGCACCATTTTGCCCTATCGCCCGGACGCTTCCGAATGAGGTCCCCTTTCTAGAAATTGAGCGGCATGCTGGAGAGTGTCGTCAGTTGGCGCGCTCATTCGCTTGGAACAGACAAGCCCTTGAAAAAGAACGCCATGACTATGACCAGCAAGTCCAGATTTTCGCCGTGGCTTGCTTGTCTGGCTTCAACTGCCGTTCCACCCTTCTGGCCTGTCCTCCAAGTTTCTCCCAAAGTACCACGGTTCATACCGCGCCGTGCAACGTCGCTCTCATTAGACATATGAGATCCAGCGATCCAGCCGATCTACAGACAGGCGCCGCATTGGTTGCGAGAGAGTACATCAGTCACTTTAAGTCATATCATGAGTCTTTTCTTCCCTCAGCACCTTGACACGCCAGGATGACTGCCCTTTTTTGCCGGGTGGTTGTAAGGAGGAAAAAGAACAATACGCCGTAGTTGGCCATTTCTTCAGACAGAAGCGTCGAGTGCGAGCTCTTAGCCCATAACTGTGATTCCTAAGATGGTTGTGGCCGCCAAGTTTTATTATCAATAGAACTGCTGCGCCAGTGCTATTTACGCCATTAAACCCCGTTTCACTAGAATGGTTTCTAGTGTAACAACCTAAGCAATTTATACAAAGTTTTCTGCTGCTAATAACCGGAGCCCTCTTAGTATATTACTATTTATCTTTAAATACCATTTTCTCCACTCATTTATTCTAGAGTAAAGCCTGCTGTCACTGCCACTAACGAACGCCGACTATGTGCATATGTCTCAAGTCATGGCGATTCTGGAGGGCTTGTTGTTTTAAATATGCATGTTTTTGTACGGTATGATTATTTCACCAAATCATTCAATCCACTAATACGCCTCTGTAATTTACTTGGGTGTGCTATCAGAGCTTGTTATATGCTTCATTGTCGTTCTCTAATGAAAACATGCGTTTAGTAGTTTAATCGATTTAAATTCTTAATCACAGCTGAAACGCGCTTTTCTGTATGCTTCATATCTGAAGACGAAGGTTAGTCGTCTAAGAGCGCCTGATGATATATTGTTAAGTAGACAAGACTGGTAGCTTGCTCTCAGTAAAAATATTCTCTACATTTCCTTGTGTGTTCTTTGTACTGGTTCCCAATAAAATTTGCAAAAAGCCCTGAAGCAGGCTACTTTGCTAGGGTGATGTCACAAGAAGTTGATTGGCTGAAACCATGTGAAGTATGGTTTCAGAAAGTAAATATTCTGGGCAAAAGCTAAGAAGAAACACCCATACAGCTTATTTCATTTTTTCATTAAAAAGGTGTCGAGTGTGAGTCTTGCGTGAGTAATATATCTAGAGCTGGTGATTCGAAAGTCCACAGGTGCTTCGCCTCATGAATCAGCTAAAGGTCGTAATTGAGCTTCTCCTGCACTATCATATATTGCGTACCTTATTTGTGAGGCGTTGAAGGCAGGTGGTATATTTTTGGACAATGAAACATTCGCATCTGCTGTATTCGAGCAAGACACTTACCAGACGTGGAGGAGAAAGCCTAACACCACGGGGGCTCCTACCGGATCCAATCTGAAAAGAGAAAAACCAAAAACACAAGTATGAATTTTTAATGACATAAACACACATATATTGAGATCAAATGTATACTTAAAAAAGTACTTATAAAGAAAAATTGTAGATTTAAAATATACATGACTTGCAGAAGCCATGTTGGATGACTACTCTATAATATTACAAACATTAAATGTCCTCGGACGGTTTGGATTTTAACAACCTCCTCGCTTTAGGCAATGTTTTCTGCTGCCTATAAGCGGCGCTGCCTTGGTAAGTAACATTTCGTAGTCAAATAATTTTTTGCACCCTTGTCTTGTTCAGGTACAGCAGGGTGATGCTGCCAAAAACAAGCCATGATTATTTGTATATGCCTCTTTTTAGGGCGAGGCTTAGAGAGTTTAATGCTGTATATATGCTAGTTTCTCGATTGTAAGATTATTTTGCAAAATTGCTCAAGCCATTATTACGCCATAATAAAATTTACTTTTTTATGATTATATGACTTGTAATACGCTTCATGTTTATTCTTCAATGAAAACGTGTTTTTGTTTCGTAAAACAATCGGTTTACAAGCTTTGTAACATCTGACGCCTGCTTTACCGTATGCTTTATATATTACGACGTAAGTGAGTCGAGTTGGAGCGCCAGATAATTTTTTTAGACAGCATTGCTAGTTTGCTGTCAAAAAAACTATTTTTCTCCTTTTTCACGTGTGAGTATTTTTACTAGTGCCCTATAAAAGCCAGTAAAGTGTTCTGAAAGGCGCTAAGGCATGGTGCTTCACTAAGCTGACGTCACAAAAGCTGATTGGCTGAGGCCATGTGTCACGGACGGCCATTTTTGGCGGCCCCGCGTCACGGCAATTAACGGGCGCCGTACTTCCTCATTGACCGTGGGAACGGCGGGCGCTTGAAAGGGAGCCGAGAAGTGCAGAATGGGTGCTCTTCTTGGAACGTCGCCGTCGACGATTGATCCTTTTGTAACTGCGGCGGCGTCTGCAAGGTCGTGGAAGGCCGCGATGTACCCCGAACAAGGATTAGGCAACGGGATGCACCGGCTGAGAGCAGACAGTCTGACCGTTTCCCACGGGGAAAAGCGTGGGAAATCCTCTGGTGGCCCATCCGTATGACAACAACCCAACAGTTTGTCACTCTCGCTAGTTCAGGGCCCTCTCCCAATCAAGAAGGTGTTGGGTCAAAATATTTTTGCAGCGGAGTTTTCATCAATTAAACGCGCATGATTGGACCCGTGTAGAGGTCTCTTGTCCCCAAGGAAGAGAGCGAAGAGACACGAGGGGGATTTAAGCGCAGGATTTCGCTCTGCTAGGCAGACTAGCCGCTGACCAACATGGTGTAGAAACAGATCAACAAGCATCTGTTCTAAAAGTTTTTAGTGCGGCTCTGTATCGACTGGCCAACTAAACTTAGCCGTTCGTCTAGTTGTGACGCGATATTAACGTCTGCAACGTAGATATCGGGACTTCGCCTCGAGGTAGCTCAACCTGCCCGAGGTCACCTGCAAGCCGTAGCCTCCTGGAGCCACCAGCGTTGCAACACCGCTGACATCGCAGTCGTGCCAGAACTCTCTTCGACTTCTCGCATCTGATCGTCGGGGACGCAACGCTGCCGGTCATCACCCGTATTCCTTCACTTGTTTATATCTTCGAACTTTCTCCTCCGTAATTCTATTGTTGTTAGTTTGTGTAGTTTGTAATAGTTCTCTCGCGTAAGCTGATTTATTGTTTTTATATATTTTTTGTTGTATCAAGTGTTGATGTATTTTGTTAGTTGTATTGAAAAGTTGTACTAGATCCCGTGTGCTGCACGATCACTAGGTAAAGTTTGTTTTGTTTTCTCACGTCTCTTATCTCTTCACTGTCTCTGCTTGCGTACGGAACGAACCAACCTGCTTGTATTCCCGTCGCCGACTTCGCGCTGGCGACGCTAGAGTGGCAGCTTGTAACAAAGCTGGCGTCCGCAACAAGAATGTTCTGTACAAGAGTGAGAAAGTGAGAGGTGAACGAGAACCCTGCGGATAGCGTGGTGATATAGCCGCACAGTTAATGCGGTTGCATCCAGCATATGATTGCACTGGTTTTATAGTGGCCTTATAGTGACAGTTTGCAGTATGAAGTGTGTGGATTTAGATAAGTGGATCGCGCACGGTAAAGAGTTAGACTTTGAGGGCGCCGAACTGAGACAATGGGTTAAGGAGCAGCTGGAACAGGCGCAGGCGTTAGCCAGAGAAGAGCGGGCACTGGCCTTGGAGGAAAAGGAAAAAGAAAGGGAAGCGGCTAGGGAAGCTGGAGAACGGAAAGTGCAGTTACTGCAATTAAAGATTCGCCTCAGTGAGAGTAGCAGTGCGAGCCGATCCAGCAGTGAGCATGGCGATGCCGGGGAGGAGCCGAGTTTGAGAATACACGCAGGTAGACTGCTCGTCACCTTCGACGAAGGAAGAGACGACCTAGATGCGTTTATACGCCGGTTTGAGAGCATCGCCAGAGGGCAAAAAAGGCCTAAAGCCAATGGGCGACGGCGCTTTCGACATGTCTTACAGGAGAGGCGCTAAGTGTTTATGACAGGCTACCAGCTACAGATGCAGCGGACTACACCAAGGTTAAAACCGTCCTCCTGAAGCGCTTTCGCTTCTCGGCGGATGGGTTTCGAGACAAGTTTAATTGGGAGAGGCCAGTAGGAGGTGAAACAGCAACACAGTACGCGGTTCGCTTAAGACATTACTTCGATAGATGGTTGAGCTGTCCAAAACTGAGACAGAATTTGAGTCCCTCCGCGCATTGTTGATTAGAGAGAGGTTTTTCCATGGATGTGATTTGAACCTGGCATTATATTTGAAAGAAAGGAGGGCGAAATCCCTGGGAGACATGCTTGAGCTAGCAGACGAGTTTTTGGAAGCTAAGGGTAGAGGAAGCCTAGCTAGAACAAAGAAAGATAGTCCCATAACGGACGAGAAAGGGAAATACGAGAAAGAAGGCAACAGCCACGCACTACTACCATGGTGCTATATTTGCAATCGTGGGAATCACCCGCCGCACTTGTGTCGCAACAGACCTGCCGCTAATGTAGCCATCGTCTTCTTCAAGTGCGGGAAAAAGGACGTAGGGCAAACAACTGCCGGTCAGGAGCAAATAACTCCCTCTAGGCGTCCTGCCTCTACGCACCAAGAGAAACGCGTGAGGATCCAATATGCGATGGGTATATTGAGCTTAGGAATGGCGAAAAAGTCCCCGTCGTCAACGCCGTAAGGGTGACACCGCCGAAAAATCTGTCCGAGAACCTACCGGTGACCACAGGGACCCTCCGAGGCACAGATATATCAGTGTTGCGGGATACGGGGTGCAACACAGTAATCGTGTGGAGGAAGTTGCTGAAGGAACACGAGCTGACAGGTACAAGCAGACTCGTCTACTTTGTGGACGGAACAGCAAGGATGCTGCCCGAAGCACGGATTGAGGTTGACACCCCCTACTTTACTGGCAATCTGACAGCACTATGCCTGCAAGATCCACTGTATGACCTCATTCTGAACAATATCGATGGCGTAAGACATCCTAATGATCCCAGAATGGAGACTGAAAAACCTGTCTCGACAAAGGAGTTAAGGGAAGAGCCTGTAGCAGCAGCTATCACCCGTTCCCAAACACATGCACAGCCGAAAAAATTTGCCAAGCTTCGTACGCCTGGGACCACGGTGGGATTGCCGGGAGACAACTATGGCTGCGAGCAGAGGGGAGATGCGACACTCAAACAGTGTTTTGAGAAGATCGGCAGGAAGCAAACATGCCGAAATGAGAAGGGAAGCGTCGAGTACAAACAAGAACAGGGACTGCTGTACCGACAGTACACAAAGGCCAACGGACGGCTTGTACGCCAATTTAGTCGTTCCGCACTGCCACCGAGAAGCTGTGCTTAAAACAACACACGATGGTGTAATGGCAGTACACTTGGCCACGCACAAAACCAAGGACCGGATCTCGGAGGAGTTCTTTTGGCCAGGCATAACAGCTAACGTAAAAAGGTTCGTCGCCTCATGTGACATTTGTCAGCGCACCGTACCAGGTGCCCCGCAAAACCTACAGGGACTTCCATGCAGATGTCTTTCCGGACACGCAGGCTCCATTTCCAGCTACAACTGTGCCTGACTGGCTGGCTAAGATCACCTGCGAGGTAGGCTGTATTTCTCTCTACACTGCCCGTCATTTATTCATTGGGCTGGCGCCCTTACTCACAGGAGTACAAACCACACCTGTGTCGGGTTCAGCGAACGTCCGGGCTATCTTGGCTGTCACTTGGTGTTATATAGCACTCGGGCTGCATTGTGGTTCAGCGCTGTGCAGCAAAACACTGCATCGCCTTCTCTGTTTAACATCATTCATTTGCCTCTAATGGTACTCAGACAGAAAACAATGCCCGATCTCAAGTGGCAGGGAAGCGAAGAGGCTCTGGTGTTCAGTACAAAACGCGCTACTGTGATGTGGTGGGCAATGTCATTGAATGCTGTATGAGTAGTGTTTCGAAATGTTAGCTGTGCATACTCGCCGGGCACCGTTAGACTCTAGCAGTCTGCCTTAGCTTGACTGTTGCCCCTTGTTTCTTAATGTCATCCTTTGGGGCTCTATGTACAGGCAACGTAAGGTTTTGTGGAAAGGGACAGAGAGACAATGTTGTGAGACCACAAATCATATATTTCGTCTGAAGCCATTTAGTTAGGGGCAACCTTCTTAGGGGCGCCTGCGCAAGTAGGCGTTTGGTGTGTAGCGCACCACGAACCCGAGCTAACGGGGGAGTTTCGACTCCCTCCCACGCCTAGCCGTGCGTTGCTTTGCCGTGTCCGAGGAAAAGGGGATCCTGGGGGTTGAGCCGACGCTGGGTGATTGGACCGTTAAGGCCCCCCGGCAGAGGCAACACACCCCTTTGACCCCGGCTTCACGTAGACGGCACCCCTGAGCTGACCCACCCAGGGGAATCAGCAGTCGCCTTTTCCTATCTCTCTCTCCCTACATCTTCGTCTTTATCTCTTACTATTTATCTGTCCTGTCTTCTACTCTCTTCCGTTTACTTCCAAACTTCCTGGCGGCTCGGGTTAACCCTGTGCAAATAGCCTACCTTGGTCTAGGCGCATTGGGTTATAGTGGCGTTGTACGGCTGGCGTCTGCAGGTTTCAGCATTTGTAACCTTGTAGCGTCCCCTCGTTGGGCTCCGTGGTGGGTGGCCGCCAACGCTGCTGAACAACAATAAGGAAGACATGCATGGAGCATTCCCACTACTGTCTGATCGTACCGGCTTAAAGCCGGTACGCACCGATGATCTCACCAGAGAAGGATTGGCCACCCTGGTGCAGTATCTGGCCACCCCCTCCCGTAGGCATTCGTCAATTAACTCACGGCCCTCAGTCCCCACCAGCTGCGGAGCAACTGACCACGGTAGTGGTCAGATCTGCAAAGCAGCAGAGGGTGCTAGGAATCTCTGGATACGGACAGGCCACCATTGGAACTTGAACTTAGCAACGTTTAACGTTAGAACGTTATCTAGTGAGGGAAGTCTAGCTGTATTATTCGAGGAGCTAGAAGGCATAAATGGGATATAATAAGGCTGAGTGAGGTTAGGAGGACAGGTGAGGCCTATACTGTGCTACAGAATGGGCACGTCATTTGCTATCGGGGCTTGGCAGACAGAAGAGAACTGGGAGTAGGGTTCCTAATTCACAGAAACATAGCTGGCAACATAGAGGATTACTATAGCATTAATGAAAGGGTGGTAGGCATTGTAATTAAACTGAATAAAAGATACAAAATGAAGGTAGTACAGGCTTACGCGCCTACATCTAACCATGATGACGCTTCAGTTGAAAGCTTCTATGAAGACGTGTAATCGGCAATGAGTAGGGTGAAAACACAGTATACTATAGTAATGGGCAACTTTAATGCAAAGGTAGGGAAGAAGCAGGCTGGAGACCAGGCAGTAGGAGATTATGGCATCGGCACTAGAAACGCCAGAGGAGAGCTGCTAGTAGAATTCGCAGAACGCAATAATCTGCGTATTTTGAATACCTTCTACCGAAAACGAGAAAACCGCAAGTGGACATGGAGGAGCCCTAATGGCGTAAATAAGAACGAAATAGACTTTATAATGACTGCACATCCAGGAGTCGTGCATGATGTGGAAGTGGTTGGCAAGGTAAGATGCAGTGACCATAGAATGGTACGGGCTCGAATCCGCCTAGACATGAAGAAGGAACGACAGAGACTGATACGCAAGAAGCAAATGAATGAGCTAGCACTGAGAGGGAAAGTACAGGAATTCAGAGTGTCACTGAAGAACAGGTATTCTGCTCTTAGCGAGGAAACCAACCTTAGCGTAGATACAATAAATGATAATCTGACGAGTATCATCACGGAGTGTGCAGTGGAAGTTGCAGGCAGGGTAGCTAGACAGGACACCGGCAAGCTTTCCCAGGAAACGAAGAACCTAATTAAGAAGCGTCAAATCTTGAAAGTGTCAAGTACAACAGACAAAATAGAACTGGCAAAGCTTTCGAAGCTGATTAATAGACGTAAAGTATGCGATGTAAGAAGGTATAACATGGAGAGAATTGAGCACGCTCTGAAAAACGGAGGAAGCGTCAAAGCATTGAAGAAGAAACTTGGGATAAGTAAAAGGCGGATGTATGCACTAAGGGACAAAGAAGGCAAATTAACTACCAATATGGATAGGATAGTTAAAATAGCGGAGGAGTTTTACAGAGATCTGTACAGTAGCCGAGACAACCACGACCTTAATACTATAAGAACTAGCAGTAACCCAGACCACACCCCACCGGTAATGATAGAAGAAGTCAGAAAAGCTTTGGAGAGCATGCACAGAGGCAAAGCTGCTGGTGAGGATCAAGTAACATCAGATCTGCTGAAAGATTGAGGACAGAGTGTGTTAGAAAAACTAGCCACTCTGTTTACGAGGTGTCTCCTGACGGGAAAAGTACCAGAGTCTTGGAAGAACGCTAACATCATCTTTATACATAAGAAAGGAGATGACAAGGACTTGAATTACAGACCAATCAGCTTGCTCTCTGTAGTATACAAGCTATTTACAAAGGTAATTGCTAGCAGAGTAAAGAAAACATTAGAATTCAATCAACCAAAGGAACAAGCAGGATTTAGAACAGGCTACTCAACAATTGACCACATTCATACTATCAATCAGGTAATAGAGAAATGTTCAGATTATAACCAACCATTATACATAGCCTTCAAAGATTACGAGAAGGCGTTTGATTCAGTACAAATATCAGCCGTCATGCAGACACTGCGGAATCAGGGCGTAGATGAAATATATATAAACATTCTGGAAGAAATCTACAGGGGATCAACTGCTACCATAGTGCTTCATAAAAAAAGCAACAGAATACCAATCAAGAAGGGTGTAAGGCAGGGGGACACAATTTCCCCAATGCTATTTACCGCGTGCTTACAGGAGGTTTTCAGAAGCCTAGAATGGGAACAGTTAGGGATAAGAGTCAATTGAGAATACCTCAGTAACCTGCGCTTCGCCGATGACATTGCATTGCTGAGTAACTCGGGGAACGAATTGCAACTCATGATTACGGAGTTAGACAAGGAGAGCAGAAAGGTGGGTCTTAAAATTAATCTGCAGAAAACGAAAGTATTGTACAACAACCTCGGCAAGGAGCAGCGCTTCGAGATAGGTAATAGTGCACTTGAAGTTGTAAAAGACTATGTCTACTTAGGGCAGGTAATAACCGCAGAGCCTAACCACGAGATTGAAGTAACTAGAAGAATAAGAATGGGGTGGAGCACATTCGGCAGGCACTCTCAAATTATGACAAGTAGATTGCCACTGTCCCTCAAGAGGAAGGTATATAACAGCTGTATCTTGCCGGTACTTAGCTACGGAGCAGAAACCTGGAGACTCACAAAGAGGGTTCAACTTAAATTGAGGACGACGCAGCGAGCAATGGAAAGAAAAATGGTAGGTGTAACCTTAAGAGACAAGAAGAGAGCAGAGTGGATTAGGAGACAAACGGGAGTTAAGGATATCATAGCTGCAATAAAGAAGAGGAAATGGACATGGGCCGGGCATGTAGCACGTAGACAGGATAACCGCTGGTCATTAAGGGTCACCGACTGGATTCCCAGAGAAGGGAAGCGGGGTAGGGGGAGACAGAAGGTTAGGTGGGCAGATGAGATTAAGAAGTTTGCGGGTATAAATTTGCAACAGCAAGCACAGGACCGGGTTAACTGGCGGAACATGGGAGAGGCCTTTGTCCTGCAGTGGACGTAGACAGGCTGATGATGATGATGATGATGATGACGTACCAAAGGGCCGTGTACCACATGTTCCACTGGGGAGGGCACCCATAATCGACACCCCGTTCACGCGAGTGGCGATCGATATAGTGGGACTGATTCACCCGCCCTCAAAGCATGGGAACTGATAAATTTTGACTTTAATGGATTATGCCACCCGGTACCCAGACGCAGTGGTGCTCCCGAGTATCGAAACTGAGCGAGTGGCTGAAGCCCTGGTCGAGATGTTCTCCCGATTTGGCGTCCCCCGCGGGGTACTGAGCGACCGTGGCACGAACTTCACATCGAACCTGATGAAGGAAGTAGCGCGGCTCCTTTCCGTGCACCAGCTCCACACCACCCCATATCACCCCACGGCGAATGGCTTGGTGGAAAACTTCAACGGCACCTTAAACCTAATGTTGAAGCGTATGTGCGCCGAAAAACCGAGAGATTGGGACCGCTACCTGGCACCTCTCCTCTTTGCATATAGGGAGGTTCCGCAGGCCAGTATGGGGTTTTCACCCTTCGAGCTTCTCTATGGCCGCCATGTGAGGGGACCCTTGGCGATACTGAAGGAGCTGTGGACGAACGCCGACTTGATTGAAGAAGCTAAGATGACGTACCAGCATGCCTTCGACCTTCGGAACCATTTCGAGGAAATGTGCCGCCTGGCACACGACGAGTTGGAAAAAGCTGGAGCACGGTACACGAAGCTGTACAATCGAGAGGCGAAGGAGCGGAGTTTCCACCCCGGAGACAAGGTACTGATTTTACTTCCCACTGACACGAACAAGCTGCTGCTGCAATGAAAGGGTCCTTTTGAAGTCCGGGAAAAGAAAGGTGAAGCTGACTACGTCGTAGACATAGCTGGCGGCAGAAAAATCTTCCACGCCAACTTACTGAAAAGATACGAGGAGAGGGACAGTACCTCCACCAAGGTGTGCAACGTGACATTTGGTGTTGTGGAAACGAGCGAGGACGAAAACATTCCAAGCCTTGACTGGCTGAAAGTAGAAGGGGAAGAAGACGTGAAGCTCTCCGACAAACTGGACACTCGACAATATCGAAGCTGCACCACGTCTTTGAACCAAGCGACAAGTGCGCGCCTTCCTCAGTTTGACTGGGTACTATCGGGAATTTATCCCGAATTACGCAGAAGTCAGCGCTACCCTTACAGATTTAACCCAGAAGGGCGAAGCTAACTCAGTGAAATGGACAGCAGCTCACGAGGAGGCTTTTCGAAGTCTCAAACAACATGTCTCTACGGAGCCGATACTACGGCTCCAAATTTGCACCAATCATTCGTACTTCGAACGGACGCATCGGACACAAGTCTCGGCGCCGTGCTCATGCAGTCCCACGAGTGCAAGCTCCACCCCACAGCTTATGCTAGTCGAAAGCTGCTTCCACGTGAGGCTTCCTATAGTACCATCGAACGCGAATGTCTCGCGTTGGTATGGGGTATTCAGAAATTTTCCATGTACTTATATGAAGTACATTTTTGTGTCCACACAGACCACCAGCCTCTGACTTATATTTGTGACAGGTTCAGTAAATAAAGCCAGTCGAGCTAGCTGTGAAACGTTATTCTCTCACGAGAAAAGGAAGTGAGCGTTTGATTTGCAAAAAAAAAATTGTACTTTCACAAACACACAAAAAAACACAAAAAGGAAAATACTAAGATCAGAAAAATGTTAACTAATTAGCACTGTCAGTTTCGTTAGCGAGCGGAAACCTCTAAGGGTCTAAACAGTCCTTTTCGTTAAAGTCCTCGTGTTTGAGTCCGGACGCGAAAGAAGACGGATACGGCTCACCAGCGGTTCACGCCCTTCAATAGTCCATTGGGGAAGCTGCCATGGTGAGAGTGCATAAGCTCGGGCCCGTAGCCCGACGGCTTGCTCCCGCTCCCGGTAGACGTCATCTGCTGCGCTGTCTTCCGCTCGAACATCAGACCAAGGTCTTGCCAAGGATTCGCCAATAGCCGCTGCGGTTGAATGGTCACCAGGACCCCGTGGAAACAGTCGCCAGCTAGGTGGATGCCCTGACGCCCAGGAGGTACTCGCACCCGACGAGGTCGCACGCCGCACCCTAGCCTTCTTCTTCCAAGCACGAGCCCGAATCTCCTCTTCCTCGTTCTTCGATGCCCTGGCTCTGGATTTTTCTCCCATTTCCTTGAATTTTCTTCTTTTTCCAATCGCCAGTGTTCGCCGCACTGGCGCAATACGCCATCTTGCACACATTGTCAGTAGTTCATCTTACGCGCCAAATTTGAAAGTCACTTGACTCGCGCACTTCACTCACAACAAGAGTCCCCCCTTTGAAAAGTTTCTTTTGCGAAGAAAAATAAACTGCAGTTCAGTGCGCGAGAAGTCACCACGCGTCGTCCATTCACAAGATGTCCTTAACAAACAAACAACTTGAAGTAGTCGCTTGTCTCGAGAAAACGTAAAAATTCACAACCGGCTCATATAATCTGCGCCGACATTTTCAGAGCCTCTAATGTGCTCGACTCGGAATGAATATTCTTGTAACGCGAGGCTCCACCGTAATACCCTACTGTTCAGGTGTTTTGCCCTTAAGAGATACTGCAGTGGTTGGTGATCGGTCTGTACGACAAATGACGTTCCGTACAGAAAAACATGATACTTTTCTATCGCCCAGACCAACGCTAAGCATTCCCTCTCGATTGCTGAGTATCTCTTTTCGCGAGGCTGAAGTTGACGACTGGCATATGACACAGGGTGGAGGATGCCATCATGCTCTTGCATAAGGATAGCGCCTATACAAGAATCAGAGGCGTCAGACCGAAGCACGAATTCTCTTTTCAGATCGGGTGCTTTGACGATTGGCCCAGAAGACAAAGCCTTTTTGAGTGATTCAAACGCTTCTTCTCTATCCGTGGTCCACGTAGTCTTGTTTTTCTCCATCTTCCTCGTCATCTCAGTGAGCGGCTGTGCTTTCTCGGCGTACCGAGGTATCAGGTCACGGTAATAGCCAGCCAGTCCAAGGAATGACCGGAGTTGCTTCTTTTTTTCAGGCTTAGAAGCACAGGTGATCTTCTGTATCGTGCTTTCGACTGGCCGTATGTTGCCGTCTCCCAATCGATGTCCCAAAAAGGTGACTGTGCTCATAGCCACTTCACATTTCTGTGGCTTGATCCTTAGTCCGGCTTGTCGTATCCTGGCAAAAAATTGCTTCAAAGTTGTTAGATGTTCTTCCCACGTAGTGGTAGCCACCAGTACGTCGTCTATGTAATGAACGACGTTGGGTATTCCAAGCAATAACTTTCTCATCAGACGAGTGAAGACCGCGGATGCGGTCTTGTTGCCAAAAGGCATATACAGGAAATGATAATGCCCTGATTGGCTTGAAAAGGCGGTCTTTTGCTGCGAGTCTTTTGCGAGAGGAACCTGCCAATATCCTTTAGTTAAATCAAACTTCGAGAACCATTTCTTTGTTCCCACTTCGGCAAACAAGTGATCAGTTCTGGGTATAGGTTCTGCATCAGATACCAGAACATTGTTTATACGGCGAAAGTCTATACAGGCCCTGTAGCCATTGTCTGGCTTTTTGACTAGTACCAAAGGAGAATTATATGGTGACTCTGAGGGTTCTATAATGCCAAGTTGCAACATGTCTTGCACTTCCTTTTCAACGACTTCCTTCATAGAGAATGGCAATGGGTATTGTGGGGTGTTAACTGGTTCTGAACTGGTCGTTTGTAACCGACACTCCACAAGGTTTGTTTTACCTGGGATCTCCGAGAATACGTCTTCGTAGGTACTTAAGATGGCCCGTATCTCCACCCGCTGTCGCTCCCCGATTTCATCTCCAAGCTTTATGGAGTCAATACCGCAGCTACCCTGTACTTTGAAAGTTGGTAGTGGTTTCTCAGACTCCTCTTCCTCCAGAACGACAAAAGATGATGTCTGAGGAAGCTGTTCTTCACGGCGTTCTTCATACTTTTTCAGCATGTTTATGTGGAAAAGTTTTTTGCTGTGTCCAAGGTCCAGCCAGTAGTCATAGTCGTTTTTCTTTTCTATGACTGGAAACGGCCCTTTCCAATGCATCAATAACTTGTTGTTGCTTGTGGGAAGCAAGATCAATGCACGGTCACCAGCTTTCAGGTCCCGTTGCTTGCTGTGGCGGTCGTAATACCTTTTCTGCGACACCTGTGCTCGGCTCAGGTTTTGTCGTACCAGCTCCAGTGTCTTCTCAATTCGCTCTCTTAAATCCAGGACATATCCGTACGTCGTCTTAAGTTCTTCGTTCTCCTGATCATGAGTCCATAGCTCTTTCAAGATGCTCAGAGGTCCTCGAATATGTCGGCCATAAATAAGTTCAAATGGTGAGAACCCGGAGCTTGCTTGTGGGGCTTCACGATAAGCAAACAAAAGAGGTGCTAGCAAGCGATCCCAACATTTAGGCTGTTCTTGAACCATTTTGCGGAGCATTTGCTTGAGTGTTCCATTAAACCTCTCTACCATCCCGTTGCACATAGGATGGTATGGAGTGCAGCTAAGATGCTTGACTGCCAGTAGTTCATTCACCTCCTTCATTAGATCTGAGGTAAAGCACGATGCCTGATCAGCCAAGACTTCTCGTGGAAAACCAATGCGAGAAAACATCTCGACAAGTCCCTCGGCCACTGTAGCTGAGTCAATTGCTGTCAAAGGCACTGCATCAGGGTAGCGAGTGGCGAAATCCACAAGAGTCAAAATATACCGATGGCCTTTTGCCGAGGCTGGAGTTATCGGTCCAATGATGTCGACCGCCACACGTTCAAAAGGGGTGTCGATCAACGGCATACGCCCTAGAGGCACCTTGCCCACCTTGCCTTTCGGTAAAGTCCTTTGACAGGCGTCACATGATCGGACATATCTGCGGATATCTTCTTGTACCCCGGGCCAGTAGAAGGCGTCCAGAACTCGATCTATTGTTTTTTTGACACCCTGATGACCTGACATGACATTTTCATGAGCCAAACGTAACACTTGGCCTCTCAGGGACTTCGGGACTATGGCTTGTTCAATGATCTTACCAGGGGACAGGAAGTATTGTCGGTAAAGAATACCATTCTTGGCTACGAAAGAAAAAGATGTCGAGCCCTTTCTAACAAACTTCTTACCCACTCTGGCTCTGCAGATGTCAAGCGTCTGGTCTTTTTCTTGTTCTTCGCGAAACATTTTGCGAGACATCTGGCCAGGGAGCCCAACAGAGATGGCCCTTCGCGAACTATTGAGACGTGCGGCACCAACCAGTTGAGAATTTGGGTGGTTACCTTCGTCCGCAGAATGAACTTTTTTCTTAATGAATTGATCTTGAGAAAGTTTCCGCGAAACGTCGGGGTCATTGGCGTCACGGGCCCCCGGTACGTTCCCAACTATGACGTCATACAGTGGCGACGGCATACACTTGACGATGGCCATGCCGGAAAAGTATGGAGATCTGATACGTATCTCCGCCTCAGGGGTTATGATGGTGCTGCCATCAGCCAACCACAACGTCGCGGTAGTGCCAGTTAGTGCTTCATCAGGTACTAATGACCGGCGTACTACCAACGTGTTGCTTCCGGTGTCCCTTAGGACTCGAACAATTTGTTCATTCACTTCCCCTGGTAACACTGGCATGGGACGTTTCTTACATTGCGCTTGCGTCTTCACCGTGCCCATAACATTGTCGTCTCGGTCCGAGTCGTCGCCATCAATCATGGATTGTTGTGGACCGGTCTCTTCTTTGGGTAGCATTAAACAAGATGTAGTTGATTTCGAAGTGCCAGTCATTTTCTGACAGCCCTTCACATCATGCCCCCACTTACGGCAGTTTGTACAAAATACTTGTTTAGGTTTACTTCGACAGTCAGAAGCCTTGTGCCCCTTACGGCCACAAACAAAACATTGCATCTCTGCTCTTGGGCTTGAAATCAATTTAGCCTTCCCAGTTGTGTCCTCACTCTTATTCTGAACTATTAATAAGTTCTTCAATCTCTTTGCCTCTATATATATATCAGCTGCCTCTGCCATGGCTTCCAGAGTCTTGCAGTTCTTCTCCCGTAAGAAGAGCGCCAGCTGACTACTGCAGTTCGCCATGAATTGTTCGGCTACAATCAAGTCACGGACTGAATCGAAATTCCTCTCTGTCTGAGACATTTCTATCCACCTGTCAAAGAAACTTTGGAGTCTCGTGGCATACTGTTTTCCAGTTTCGCCGTCTTCAGGCTTGCTTTTCCGGAATTTCTCACGGTAGCCATCAGCCGTGAAGCGAAAACGCTGGAGCAGTGCCAATTTGACTTCGTCGTATGACAGGGAATCGTTCGGTGACAACCGTCCAAATACCTTCAGAGCCTCTCCGCCAAGGCACAAACTAAGAGCCGTGGCCCACTTTTCCCGTGGCCAATCTTGACCTGTCGCCACTCTCTCAAACCTTTTCAGGTAGGCGTCAAGGTCGTCTCTGTCCTCGTTGAAAACGGGTATAAAGTTATGCGGGTTCACTACCATAGGCGCGTTCCTTTGGTTGCCCGTGTCAGCCACCGTAGGCTGACCGACACCGGCCTCAGCTACTCTCAGGCGCAGTTGCAGCGTCCTCTCTTCTACTTCCAAGTGTCGCTGGCTTGCTTCTCGGGTTTGGTTCTCCGTTTTTGCTACTTCAAGACGTAGCTGTAAATTGCGGCCTTCCAGCTCCAACTGTTCTTTCTTCGCGTCTCTCTCCGCGGCTCGTTCATCGCGCTCACGCGCTTCTCGTGCGTCAAACCAAGCCTGCAATTCTGCTCCCTCCAACCCCATGCGTTCTGCCAGCGCCATCAACTCTCGCGAGCCCATTTTACTTTTTTAGTTAGCCTTACTCAAATCTACTTTTTAGTGGCAAACACTCACGTCCTGTCGCGGACGCCAATTTGTGACAGGTTCAGTAAATAAAGCCAGTCGAGCTAGCTGTGAAACGTTATTCTCTCACGAGAAAAGGAAGTGAGCGTTTGATTTGCAAAAAAAAAATGTACTTTCACAAACACACAAAAAAACACAAAAAGGAAAATACTAAGATCAGAAAAATGTTAACTAATTAGCACTGTCAGTTTCGTTAGCGAGCGGAAACCTCTAAGGGTCTAAACAGTCCTTTTCGTTAAAGTCCTCGTGTTTGAGTCCGGACGCGAAAGAAGACGGATACGGCTCACCAGCGGTTCACGCCCTTCAATAGTCCATTGGGGAAGCTGCCATGGTGAGAGTGCATAAGCTCGGGCCCGTAGCCCGACGGCTTGCTCCCGCTCCCGGTAGACGTCATCTGCTGCGCTGTCTTCCGCTCGAACATCAGACCAAGGTCTTGCCAAGGATTCGCCAATAGCCGCTGCGGTTGAATGGTCACCAGGACCCCGTGGAAACAGTCGCCAGCTAGGTGGATGCCCTGACGCCCAGGAGGTACTCGCACCCGACGAGGTCGCACGCCGCACCCTAGCCTTCTTCTTCCAAGCACGAGCCCGAATCTCCTCTTCCTCGTTCTTCGATGCCCTGGCTCTGGATTTTTCTCCCATTTCCTTGAATTTTCTTCTTTTTCCAATCGCCAGTGTTCGCCGCACTGGCGCAATACGCCATCTTGCACACATTGTCAGTAGTTCATCTTACGCGCCAAATTTGAAAGTCACTTGACTCGCGCACTTCACTCACAACAATATTCAACAGGCAAAACAGCTGAACGCTCGAGTACTTCGATGGAGTTTACTACTCCAAGAGTACCAGTTCACTATTACGCATATTAAGGGTAGCGAAAACGTGGGAGCCCAATACTTGAGCCGGATATAGTTCTTGAGGTCTATGAGCATGTTATTTTTTTCCTTTCGTCGTTTATTTTCTGTTTGCATGTGCATATTTCATTGTACAAGAAGTGTATTTTGAATTATTCTCTTTTTTCTTGGTGCATTGGTTGTTTTTACATGTTGTAATGCACATTGAAGGATTTCACTACAGTAGAAGAGCGCACCTGTTCCGTTTTGTTCGTAGTATACACTCGTGCATTGTACTCTGTACTGATGGCTGCCGTACACGGCTATTTCTTTTTCTTGTTTGCATGGCTCATTGATATTGTTTCGTGTAACCGAAGCTGGTACTCAAACAATTGTTTTTTTCCTTTTATTGTTACTTTGATGCACTCCGCCTATTTATGTTGTGTATGAGAGGGACAGTCCTCATGTCTCCCTTGTTGGTGGTGTTTTGTGCCTTGTTGCCGAAAAATTCCCCTCCGTTTGAGCCAATGTTATGAATAACATTCTGAAAGTGGGGGGCAATGTCACGGACAAGATTTTTGGCGGCCCCGCGTCACGGCAATTAACGGGCGTCGTACTTCCCCACTGACTATGGGAACGACGGGTGCTTGAAAGGGAGCCGAGAAGTGCAGAATGTGGTGCTCTTTTTGGAACGTCGCCGTCGACAATTTATGCTTTTGTAACTGCGGCGCCGTCTGCAAGGTCGTGGAAGGCCGCGATGTACCCGGAACAAGGATTAGGCTACGGGATGCACCGGCTGAGAGCCAAACAGTCTGACCGTTTTCCACGGGGAAAGGCGTGGGAAACCCTCTGGTAGCCAAGCCGTATGACAATAACCCAACAGTTTTTCACTCTCGCTAGTTCAGGGTCCTCTCCCAGTTAAGAAGGAGTGGGGTCAAAATATTTTTGGGGTGGAGTTTCCGTCAATTAAACGCGCATGATTGGACCCATGTAGAGGTCTCTTGTCCCCAAGGAAGAGAGTGAGGAGACACGAGGGGGATTTAAGCGCAGGATTTCGCCCTGCTAGGCAGACTAGTCTCTGACCAAAATAGTGTAGAAACAGATCAACAAGCATCTCTTCTAGAAATTTTTAGTGTGGCTCTGTATCGGCTGGCCACCTAAACTTAGCCGTTCATCTAGTTGTGACGCGATATTAACGTCTATAACGTAGACATCGGGACTTCGCCTCGAGTTAGCTCAACCTGGCCGAAGTCACCTGCAAGCACTAGCCTCCCGGAGCCACGAGCGTTGCAGCACCGCTGACATCGTAGTCGTGCCAGAACTCTCTTCGACTTCTCGCATCCAATCGCCGGAGACGCAGCGCTGCCGGTCATCACACGTATGCCTTCACTTGTTTATATCTTCGAACTTTCTCCTCCGTAGTTCCATTGTGGTTAGTTTGTGTAGTCTGTAATAGTTCTCTCGCGTTAGCTGTTTTGTTGTTTTTATGTTTTTGTTGTATCAAGTGTTGATGAATTTCATTAGTTGTATTGAAGTGTGGTACTAGATCCCGTGTGCTGCAATATCACTAGAGTAAAGTTTGTTTTGTTTTCTCACGTCTCTGATCTCTTCACTGTCTCTGCTTTCGTATGGAACGAACCAACCTGCTGTCATTCCCGTCGCCGACTTCGTGCAGGCGACGCTAGAGTGGCAGCTTGTAACACCATGTGAAGCATGCTTTGAAGAATGAAAGACTCTGGCAAAAGACAAGATAAAACACCTCTGGAACTTGTTTTATATCAGAGGAAAGGGTGGCTGTGTGAGTATTGAATGGCAGAAGAGCCTCGAAGGGTAACTATGGATGGCTGTCGAACAATAAATAGAACGGGAAAAAGCGAGCGGTGTCGTGGCCTGACGAAATATAGGCAAATGTCACATGAGGTAAATAACTGCCCAATAAAAGTGATCTTTGGAAATTTACACAGAGAGCATTGTTGTCAAAGTTCAACTTTGGCGCCTGGTAAAACCATTTGTTTGTGGGTGGTAGGCCACAGTGAGATTGTGACGCGTCGAACACGAGTGAACGATGTCACTAACTACTTTTAAAACAAATGGGTGACAACGATCAGTGCGCAGCTGTGGAGGTGCGCCATGCTAAAGAATTACGTCATGAAGCAAGAATTCCATTAATTCAGTGGCACAGCTTGTCGGTAGCGCTCGTGTGATAGCCTATTTTGTGGCGTGGTCAGTGGCTATGGCTATCCACTGGTTTTCATTGAAAAAGTAAGAAATGGTCCAACGACATCGAGACCGACGCAGTAGAAGGAGAGGTTGGGTGTGTCTATTGGTTGGAGCGAACTAGCTGGTGGCAAGGTAGAATGTTTGGAGCGCTGCGGGACTCACAAGCAGCAACGTATTGGCGCAGAGAAGGGTAAAGCCTGGCCAGAAAAATCTACGCCGCATGCGATCGTACGTCCGCATGACCCCGAGATGTCCAGTGGTTGGGGCGTCGTGAAGCTGTTCAAGAACAGTGGAACGGAGTGTCGCAGGAATTATGAGTAGTAGGTCTGGCCCCTCAGCGCTGGTGTTGCGTCGGTAAAGAATATCATCGCGTAGAACGAACAATTGTAGTGATGGGTCTTCTTCAGGCAAACGTAGAATTTGCAGGTTAGACCGTAAGTGGACACTGCTGAGCTGTTCCTTGTGTATATCGGCGAAAGCAGACATGGCGAACACACAAGGGTCAGAATCATGTGCTGAAAGGTCAGGTGGGTCCACGGGGTGATAGGATAGACAGTCGGCACGCTGGTGCATTTAGGTCCGATTTGTATGCCACGTTAAAGCTGTATTTTCGGAGTTCCAAATCGCAATGGCCAAGAATTCCAGTTGAATCTTTAAGGGACTACAGCCAGCGCAAGCCATGGTGATTTCTTATCACCGATAAGGTGCGGCCAAACAAGTATGGTCGAAATTTTTCGACTGTCCAGAGTAGTGTGATGGACTCACGCTTTCTGATGGAAAACTTGCTCTCCGAAAAAAAGAGGCGGCTGGCATAAGCAATGACGCGATCCTGCCCTCTTCGCCGCTTGGCAAGTAAAGCACCGATCCATGTCCACTGGCATCAGTACCAAATCCAGTATGGGCTGACGGATCGAAATAGAACAAGATGCGTGGGGAAGTAAGTAATGTTGTAAGAGGTTGAAGGCAGTTGCTTCATCAGTACTCCAATTAAAAGGCACGTCCTTGTTCAGTAGATCCGTAAGTTGTCGGGCAATGTCAGCAAACTTCTTCACAAAACATCGAAAGTAAGAACACAGCGCGATAAAATCTGTACATTTTTTGCGGAACGTGGCACTAGAAAGTCTTTGTCAACGAGGATTTGGTCAGGGTCAGGTTCCACGCCTCGAGTACTGACAAGTTTGCCCAGTACAGTTATTTCCAGATGGCCAAAGTGACTCTGAAAGAGTTGAGCTGAAGTCCTGCTGTTTAAAAAAAACCTCGAAAACATCAAATAGGTGGCTAATGTGGCTTTCAAAAGTAGGTGAAAATATGTTGACGTCACTGAGATACCACAGGCATGTGGACTATATTGTAAATGCAAGGTCAAAAGCGGTAGCAGCGTCGGTACAGAAGCAGCAAGAGCAGGCCGAGTATACAGACAGCATCGCAGCAGCAACCAAGCAGCCTTTGCTCGCGCCTAGCGCCAACGTGTCGATGTCGCTGCAGTAGTGGACATTCCTCTTCACTACATTTCGTCCGCTGTCGGAAAAGGAGCCACCCTGGGGACTCATGGAGAACATTCTACAAGTGGATCGTAATAAGGTTTCAACCGATGTACGTGAACGGTTTCACAACCCCGAAAGCGCCGGTCTGTGGATGGCGTAACGGGTTCCACAATGTAGTTAACAGGTGAAGTCTACGAGACAATGCTGTAGGGTGCTTGGTATTTTGAAACAAGCTTTGAGGAAAGGCCTTTAGGGACAGCGGGAACCCAAAGCCACACAAGAGTGTCCGGAACAAAGTTAGAGTATGGCTGGTTATCGTAACGTCGAAATTTTTGTCTTCATTGGTCGATGGTTGTAAACGACTGGGCGAGTTTACGGCATTCCTTGGCGCGGCGGGCAGGTTCAAAGATAGGCGTAGACTCGGAGGAATAGGGGTGGTAGAGTAGAATGGTATCTAGTGTGGTGGAAGGGTCCCGGCCATAGAACAGGAAAAATTGCGAAAAGCCCGTTGTCGCCTGTGGGGCAGTGTTGTATGTGTACGTCACAAAAGGCAGAATGAGGTTCCAATCGAAGTGATCTGAGGCAACATACTTAGATAACATGTTTCCTAGGGTACAGTTGAATCACAAAAGAGAGCTGATCCAGTTATCTTTACGTTGCTCAGACGCCATGTCACAGTTTTCTGAGAACGCAACAGTTCGTCCACGACAGATAGATATACAGAGCTTTCGGAGGACACATGTGAACGCGACAGGGCGTCAGCATCAGTGTGACATCGGCCAGACCTGTAGAGAACACGCATGTCGAACTCTTGCAACCGCAAAGACCAGTGAGCTGCATGGCCGGAGGGGTCTTTCAATGTGGATAACCAGCAAAGCGCAAGGTGATCGGGGACTACGTCGAAGGGGTGACCTTATAGGTACGGTCTAAATTTACCTAGAGTCCATATAATTTCCAGACACTTCTTCTCTGTCAGAGGAGAGTTCTTCTCCACTTTGGTGAGTGTACGGCTTGTGTATGCGACTACGTACTCCTCGAATCCTGATTTGCGCTGAGCAAGCACGGCGCCGAGTCTAACACCGCTGGCATTGGTGTGTACCTCAGTCGTAGCAGTCGGGTCAAAGTGACGCAAGATTGGCGGCGAGGTCAACAGGCGGCGCAACTTTTCGAAAGCATCATCACAGGCGGGTGACCAAGCGTAACTGGTCAAGTAACTGTGCAGAGGTTCACTCAAGGGGGCGGTGATCATCGCAAAATTCTGAATAAAGCGGCAGAAATAGGAGCAGAAGCCAAGAAAAATGCGCAGATCCTTCAGAGACGCAGGTTTAGGGATCTCTGCAACTGGCCGAAGCTTGACGGTATGAGGAAGAATACCGTCTTTAGAGACAACTAGGCCGAGGATGGTGAGCTGATTTGCGCCGAAGCGGCATTTCGTCAGGTTGAGCTGAAGGCCGGTGTCAGTTAGGCACTGCAGTGCTTCATCTAGCCTGCGGATATGCGTTTGAAAATCTGGAGAAAATATAACTATGTCATCCAAGTAGCACAAGCATGTTTTGAACTTCAGGCCCCGCAAAAGACAGTCTATCATCTGCTCGATTGTTGCGGGTGCATTGCAAAGACCAAGACGCCGGACACAGAATTCGTAAAGGCCATCAGGTGTGACAAAGGCCTTCTTAGGCTGATCTTCAGGTGTCAGAGGGACTTGCCAGTAGTCACTCTGTAGGTCAATAGAAGAAAAGTACTCTGCACCTTGCAGGCAGTCAAGGGCATCGTCAATTCTCGGTAAGTGGTAAACGTCCTTTTGAGTTATTTGTTAATGCGACGGTAGTCAAGACAGAAGCGATTTGACCCGTCCTTCTTCTTAACGAGAACGACTGGAGATTCCCAGAAGCTATTGAAAGGCTGGATGATGCCACGCTTGAGCATGTCAGCTACAGGGTCATCGATAACCTGGCTCTCGGCTGCAGACACGCGATAGGGTATTTGACGCAATGGCGCAATGGTACCCGTAATGACGCGGTGACAAACAGCGGACGTGCGGCCGAGAGGAGTATGCTGGCAGTCAAAGGAAGAATGGAATTTCTCCAGCAGTCGTAGAAGCTGAGCAGGTTGCGAAAAGGTTAACGTGTCGGCGATGGAGCTGCTGAGTACGTCAGGTTTACTACGCTGTGGCGAAGAGGCACAAGTCTCTCCGGCGACTTCGTGTTTAGCGGAAGGACCGGTCGACATGTCGACAATTGCAGAAGGGTCGAGACTGTAAACCCACCAGACGCACTCAACTCAAAGTAGTGTTACAGGACATGACAAGAGGTTCAAGATGAGCAGTCGTCTGATGCCGTCATGATGTTCTACAAGGACATAAGATAGCGGGGAACATTTGCAGCGAACGAAAAGGGCGATCGACCTGGCGAGCGAGTTGCAAGATACGATATGGTAAGGGCGAAAGGGTGCAGCGGTATAATGACGTCTTCAGCAATAAATCGTTTGTCCCCGGTTTGAAGAGCATCATTTAACAGAGCGTCGCCAATCACTTCAAGTTCTACATCAGCGTGAGAGCCCTCGATGATAGCCTTATTAGTGGAGAGAAAGTCTCAACCTTAAAATGAGGTCATGGGAGCAGGAATATAAAACTAGTATTTCAACGACATAGATGAGGCCATCAATCGCGATGAAAACAGTACAGGCCGCGACAGGCGTGACGTGCTCTGCGCTGGCTGTACAAAGTGATATACTTGCTATTGGCGTCATAACTTTCTTGAGCAAGCGGCAGAGTCTGGCACTGGTCACTGAAACTGCGGCACCAGTGTTGACAAGAGCGAGTGCAGCGAAGCCGTCCACATATACATCAAAAACATTCGTTGGGAAATATAGAGGCCTTGGTTTTTTCGCGAGCGACGCAGTGCCTGCCTCTGGAAAAGTGACAATCAGTTTTCCCTCTCCGGCGATGAAAGACGACGATGCATCGGGGATGGCGAGTGGCATCGAGGTGATGGCAAGCGACTGTTAACAGGAGGGCGGTGGTCGGCGTACGATGACATCTGGTCAGGGGGCTGAGAGCCGGTGAACAAAGGTCGCGGTGGCACATATGGGGCAGGTTCGAAGCTCTGGTGGTAGTTCTGGTGGTAGACAAGGACGCGTCGACGGCAGTATCGCGCTATGTTGCCATGTAGGCCACAGGGAAAGCATATTGGCAGATCGTCGACTGTGCATCATTGTCCAATACTCTGGTGGGACCTTGGCTGAGCAATCCGAGGAGTAGGTCGTGGTGGCACGGTTGATGGCAGTGACGAAAAAGTCTGAAGAGGTGGTCGAGCGGCCACTTCAGCATAGCTAAGAGGTGCATTTACTTTGGCACAGGCAACGGGGGTCACCAACGGTGATGTGTCACGGGCAGATGACAGAGCCACGCAAACTTGCTCCTGGATGGCCTGGCGAAGGTTTGCTGGAAAAATGACTGCGGTTGGCCGACTGTAGATTGCAGCGATAGCTCATGAGCGACTTCAGCACGAACAAACTCCTTGATCTGCGATAGCAAAAACTCAAGGTTAGAGGTGGTTAGGCTTGAGAGTGTGTCATCCGCGACGTTAAGGCGCCGCGTGAGAAGACGCTGTCGTCGGGGCTTGTCGAAACTCTCACACAACTCGATGAGCTAAGAGACAGTGACAGGCTCCTTCGAGAGCAGCATTTGAAAGGCAACGTCGGAAATGCCTTTCTTGATGTGTTGTACCTTGTCATTTTCCGCCATCGTCGGGTCGACACGCCGGCAGAGTTCGAGGCTGTCCTCTATGTAGCTAGTGAATGTCTCACCAGTTTGCTAGAACTGGCTACGTAGATGTTGTTCTGCGCGAAGTTTGCGCACACTAGGGCGTCCAAAAACATCTGCGATGCAGGCTTTGAAGGTCATCTAAGTGTGAATATCCGCATCATTGTTTCTGTACCATAGCTTCGCAACATTCGTTAAATAAAACATCACGGCATCAAGCTTAGCGGGATCGTCTCATTTGTTAGTAGCACTGGCTCGTTCATAATATTCCAGCCAATCTTCAAAGTCTTTCTCGTCGGTGCAGCTGAAGATGTCTGGTTCTCACAAGAGCTCGGCACCGGAACAGCCCCTGCGTAGCGAGCCGGTGGGGGTGTGAATACAGCGTCGTCAGGCATGACGAACGACAGCTTTCGGCTATGCAGTTCCAGTACTGAGGAAGACCGCAGCACCCTCAACCAAAATATAATGTAAATGCAAGGTCAAAAGTGGTAGCAGCTTCGGTACAGAAGCCGCAAGAGCAGGCCAAGTATACGGGCAGCATTGCAGCAGCAACGAAGCAGCCTTAGCTCACTCGCACCTCGCGCCAACATGTCAATGTCCTGCAGTAGTGGGCATTCCTCTTCACGACAGGACCATTGTATCAGCACAGGAGAGAGTCCATCATTCTTTCAATTGTAGCTGGGGCATTACACAATTCAAATGGCGTAAACTTGAACTGTAAAAGTCCATTCGGTGTAATCAAAGCAGTTTACTCACAGTTTCAATAATCGAGAGAAATCTGCCATTATCCTGATCGTAAGTCGATAGATGAAAAGTAGGGAACCATGTAAACAGTCGAGAGCATCTTCAATACGCGGCAGTGGATACACGTCCTTACGTGTTACTTTGTTTATTTGACGGTAGTTTACAAAAAAAGCTCTAGCTGCCATTCTTCCCCTTGACTAGCACGATAAGCGATGCCCATGGACTGCAGAAAGGTTCGATGACGTCTTTTGTGGGTATTTCTTCGACTTAGTCCTGCATACCTTGTCGCTCAGCATAATACACGTGATAAAGACGTCGTTCGTTGGGGATGGCGTCTCCAGTGTTAAATCTATGAGTTAGGAAGGATGTCTGACCCCAATTGTGGTCATAAATATCACTGATGTCATGGTAGAATTTCAGCAGTGGCCGGACATCAGCTGTTCGTGCTGGATGAAGATCAAGGGCGATTGTCTTGTTGATAGTGGCATGCGCTGCGCTTTGCGAGGAGGAGAATGATGCAGAGGACGAAGAAGATTTGGCAAGGAACGCTGGATTGGCAGCATTAAAAGAAGAAACTTTTGCCAATGCCATACGATCTGGGATATCTTGAGCGCACCTGCTGAAATTTCGGATAGGAAGAGATGCAGTATTTCCGGTGACTGTCAAGAGTGTGTGAGCATGGCCACATTTTTAGCCAGCAGAATGTCAGCAATAGGTGTCAATGTGTAGTCAACAACGGGAACAAAAGAGACAAACCTCAGGTTCACGAAGATAACGCTTGAGGTGCAAGGCGAATGTGACCTACAGAACACAGACGTTATTGAGCTGGTGCTGAGTTGTCATGGTAACCCGGTCAATGAAGTTCAAGCGTGCCGGTTCCACAATCAAAAAGGGCAAAGTGGGTGGATAAAACGTCAATGTCGAGGTTAAGGTCTGCGAACATCTCTCGAGCCAAGCGAATAGCACAGTCGTGAAGCGATCGGCAACACTTTTACGTGCGGAGCACTTTACAAGCACGGGAAACGTGCCACCATCGGCGACTTGGATGAGTACTACTGCGGGTGGCGTTATAACTTTTTTAACGCGGCAACGAAGTTCTGAATTCAACACTGATTTGTGAGCCCCTCTGTCCACAAATACAACAACTGGTGTGTCATGTAGTTAAATGTCAATAAGGTTGCGTCGAGTCAGCAGCATTATCAGAGCAATTGGCAGGCAAGTGGTCGATGCAGCATTGCCTCCGGGAGCTGCATAACCTGGTTTTCCGCGGCAGATGGTCAGTCGGCGACGTTGGTCAGCAAAATCGGGACAAGCGAGACGACGGGTTACGGGAGATTGGTGAACGGGACTGGTGGGTATGTGAAGATGGAGAACGACGACAATATGACGGCTTAGAAGGAACATCTTGACTGGTGGCCGTAGGTGATTCCCGGTAAGGTTTAAATCGTCCACAATCCCTCCCTGAGCAATGGGTGTACCCGTAGGATGCCTGATGCCAATACCAACGAGTGTTACATTGGTGGGTGACGTGTCTGATACGGCGGCAGTTGAAACAAATCGGACGATCGTCAGCAGTCCTCCACTCGGCTTGATTGTGAGGGCGAATCGAAATACTTCTTTTGGGTATACGAAACAGGGCGTCAATGATGGTCGATCGGCTGAGAGGGAGCTGTAGTGCACTCAGAGGCCAGTGCAGCATGAGAAAGCTCTTGTTGCACAATGGCATGTACAAGTGGCACTATCTGAGGGCGAGAGTCACAGGCATGGGAGCACGTGGACGCAGGAGATGGAGCTTCAAGTTCACATCTGATGATCTTGGTCACGTGCCGTGCAGTTAACGGCGTCTGTAGTGCAGGCCCTTCTTCACACGACCAGGTTTTTCCTGTGTTTGGTAGTTGAGTGAAATGGTGGGTGATATTCCAACTTTTTGCGGCTTCAAAACGTTGGCACTCATTCATGTTGGTATCGACCGTGTTGCAGTCCTTGCATATGAGAAGATTGAACGCATCCTCTGCAATGCCTTTCAATACCTGCGCCACTTTCTTGGTTTCTTCCATGCCATTGTCTGGTTTTCAGCAAAGGACGAGCACGTCCTGTATGTGGGTCTTGTATTTATGTTGTCTTTATCAACTCTCAGCTCTGACTTGTTCTTTGAGCCACAGCCGGCGTCCACTGGTGCATAGAATAGGACCACCTCTAAATTGTACACGCTTTCGTGGTGCAGTTCAAGGGGCCAATATTTCGGCCCTTGGAATTAGCCTGGCGATCGCCTCTCTAATTAACGGGACCTGTGACAAATATTCGGGCATCCGCGGAAGCACCTTTTGGTGCACAAATTGTCCAAAGTTGTGTGAACGACCATGGAGTTCTTGATAGTGCTATCGGAACAATTTTTGTGATTTGCTCAGTGTTCTCTTTCACGAGTGGACAGAGAGTGTTTTGATAGACTGAGTTGACAAATATCTTGTGCACGCGGCTAGAATTTTATCTGTGGTTTTGGGACGTTAAACCCCCACAAATATAATCTAGAATTTTATCTGAAAGGCACCGGCACCATGAGTCTAGAGAAGTTAGTAGCTCTTGGTGAGAAGATAGGCCTTTCTGGCGCCGAACTACGGAAGTGGGCCAACCAGAAGGAAAAAGAAGAAAAAGAGGAGGCCAAAGAAGAAAAGACAGCTGAGTTTGAAAAAGAAAGGTTGGCGGTCGAAAGAGCCAAAGCGGAAAAAGCAGCTGAACGAAGAGAGAGAGGCTAGCTGCTGAAAGGGCGGAAGAAGAAACAGAGGCAAAGAAGCGACAGCAAAGAGAAGAAAGAGAGGCAAAGGAGCGACAGCTGAAAGAAGAAAGCGAGGAAAGGGAACGGCAGTTGCAGCACGAGATGGAACTTGAGTGGCTCCGTTTGCAACAGCGATGTGAAGCTCCCGTCGAAGATATAGTTGAAAGCAGCGAACGGAAACATCCTGCTTTCCGCTTGAAACCAAACAAGCTGCTCGTAGCGTTTGATCAAAGGAAGGGCGAACTTGACGCGTACCTTCAAAAATTTGAGACGAGTGCAAGGAACCAGAACTGGCCGAAACATCAATGGGCAACTGCTTTGAGTACCTTCTTGAGTGGCGAAGCGCTCAGTGTGTACAATAGGCTGACGCCGACCGATGCAGCCAACTATGCAAAGGTGAAAGCTGGTTTGCTGAAGCGATTTAGATTCACGGTTGAAAGTTTACGGGACAGATTTCGGGGAGGAAAGCCAGCTGATGGTGAGACGGCTACGCAATACGCCGCCCGGCTTAGCCATTATTTCGACAGATGGATCGAACTTTCAGGGACAGCGCAGGAGTACGATGAGCTTAGAGAGCTTCTTATTAGAGAGCAATTTCTCACTAGTTGTCACCCAAGCCTGTCGCTGTACTTGAAAGAGAGGAGAGCTAAGTCGCTTGAAGACATGCTTGAAATATTTGACCAATACTTGGAAGCGCAAGGGGGCACGAATTTGGCCAAAGTCAAGAAGGAGTGTCCCGAAGATTCAAAGAAATCGACCCCTGAAAAAAAGAAGCGTGCACCGGAAAGCGTGCCCCGATGTTTTCTGTGTAACCGAGTGGGTCATCGCGCTAACAGCTGTCGAACCAACCTTACGAGCCCTACTGTTGTAAAATGTTTCAAGTGTGGTCAGACTGGGCACAAAGCAGACGCATGTCGTAACGAAGCGAGTCAAACTCACCAGGTATCCTGTGTGCTAGCAGTACAGAAATCCGATGGTGATGCCGTCACCGATAGGTTTGTAGAGTTGAAAAGTGGGGAGAAACTTCGTATTGTAGTTCCTCTAATGACAAAATAGTTAACTGGTGTTTTGAAGGGAATGCCAATGCTGCCTGGAAAAGTCGCGGGCAAGAAGAATATGGTGTTGAGAGATACCGGTAGCTCCACGGTTATCGTGTGGAGAAATTTGGTGCGGGAAAGTGAGTTAACAGGCAAAACGAAACCAGTTTACCTAATTGACAGTATGGTTCGGATGCTTCCCAAAGCAGAAATTGAGGTTCGAACCCAGTACTTCAGCGGGAAGGTTACTGCACTATGTATGACGACCTCCCTGAACGAGCTCATCATCGGAAACATTGACGGGGCACGAGGGCCGAATGATCCAAAACGTTTGGAGAAGACCCAAAGATGGAGCCCTCGCCGACACAGCGACTGCTGGATACAGCCGAGGAGTACCCCGCGACGGATTTCACTCGAGCCCAAGGTGAAGCCTAGGTACAAGAGACAGTGAATCAGTAGGTGATGATGTTCAACGAGAGACCGTGTTGGGCAGCTGGACTTACATCAGCACGACCTCAAACGACTGACATTCTAAAGGTGACGGAGTCGGCCAGTCAGGCCCAATTTCGTGACATGAACAAGCTGCTGAACAACCAGACAACATCAGTTGAACGTTATGATCCATCAACAATGTCGGAAGTGACAACGATGGCTGAGACGCCACCTCAGTTACCGTGAATTGGAAAGGCTCGCAGGAACAGAACGAGGAAAAATAGGAAGAGATTGAGCGAGCACCGCAAGAAAGGGCGCAAGCGCCACTCGAAGTACACAGAATAGGTGCAGAGGATAGGTGCACAGGATCGCGCCAACGAAAACGTTGAGAATTTTCTGGAATCTAGCACGAAGGTATTTAACCAAGCAGCAGAGATGGGAAATCAGGAGGAGAAAGAATTTTGCGCCAGTGTGCGTAGGTTGCTCCGCCTTGTCGGTGAAGCCTTTTGTCCTCAGTGACAGAGGAGAAGAAATTTCACGCCAGGGTGCGTAGGGTGTTTCCGTCGTGTCGTCGGCGAAGCCTTTGGTCCATAGTGTCAAAGAAGGAGAAGATGAAAGTTCGCGACCGTGTGCGTAGGCAGCAGATGAAAGTTTTGCGCAAGTGTGCGTAGGGTCTTTCCACCGTGTGTTCGAAGCCTTTTGTCTACAGGCAGAAAAGTGCGTCTATCACCAGCGAGCGAAGACGCATGGCAACAGCTGTACGTAGGAAGCCGACGTGTTACCGGCGAAGAAATTTGGTGTTTGTAAAGCTGCCAATTGAAGACGCGAGGTTTCCTGGAAGAGAGACTTCGGGAGCAGCGGAGTGCCAACAGCGCTGGACTTTGAGTGAGTGATTCTCAGAAGAGTATCATTCAGACTTTTGCTCCAAGGACTTTGGACTAAATAAGTTTTCGAACTCTTTAGTCTTTAAGTGCCTTGGATGTTCGATGCATGCGATTGCATTGTAGTGCGTATTGTTATTTGTGTTCATTGTTCCAAGTGTGACTGGCTGTACTGTGTAGTACGTTATTAGATTGGTGACTTATCGTATTCTACTATTGTCAAGTGTGCGTATTTTTGTATCGATTTGATCTGCCAGAATTGAGAATATAATTTTGTTTTGCTTATCGACTCTGAGCTCTGACTTGTTCTTTGGGCCACAGCCAGCCTCCGCTGGCGCGCCAAATAGGACCACTTCTAAATTGTCCACGATTTTATGGTGCAGTTTGGCAGGCTGAAATTTCGGCCCTTATAATTAGCCCGGCGATCGCCTCCTTAATTAACGGGACCTGTAACAACTGTGGTAAAAACCATGCAACGCCCCACGCTAAATGATCTACTGAAGTTGTGTTAAAATCACCCTGGCATACCATAAGTTCTACACTCTTAGCCAAATCCTGGCTAGACTACACGCCCACGGGCAAGAAATTAAGTGAAATTTTCGATCCTTCTACGCGGCGCTGTAGCCGTGTCCCAGAGAAACTGGTCTGATTTGAACTGGTCTTTAAAATAGCCGGGACAAATACAGCTGGGATTTTAGGTCAAACTTTTTCTCGCAAGATACGGCTTGTGGTTAGGCCTGAAATTCCGTAGGTGGCCTAGCCCTGATGTGGTAGCGGAAAAAACATCGTTTACTGTTTATGAGAGCAGTTTATCAACGAGAATGCGGCGGATATAACGACTACAGGTGACTAGAAAACTATTAGTATCACAATTGCTTATAATTGCACGATAAACATGCATAGCACAGCCCAGTAAACGAACTCAGGACCGCATGCACGTGCAGCCCATGTTTTTTTTATGGCACCACAGCGCCACCACACGAAGGCGAGTCTTCTTGCAGTGGTATATATCTACCAAGGGGATTTTCGCAAACTGTCTTCAGAACATTAAACTTTTTTGTGCCATGTCCATGCATTTGATCAGTGAATAGTTTGAAGGGCTTCATGAACTCGAGACAACCGCGGAGAGCGCTTTCGGAACTGGTTTCGGTTCAAGGTGCGCCGTTCCGCAAGAACGAATAACGTGTGTTTGTGCGTTGTTTCAGTGCTTTCCCGTAAACTGCGGGTGTTACGCGCACCAAAATTCGCGTGCGAGGTTATGTTCCGCTGTCGAAACCTGCGTGTGTTTCTCGCACGTGCGTGTGCTGTAAGAAACTTCCTTGATTTGTGTCGAGAGGTGCACGCGTGTCAGTGACAGCAGCCTATTCTCAGCTGTTTGAAGACGATGCGCTTTTGCACGTAAACGTTGCATCGGTGTTTTAGGGTGCCTGCTCTAACATTTGCATCTCGTAAGCGCGAACTGCCGCGAGCTCCACGCTGGGCAGCAGCACCTTTTTAGCTTTTCGTCAATTTGCTTATTTCTGCAATTAGCGTTTATGTGCATTGTTTCTCTATATGGAGTTGTTTTTACTCATTTTCAGTCGTTAACGGATCTCAATTATGAGAAGTAGCTGCTCTTACCTTTATTCAGACACATCGCTGTTCAAGTGAATGCCGAAACGCGCGCCATAGTCAAGTATGACGCACAGAAATTAGCTACGGACAGGTCGGTCTTCCTCCAAATTAATAGTGCCTCTGCACGTCTCTTTCGCGAACGTCGGCGTGCATTGGGGGGAAGAAATGGTGCAGAACGAACCTCAAAATATTTATTTTTACTGCTAGCAGTTGCCCTTCAGGAAATGGGGATTTTTATAGCTGATACATTATCGCCACAGCAGCACACTGGTTCTTGGTCACAGTTCACTGTTGCAAATCGATGCTGCAATATGAAAATTGTACTTATTATGCAAAAGAGTGAGCAAATGTTTGTGACATACGCTCTCCTGCTGACTTCGGGTAATTGATTGATATATGGGGTTTACCGTCCAAAAACCACCATAGGATTCTGAGAGACGCCGTAGTGGAGGGCTCCGGAAATTTCTACCAGCTCTTGTTCTTAAGATGCACCCAATCTGAGCACATGGGCCTACAACATTTCCGCCTTCATCGTAAATACAGCCGCCACCGACGGAATTTGAACCCACGACGTTCGGGTCAGCAGCCGAGTACTTTAGCCTCTGGACCACCGTGGTAGGGCTCTCCTGCTGAATTCTGCCCCTGACTTCTGACTTTTGTGTTTGATGTTCATCATCAAGTTGCACAACCACTAATCAAACATCAACCAATCGACTTCAAATTTTGAGCTTTTTCTGTCTCTCGGCCTTCGGTTTGTTTCTTTTTTGCCATGCTTTCCTAAAATCATCAGTTCAACTTGTTTCGTAGAACATGAACATCAACATACATAGGCCAGTGTTTCAGTAAGCTGTCGCGCGCGCACTAGTACTCTTTTATTTAGTGAATGACACAGCTTCAGACCTCGACAACTGATGAATGGAAAGTTGTTTGTTGTCTTTTGATAAAGTCAGAAGAGTAAAAATGAGACTGCACACTCCAGTGTATGCCCGAATGCAGAGAGATGTATGATATCTTGAATGAAGCGTGGCATATAGCACTGGAAGATGTTTCCGTCCAAGACCATCATGCAGAAAAATGATCATCACAAGACGTCGGAACGAAACGATGACGCACAAATGCCACGGCATCCAGGCGACGGTAAACGTGACGCTGGCGCCGGGCGCCCAGCTGGCGTGGCGATGGCGGGGGGGGGGGGTTCTTTTTTTTCTTTCACGCACGCGCCTGTGGCTGAACGGTTCTGTGTGTGTTGATGCCGGCTCCTGGCGCCATGATTGCGCGACGAAGAGGGCAGCTTTCCTCTTTTTTTTCTTTTTTGCCTTCTTGCGTCTGCTCTTATCGGCTGTTTGCGTGACTTACGAGCCGCGTGGATGTCACGCGGATTTTGGATGGCTGGGCTTCCTATAGACAGGATTTTAGTCAGTACGCGGGAGCGCGCCGCCTATGGGCCGTTTGTTATCCGGCTTCTGAGTGAGAGGTTAAATACGGAAGACGAAGCGGTGTCTATTGATCAAGCCAGAGAAAATCAGCAAACGTTAAAAAGTGCAATTTCGTGCGCATACCAACTCTCCGTTCAGCTACGCGTGTGAACGACGGTTTAAGGAAATAACGATTCGGAGAAAAACCAGGATTTAAATACTCGACAATCAACAGAAGCCTATTTTATTTTATAAAGAGATGTGGTGACTGAGTCAGTGGTACACCCGCTAGAATAATTGGATGAGAAATGTGTTAGTTCAATTCGTGGCTTCCTTACTAAAATGATGAGCGGATATAAATGTGCCTGCGCATTTCATAACTCGGAATAAATTGTCGCGGCATCTATATCTAAACAAGTTGAAAGTTTACCGCACGTGTCGTTCTACCTCTCTTGGTCCTGGTCTTTACTGCCTCGTCAAACTCTTAAACTATACACGCTATGTTTTGTGAACCCCATCATTATTATACTTTTACTCAAATTTACAAACTTACCCCACTTGGACCAGGCTGAGGGCTTAACGATGGTTGAGGCTGTAAAGTGAATGCCACCACAATATGACATGAGAGATACATACAGGCTCATAAACACTACCACACATCTTTTATTGTATGGCTTTCGGGTTCAATACGTTAATGTAATGCTGCATTTATTACCAAACTTCTGCTCAGTAGATGCACACCATCCGAGAACGGAGTGCCGCATTTGTATAAAAGTGTACTCGTTTTGCCACAGACCACTAAATCTGTGGCATTCAGATGGTAAAGTTGCTGCGCTTAAAATGTATTATTATATGTGGGGTGTTATAGTATACGACGGATCAGGCTGTAAATGAATGGCACCACAATATGACATTAAAGATGCATACATGCTCATAAACACTACTGCACATTCTTTATTTTATGCCTGTCGGATTCAATACGTTAAGGTAATTCTGCATTTATTACCAAGCTTCTGCACCGTAAATGTACACCGTCCTAAAACGGAGAGCCGCACATGTATAAAAGTGTACTCGTTTTGCCACAGACCACTAAACCCGTGGCACTCAGATGGTAAAGTATCTGCGCTGAAAATGTAGAATTATATTGGGGTGTTATAGTATAAAACCAAGATGTGGCTATTAGAGCGCCCTAGTGGAGGACTCTGGAAATTTAAACTGTCTGTTGTTCTTTATATGTTCCACAACGCCCAGTAAAAGGGCACAATGATTTCGCCTTGAGCGAAATGCGATCATCACGCCCGAGATCGGGCACGTGACCTTCGTGTAAGGACCCGAGCGCTCTAGCCATTGATGCACTTCAGAGACTGGCACCACGTTGAAAGTTGTATTTCCCATAATGTGATTAATGGATTATGGGACCGTCTCAGTAGTCGGTCATTTATTTTTTTGTTTTCAGATATACACTCTATCTGAATTGTTTTGTGCAGTTCATTTTGTCTTGGTCAGACGTAAGATGCTGTTATAGGGTTATTATTTGTGGACTGAAGATACCAACTCTCACTATTAAAATCATGCTCAAATTTTCATTATTAAATTGACGCATATGATACCAAAGCAGGGTGAACTTAGCGCAATGTCGCGTATATTTTCACGGCATTGAGAAGATCGTTACACTCTTCATTCGACACAAAATTTATAAAATGACGGCCACATTGCTGCAGGGATAGTGAAATAGGCGCATTTCGTGACTCATCCTAAACGTTTGTTCTGTTCGCTTTAAGCTTCAAATCCAAGTGCAACATCATGCTGCATGTATCTGGCATTTGTTGCGAACAAATATAAATAGAAGTAAGAGAAATAAGAGTAAAAAAAATATAAAGAGTGTTTTTTTTCTTTTGCAAGTACCAGTCTCCTCATAAAGTCAGTTTCGCCCATGTATTGCTAGTTATGTTTTTCAGTGTGTGAGAAACATACAAAAATGTTTTGTTAACCTGTTTTGTTTAGGTACAATTTTTTATTTTTTTATTTTGTGGATGTTCTCTTTGGCTGTGTTTCTTCTTCGAAGTTTTCTGTAACGCTTGTACCTACCAACTCACCCCGCGAGCTCTATTACTGGTAAACCCGTGTAGTTAAAATCTGCGGCGACCTGTCATCCCTAGTAATCATCCGGCTATTTCAAGGCGCAAATCACACAAAACTATTACTATTCGCTTAAGAGTTATGATGCAACGGTGCAAACCCGACGCCTTTTTATCCAGCCGTATGCTTCACCCCGTTAATCTCTGAGAGCATGTATCTACTGAAACTGCCTCTCAGAAAAGCACTAGAAAACACGATAGCGTTTATGTGTTTACTTAGGAACTTTTGTTGAAGCACATGTATGGCACCTCTACCCGCAAGTTACCGCAAGCCTCTCTTCTTCAGTAACTTGTACAGTTTACAGTACACTTACTTTGCAATGCCTAATGGTGTGTTTAGTAACGTAATGACCAGTTCAATTTAGTGCTTGCTAGTCACAATTACCCAATGTCTCTTTAGACGATGGCTGTCGTGCAGTGGACCAGCAAAGCTTTGCTATTTGCTGTCTCTTCCTTTTCTTGACAAAGACACATTGAATGAGAAATAGTTGTACGCTCATTACTGGCGTTTTTTGTTTCTAATATATAGCTAACTGGAAGTCATTTGTGTAAGTTGAAGTGCCCCTAATAACCTACAAATTTGTCAATCATACGGCCAACGTACTTATTTTTCTTCTTTCATAGGGTGCAGACTCAACGGATACTAGGTAGAAGTTCTGTATACTGTAAAATGGGGTAAACTTGTGACACGCACTTGGGTTTCTGTACTTTAAATCGAGCTTCATGACCAGGCTCTACTGGCAAATGATGGACCGCTCAAAAAGCTCGCCTGACTTACGAAGTGACCTAGCAGTACTCCGTCGTGGTTCCTATGCTGCGTCGCCGCTCTACACGCCGACATGTTGAATGGTGTTGGCGTGCATTCTTGAAGCACCATAAAGTTTGTATGCTGAACCTGTCCCCATGAGACAAACAGCAAAAATTGGTATATACTTGAGAATATTATTATGTAGGCTGAAATGAGTGGTAATAAAAATTTATTCAAGTCATACCTGTTTAAGGATATAAAAAATTGAAATGTTGATACTTCACAGGTTTAATTTTTGACATGCTGATTGTCGCAAAGTTATCCCAAGAATGGCAGTTCTTACTCCGCTAAAATAGCTAGACAACCTAGAAAGATATCTCGTCTTCAGGAAAACAGCGCAGAAAAAACAGTGACAACGAATTGTCTTCAGATGAACAGCACAGCGACAAGAAAGGTTGGTTGGAAGAATATATAAGTGACTGTGCGGTACTCTCCGGAAGTCTTGACAAGCTATCTAAAACGAACACTGCTAAAAATGACGTCATACCAAATACTCACAACCTCTCGAGGGCCCATAGTGCGGCTTCTAGGGAAATATCTTTTAAGCAGGATGACTACGTCGTAGTAATCTTTGAACGACAACATTGCACGGGAAGAGTGATGGCACTCAAACCTCACGGGCACATAGTCAGCACTGTGGAGAGCACCCGAAAGAATTGGAAATGGGTGGCCGTGAAGACGCAATTTTGTGCTAAAAAGAAATTTTGTACTCACTGGAATTCCCTAGGCAAGTAGGCAAACGGGACATGTTTGGAGGTAAAAGATCTTGCTTGAGGAGGTACATGTTAGTAGGGCAACATCATTGGAGCAGCGTTACAGCAACGTTACTGTTGAAACGTTAATAGAGCAAAAACTTATTGTTCAAATAAACGTTTTATAGGGTAGATTTGGGCTAGTTTTTTATTTCAATCATACTCTGCCACAAAGAAGGTTGTTACAAAGTTTCCTCACACAATCGGGCGAAATTGTGACTGATTTAACTCAGAATACTTCTGTTTTTATTAAAAAAGTGGTGTCGTAGAATATTTTGTCGTGCGAGGGAAGATTTTTAACGTTGTGTCAATATTATTTCTTCTTTATGGTAATAATTCTCTAGCTAGAGTAGAAAAACCCGTGAATTTGTCACAAAGTAGCCCCATTTTACGTTATAATATTTTGTTTTAGGCCATAGATAGTAAACTATAGCAGTGAAGCACATTGTGGTTTTGGCTTGTAGGTTTGTCATGCCTTGTTATCCATCGTAATTATGTATGTATGCGTACCAAACGTTAGGTAAACCTACAACCTGCCACCACCCCATACTATGGATGTTTTGTGTTGAAGTTTTCCCATTACTGCCAAAACATAATGTTTCGATTAACAGTGGTGCCACAACCTTTGACTAAACTAATTATGACCATCAAACTTTTAGTATAAAGTAAGAGCCCCAGACGTGCTACTATTCTATAAAGTTTTCTATTTGAAGCACAACCTCTTGAATTAAACCTACATAGTGGGATTGCTTTGGTGAATTGATGGCATGTAAAGCAGTAAACAGTAAAAAAAATTGATGTGATAAAGATCGGCGTACGTTGCGTGCTTCGCCCTTTCCCAGGTCGCCTCTTTGAGAATCCGAACACCCTTTCTTTCTCATTGTATAGTGCATCTTCTTAACGTCGGTATTGTTCTAAACACTTACCAGAGGTCCACTAACGACGACAGTGTCCAGACTTATTGGAGTAGAAGGCTGAAAAGAAGATTACAGGAAACACAAATATTTGATGCAGACAGGGGCATAACCTCCAGCAATTATTTTTTTCATCCAAACCACTTTTAAGAAAACAAGAATAGGTGTGCGGCTTGCGAACTATAGAAAAGCCACATATCGTAAGTGAACTTGTTCTCACAAACAATTGCTCAAGAAAGCTCGCTGTCCTGATTTCTAACACTGCGCGAAAAGCAGGCGCTGGCCAGACGCAACAAAAGTAGGCGCAACGAAGAAAAAAGCATTAAAAGACGGCGTGCGCGCCTGCTCTTCCCCTCAAAACAGCCATAGCCATGCCGACCAAGTCACATATGAAATGCCGAGTAAACATGAGAAACATCTCGACGAAAAAGGCATGGTGCTGCAGAGTTTAATCACGTTACGAGAAAGGATCACCCTTCCCCCATTTTGATGAACAAAACCTATATAAGCATCTTATGTAACGTATATAAGCAGCCGGCAGGGTAAGACGAAGCAGAAGATAAAGAGTGTTTTCCGCCAGGAGCTGAAGACTTGTGCTACTGTGACAGACTATCAGGTGAACGTGAACCACTACCAGACAATTGAGACTGCCAACCGGCTCCCGATTATCGGCCGCTTCCACCTTGTCGCTTATCCTCCCCACACCGCCATTCTCGGTCCCCTCTGCGTCGCCGACCACGACCGGAAAACTGACTGCCGCAGCTCCGGAAGCACGAGCTCCGTCATCGTCACATTATGTAGGTCCTCGCTTGCCCCCGCTAACGTTCTGGAAGTGTTTGTCGAAGGTTATCGATCTCTTGCACTTGTCGATACGGGAGCTGTCATTTCATTCATGGGGAGAAAACCTTGCCGCGCTATACAAAGGCCACCACCTGGACTTTTCGCTTAGTACAGCGATCGCGCAACAAATTCAACCAACTGGCGTATCTACGGCTAGAGTCACCATTCAGAACATTTTGTACCACATCGAGTTTCCAGCGTTGGTCGCAAGTACGTGTGACGTAATACTCGAATGGGACTTCTTTTCGCGCCACTACGCCGTTGCTTACACGAGGTTTTCAGAAGCCTAAAATGGGAACAGTTAGAGATAACAGTTATTGGAGAATACCTTAGTAACCTGCGCTTCGCCGATGACATTGCATTGCTGAGTAACTCAGGGGACGAATTGCAACTCATGATTACGGAGTTAGAGAAGGAGAGCAGAAAGGTGGGTCTTAAAATTAATCTGCAGAAAACGAAAGTAATGTACAACAACCTCGGAAAGGAGCAGCGCTTCGAGATAGGTAATAGTGCACTTGAAGTTGTAAAAGAATATGTCTACTTAGGGCAGGTAATAACCGCAGAGCCTAAGCACGAGATTGAAGTAACTAGAAGAATAAGAATGGGGTGGAGCACATTCGGCAAGCACTCTCAAATTATGGCAGGTAGATTGCCACTATCCCTCAAGAGGAAGGTATATAACAGCTGTATCTTGCCGGTACTTAGCTACGGAGCAGAAACATGGAGACTTACAAAGAGGGTTCAGCTCAAATTGAGGACGACGCAGCGAGCAATGGAAAGAAAAATGGTAGGTGTAACCTTAAGAGACAAGAAGAGAGCAGAGTGGATTAGGGGACAAACGGGGGTTAAGGATATCGTAGTTGAAATCAAAAATAGAAAATGGACATGGGCCGGGCATGTAGCGCGTAGACAGAAAAACTGCTGGTCATTAAGGGTAACTAACTGGATTCCCAGAGAAGGAAAGCGGGTTAGGGGGAGACAGGAGGTTAGGTGGGCAGATGAGATTAAGAAGTTTGCGGGTATAAACTGGCAGCAGCAAGCACAGGACTGGGTTAACTGGCGGAACATGGGAGAGGTCTTTGTCCTGCAGTGGACGTAGTCAGGCTGATGATGATGATGATGATGATAATGATGACGCCGTAATTGACTGCCCTCGTGCTCAGGCAGAACTATCTGTGTTCGCCGATGCCCCGTCAGCCGAGACCAAACAACTTAGCATTTGCAAGCTTCGGGTCGCCACTGACGCTGACGTTCCTCATCTTAGTGCTACCATTGTTTCTGTCGACCGCACTAACTTTTCTGGCACTACTGTTAGGTTCGCACCGTCTGCCATTTTCAGTCATTGCCATGGCACGTCTCTGTCATATGCTTTTCTGCCTTTCTATGGAGATGTGACTGGAATACTTGTTTGCAATTGCAGATTATGTCCTCTCACCTTACAATATCTTAGGACACTCGGTCACGTTCACCCAGTAGACGAACGTTTTATCGGTCCTGTTGAATCCCATGACACTAGCCTAAAACTTCTGTTTGATGCTGTATCTCCTAGTTTCAATCCAATTGACGTCTCTCCAGATCTATTCAACCGCTGCACCGACAGCGAGCTCTTAAAATATCATCGGGCACAACTTATAACTTCTTAAGGAGTTTAGACATACATTAGAATTTCCACTGAAGCCACTGAGTCAGACTAGCACCGTCACTCACAGTATCGACATGGGAGCGCATACTTCTTTGCGATAACGCCCCTACCATGTATCAGCAACAAAAATCAATATCATTGTGGACAAGTGAATACGATGCTTCGCCAAAGTGTTATCAGGTCCTCCCCAAGTCCCTGGTCTTTGCCTGCAGTTCTCGTCAGAAAAATTATGCTTCAATTAGATTTTGTGTGGATTACAGACGCCTCAACAAAATTACCTTGAATGATTGCGTGCAATGGGTTGAATACCTTTCATCATTACATTTGCGATCAGAATATTGGCAGGTGCGAATGGCAGATTGTGACCGTCCTAAAAGAGTATCCTTCACACCAGATGGCCTTAACGAATTCACTGTAATGCCATTCAGCCTGCGCAGTGTGCCTGTTGCATCTGAGAAAATGATGGACAGCATACTATGTGGACTGAAGTGGTAAGTATATTTATATTACCTGCATGAGGTTGTCATGATCTCCCCAGATTTTCCTACGCACGTCAACCGTTTGCGCGCGATATTTCAGTGCCTCACTAAGCAAACCTTCAGCTTAATCAGAAGAAGTGCTGCTTCGAGGCACGTCAACTCGTTCTACTTGGCTTTGTGTTCTCAAAGTATGGGATACTTCCAGACCCGCACAAACTACGTGAAGTCCTCAAGTTTCCAAAGCCGACAACAACAACACTCGAGAAACAGCAGACATCTTAGGCTTGTGCTTTTAATTTCGTTGTTTAGTCGGTAACTTTGCATCGGCCATAGCACTGCTTACGAAACTACTTGCTCAACCTGCCAACCTTTCTAATTGGACCCAAGCATGTGATAACGCCTTAAACACATGGCGGAGCTCGCTTGAATCGCCATCCATTTTACGCCACTATGACCCAACAGCACTCACTGAAGTGCACAGTGACGCTAGTGGCGTCAGCCTTGGCGCAATACTATCGCAACGTAAGCCTGGTATTCCAGAATGCGTCACCGAACTTGCTAGCCGCGCACTCACAAAAGCGTAAAGAAACTACTCTGTCACCGAGAAAGAGTGCCTCGCCATTGTGTGGGCGTAAAGCAAGTTTCGTCCTTGCATGTACGAATAGACTTTTTGCGTCCTCACAGACGATTACGCACTCTGTCGGTAAGCTTATCTGAATGATCCTTTTGGCTATTTCGAACGTTGGGCGCTTGTCACAGCGGTCCCGTTAAATAGGGAGGCGATCGCCGGGCTAATTCTAAGAGCCGAAGTATCGGCCCCCCGAACCGCACCACGAAAGCGTGGACAATTTAGCAGTGGTCCTTATTGGCGCGCCAGCGGACGCCGGCTGTGGCCCAAAGAACAAGTCAGAGCCGAGAGTTGATAAACAAACAAAATTATATTCTCAATAATGGCAGATCGACAACAATACACAAGTTTGCACACTCCACAAAAGATGAGGACAATATGTCACCAATCAAACAACGTACTACAAAGTACAATCAGCCACACTCAAAACAACGGACACAGACAACAATACACTTTACAATGCAGTCGCATGCATTGAACAACCAGGACACTTAAAGACTAAAGAGACAGAAAATCTATTCAGTCCAACGTCCTGGGAACAGAAGTCTGAGTGATACTCTTCCGAGAATCAGTCACTCAAAGTCCAGCGCTGTTGTCGTTCCGCTGCCCCCTGAAGTTTCTCTTCCAGGAAACCTCGCCGAAGTTTCTCTTCCAGGAAACCTCGCGTCCTCAAATGGCCACTCTCCAAGCTTCAAACTTCTTCGCCGGAAATACGTCGGCTTCACACACGCAGCTGTTGCCACGCGTCTTCGCTCAATAGCGGTAAACTCACGCTCTTGCCTGTAGCTCGAGCCTTCACCCCTCAGGTGGAATTCCTCTTCTTCTCCCGCTTTGTCTCTACGGAAAAAACCTTCGCAGACTACTCGGCGGAATCCCTACGCGCTCTGGCGCTAACTTCCGTCTCCTCCTGCTCTCTCGTCTCGGCCGCTCGATTAAATACCTTCCGCGGGAGATTCCAGAAGGTTCTCGTCATTTCGTCGGCGCGGTACGCAGCGAAGGCTGGGGAGAGACGAGACGGTTCGACTGCCCTCCGCGTCGAATTACTCAACTCGGCGTGGCCACGCCTCCTTCGTTCTAGAAATATCGCGGGCTTGCTGGGCCGCCAATGTGGGGTGAGGAGATTCGTCGGCGAAGCCACGCTTCCGAGGGGAGAGCGCGCGCTGGGGAGCCTTGGATGTTCGTTTTCTTTTTTTTTCTTTTGACCTCGCAGCGTTTCTCTCGCCCGTTATCGCAAGAATTTGACGGCACGCCCATTTTTAGCGCTCGTTCTGTGACAGCGCTGCGCCTCCAAGAATTTGGCAATTTGGGCATTTACTGGTCTGGGCTAAAACGTTCTGACACGGACGCGCTCCGTCTATCACCAGTGCAATTCAGTGAAAACCTGTACTCAGAAGGTGGCCTTCTGATCACTGTCATTTCCATCACGGGCATTTCATCTGAGCAGCGTGAAAATCCATGGATTTCATCTTTCCTTAACGTCTTTTCCATTAGTTCCGCATCAGCATACCCATGTGCTCTTCGTCGTCAAGCCACACACTTTGCGATACCAGAAGCGCTTCTATATTGAAGAAACCACAAAGTGAATGGTCATAAATGGCTTTTATATATACCAAGCTATATGCGATCTGACACATGTGCGTACTTTCATACTGATCTACAGGATGCTCACGCTAGCACGCAGAAGACGTATGAACGCATCCACCAGCGCTACTACTGGCGCGGCATGTACATCTTCATTCAAAAATACATCCGATCTTCCACAATGTTCCAAACACGAATATCATTTGTCCACCCACCCGAAACAGTTCAGCCTCTACCATGACTGGCACGTTCTTTCGACCATACAAGCATTGACCTATATGGACCGCATCCTTACACGTGCCTTACACGCATCCTTACACGCATCCTTACACGCATCCTTACACGCGCACCGCGGCGGGAAATCGATGGGTGATTGTCGCCGCTGACCATCTGAGGAGATGCGCAAAAACAGCTCCGCTACATTCAGCTGCTGCTCTGGACGTTGCCAATTTCACCTTACGACAATTTGTCCTGCGTCGTCGTGCACTACGCAAAATATTCAGCTTTAGAGGATCCGTGTTCTTATTCGAGGTCCTTCGAATAAGAACTCCTTGTACATGCCGTACGGTTTGCCACACCTCCATGGCCTACCACCCGCTGATAAATGGTCTGACGGAGCATTTGAATTGTACCCCGGGAGACATGATCGCGATGCATGTCAATTATGACCAAACTAGGATGTAGTGCTACCATTCGTAACCTGTGCATATAATATCGTGAGGCAGTCAACAATAGGTTGTTAACCTTAATATCTTCCACACTGACGTGAGCCATGCAGAATTTTTTACACCATTTTGCCGTATCGCCCGGAAGCTTGCGAATGAGGTCCCCTTTCTAGATATTGTGCAGCACATTGAAGAGTGTCGTCAGTTGGCCCACTAATTCGCTTTGGACAGACAATCCCTTGAAAAAGATCGGCATGACCGTGACCAGCAAGTACAGATTTTCGCCATGGGCTTTCTCGCCTGGCTCCGACTACCGTTTCACTCTCATGGCCTGTCCTCCAAGTTTGTCCCAAAGTACCACTGTTCATACCACGCCGTGCAACGTTGCTCTCATAAAACATATGAGATCCAGCCATCCAGCCGATCTACAGAGAGGCGCCGCATTGGTTGCGAGAGAGTTTGTGTCAGTCACTTTAAGCCATATTATGGGCTCTTTCTTCTCTCAGCACTTTGACACGCCAGCATGACTGCCCTTTGTCGCCGGGTCGTTGTAAGGAGGGAAAGAGCAATACGCCGTAGTTGGGGATCTCTTCAGGCAGAAGCATCAAGTGCGAGCTCTTGGTCCTAGCGCTCTGATTCCTGTGATGGTTGTGGCCGCCCCCTTTCATTATCAATTGAACTGCTGCACCAGTGCTACTTACGCCATTAAACCCCGTTTCACTAGAACGGTTTACAGTGTAACAACCTAAGCAAATTAGAAAAATTTTCTGCTGCCAATAACCGGGGCCCTCTTAGTATATTTATATTTATATTGAAATACACTTTTCTCCACTCATTTCTTTTACAGTACAGCCTGCCGTCACTGCCACTGACGAACGCCCACTATATATGTGCATATGTCTCAAGTCATGGCGATTCTGGAGGATGTTTTGTTGTAAATATGCAAGTTTTTGAACGGTACGATTATTTCGCCAAATCATTCAGTTGACTAATTAGCCTTGGTAATACACTTGGTTGTGCTATCAGAGCTTGTTATTAGCTTCATTGTCATTCTACAATGAAAACATGCGTTTTAGTTGTTCAATCGGTTTCAATTCTTAATCACAACTGAGACGCGCTTTTCTGTACGCTTCATATCTGAAGACGAAGGTTAGTCGTCTAAGAGCGCCTGATAATACTTTTTTATGTAGACAACATTGCTAGTTTGCTCTCAGTAAAAATATTCTCTTCATTTCCTTGTGTGTTCTTTGTACTGGTACTCAATAAGTGTTCCAAAAAGCCCTCAAGCATGCTACTTCACTAGAATGATGTCACAAAAAGTTGATTGGCTGAAACCATGTGAAGTATGGTTCCAAGAAGTAAATATTCTGCGCAAAACTTAAGATGAAACACCTAGAGAGCTTATTTTATTTTTTTAAAAAGTTTTGAGTGTGTGTATTGTGCGAGTAATATATCTAGAAACTTTTACAGTCTGTACGTTGTGTTTACCATAACTGCCCGATCCCCCGAGGTATTGAGCAGATGTATCTCTGCCTCCAAACTTGAAACCTCTGTCTATATTCTTACGTCCTCTCATCAATAAAGTAGTTGAAACTGTATCGCACATGCCGCCATACCTCCCTCGGTCCTTTTCTTTTTTCTGGCTCAGGATGTTTATACATAGGCTCTATGTTCTGTGAAACCAAAATTGTTCTAGCTTGGCTCAGTGTGACATACTTACCCCACTTGGACCAGGAATCGGGCTTAACGGCGGATGACGCTGTAAAACGTACCACATGGCAATTTAGAACTTGAACTGCCTATCTGTACATAATCACAAGCACACACCCTATATCATTTGGCTGCAGTATTTAAAAAAGCTACACTAATTCTCCTTTGCTAACCCACACTTAGTACAGTGCCCATTTTCTGGTTGTTTTATCCAGTTGCAGATTGTACGTCCGAGAACGGTGGGCGAGAGTTGTTTGAACCACGTATTTCTTTAGCCACCTAATGCCTAGTCAGCGGCGCTGAGATAGTATTCTCATGATAAATTTTGATTTTTGTTTACTGTGATGACACCGCGAGAGCGGCACAACTCTGTAGTTTTTGTATTGTGGCATCCAATCTCTTTTTTTGCGTAGTTCATTTCATCTTGGCCAGGCTCGCGATGCGACTGTAAATATTTGATCAACTTGCAATAACAGTGCTAATTTTTAAGGGCCTGGTTTCTTTTTAGCGCTATGGAATACAAGAGTGTAATGCTAAGGCACATTCAGCTCAGCATAAAGTGAGATATTTGGTCATGGCTTTGAGGAATTTCTAGCACCTCTATTTAGCATTTTCGCTTCTTTCCAATGAAAAGTTATCATTGCCTGGACTCTTCTTTTGTTAGAATTATACTACAATTGCTGCTAACTACGTTTCTTCTCTCTGTCAGCCACGGTGATTAGGCGGCTAGTTTGCTCGGCTGGTGATTCGAAAATCTGCAGGTGCTTCGCCTCATGGCATCAGATAAGATTGATATTGAGCTTCTCCTGCACTATCATGCATTACGTACCTTATTTGTGAGGCGTGCAAGGCATGTGGTATATAGCACTCTTTTGGACAATGAAACATTAACATCTGCTGTATTCGAGCAAGACACTTACCAGACGTGGAGGAGAAAGACTAACACCTAGGGGGCTAATACCGGGTCCAATCTAAAAAGAGCAAAATTAAAAACACATGTATGAATCTGCAATGGTGTAAACACACATATATTAGGATCAAATGTATACTTAAGAAAGTAATTATAAAAAATAGTTTTAAAATACACATGACTTGCAAGAGCCATATTGCATAACTACTCAATAATATTACTCACATTGAATGTTCTTGGACGGTTTGGATTTTAACAACCTCCCGCTTTACACAATGTTTTCTGGTGCCTATAAGCGGAGCTGCCTTGGTAATTAACATTTCGTGCTCAAATAACATTTTCACCCTTGTCTTGTTCAGCTACAGCAGGGTGATGCTGCCAAAAACGAGCGCTGATTATGTGTATACGCCTCAATTTAGGGTGAGGCTTAGAGAGTTTGATGCTCTATATATGCAAGTTTCTCAACGGTAAGATTATTTCGCAAAATTGTTCAAGCCTATGGTAGACCATAATAAAAATTTACTTGTTTATGTTATAATGGCTTTTAATATTCGTCATGTTTGTTTTTCAATGAAAACGTGCTTTTTTTGTTGTAAAATCGGTTTGCATGCTTTGTAACAGCTGAAACCTGCTTCACCGTATACTTCATATATGAAGACTAAAGTGAGTCGAGTAGGAGCGCCCGATAATTTTATTTTTTTTATTGAGACAGCGCTGCTAGTTTGCTGTCAACAAAAATATTCTTCTCCTGTTCTACTTGTGCGTTTTTTTGTACTAGTGCCCTATAAGAGCCAGTAAAGTGTTCCAAAAAGCGCTGAGGCATGGTGCCTAACTAAGCTGACGTCACGAAAGCTGATTGGCTGAAGCCATGTGAGGTATGTTTTCAAGAATGAAAGACTCTGAACAAAAGACAAGATAAAACACCTCAGGAGCTTGTTTTATATCAGAAGGGGTGACTGTAAGAGTATTGTGTAATGCATTTCTGAATTTAGTTACATCCATTATTTGTGTCTTCCATCACTGCATGACCCTTTAAGGTAATGAGCAGATGTATTTCTGCCCAGAACTATGATAACTATGTCTATATTCATATGTATTCCTATCACAAAAGAAGTTGAACTTTTACCGCACGTGTTATCCGTACCTTCTTCTTTCCACGTTTTTTTTGTGTGTGTGGTTGGGATGTTGAATATTAAGGGCAATAGTATATAAACCTAAATAACATTGTCACTGGGGTGAGAGAATGAAATAAATCAATATATTTAAAAATAGACAGATGGAGTCAGTGGCAGCTGCAGCCAAGGTTGAGAAACAACAGCGACAAGAACACGAGCGCTATCGCATTCATCGTCGTCGTCGTCTACCTGATGCTCTCTCGTTGCCGATGCCGTGTGACATATAACCCCCCGCTGCTGGCAGCGCAGTCTCGGCGCCTAAAGGAGAGTAGGATCATATGCTGAGATGTATGGTTTCAGACGGGACACGTGATTGACGTCAGTGGCGCGTGCGGACGACGATGACTGACTGTCCATTGGAGCGATCTTATATGTGACCTCAAAAAGCCAGCGTAAAACCTTGTAAGACCATGAGGAGCGAGATAGGAGCTTCGAAGAGAGACCAACATGGCGGCATGGTGTCCAGAGGAGGACCAATGAACCTGGAGAGTAGGAAACTACTCTGTGATGGCTATTGTAGCGTGCTTTCCGAGAGAGCTGCGACCGAAGAAAACATTCCCGTGTGATTAGGCGGGCCACTTGAGCCTGAGCAGTGGAATGCCGGGTTTACTCTGTAACCGTTTCCGTAGTGAATGGCAGAAGAGTCTCGAAGGGTAACTCTGGATGGCTGTCGAACAATAAATAGAACGGGTAGAAGTGAGCGGTGTCACGGCCTGACGAAATATATGCGAATGTCACGTAAGGCAAATAACTGCCCAACAAAGGTGATCTTTGAAAATTTACACAGAGGATATTGTTGCCTAGGTTCGATGTTGGCGCTTGGTAAGACCATTTGTTTGCGGGTGGTAGACCACAGTGAGATTGTGACGCGTCGAACACGATTGAAGAATGTCACTAGCTACTTTTGAAACAAATGGGCGACCACGATCAGTAAGCAGCTGTCGAGGTGCGCCATGGTAAAGAATTACGTCATGAAGCAAGAAGTCCGCGACTTCACTGGCACAGCTTTTCGGTAGCGCTCGTGTGATAGCCTATTTTATGGCGTGTATCAGGGGCTACGGCTATCCACTTGTTTTCATTAAAAAAAGTAGGAAATGGTCCAACGAGATCGAGACCGACGCGGAAGAAGGAGACGGTGGGTGTGTCTATTGATTGGAGCGAACCAGCTGGTGGCAAGGTAGAAGGTTCGGAGCGCTGGCGGGGCTCGCAAGCAGCAACGTATCGGCGCACAGAAGGGTAAAGGCCTGGCCAGAAAAATCTACGCCGCATGCGATCGTACGTCCGCATGACCCCGAGATTCGCAGTGGTTGGGGCGTCGTGAAGCTCTTCAAGAACAGCGGAACGGAAAGTCGCAGGAACTATGAGTAGTAGCTTTGGCCCCTCATCGGTGGTGCTGCGTCGGTAAAAAATATCATCGCGTAGAACGAACAATTGTATTGACGGGTCCACGTCAGGCAAAGGTAGAATCTGCATGAGAGACAGCAAGTGAACATCGCTGAGCTGTTCCTTGCGTATGTCGGTGAAAGCAGACATGGCGAAGACACAAGGTCAGAATCATGTGCTGAAAGGTCAGGTGGGTCCACGGGGTGATAGGATAGACAGTCGGCACCCTGGTGCATTAGGCCCCAATTGTATGCCAGGTTAAAGCTGTATTCTTGGAGTTTCGAATCCTTATGCCAAGTCGTCCAGTTGGATCTTTAAGGAACTACAGCCAGCACAAGGCATGGTGATTCCTAATAACCGATAAGGTGCGGCCAAACAAGAATGGTCGGAACTTTTCGACTGTCCGGAAGAGTGTTACGCTCTCACGCTCTTTGATGGAAAACTTGCTCTCCGAAGAAAAAAAGAAGCGACTGGCATAAGCAATGACGCGAGCCTGTCCTCTTCGCCGCTTGGCGAGAAAAGCGCCAATTCTATGTCCGCTGGCATCTGTACCATTCCGAATTCAGTATGGGCTGACGGGTGGAAATGGACCAAGATGCGTGGGGAAGTGAGTAATGTAAGAGGCTGAAGGCAGTTTCTTTGTCAGTACTCCAATTAAAAGGCATGTCCTTGTTCAGTTGTTCAGTAAGTGGTCGGGCAATGTCAGCGAACTTCTTCACAAAACGTCGAAAGTAAGAACGTAGACTGATGAAACTTCGTACATATATTGCGGAACGTGGTAATGGGAAGTCTTTGTCAACTACGATTTGGTCAGGGTCAGGTTACACGCCTCGAGTATTGACAAGTTTAGCCAGCACAGTTATTTACAGACGGCCAAAGTGACTGAAAGAGTTGAGCTGAAGTCCAGTTGTTCAAAAACCCTCAAGAACAGCAGATAGGTGGCTGAGGTGGCTTTCAAATGTAGGTGAAAATACAATGACGTCATCGAGATACCACAGGCATGTGGATTCTAATGTAAATGCAAGGTCAAAAGTGGTAGCAGCATCGGTACACAAGCAGCAAGAGCAGGCCGCGTATGTAGGCAGCAGGGTTGAGAGCTGGGCTAGTTGGTGAGACATCTTTTAACCATATGGTGTAGTAGCGCAAATTCGACGGGGACGAAGAGGACAACAAAAGCGAGTGTCGTGTTTTCTTTTCCTCTTCATCCCCGTCGAATTTGCGCTACTACGCCATATGTAGGCAGCGTCGAAGCTGCACCCTTGTAGCCTTAGCTCGCGCCTCGCGCCAACGTATCGATGTCGCTCCAGTATTCGGCAATCCTCTTCACTAAATTTTGTCCTTCATCAGAAAAGGAGCCATCCTGGCGACTCACGGAGAACAGTGTACGAGCGGATCGTAATAAGGTTCAACCGCTGTACGTGAACGGTTTCACGACACCGAAAGCGCTGGTCTGTGGTTGGCGTAACGGGTTCGACGATGAAGTTAACAGGTGAAGTCTGCAAGACAATGCGCTAGGGTCCTTGATTCTTTAAAACAAGCTTTGAGGAAAGGCCTGTAGGACAGCGGGAACCCAAAGCCAAACAAGAGTGTCCGGAACAAAGTTAGGGTACGGCTTGTTATCGTCACGTTGAGCTTTTTGTTTTCATTGGTCGATGGTTGTAGACAACTGGGCGAGCTTCGGCATTCCTCGGTGCGGCGGGCAGCTTCAGAGATAGGCGTAGACTGGGAGTAATTGGGTTGGTATAGTAGAATGGTATCTAGTGTGGTGGATGGGGCTTGGTCATATAGCAGGAAAATTGGCGAAAAGCCCGTTGTCGTCTGTGGAGCAGTGTTGTATGCAGAATGAGGTCCCAATCGGAGTCGTCTGAGGCAACATACTTAGATAGCATGTCCCCTAGGGTACGGTTGAATCTTTCCGGCAATTTATTCGTCTGCGGATGGTAGGCGGTGGTAGTTCGGTGAATGATACGGCATTCGGCAATGAGTGCACTAAAAACTACGGAGAGGAATACACGTCCTCTGTCACTGAGAAGTTCACGTGGTGCGTCGGGACGCAGAATGAAACTCCGCAGGAGAAAAGATAATACTTCGCGTGTTGTGGCAGCAGGCAAAGTGGCTGTTTTCGCTTATCGCATCAAGTAGTCGGCAACGACAACAATTCAACGGTTTTTGGAAGCCATGAATGGTAGAGACTCATACAGATCCATTCTAACGCAGTCGAAAGGTCTGGCTGGGCAAGAGATTAACTGGATCGAACCAGAGGCGTGATGAGGGAGAGCTTTGTGTCGTTGGCACTCAGGGCATGACTGAATATATTTGCGCATAAAGGTGTACATGCCTCGCCAATAAAACCGGGAGGAAAGCCAAGCGTATGTTTAGAAGACGCTCGCATGTGCGCACTGAGGGTCACTGTAAAAAGCTGAACATATTGCAGCACGAAGATCGCGAGGTATGACGAAAAACCATTTTCGGCCGTTGGACTCGTAATTCCTGCGATAAAGGAGGCCATTGTGAACCACAAAGTGAGCCGCTTGACGGCGCAACGTTCGAGAAGATGGAGAAGTCGACGGGTCCGAAAGGAATCGCAGAAGAGTGCTGATCCAGTCATCCTTACGTTGCTCAGACGCCATTTCACAGTTTTTTGGGAACGCAGCCATTTCGTCCGCGGGAGATAAACATGCAGAGCTTTCGGATAACACAGGTGAACGTGATAGGGCATCGGCATCAGTGTTACGTCGGCCAGACCTGTAGTCAACACGCATGTCGAACTCTTGCAACCGCCAAGCCCAGCGAGCTAAATGGCCGGAGGGGCCTTTCATTGTGGATAACCAGGAAAGCGCATGGTGATCGGTGACTACGTCGAAGGGGTGACCATATAGGTATGGTCTCAATTTACGTAGAGCCCATATAATTACCGGACAATCCTTTGCTGTCACAGAATATTTCTTCTCCGCTTTGGTGAGGGTACGGCTTGCGTATGTAACTACGTACTCCTGGAATCCCGACTGGCAATGCGCGTGCACGGCGCAGAGTCCAACACCGCCAGCATTGGTGAGTACATCAGTTGGAGCAGTCAAGTGAAAGTGACGCAAAATATGCGGCGAGGTTAACAGGTGGCGCAACTTTTCGAAAGCATCTTCACAGGCGGGTGACCAAGCGTATATTTTCGAGTCACTGCACAGAAGTTCAGTTAAGGGGGCAGTGATCATCCCAAAACTCCGAATAAAGCGGCGGAAATAGGGGCAGAGGCCAAGAACGCTGCGCAGATCCTTCAGAGACGCAGCTTTAGGAAACTCTGCAACTGCCCGAAGCTTGGCGGTGTCGGGAACAATACCGTCTTTAGAGACAACATGCCCGAGAATGGTGAGCTGATTTGCGCCGAAGCGGCATTTCTTCAGGTTGAGCTGAAGGCCGGCGTCAGTTAGGCACTGCAGTACTTCATCTACCCTGCGGAGATGCGTTGGAAAATCAGGTGAAAATATAATTACGTCATCCAAGTAGCACAAGCGTGTTTTCCACATCAGGCCACGCAAAAGAATGTCCATCACCTGCTCGAATGTTGCGGGTGCATTGCAAAGACCAAAAGGCATGACACAGAGTTTGTAGAGGCCATCAGGTGTGACAAAGGCCGTCTTAGGCTGATCTTCAGGTGCCAGAAAGACTTGCCAGTAGCCACCTGTAGGTCAATAGAAGAGAAGTACTCCGCACCTTGAAGGCAGTCAAGGGCATCATCGATTTTCAGTAAGGGGTAAAGGTCCTTTTGAGTTTCTTTGGTAAGACGGTGGTAGTCAGCACAGAAGCGAATTGACCCGTCCTTCTTAATGAAAACGACTGCAGATGCACACATGCTATTCGAAGGCTGGATGACGCCACGCTTGAGCATGTCAGCTACTTCGTCATCGATAACCTGGTGCTTGCCTGCGGACACGCGATAGGGTCTTTACGCAATGGCTTATTGGTACCCGTATTCATGCGGTGACACACAGCGTAAGTGCGGCCGAGGGGAGTATGCTGGCAGTCAAAGGTAGAACGAATCTTCTCCAGCAGTCGTAGAAGCTGAGCACGTTGCGAAATTGTTAACTTGTCGGCGATGGAGCTGCTGAGTACGTCAGGCCTAGTAGTCTGCGGCGAAGAGGCACAAGTCATTCCGGCGACTTTCTGTTTGGTGGAAGGACCAGTCGACATGTCGACAGTTGCAGAAGGGTCGAGACTGTAAACCCACCCGACGCATCACCCCGAATTAGTGTTACAGGACATGACAAGAGGTTCAATATGAGCAGTCTGCTGATGCCGTCATGAAGTTATAGAAGGGCATAAGGTAGCGCGAACACTTGCAGGGAACGAAAAGGGTCGATGGTGTGAAAAGCGCAGTCGACTTGGTGAGCGAGTTGCAAGGTACCATATGGTAAGGGCGAAAGAGGGCGGTGGTATGAAGACGTCTTCAGCAACAAATAGTTTGTCCCTGGTTTCTAGAGCATCATTTAACAAAGCGTCACCAAACACTTCAAATTTTACCTCAGCGCGAGAGCAGTCGATGATGGCCTTATAAGCGTCCCAACCAAAAAGGAGGTCATGGGAGCAGGAATCCAAAACTAGTAATTCAACGACAAAGATGAGGCTATCAATCGCGATGTGAGCAGTAGAGGCAGCGGCTGGCGTGACGTGCTCAGCGCTGGCTTTACGAAGTGATATACCTTCTATGGGCATCATAACTTTTTTGAGCAAGCTGCAGAGTCTGGCACTGAATATTTAAACTGCGGCACCAGTGTCGACAAGAGCGAGTGCAGCGACGCCGTCCACGTATACGTCGAGAACATTCGTTGGGGAAGCGAGAGGCCATGACCTTTTCACGGGCGACGCAGTTCTTGCCTCTGAAACTGCGGCAATGAGTTTTCCCGCTCTGGCGATGAAGGACAATGACGCATTGGGGATGGCGAGCGGCGTCGAGGTGATGGCGAGCGATGGTTAACAGGAGGGTGGTGGTCGGCGTATGAAAACATCTGGTCAGGGGGCTGAGAGCTGATGTACGAAGAGCGCGGTGGCACATAAGGGGCAGGTTTGAAGCTCTGGTGGTAGCTCTGGTGGTACACAGGGACGCACCAACGCCAGTATCGCGCTAAGTGGCCAGGTAGGCCACAGGCAAAGCAAATTGACCGATTGTCGACTGTACGCCAATTTCCACTACTCTTGAGGAACCTTGGCTTAGCGAACCGAGGAATAAGTCGAGGTGGCACGGCTGATGGCAGTCACGTAAATGTCTGAAGAGTTGGTTGAGCGGCCACTGCAGCGTAGCTTAGAGGTGCATTTGCCCCGGCACTGGCAACGGGGTTAAGCAATGGTGAAGTGTGATGGGCCGATGGCAGAGCCACGCAAATTTGCTCCTGGATGGCCTGGTGAAATCGCTGGAAGACGTGACTGTGGTTGGCCAACTGTAGATTGCAGTGATAGCTTATGAGCGACTTCAGCACGAACAGACTCCTTGATCTGCGATGAGCAGGGACTCAAGGTCAAAGGTGGTGGTTCGATTTGGGAGTGTGTCATCCGCGATGATAGGGCGTCGCGTGAGAAGACGCTGTCGTCGGAGCTCGTCGAAACTCTGACACAACTCAATGATCTCAGAGACAGTTACAGGCTTCTTCGAAAGCAGTATTTGAAAGGCGTCGTCGGAAATACCTTTCAAGATGTGTAGTACCTTCTCAGTTTTCGCCATGGTTAGGTCGACACGCCGACGGAGGTCGAGGATGTCCTCGATTTAGCTTGTGAATGTCTCAACAGTTTGTTAGTACCGGCTTCGTAGACGTTGTTCTGCGCGAAGTTTGCGCACGCCAGGGCGTCCAAAAACATCTGCGATGCAGGCTTTGAAGTTCGTCCAAGTGCGGATATCCGCCTCATGGTTTCTGTACTGTAGCTTGACAGCATCCGGTAAATAAAACATCACGGTTGCAAGCTTCGCCCGATCGTATTTTTTGTTAGTAGCACTGGCTAGTTCATAACATTCCAGCCAATCTTCAACGTTTTTCTCATCGGTGCCACTGAAGATGTCTGGTTCTCGCAAGAGCTGGGCACCGGAACAGCTCTGCACGGCGAAGCTGGTGGCGGTGTGAAGACAGCGTCGTCTGGCATGACGGACGGCAGCTCTCAGCTATGCAGCTCCAGTACTGAGGAAGACCGCAGCACCCTCAACCAAAATATAATGTAAATGCAAGGTCAAAAGTGGTAGCAGCTTCGGTACAGAAGCCGCAAGAGCAGGCCAAGTATACGGGCAGCGTCGCACCTCGCGCCAACGTGTCAATGTTGCTGCAGAAGTTGGCATTCCTCTTCACTACAGGACCTTTTGAATCAACTCAGGAGGGATTCCATCATCTTTTCAATTGTAGCTGAGACATTGCACAATCCGAAAGACATAGCCTGGAACTGGAAAAGTCCATCTGGTGCAATGAAAGCAGTTCACTCACAATCTCAATCATCGACAGAAATCTGCCAGTATTCTGATCGTAACTCGATTTATGAACAGTAGGAAAACCATGTAGGCAGTCGAGAGCATCGTCAATCCGCGGTAGTAGATACACGTCCTTGCGTGTTACTTTGTTTAAGTGGCGGTAGTCTATAAAAAAGCTCCAGCTGCAATCCTTCCTCTTGACTGGCACGACCAGCGATGCCCATGGACTTGGAAAGGTTTGATAACGTTTTCCGTGAGTATTTCTTCAACTTCGTCCTGCATACCTTGTCGCTCAGCATTAGACACGCGATAAAGACGTCGTTGTTCGGGAATGGCGTCTCCAGTGTTGTTATTCGAGTTAGGAAGAGTGCCTGACTCAATTTGTGTTCATGAATGTCAAAGATGTCATGGTAGAATGTGAACAGGTGCCCGACATCAGCAGTTTGTGCTGGATGAAGGTCAAGGGCGATTGTCTTGTCGATAGTGGCACGCACTGCGCTTTGCGAGGAGGAGAATGGTGCAGAAGACGAAGATATGGCAAGGAACGCTGAATTGGCAGCATCGAAAGAAGAAACTTTTGCCAATATCATACCATCGGGGATATCTTGAGCGCACCAGCTGAAGTTTCGTATCGGAAGAGATGCAGTGTTTTCCGTGACTGTCAAGAGTGTGTGAGGCAACGCAACCTTTTTTGCCAGCAGAACATCAGTAATAGTGGTCAATACGTAGTCAACACCGGGAACAGGAGCGACAGACTTTAGGTTCACGAAGATAACGGCTTGAAATGCTAGGTGAACGTGACCTACAGAACACAGACGTCGTTGAGCTGGTGTTGAGTCGTCATGGTAACACGGTCAATCAAGTTCAAGCATGCCGGTTCCACAATCAATAACGGCAAAGTGGGCGGATAAAACGTCTATGTTGAGGATGAGGTCATGGGAACATTTCTCGAGCACTGCGAATAACACAGTTGTGAAGCGATCGGTGACACTTTTACGCGAGGAGCACGTTTTAAGCATGGGAAACGTGCCACCATGGCGACCTGGATGAGTAGTACTGTGGGTGGCGTTATCACTTTTTTAACGCGGCAACGAAGTTCTGAATTCACCCCTGTGTCCACAAGTGCAACAACTTGTGTGTCATCTACCTGAACGTCAGTAGGGATGCGTCGAGTCAGCGGCATTATCAGAGGATTCGGCAGGCAAGTGGTCGATGCAGCATCACCTCCGGGAGCAGCATAACCTAGTTTTCCGTGGCAGATAGTCTGTCGGCGACGTTGGTCAGCAAAATCGGGGCGAGCGAGACGACGGGAGACGGGAGAGTGGTGAACGGCACTGGTGAGTATGCGAAGATAGAGAACGACGACAATACGGCGGCTTAGAAGGAACGTCTTGACTGGTGGCCTCAGGTGATTACCCTAAAGGTTTAAAGCGTCCACAATCCCTCTCTGCGCGATGGGTGTACCATAGTATGCCTGATGCCAATACCAACGAGTATTACAATGTTGGGCCACGTGTCTGATACGGCGGCAGTTCAAACAAAACAGACGATCGTCAGCAGTGCTCCACTCGGCTTGATTGTGAGGGCGCACTGGAAGACTTTTGTTTTGGGAATACGATACAGGGCGTCGACGACGGTCGATCGGCTGAGAAGGAGCTGTAGTGCACTCAGAGGCCAAAGCAGCATGGGAAAGCTCTTGTCGCACAATGGCATGTACAAGTGGCACTACCTGAGGGCGAGAGTCAGAGGCATGGGAGCACGTGAACGCAGGAGATGGAGCTTGAAGTTCACACCTGATGATCTTGGTGGCGTGCTCCTCAGTTAGCGGCGTCTGTAGTGCAGGCCCTTCTTCGCATGATCAGGTTTTCGCTGTGTTTAGTAGTCGAGTGAAATGGTGGGCGATATTTGAACTTTTTGCGGCTTCGAAACGCTGGCACTCCTTGTTGATGGTATCGACCTTGTTGTATTTCTTGCATCACGCCACTAAAGAGCCATCACGCCACTAAACAGACCAATCCCTCTATTTTTGTGTTGTAGCATCTGATCTGTTTTTTAGGTGTGCAGTTGGTTTCACCTTGATCAAGCCATACAAAGTATAGAGGAGGCTATGGCCAGGCATGTGGTGCGGTAGTCCTAATACTTGTCAACCGGAGATACCAGTTCTAAATTTTTAGGACCTGTAATTTTTTTTGCGTTGCGAAGCAAGCACCTGTAATTGTGAAGCATATTGAGCTTAGAACTAATATCATTGTATGGTCAATACGTTAAACATATTAATTCATCTCTCACTTGCTTCGAAATTTTTTTCAAATCACCACAGCATTGTTTGAGATACTGCAAAATAACCACATTTATCTTTTAAACTGAAAGATTTGTGTGATCGCCGGAGGCTTAGAAACAAAGTGTAACACCACACAGCATGTGACTGACTTATTTTAGCTCAGCGAGCGACTTTTTCGAGCAATATTCAGTGTTGCGCTAAGAGACGCCCTCAGTATCTGTAGAGCGCGTTATTACTTTTTAAGGCCATTTCATTTTACTGCGGTGGTACGGACTATTTACTTATTGCACTAATAGCCCCGCCGCGGTGTTCTAGTGGCTAAGGTACTCGGCTGCTGACCCGCAGGTCGCGGGTTCGAATTCCGGCTGCGGCGGCTGCATTCCCGATGGAGGCGGAAACGTTGTAGGCCCGTGTGCTCAGATTTGGGTGCACGTTAAAGAACCCCAGGTGGTCGAAATTTCCGGAGCCCTCCACTACAGCGTCTCTCAGAATCATATGGTGGTTTTGGGACGTTAAACCACACATATCAATCAATCTTATTGCACTAATGCTGGTAATGATTTTCAAAATGATCATTATGCGGGTTTGTTGGTATGTACAATTAGTTAGGTGTAATAACGCTGAAACGTGACCCGGATGAATTATACAACAAAGGCACTAACTTCAATCAAGGATTCAAAGCACGAACGTGAAATATATGGACTATTTTATGGAGGGGTTTCAATGTCGGTATTTAGGGTTCTTTTGTGTTTTTCATCTTGAGCAAATAAGCGCACTGTGGTACGGTAGGCGCACACGCATGAGAGTGATTGAGCTGACGCATAGGTTATTTTGTGGTTTTAATAACTTTCATCGCAATACCCAAAATAAAAAAACCTTCAACTTCACAAGTTCACAGGCCTAGGTGGCGGCACCGACATGTCCTAGGTGAAGTAGTCTATAGACAGAGAAAACACTAGGAAGAACACATGATGAACATAATTAAAAATTGGTCCCGTATCTGCATGTAATCTGCAAATGTCGTCAAAAGACGATAGTCTATCATGTGGAGAGAGTGAACGAAACGTTTACTTGATGTTCTGCACAAGAAAATTAGTAAATGGTATTCTGTAGGCGCTGCGTAGAGTGCCTAGAGCGTGCAGCGAAGGCGAACGAGCGCATCTAGTCCCGTCGCACGTGAGACATGAGCGCTATCTGGTAGGTTCTTTTAGAAAACAAAGCGTGTGGCCGTGCACACCCGTCTCAGAGGTGATAAGGTGTAGAACGCGAGACGACGGGTAGGTGTCACCACTATCTCGTCTTAGCAAAGCGCTAGAGACACTCCCCGTTCCGTGCAAGCGTTGCATGGTAAGCGCAGCGTGATAAGCGCTACGGTCCTCAAAATTACTTATCTATGCGTTTTCCAGTAAGAGATGCATATTCAGATTATATGCGTGTTGTTATGGTGCCCCAGACATGCCCAATAATTGCTTTTTATTTGGCAATCGCACAAGCATGAATGCTCAACCTTGAGCAAAATTGGTGGTCCCTGAGGATCGGGTCAGCCGTTTCAAGTACCCGATGCTGGTAAGAGTGAACAAACAGACAAAAGTACAGACAGACAAACAGACAGACAGACAGACAGACATACAGACAGACGGACGGACAGACAGACAGACATACAGACAAACAGAGAGACCAACTTTTTTGCGTCAAAGTCCCCAAGAAAGACTATCGTCTTTAAAAGATGACTAGGGGTTGGAGGGTTTAGAAAATTTTATTGTAGTAGACAAGAAATTTTCTAAACAAGTAACTGGTTGGACCAAAAATTTACGCAAGAAACCCACTTTATATTTTGTTGTTTTCATGACATCCGCACTTTCCCAGATATTGCACACTGTTCATGCTATTTCGATGATTTCACGCATGTCATGTGCTATTTGCATCGGTTTATCTTCTGCAACTACGTACAGTCGTGTTTTATTTTTCTTGTATGTAGTGTTTTATTATTTAAAATTCGCATGTGGTGCTCATTCAAATTTACTGATCTTTGTTAAAGGGGCCCTGGCACAGAATTTGAACTTGTATATTTAATGGGTTCTTATGGTGCGAAGAAATGCACCGATATTGTAGCGAAAGTGTCAACGTCGCAATGAAGCTGTTTACAATGAAAGCTGTTGTAACAACCTTAATTTCTGACAACAGCGCACACATCGGCATTATTTTGTTTTGAAAGTGACGTCGTGTCTTTTGAGAGTGACAACACCAACTGCATACTTCATTCGTTTCTGATTGGGTTTAACGCTAGAAGCCGTGTAAACGATCTCATGGTGGCAGCCGGTTGATATGATTGAATTCTAAATACAGTCACCATCACATTAACACTTTATTGCTAAACAATACCTTCTATTAGAAGACGTGTGTTTTAGGAGCAACCAACACGACACTGGGTGCACTTTGCAATTAGCCCTGTTATTCTTGAATTATGCCACTGCTTCACTGTCATGTTTTTTTTTCATAGTTCAGTTTACTGTAATATTTAAGGTGATGCTTCCTTGTATTCGCCATAATTCAGCGACTGTAGTAACCTAATCTGCAGAAGCACCTGTTTATTGTAAACTGTTTGATTGGCGCACACTATGCCAATCTCTCTTCAGGTAAGACGTAAGCCTAGTAATGTAGGGGCGCACAGAGTCAAAGAGCTAGCGTTCCTGCTCACCTCCTAGTAATTTATCGAATAACTCGTTTGCAGCTCACTTGCCAAAATTACCGTTGTTGGTATTCCTCAAACATTACAAGCACAAAAAAGAAAATGGTGATTAACAGTCCCCAAACCAGCCCTCCATGATGGTGTAGTAGCTAAGGTACTCGGGTGCTGACCCTCAGGTCGCGGGATTGAATCCCATCTGTGGAGGCTGCATTTTCTTTAGTAGTCGGTCTTTATAGATATATATAAAAGTCGATCTTCTATATATATATATATATAAATATATATATATATATATATATATATATATATATATATATATATAGTTATGGGATGTGGCACAACGGGAGCGTTGTCAACAAGGATAAATATATTTATTTCCCAAGAGTTTCGGGAGGGGTCCTCCCTTCATCAGGGGATTAGTTATACTGACATGAACTTCCAAACTTTGTTGCTGCCGCGTCCCTCTCGCCTTTTAAGATGTTTGCGAGAGTGAGAGGGAACTAAAAAAGAAAAAAAGAAAAAAAAGAAGAGGAAAGAAAAAAGACGAAAAGAAAAAAAGAAAAAAAAGAAAAAGAAAGAAAAGAAGGAATGTGAAAAAGGTAAGGAACCACTGTCAACACTGAGAACGAAACCAACTGTCCGTGTACGTCCACATCCGGTTCTTATCACGTGCTGTTCAGTTCTCGACATGTGTCGGGCCACCCAAGATTGTCGCTGTGGTGGCGGGAGGGGTCCGTGACGGCGAGCGTAAAGAAAGGGTTTCCCCTTAATGGGTCAGTCGGCTCTTTACCCTTACTCTTCGTCCGTTTCCCTTCAATGGTCATCAAGTGATAGGCGAAAATAAACACTTTGTATGTGCATGTGAAAAAACAAAAAAAGGGAAAAAAGGAAAAGAAAGAAGAAAAACAAAAAACAAGAAAGAACAGTGTACACGTACGAGTCAGTCAGAAAAAACAAGCAAGGTCTCCAGCTATCAATCTTTGTCACCAATTACCTCCTGGCTTACTGCTCGGAAAGAGGAGAGTTTTCTGGGGTCCTCGTTGATGCCAGATACTAATGTTCGAAATTTGAAAATAAAATATGCCTCACGCTGTTCGCGCTCGTGTCTGTTTGAGAAACCGGACTGCAAAAGAGTTACGCTGATATTTTCAAAACTGTGGTTTGGGAGGCGAAGATGTCCAGATAAAGGTAGCTTCGGCAGTAAAGTGGCGTGGTACCGGTGATTATTGAACCGCAGCCGAAATGATGTGTCTGTTTGGCCGATATATTCTTGTCCGCAGATGTTGCAATGTAGCATGAATATTACGTTACTGGAGTCACAATTAAGGCTTTCAGTTATGCAGAATTTGAAATCAGAGAAGTTCGCTTTGGATTCACGTGTTGTGACGATCTGTGGGCATACCTTGCATCGAGTTTTTCCTCCGGGATGGCATCCTGATTGAATTTTGGAGGTGTTTGTTTTTGCTCTAACAAAAATGTCCTTCAGATTTTTATTGCTGCGGTACACTACGTGAGGTGGCTTCACGAAAATAGAGGTTAGTCGTTTGCTTTGCCTGATTATGTTGAAATGGCGGGAAAGTATGTTGCTCATTTGTGGCGCTGATGAGGAGTAAGTTAGTACAAGGTTCGTTAGAGAAGTCGTTTTAGATACTCTGTTTGGTCCCTTGATTATATCATTCCTGTTCACGTTGCGAGCACGTAGTATGGCATCGTCAGTAATGTATTCCGGATAATTTTGTTTCAATAAGGATTGCTTTAGGCGTTCCGCGTGTCTGTAATATTCCCGCATATCGGTGCGTATTCTTCGGTACCGGTAGGCCTGAAAATATGGAATAGCCGTTTTGCAATGATTTGGGTGACTGCTGTTGAAATGTAGGTATACTTGACGGTCTGTAGGCTTTTTGTAAAGGTTCGAGAGAGAGAGAGAGATTTGAGATTCATTTTTCTGTACGTGCAACAGAAAAAACGAAGCAAAAGCAAAAGGCTACATAGCCTGACGAAGGCTTTTGCTCCGAAATACAGTCTGGCAAAATAAAATGAAATAAAAACTAAAAATAACATGTCATACACAACTTAGCCGCAATTAGAGAACATCATTATATACAGATACAATTTGCTAATTCTGATCCCACATGTAAACATCACAAATATAAAGAAAGAACAGGACAGTAAATAGTAATGAAATACCTAAAAAACATCGTAATATATACAATAGGTGAGGTAAGGAAAGAATCTGGAGAGACATACATTCCTAAGCAACTTGATCAAACAATAAGCAAAAAAACAACAAAAGGACACAAATAGTGTACTCTAAGCAATTGGGACACAGAAAGTAATAAATAATCCAAATTTCTGTATTAAGTGTATTCAATACAATTTTAAAGGAGAAATTCCTTGAACTTATTTTGGGAAGTTTTTTTATTTAGGTCAAGTACGTCACCCAGTTTGTTGAGGAGACTCGGTATTTGATATTCAATATGTTGTTGACCATAGGTTGTTCTAGTTTTCGGTGTTATTATACTATGTGTACGGAGATAGTACTCAGCACATCGAGAAGAATCGTACATGGGGTATAGTTTATTATTTTGAATATACAATAATAACTTATAATAATATATTTGGTTTGCTTGTAGTATGAGACATTTAGAGAATAATGGACGTGCGCTAAGACCTTGTGGCATACCGTAATATCCCTCGAATAGTCTTAGTACTTTCTTTTGTAGTGTAAGTAATGTTTTATAGTTTTGAGCCGTTGTTGTTCCCCACCATAAGACACAATAACTTAGCCTGGAATATATCAATGTATAATATAACGCTTTCTTTAGCCAAAGTGGTAATAACGGACATAGTTTGTACATACATCCAACGCTTCTACTTTGTTGACAAGCAGTAATTTTTCACCATGACATTGACGTCCAAAAAGTTAAGGCTAGTTTTGGAAATTTTGTGCGTGAATTTAATTGACGGGTGGCACTTGTTAAAATCCTCTATGAAGCGGAAAAGACTTCTCTCATCGTGGTTCCATATCATAAAAATATTTTCTAAGTATCTTCTGTAGTAGAAAGGTTTCAAGGTGCGTCCCTCAATGAATGGGATTTCAAGTGAAGCCATAAAGGTGCTCGCGAAGTTTGGGGCGAATTTCGTGCCCATTGCAGTGCCACGGACCTGAAGGAAATGCTTGCCATTGAAGTCAAAATGGTTATAATTTAGTACAAGTTCAAGAAGTGTAAACAGTACCTCGCCACTTACACTAGTTGATGAGTCAGACTTACATATTCAGAAACCATAGTCGCTATTTCGTCATGGTGGGGTATGTTGGTGTACAGTGAGCAGACGTGCATGTTCACCAGAAAACTGCCGCCTAGGATGTCGAGACTTGAAGTTTCGCAGATGAAGTGGTTTGTGTTCGTTAGGTAATAGGGAAAATTTGGGGGGATGTTTTTTATTAAAGAATAATGAATTCTGACATATTTTCTCTTGATGTGCTGTTACTGGTTACTGTCGGACGTCCCGGATTGCCTGATTGTGTATTTTAGGGAGCAAATAGAATTGACCGGGAACATAATGGGCTGGTAACATTGCTTTTAACATTTTGCCGGTAATTTTCCCGTCCCGGCGGAGATTGTTTAGGGTTACTTATATCTCCCTTTCAAATTTGGGAGTCGGTCCGTTGGAAGTTCTTTGTAAAATTTTGTGTCTGATAGTTGTCGTTCCCCTTCTTTTAAGTAGCCTGACGTGTTTAGAATTACTATGCAGCCCCCTTTATCAGCCGGTTTGATGGTAATTCAAGTGTTTCTTCGTAGTTAATCGAGTGTCCTTCGTTCTGACTTTAATATTTTGTTTCGAAATGGCCGATTTTTTTTCATACGCTCTGAGAATATTTTTTTGAACTGCTGATATATACATATCGAGGTTTTTGTCCCTCTGCTCACCTGGACACCACGATTTGTCACCACTAATCAAGGGCGACAAAATATTGATTGGTGGTGACAAATCATGGTGTCCAGGTGAGCACAGGGACAAACACCTCGATATGTATATATCAGCAGTTCAAAAAAATATCATCAGAGCGTATGAAAAAAATTGGCCATTTCGAAACAACATATCAAAGTCCGAACGAAGGGCACTCGATGAACTACGAAAAAACGCTTAAATTACCCTCAAACCGGCTGATAAAGGGGCTGCATAGTAATTCTAAACACGTCAGGCTACTTGAAGGAAGGGGAACGACAACTATCAGACACAAAATTCTACAAAGAACTTCCAACGGACCGACTCCCGAATTTGAAAGGGAGATAGAAGTAACCCTAAACAATCTCCGCCGGGACGGGAAAATTACCGGCAAAATGTTAAAAGCAATGTTACCAGCCCATTATGTTCCCGGTCAATTCTATTTGCTCCCTAAAATACACAAGGCAGGCAATCCGGGACGTCCGATAGTAACCAGTAACAGCACATCAAGAGAAAATATGTCAGAATTCATTATTCTTTAATAAAAAATATTCCCCCAAATTTTCCCTATTACCTAACGAACACAAACCACTTCATCTGCGAAACTTCAAGTCTCGACATCCTAGGCGGCAGTTTTCTGGTGAACATGCACGTCTGCTCACTGTACACCAACATACCCCACCATGACGAAATAGCGGCTATGGTTTCTGAATATGTAAAATCTGACTCATCAACTAGTGTAAGTGGCGAGGTACTGTTTACACTTCTTGAACTTGTACTAAAGTATAACCATTTTGAGTTCAATGGCGAGCATTTCCTTCAGCTAAGTCGCACTGCAATGGGCATGAAAACGGCCCCAAATTTCGCGAGCACCTTTATGGCTTCACTTGAAATCCCATTCATTGAGGGACGCACCTTGAAACCTTTCTACTACAGAAGATACTTAGAAAATATTTTTATGATATGGAACCATGATGAGGGAAGTCTTTTCCGCTTAATACAGGTTTTTAAGAAGTGACACCCGTCAATTAAATTCACGCACAAAATTTCCAAAACTAGCCTTAATTTTTTGGACGTCACTGTCACGGTCAAAAATGACCACTTGTCAACAAACCTTTACATAAAGCCTACAGACCGTCAAATGTAACTACATTTCAACAGCAGCCACCCAAAGCATTGCAAAACGGCTATTCCATATTTTCAGGCCTACCGGTACCGAAGAATACGCACCGATATGCGGGAATATTACAGACACGCGGAACGCCTAAAGCATTCCTTATTGAAACAAAATTATCCGGAATACATTACTGACGATGCCATACTACGTGCTCGCAACGTGAACAGGAATGATATAATTAAGGAACCAAACAGACTATATAAAACGACTTCCCAAAACGAACCTTGTACTAACTTACTCCTCATCAGCGCCACGAATCAACAACATACTTTCCCGCCATTTCAACATAATCAGGCAAAGCAAACGACCAACTTCTATTTTCGCGAAGCCACCTCACGTGGTGTACCGCAGGGATAAAAATCTGTAGGACATTCTTGTCAGAGCAAAAACAAACACCCCCAAAACTCAATCAGGGTGCTATTCCTGCTAAAAATCTCGATGCAAGGTATGCCCACAGATGGTCACAACACGTGAATCCAAAGCGAACTTCTCGGATTTCAAATTCTGCATAACTGAAAGCCTTAATTGTTACTCCAGTAACGCAATATACATGGTACATTGCAACATCTGCGGACAAGAATATATCAGCCAAACAGACACGCCATAACGGCTGCGGTTCAATAATCACCAGTACCACGCCACTTCACTGCCGAATCTACCTTTGTCTAGACATCTGCGCCTGCCAAACCACAGTTTTGAAAATATCAGTGTAACTCTTTTGCAGTCCGGTTTCTCCATCAGGCGCGAGCGGGAACAGTGAGAAGCATATTTTATTTTCAAATTTCAAACGTCAGTAGCCGGCATCAACGAGGACCCAGGAAAACTCTCCTGCCTCCGAGAAGTAAGCCAGGAGGAAATTGGTGACAAAGATTGATAGCTGGAGACCATGCTTGTTTTTTCTGACTTACTCGTACGTGTACACTGTCCTTTCTTGTTTTTTGTTTTTCTTCTTTTTTTTCTTTTTTTTCTTTTTTTCACATGCACATACAAAGTGTTTATGTTTGCCTACCACTTCATGACCATTGAAGGGAAACGGACGAAGATTAAGGGTAAAGATCCGACCGACCCATTAAGGGGAAACCCTTTCCTTACGCACGCGGTCATGGACCCTTCCCGCCACCGCGGCGACAATCTTGGGTGGCCCGACACACGTCGAGAACTGAACAGCACGTGATAAAAACCGGATGTGAACGTACACGGACAGTTGGTTTCGTTCTCAGTGTTGACAGTGGTTCTTTTCCTTTTTTACTTTCTCTCTTTTTCTTTTTTTTCCTTTTTTTTCTTTCTTTCCATTTTTTAGTTCCCTCTCATTCTCGCAAACATCTTTCAAGGCGAGAGGGACGCGGCAGCAATGAAGTTTGGAAGTTCATGCCAGCATAACTCATCGCCTGTAGAAGGGAGGACCTCTCCCGAAACTGTTGGGAAATATATTTATTCTTGTTGACAACGCTCCCGTTGTGCCTTATCCCATACCTTCACGAAGACTAACTTGCCCAATGAATTATTACTCCCACTATATATATATCAATATATATATATATATATATATATATCTGTGTGTGTGAATGTGTGTGTATGTGTGAAAATGCAAAAAAACTTGAAAAGCCTACAGCGCATGGAATCGAACATCGGCCCTCTGAATCGTAAGTGCGAGGTGTTAGACATCGCTCACCGTCGAGCACGTCCTTCAGCGTTCAAATGGCAAGCTAATTCTATTTACCACCTACCGCTGCTGATGGGTATTTCGTGAAAAATACAGTTTCCAGTATTCCTAAAAGAAGCCGCAATGAGCACAAGTCACCACACTACGCGGCGGCGCACGCTCTAATCTACCAAGTGTATTTTTCTCTGCTTAGAAATGGGAAGCGATGCTTCCTCATGTGCCCTTATCTTGCGGTAAGGATGAAGGGAGGATCGTCCGTTTCGGTTGGCCTCAAGCTTTCCTGGAACGATCCTGTTGTAGTTACCGGGCGTACAAAGGTCACGGCAATTATTCCAGTCTTCGTTTGCGAAAAGAGTGTGCTTTTCAAACACAGTGAAGTAACAGCTGAGACGCTTACTTGCGTGCATTTGTACCTGTGGGTACGCTTTGTGCGTCTTTTGTGCGCTAGACTTGCAAGACACGTTTCAATCTGCTTTCAATTCTGCGCGTCACCTTCCAATTTGTTGCTATTGCGTTCATGGCTTCGCCTTTGCGGCAAAGCTGTGGCTTTTTCTTTGCGGAAGCGTGGCATGTGCATTTGGTCATGTACTGGGCACTCGAGGGGACACATATTAGCAATACGCGTTTAAAAATTTCAAAAGTTTTGATATAGATAAATCCTCTTTATTTGTTTTGAACGGGCAAATAGCATTTAATTCCCGAATTACCATTCTGCACTTGTTGAGGTGTCTCGGCAGAGGTCTTCCAGTGGCCTGAACTTCCACTTCGGAATCCGCTGCTTTTCATGACGTTGTGGTTAGCTACTTCCTGTGGTGTGTGTACAGCTAATGGCTATTCCTACTGGCATTAATTACTTCTGGCACCGAACGCTTTGGTGCCACAAGACTTTTCCCAGTGAAATATTCTTGAATAGCTACTTGCTATGACCTGTTTAGAGTCGACTTTCGGGAGGTCCTACTTTCACAAAACGCAGAAAGAATTATAGGATCATACTTCTAGTCTTAAAAACACTGGGTTAACGAGGGCGATGTTGTCACGAGTGGTAGACACTGTCCTGAATATCCTGAAAAGTCCGAGGAGTGAGCCAAAGATGAGTATAATTATCTGTTCTGTAAAGTTTGAAGTCATGCTTTAAATACAAAATGTTTGCCACAAGCTCAGAAGCGTATTAGAAGGGTAGAGTCATCTCTGGTTACTTTGGTGCCTATAATGGTGGCGTGATTCTGCTCCCGTAATTCCAGAGAATCTAAAAAAGACACAACTGTGCTGAAAACCACGCCACGGCCCACGCTAAATGATCTACTGGAGTTGTGCAAAGATCACCCTGCCATACCACAAGTTCTACACTTTTAGTCAAACCCTGGCTAGACTACACACCCGCAGGCAGGAAATCAAGTCAAAATTTTGCTGCTTCTGCGCAGCTCTGTAGCCGTGTTCAAGAGAAACCGGCCCAATTTGAAGTGCTTTTTAAAATAGCCGGTACGAAGATCAGCCAGGATTTTAGGTCAAATTTTTCGTTTCGCAAGATACGGCCTGTGGTTAGGCCTGACATGCCGCCTTATGTGGTGGCGTAAAAAAAGCATTGTTTAACGCTTATGAGAGCAGTTTCTCGCCGAGAATGCGGCGAATACAATGACTACAGGTAACTATCAACTGTTAGTATCACAGTTCTTTGTATTTGCGAGATTAACATGCAAAGCACAGCCCTGGAATTGAACTCGGGACCGCATGCACGTGAAGCATATGTTTTACCCATCGCACCACAGCGCCACCACACGAAGGCGAGTCCTCTTGCAGGGTACATATTCATTAAGGAAATTTTTGCAAACAGTCTTCCGAACCTTGAGTTTTTTTCTGCCATGTGCATGCATATGAACAGTGAATAGTTTGTAGGGCTTCATGAACTCGAGACAACCACGGAGAGCACTTTCGGCACTGGTTTCGGTTCATGGTGTGCCGTTCCGCAAGAACGAATAACGTGTGTTTGAGCGCCGTTTTAGTACTGCCCGTATGTTGCGGGAGTTACGCTCACCGAAATTCGTGGACGAGGTTGTGTTCGGCAGTCGAAACCTGCGTATGTTTCTCGCACGTGTGTGTGCTGTGAGAAACCTTGCTGATATGTGTCGAGAGGTGCACGCGTGTCTGTGACAGCAGCCTATTTTCTGCTGTTTGAAGACAACGCGCTTTTGCACGTAAACGTTACGTGGGTGTTTTAGGGCGCCTGCTCTAACATTTGCATTACGTGTGCGCGAACTGCTGCGAGCTGCACGCTGGGGCAGCAGCACCTTTTTAGCCTTTCCACAATTACTCATTTCTGCAATTAGTGTTTATGTGCATTGCTTCCCTATATAGAGTGGTTTTTGCTCATCTTTAGTCTTTAACAGATCTCATTTACGGGTAGTGGCTACTCTTACCTTTATTCAGCATCACATCGCTGTTCAAATGAATGCCGAAACGCACGCCAAGGTCAAGTATGACGCACACAAATAAGCTACGGACAGGTCGGTCTTCCTCCAAATAAATAATGCCTCTGCACATCTCTTTTGCGAACGTCGGTGTGCATTGGGGTCAAAAAATGGCGCAGAACAAACCTCAAAACATTTATTTTTACTACTAGCAGTTGCCCTTCAGAAAATGGGGATTTTTATAGCTGGTACATTAACTCCACAGCAGCACACTGGTTCTTGGTCACAGTTCACTGTTACAAATCGATGCTGGAATATGAAAACTGCACTCAATATTGAAAAAAGTGAGCAAATGACGGTGACATACGCTCCCCTGCTGACTTCGGTTGATTGATTGATATGTGGGGTTTAACGTCCCAATACCACCATACGAATGTGAGAGACGCCGTAGTGTAGGGCTCCGTAAACTTCGACTACCTTGGGCTCTTTATCGTGCACTCAAACTGAGCAGACGGGCCTACAACATTTTCGCCTCTATCGTTAATGCAGTAGCCACCGCCGGGTTTGGAACCCATGACTTTCGGGTCCGCAGCCCAGTACCCCAATCACAAGACCACGATGGTGGGGCTCTCCTGCTGACTTCTGCACCTGACTTCTGACTACTGTACTTGATGTTTATCATCAAGTTACTTAACCACTATCAAACATCGACCGATCGACTTTAAATTTTGATCTTTTTCCGTCTCACAGCCTTTGTTTTGTTTCTTTTTTGCCATGCTTTATTAAAATCATCAGTTCAACTCGTTTTGTAGAACTTGGGCATCAACATTCATACGACAGTGTGTCGGTAAGCTGTCGCGCGGGCTCTAGTACTCTTTTATTTAGTGCATGACACAGTGTAACACCTCGACAGATGATGAATGGCAAGTTGTTTGTACTTTTTTTGATAAAATCAAAAGAGTAAAAAAATTGGATTGCACACCACAGTGTATGCCCGAATGCAGAGAGATGTATGATATCTTGAATTAAACGTCCCATATAGCACTAGAAAATGTTTCTGTCCAAGACCATCTTGTAGAGAAATGATCATCACAAGACAACGGGACGAAACGACGACGCACAAATGCCACGGCATTCAGGTGACGGTAAACGTGACGTCGGCGCTGGGCGCCCAGCTGGCGTGGCGACGGTGGGGGGGAAAGGGTCTTTTTTTCTTTTGCGCACGCGTTTGTGGCTGAACGGTTCTGCGTATGTCGATGCCGGCTCCTGGCACCATGATTGCGCGACGAAAAGGGCGGTTCTCTTCTTCTTTTCTTTTTTTTCTTTCTTGCATATGTTCTTATCGGCTGTATGCATTACACGCCGCACAAATGTCACGGGTATTTTTTAATTGCTGGCTCCCTATAGACAGGATTTTAGTCAGTACGCGGGAGCGCGCCACCTATGTGCCGTTCGTTATCCGGCATCTGAGTGAGAGTGTAAATACAGAAGATGAGGTGGTGTATAATTATCAATCCAGAGAACACGAGCAAACGTCAAAAAGGCTATTTCGTGTACATGCCAACATCTGTTGTGCTACGCGTGTGAACGACAATTTAAGAGAATAACGATTCAATGTAAAAGCCAAGATCTCACCACTCGGCAATCATCAGAAGCCAATTTTAATTTATAAAGAGAAGTGGTGACTGAGTCAGCGATACACATGCTACATTATTTGGATCAGAAGTGTGTTTCTTCAATACGTGGCTTTCTTACTAAAATGATGAGCGGATGTAAATGTGCCTGCGCATTTTATAACTCGCAATAGATTTTCGCGTGCACCTATATATAAAAAAGTTGAAAGTTTACCGCACGTGTCGTTTCACCTCTCTTGGTCCTGGTCTATTCTGCCTCGTCAAAATTTTGAACTTTACGCGCTATGTTCTGTGAACCCCATAATTATTTTACTTTTAGTCAAAATTACACACTTACCCCACTTGGACCAGGCTGAGGGCTTAACGATGGTTGAGGCTGTAAAGTGAATGGCACCACAATATGACATGAGAGATGCATACATGCTCATAAGCATTACCGCACATCCTTTATTGTATGGCTGTCGGATTCAATACGTTAAAGTAATGCTGCATTTATTACCAAACTTCTGCTCAGTAGATGCACACCGCCCTTAAACAGAGAGCCGCACATGTTTAAAAGTGTACTCGTTTTGCCGCAGACCACTAAATCTGTGGCACTCAGATGGTAAAGTTGCTGCGCTGAAAATGTATAATGATATGTGGGGTGTTATAGTCTAAAACGAAGATGTGGCTATTACAGCGCTGTAGTGGAGCACTCTGGAAATTTAGACTGTCTGTATTTTATATGTCCCCACAACGCCCAGTACAAGGGCGCAATGATTTAGCCTTGAGCGAAATGGGATCATCATGCCTGAGATCGGACACGAGGCCTACGTGTTAGGAACCGAGCGCTCTAGCCACTGACGCACTACAGAGACTGGCACCACGTTGAAAGTTGTATTTTCCTTATTGTGACGACATCCGACTCAGTAGCTGGTCATTTATTTTTGTATTCAGACATGCACTCATCTAAATTATTTTGTGCAGTTCATTTTGTCTTGGTCAGACGTAAGATGCTGATGCAGGCTTAATAATTTGTGAACTGAAGATACCAACCCTCATCAGTGAAATCATGCTCAAACTTGCATTATTGAATTGACGCATCTGATACCAAAACAGGGAGAACTTCGCGCTATGGCGCGTCTATTTTCACAGAATTGGGAAAATCGTTACACTCCTCATTCGACATGAACTTCATAAAGTGACGGCCACATTGCTGCAGGCATAGTGAATTAGGCGCATTTATTGACTCATCCTAAACGTTTATCCTGTTCACTTTAAGCATGAAGGCCAAGTGCAACAACATGCTGCACGTATCTGGCATTTGTTGCAAATGACTATAAATAGAAATAAGATCAATGAGAGTCCAAAACTAAAGAGCGTTTTTCTTTTCTTTTGCACGTATCATTCTCCTCGGAATTGATGTTTGTCAGTGTGTGAGAAACATAAAAAATGTTTTGTTAATCTGTTTTGTTTCAGTACAATATCTTGTGTTTTTTTCTTTGGTGGGTGTTCTCTTTGGCTGTGTTTCTTCCCAAATTCTCTGTAACACTTGTACCTACCTAGTCACGCTAGTCACGCCGCGAGAGCTATCACTGGTAAACCCGTGTAGACAAAATATGTGGCGACCTGTCGTCCCTAGTAATCATCTGGCTATATTAAAATGCAAATCACCCAAAAATATCATTATTCGCTATACAGTTATGAAGCAATGGTTCAAACCCGACGCCTTGGTATCTAGCCGTAAGCTTCACCCTGCGAATCTCTGAGTGGCAGTACCTACTGAAACTGCTTCTCAGAAAAGCACTAGAGAACACGATAGCGTTTATGTGTTTGCTTAGGGACTTTTGATGAAACACATGTATGACACCTCCATCCGCAAGTTATCGCAAGCCTATCTTATTCAGTAACTTGCAGAGTGCACAGTATCCTTACTTTGCATTGCTTAATGGTGTGTTTAGTAACATAATAACCTGTCTTATTCAGTGCTTGCTATTCGCGATTACCCATTGTATCTTTAGACGATAAGTGTCATGCAGAAGACCAGCAAGGCTTTGGTGTCCACTGTCTCTTCCTCGTTGTGACAAAGTCCTTTCTAACTCATCGAATCAGAACCAATTCTACTGTCATTGTTGGCGTTCTTCTGTTTCTAAGTAATAAGTAGGTGGAAGTTACTTATGTAAGTCAAAGCGCCCCAAGTAACCTATACTCTGGACATTCATACAGCCAACATACTTACTTCTCTTCTTTCATAGGGCGCAGACTAAACGTATGCCAGGTAGAAGTGCTGTGCCGTAAAATGGGCTTACTTTGTGATCGCAGTGGTTACTTTGTGACACGTAATTGGGTCTCTATATTTTGAATATCGCTTCATGACCAGGCACTGCTGGTAAACAATGCGCAGCTCAAAAAGCTCAACTGACATGCGAAGCGACCTAGCAGCAGTCGATCGTGAATCCCATGCTGCGCAGACACTCTACACGCCGATATGTTGAATGGTGTTCGGCGTGCATTCTCGATTCAGCGCAAGCTATGTGTGCTCGACCCGTCCCCATGAAAGAAACAGCAAAAACTGGTATATACTTGTGATTAATAATATGTAGTCTAAAATAAACGTTAAAATAAAATTATTCAAGTGATGACTGCTTAAGGATAGAGAAAGAAACTGGAATGTTGATACTTTACAGGATCAGTTTGTAACACACAGCTTGTCCAACGTTACCAAAATACCGCACTTCATACTCCGGTAACAGAGCTAGACGACCTAGGAAGCGGTCTCGTCTTGAGGACAACAGCGAAGAAGAAAGCAGTGATAGCGACTTGTCTTCAGATGAGCAACACAGCGACAACAAAAATTAGCTGGAAAGGTACGTAAGTGACTCCGAGGTGCTCCCCGGAAGTCTTGACAAGCTAGTTAAAGCGGACACTGCTATAAATGACGTCATACCGAATACTCACAATGCCATGAGGGCTAATGAGGTGCCTTCTAAGGAAAGATCCTTCTGGAAGGATGACTCCATCGTAGTAATCTTCGAACTACATTACAAAGGAAGAGTGACGCAAGTCAAACCTCACAGACACATCGTCACCACTGCAAAGAGTACCCAAAGCAGTTGGAAATGGGCGGGCCGCGAAGAGGCAATTTTGTTCGAAAAAAAATGTACACAATGCAATTGCTTAGGCTAGTAGGCAAACGGGACATCTTTTGAGGCAAAATTGCTTGATTAAGGAGGTACATGTTTCTAGAGCAACATTAGTAGAGCACAGTTACTGCAATCCGAATGTTGCAACGTTACTAGCGCAGAAACTAATTGTAGATAACTCAAATAAACCTTTGATGGGGTAAACATGGGCCAGTCTTTTTTTAAATCATACTCTGCCAAAAAAGAAGGTTGTATAAGAGGGTTTATTGAATAAAACTAACTGCCTGGTTCAAGAGGCATCAGTCACTGTCACGTGCTCAGCTCTTCGTCGTAGTCGTCTTTCAGGTGCTCCAACTAAATACTGTCTCTCTCCCTCTTCCCTAGTGCATTTGCCTCGGTGGTGAAGAGAAGCCATCCTGGCTACTCACGGCGAAGCAAACACAAGGGGATCATAGTAAGGTTTTAACCGGCTGATGTGGATGGTCTCACGACCACAGCATCATCTGCCCTAGGCAGGTGTCACTGGTTTACAACCTAGTTGACCGGTGACGTGCATTGAACGATGCGGTACGGACCATTGTACTTGGGTGCAAACTTTCGGGAGAGGCCGGGGGACTGGAATGGAACCGAAAGTCATACAAATGAGCCTACGGGGAAGCTGTGAGCAGGCTTGTCTTGGTCGAGTCGTTCTTTTTGGAGACCTTGTGCAACGGACGTAAATGAACGCGCTAATTGGCGGCGCTCTTCGGCACACTGAACAAGTTCGGAGGCTGGGCGGTATTGTGAAGCATCTGGGCGGTAAGTATCGTGTCGAGCGTAGAAGAGGGCTCTATCCGGTACAGTGGAAAAAAAATTGCAGCATATCCACGGAGTGAATGATGGAGAGCGGGGTGAAGAATTCGTCCGTACATTTGTTCTTGCTTCCATCCGTCCATGCGTCCGTCAGTGTGACCGTCCATGCGTCCATCAGCCCGTCCGTGCGAGCGTCTGTTCGTGCGTCCGTTCCTGGGTTCGTCCATGCAGCCGCCCCTGCGTCCGTTCTTGCGTCCATCCATACATCTGTCTATGTGTCCGTTCGTCCATCTATTCAACACTCCAAGTACCACCATCTTGCATCTTTTCATCATATATTCCCCATATAGAAGCACCGCCATCCAGTGGACATTCCAAGGACTATACAAGAGGTGGCACACGCACACTTTCTTGCGGCTTGCGCTTCGGGTCCACTTCCCACCTTTAACCACCTCGAGTTCATGGTATATACTAGTTCACTGTATTTATGGCACTGCGGCAGAACGCTCGCTAAACCTTTCGAAAACCAAGGAGGTTACGCTCAGCGAGTATGACGTAGCAAACCTTTTCAGTCAGATAGTGCTCAATGTACATGCCAATGGCTGCTAGTGGGAAATGAGAGGCGGAGAATTCGGCTTTTACTTTCTTACGACTGGTGCTTTGTATCTACTTCCCATTTTTAACCACCTCGAGTTCATTCATGGTATATACAATCTCATTGTATTCATGGCACTGCGGCTCAACGCTTGCTAAACCTTTCTAAAGCTAAGGAGGTTACACCCAGCGGGTATAACGTAGCAACTCTTTCTTGTCAGATGTACATGCCAATGGCTGCTAACGGTGATCGCAGCCTGTGCATTAACTAAAAGCCGAATGCTCCTGTCTCTCATTCCCCATTAGCAGCCACTGACATGTACATTTAGCACTATTTTTTAATGTTCAACAACGCACACAAGAAGTCTCTCACCGGCACCACCTTGGAGATCAAAATGTTATACTTGTTACATACTACAGGGGACAAACGGGTGCCGCTATAAGAAGCTTTGCCCCTAAAAGGTGAAAACCCAGTAGTTGCTTGCGTGCCCGTATTACACGCATACGTCACCAAAGGGAGCACCAAGTCCCAATTAGAATGGTCGGAGGATATGTACATAGAAAGAATATCACCGAGCATGCTGTTAAAGCGCTCTATCAAACCGTTTGTCTGTGGGTGATTGCTTGTAGTGGGGCGATGAATATTATTGCACTCACTGAGAAGCTCCTGGACGACTTGCGATAGAAACGCACGCCCACGGTCACTAAGCAGCTCGCGTGGCGCGCCATGGCGAAGGACAAAGCTACGCAAGATGAACCAGGCGACATCACAAGCAGCAGCGGCTGGCAAAGTGGCGGTTTCAGCGTAACGGGTTAGGTGGTCAATGGCCACAATTATCCAGCAATTGCCCGCAGGAGTACAAGGTAGTAGGCCGTAGACGTCGATGCCAATTCTCTCAAACGGCGGAGCTGGACACGGCAATGGTTGCAATTCGCCAGAGGCATGAGAAGTTGTTTTCCGTCGCTGACACTCAGTGCAGGAGTGTATGTACTTGCGGACGTACGAATACATTCCACGCCAGAAAAATCGCTGACGAAGCCGGTCGTATGTTTTCAAAACGCCAGCGTGCACGTTTTGAGGGTCTGCGTGGAAGTACGCGCACATGTTGGAGCGCAAATGGCGAGGTATAACAAGAAGCCATTTCCTACCACCCAGCTGATAGTCGCGACGGTACAACATGGCATCCCGTATTGCATAATCGGAAATTTGCCGCCGTAGTTCATGAGGTAGGCGCTGGCGTGGTGTCACCGAAAACTAAGAGAGAAAGTCGATTAGCGAGGCTATTTAAGGGTTCTTGCGTTGATCCGAAGGCATGTCAGTGGTATCGATGCAGCCGATGTTAGCTTCGGCGAAGGAAACAGGTGCAACGGCTGAAGGAAGGGGCGAACGAGAAAGAGCATCTGCGTCGGTGTGCTTGTGGCCTGAGCGGTAAATGACGTGAATATCAAATTCCTGTAAACGTAGCGCCCAACGTGCAAGCCGGCCCGAAGGATCCTTCAAGAAGCGAGCCAACAGAGTGAATGGTGATCTGTAACTACATGGAACGGGTCTTTATAAGTAAGGACGAAATTTTTGTAATGCCCAAACAATGGCCAAACATTCCTTTTCAGGAACCGAGTACTTGTGCTCTGCCTTAGTTAGGTTGCGACTAGCATACGCAACTACATACTCCGAGAAGCCAGGTTTGCGTTGAGCAAGGACAGCGTCAGGTCCTATGCCACTGGCATCCGTGTGCACCCCGGTTGGAGCGGTAGGGTCGAAGTGGCGTAAAATAGGTGGTGAAGTGAGGAGATGGCGTAGTGTTGCAAAAGCATCATCGCATGCTTGCGACTGATCAGAGAGGTTTATATCGCCAGAGATCAGCTGTGTCAGTGGTGCGATTATCAAAGCAAAGTTCTTCACAAAGCAGCAAAAGTAAGAGCATAGTCCTACAAAGCTGCGAAGCGCTTTCACAGTCGTAGGCTTCGGGAACTCTGCGACAGCACCAAGCATCTCTGGGTCTGGGAGGACGCCCTGTTTTGGGACATAGTGACCAAGTATTGTGAGCTTCCAAGCTCCAAAGTGGCACTTCTTGATGTTTAGTTGAAGGCCTGCGCTCGTGAGGCAGCTCAATACTTCGCTGAGACGTCGCAGATGGCTGTCGAAATCAGGAGAGAAAACAACGACATCATCCAAGTAGAATAGCCATGTCTTCTATTTTAGCCCACGCAAGCCGCTATCCATCATCCTTTCGAATATGACTGGCGCATTACAAAGACCGAAGGGCATTACATTAAATTCGTATAGCCCATCGGGCGTCACAAAAGCAGTTTTTAGACAATCTGATGGTGCCATGGGGACCTGCCAATAACCGGACCGTAGGTCTGGTGATGAGAAGAATTCAGCGCCTTGCAAGCAGTCCAGGGCATCATCAATGCGCGGCAAAGGGTGTACGTCTTTAATCGTGACTTTATTTAAATGGCGGTAATCGACGCAAAAGCGAATTGAGCCGCCTTTTTTTCTCACAAGTACCACAGGTAAAACCAGGGACTGCTGGACGGCCGAATGACGCCACGTTTAAGCTTGTCGGCCACTTGCTTGGTGATTACACGACGCTCCACAGGAGATACACGATAGGGACGCCGTCACAGAGGCGCTTGGGAGCCGGTGTTAATCTGATGCACAACGGTGTGCGTTCGGCCTAACGACGTCTGCTGGCAATCGAACGAGCAGCGAAACTGGTGAAGAAGTTTTGGAAGCTTTTAGCGGTGTGGTTCTTCGAGTTCGTCATCAATTGAGGGGCCAAACAAATTATTTTCGTAGACAATTGAATGGGCAGATGGCGTCAATGCATTAATCTGCATATCACTTTCACCGTCAAGGTCGAAGATGGAGAAAATGTCTAAGTTTTGGAATGTTCTAATACATTCTCCGCGACACAAGGTTGTGGGAGACGGCAAGGGATTTGTGAGAAACAAATTGGTAGCGCCCGCCGAAATATCTCGACCTGCAAACGGCAACGCGAGGCTCTTGCGACTTTGGAATGTTTGGGAAGGCGTAAACAACACTGCAGGCTTAGACACATCGGCACAAGATACGGGAACAAAGGCTGCGCTAGTCGGTGGTATGTCGATGTCGTCAGCGACAAACAGCTTCTTCAACGGAGATTCCGGAGACAAGGCACACAACGCAGAGAAGGCCACTTCAGCACGAGCACAGTCGATAACCACATGATTACGAGACAGAAAATCCCAGCCGAGGATCACATCATGAGTACACGCTTGTAGCACAAGAAATTCAACGGTATACAAAACGTCTTGGATGAGAACGCGGGCGGTACAGGCAGCTGATGGTCGAATATGGTGAGCACTGGCAGAACAGAGGGACAACCCCTTTGGCATCGTGGTAACCTTCCGAAGCAGGAGGCAAAGTTTTAAATCAATTACTGAAACGGCAGCACCAGTGTCCACAAGCGCAAGGGTACGGTAACCATCCACAAAAACGTCGATGAGGTTTGTCGAAGAAATGCGAGGACTTGATTCTTTCGACGGAGACGCAGTTCGGGACTCCGGAACTGTGGCTTCTTGTTTTCCGCGTCTGAAGGGCAGGGTCGACGGCGCATAGGCGACAGGGAGAGACGTCGGGGAGATGGAGATCAGTGACTGACTGAGGGAGGGTGGTCGGGTGAAGAAGATCCTTGTTGACGTGCCATGTTGTTAAAGCGCCGAGAGTCGTGCGACGATCTTTGCATGTTGTCGCTCTGAACGAGAGGGCGGCGGCAGCACAAGCGGGCCACATGTCCTGCGTAACCGCAAGAATAGCAAATCGGGCGGTTGTCTGTGGTGCGCCACGAATTCGGAAACGCTGCAATCGGCCGGCTGAACGGAACGTGTGATGGCCGAACAGGGATCGGTGAGGTAGCATAAGTGGGCTGTCGGTGTGCTCTGGCTGCAACGACTTGCGCATACGTCAAGGGTACGGCCTCCAGAGGTGGTGAACGAGCGAAAGGCAAAGCGTCCGCTACCTCATCTTGTATGACGTGCCTTATGGCCGCGGCCAGATGATCTGGGGCCAAAGAATGCGTTTGTGCTGGCTCGGGCGCGATCGATAAAATGGAGAGCTGCCGAGCGACCTCCTCACGCACGAACTGCTTTATACGATCCAACATGTCGTTCTGATCTCCGAGAGTCAAGGCCGTGATCGGATCACGTTGTTCCAGAGACCACCGTGTTTGGGCGCGTTGCTAGCGCAATTCGTCAAAACTCTGGAACAATCTGACAAGTTCGGCAATGGTTTGTGGGTCCTTGGCTAACAACATTTGAAATGCGTCATCGCATATGCCCTTGAGGATTTGTTTGATTTTGTCGGCTTCGAGCATCGCTGGGTTTACCCGCTTGCACAAGTCAACAACGTCTTCAATTTAGCTGGTAAAGGTCTCTCCTGGCTGTTGAGCGCGCTCACGAAGTCGTTGTTCTGCGTGTTTTCGCACAGCAGGGCGGTCGAAGACTTGCAAAAAGGAGGCCTTGAATGAATCCCAGCTGACAATGTCGGCTTCGTGATTGCGCAACCAGAGACTAGTGACGCCGGACAAGTAAAACTTACATAGGTCAGCTTAGCCGCATCGACCCACTTGTTCGCTGCGCTCACCTTGTGGTAAGTAGCCAGCCACTCATCAACGTCTTGGCCGTCAGTGCCGCTGAAGATCGGTGGTTGACGCAGTGGCCACACGCCGGGACATGTAGAGGCGGAACTTCCGAGGTACATTGGGTGGAGGGTTCTTCCGGCATTGCTGGCACCGCAGGTGAGGTCGACTTCGTAGCTACAGCTTCGAAGACTACCCAGCACCTCCACCAGTTTATAAGGGGTTTTATTGAATAAAACCAACTGCCTGGTTCAAGAGGCGTCAGTCACTGTCGCGAGCTCAGTTCTTCGTCGTAGTTGTCTTTCAGGTGCTCCAACTAGATACTGTCTCTCTCTCTCTTCCCCACTATAGTTGTTACAAAGTTGCTTCACACGATCGGGCGAAGTTGTGACAGCTTTTATTCTTAATACAGATGTTTGTATTTAAACGCGTATTAAGGACATTCCGTCGTGCAAGGGAAGGTTCTGAAAACGTTGTGTTATTACTATTTATTCTTTATGTTAATAATTCTCTAGCAACAAAAGGAAAATCTGTGAATCTTTCACTACGTAACCCCATTTTACGTTATTACTTTTCCTTTTAGGCCAAAGATAGTGAATTGTAGTAGTGAAGCATGTTGTGGTTTCGGCTTGTAGGTTTGTCATGACAAGTTAGTCCATCGTAATTGAAGTAGGCGAACCAGAAGTTAGGTAAACCTACTACCTGCCACCACCCCATACATTGGATGTTTTGCGTTGAAGTTTCCCTGTTACTGCCCAAAACATAATGTTTGAATTAACAGTGGTGCCACAAACATCGACTAAACTAATTAAGACCATCAAACTTTTAGTATAAAGTAAGAGCCACAGACCTGCTACTCTTCTATAAAGTCTTCTATTTGAAGCACTACCTCTTGAAAGAAACCTACATAGTGGGATTGCTTTAGTGAACTGGCGGCATGTGGAGAAGTAAACAGTGAAAAGTGTGATTTGGTAAACATTGGTGTGCGTTGGGCATTTCGCGCTTTTGCAGCTCTCCTCTTTGTGAAGCCAAACACCCTTTCTTTCTCAGTGTATAGTGCATCTTCATAACGTTGGTAATGTTGTAAAACACTTACCACAGGCCCAGTAACGACGACAGTGTCGAGACTTATTGGAGTGGAAGGCTGAAAAGAAGATTACAGGAAACACAAATATTTTATGCAGAGATAGGGTCAAGCTAGAGCAATTTTTTTTCATTCAAACCATTTTTAAGAAAACAAGAATATCTGTGCGGGTTGCGAACTATAGAAAAGCCACATATCGTAAGTAAACATGTTCTAACAAACGAGTGCATAAGAAAGCTCGCTGTCCCAATTACTAACACTGCGCGAAAAGCAGGCGCTGGCCAGACGCAACAAAAGCAGGCACAACGAAGAAACAAGCAGTAAAAGATGGCGCGCGTGCCCGCTCTGCTGCTCAAAACAGCCGATGTGACACCGACCAAGTCGCGCACAGAATGCTGAGTAAACTCGAGAAACATTTCGACGAAGAAGACAAGGTGCTACAGAGTTTAATCACGTCGTGAGAAAGAACCACCTTTCAGCAGTTTTTGCTGACAAAACTTATATAAGCATCCTATATAACGTTTATAAGCAGCCAGCGGAGGAAGACAAAGAAGGAGATGAAGAGTGTTTTCCGCCAGCAGGCGAAGGCTTGTCCTACAGTGACAAAGTAAAGGGTGAAGTATTTCTCGCCAGTGAACGGAGACGTGATATGCCGTCGAAGCGCGTGAGTGGGCGACGTCTTACCGACGAAAAAGTTTTGTTGTTGAAGTGTGGCAGTTGACGACGCGAGAGTGTCCTGGAAGAGAAACCTCGGACGTAGCGGGACGACAACTGACGCTGGATAGAGTGTTAGCGTTTCCTGGAAGTGGATCACTCAAGCTTTATTCCAAGAAGATTGTACGGAATGGGTTCCACGAACATTGCAGTCTCTGAAAGTTCTGGTTAGTTAATGCATGAAATTGCAGTGTAGCGCATGTTGTCGTTTGTGCCGTTGCTTTGAATTTATTGGACTATCTTGTATCTTGTATGGGAGTATCTTGTATTTGATAACTGCTGGTCTACACAATAGTGTTGCATTTCTCGTGCCTTTTCTGAGAATATATTTTTGTTTATCCACTTTCGTATAATTTTTAGATCACTGCTGCCATTCGCTGCAAGCCAAAAAGACCAACAGTAAATTGTCGACACTTTCATTGTGTATTTCAGGGGACCGATACGCCAGTTCTTCAAATTATCTCAGTGATTGCCTCCCTAATTACGGGACTAGTGACACAAAAGCAGCTGCAAACGTCATGCCAAATGTCATTTTGCATATCAGTGGATGCATTGAACTCCTCATTTTGGTTAATGCTTCAATAGAGTGCTTTTGGTGGTATCACTACGCTGTAAGGTGAAGTTTATGTTGCAAGTCCAGAGTGCGTGGTGACAATTCTTTTGTAAAATATGCAGCTTGTGCTGCTCGTGGTCATTTGCAATTTTTCTTTATTAGGACGACGCCAATAAGACGTGATGTTTGTATTGTTTTGTGCGCCATAGTTTATAGTGCTTTTTAGGTACGTGTCATGTACAATTCTGTGGGTTAGCATTTATGACGCCAGTAAATAATATCGGTTTAGTGGTACTTCTAGTATTTTAAAATTTCACTCAATGGTGGCAGTCTTTTATATTATATTGCTTTCATCGTCAAACAGGATACCTTTTATATTTCATATACTTCTATAATCTACAGTTTTGTCTCGAAACTTGAAACATTTCTCTTGATGTCAAACTTATTTCAAGATAATTGTGAAAGAATAGTGATATATTATTAAATATAAGACACTATATCAGGAGCCTTAAATACTCTTATAGTTGCTTATGTCGGCAATAAGCTACAAACATGCTTGGTATACCTACAAAGGAAGACTATTTCACCATGTTTTTGTTATTGTTATTTTTGAATTTTTGAGAAGTTGGGGAAGAGTGCAATTTTTCATCAAGCAATCAACTTTGTTGAAGAAGCAAGCAACACAAGCACTGTCATACAAAAGTCGCAAGTAAATGATCAAACACAAGCCCAATTGCTACTTTCACGTAGTCTAGTCTTCCCGGTGTTTGCTCGTGGTGCCATGATCCAACGAGCTTCTCTAGGCTCTCTTCTGCAATAAAAGTGATTGGCGAAAAGTGCCCGACCTGCGCGGATTGTGTTACCCAGTCACAGCAAAAGCAGGCAGACCAGCCTTTCACTGCCTTTTCCAAACACTCTTTGGGTAGCTGATACAATCACGCTGACTGGGTACCCACTACTTCTATAACAATCATGTTATTGTCAGTAGACCGGCATTCACTATGCTATCTTTTGTCATTCTTCGGAGATGCGTCGTATTCGCTAAACATTTGCCAAAAACTCTGCGCCAATTGTTTGCGCAGTGACTGAAGAAGATGAAGAATTGTGCCTGAAGTAAGTAGGCACCACAATCATAGAGTTTCCTAAAAGTAACGAGAGGGAACTCTAATGCTGCGACCGCTCAGTGACCAGTACCTAGATTTGGCTAGTGTTCGCTAGTTTTCGCTCAGTGACCATGGGCTAATGCTGCGACCACTCAGTGACGAGTACCTAGATTTGGCTAGTGTTCGCACAAGCGGGCAGCAAATCGCACTTCTGGCTTCAGCTATTGCTGTGTTTTGGTTTTTTTCGAGGGAAAAAACAAACCTTTTTCAACTTCGTGACCCAATTTCAAATGGTACACTCAAATGTATAAGGCGCTGTAGCAAAGCCGTTGAACATTTGTTGATTTTTGTTTCACGAGAATTGAGGTCCAAGCCGCGGAACACACATGGAGCCAGAAGTATGCATATTACACAAATCCGTGTACTACCCATCATTGCCATGCTCGCTAAAGCACCTTGTGTTGCAGCTTCTAAGGACACTAGCGGCAGAGTTTCCTTTATTGTTTATTTAGACAACTCTATAGCCACACCTAATAAGTAATCAAGAGCAAGCTGTTGTATAAGGTTTGAGCACTGGACGACCCACTAGTTACGCTAGTCGCTTTGTTTGATGTCTATTTGTTCTTTTGCTGTTCTAAAACGCTTTATTATGCATATTAACGTGATTCGTTTTCCGGCATGAAGTCTGCCTAAGCCAAGTTTGTGAACAAGTCCCAAGCACCAGCGTCGCTCAGTGGTAGAATGCTAGGCTGGCCCGTGGCGTACCCGGTCTCAAACCCTACACAGCTCTTGGTGTTTTCATTTACTGATTGTTTTCTTATTTCCTGCAATAGTGGTCACGAACAGCAGTGATGGGGTGGCGGCGGTGGAGATCCACGGCGCCACGCGTGACCCTTGTTGTGATTTCAAAACAACATTCGCTGTAAAAAAAACGAACATCACTTACGAATAGCTCTTTGGCCTGCATTGCTTCGTGGACAATATTTAACGAATAGTTACAGACTGACGTTTCGCCCCTGATTCTTCTAGCGTGCACTTGGTCTTGTAAGAAGGTGTGTACATCGAATATCCCAAAAGTGGTTATTCTTACATTGAGAGTAGCACCATCTTTATCTGACCCCATGTTGTTTTTGAGTTTTCAATGTCTGCCGTGTAGCTATTGTGTGGTATGTTTTTGAGGATGAGTGAGCACCTAATTTACATTAAAAATAACTTGCCGGACTGAGGGAGAGACTTCCTGGAAGGCCGCCAGGCTGAAAAGATGATAGAAGGACATTGCGGAATAAAAAATACTATCAAATACATGCTTTATATTCAATATTTGTTGAGGTCATAAGTTACCTGCTTTGTGAGAAGCGTCACAAGAAAAAAAGGCACTGTATACAAGAGCAAGGTACATGAATAACAGGAAATCACAGAATTAGAAAAGAAAGCTTGTTTGAATGGTGCTCATTAAACCATCCTACATAACTAAGTAGTTTTAAAAATGTGGCAAAATTGGCGTGTCGTAGCGAAACTGCCATGACTAATTTAAAACATCAAACACATCACCATTCTACGTGTGAGAGCTTCGTGTTAAATGTGCCTTGAAATTGAGCAATTGATTGAAAATGAAATTGACCTGCCTCCTCTTTCGGCTCAGTGAGCCATCCAACAGAGGTGATCTTCTAGCATAGCCTACGTTGCAGCGCAGCACCCACACATTGAAGCCCTCTTCTTGCGGAGCATGCCTCACGCAAATCTTCTGCAGGGCGACGCTGGCTACTTAGTGAGCATAGAAACAAAAAGCGTGCATTGTAGTAAGGAAGGAAGAATGAATGGGAATACATGTACCAGTTACTTAAGAAGGTTTTATAAGTTATGAAATTTTGAAATTACTGAACAATTGAAAACTAATATGAGCTGAACCTCGGGCAACTAATCTCAACTGATTATCACAGGAGATCGATCAGGTCCTGAATTTCTTAATAAAATATAATTATGAAAGCGGTGCTGCAGAGAGTTTAGTCGGCGTTAGGCGTTGATATAAAGTGCGTCTCGAAATATCTATGAGATGTGTTTGGTATTGGCCTCTCATATGAGCTCACAAAGTAGTACCTAGTGAGACCTTTTCAAGAGGAGCTTATAATTACTCCAATAACTATGGGTGTGGTGTAAGACAAATATCCTAGGCCTAAATTGCGGATGCCGTAAAATGCACCGGTAACATACGCATACTAATGAGTTGCTTGCAATAAGTGGCGCGTCCTCGACATACGCCCACTAGCATTTTGAGACATAACATTTCGCTTTTATATCAAAGTAATTTGTATTTCAAAATTGTCGCTGCGACGGTTGTTTCTGAGATATTAAAACATAATTTTATTGCTGCTGGTAGCTACGAAAGTGTTCCCCAGCTAATTAGGTTGAGGAGTGTTCATTTCTTGGCATTGGAGAATGCAACAATCAAACAGCAGCATTCAAAATATCATGCAAAACAAAGTAAAAAGTGAGGTACTAGAAAGTTCTAGGAACGTGGATGAAAAAGTACCTGAAATGGCAAATTAAACCTGTCCTATACAAAAAGCCGAAAACATACATTGCATAGGTCGGTTGCATGCTGCTGCGCATTGAATTATTAAAATTGTTAACCATTCAGCAAATGTGTTGCAGCAGTTTTAGAGCATAATATATATATATATATATATATAAATATATATATATATATATATATATATATATATATATAATATATATATATATATATATATATATTTGTTGTCGTCTCAAAACAATACACAATTCTCAGCACAAACCGGGTCTGCAGTTTTCGAGAAGCTTCCGGACTGTAGTAGATAATTTTGATAAGATCACGCCTACTATGCTCACTGTACAGATTATTCTGGAACCTACACCACCGCTAGCAATAACGCTAGAACAATCGACGGAAAGAGTATAAATGCCGACGCGCTTTGCCGCTTGTCAGTAGTTGATCGATAGCCGACGCTCCGTTCGCCGCTATCAGCTGCTTCGCAATGCTCTTGATTGCCATCACACTCTTTTTGACTTGGAAACGCCGGTGCCTTGCTGAGGTTAGGAACATCCCAGTGAGAGCGGCCTACTCAGCACTAGCAACGATCAGGCAGAAAATAGTGCAGTACATGGCCAAGCAACTGGAAGCTGGCGGGGAGAGCCAGTTTCTTCGCCGCTGGCCCACAAAGTATTTTTTTCGTCAGAGGTGCGAAAATTCGTGCCCACATAATCCCCTACTAAGCCCTTCTCCCCAAAACATTGTGTAACAACTGTATGTATAGCGCCAGTCGAAGTATTGTAAATATGCCTACCCACATTCCCAATCTGTTGTTGTAAATATGCCTACCCGCATTCACGATCTGTTGTAAATATATGTATATATGATTGTAAATATATATTTCCGGTTTTTTCACGAATGTGTGCGTAGTTTAGCACAAACTTGTGTATATAATATATATATATATATATATATATATATATATATATATATATATAAGGGAAAGAAGTGTATACCTAAGGGCTCGTTTTTCCGTGTTTTTAACACAATAATAATGAGATATAACAGACAGTAATGCCAAGGAATGTACAGGGGAAGTTATTAACATTAATGGAATGTAAATAAGAAGAAAGAAAAGTGGATGAAAAAATTACCAACTGTAAGCAGGAATCGAACCTACGACCTTCGAATTACGCGTTCGATGCTCTAACCACTGAGCTATTACAGCGGCACTTCCTCCATCCACTTTTTTGGGTTTATCTGTGAATTTAGAAGTAGGAGCGACAGTCAGCGCCATCTATAAGCCAAATAAACGAGTGTGAAAACACTCTTATGCGCATGTTTGGCGTCACGTAGCACGTGAACTTATTATGAGCGGGCAGCTGATTAATTGTCCCTCTTATACAACCTAAACACACCAAGTCTGCCAGTACGAGACCCTCGTTCAATGAAATAAGGGAAAGAAGTGTATACCTAAGGGCTCGTTTTTTCCGTGTTTTTAACACAATAATAATGAGATATAACAGACAGTAATGCCAAGGAATGTACAGGGGAAGTTATTAACATTAATGGAATGTAAATAAGAAGAAAGAAAAGTGGATGAAAAAATTACCAACTGTAAGCAGGAATCGAACCTACGACCTTCGAATTACGCGTTCGATGCGCTAACCACTGAGCTATTACAGCGGCACTCCCTCCATCCACTTTTTTGGGTTTATCTGTGAATTTAGAAGTAGGAGCGACAGTCAGCGCCATCTATAAGCCAACAACGAGTGTGAAAACACTCTTATGCGCATGTTGGCGTCACGTAGCACGTGAACTTATTATGAGCGGGCAGCTGATTAATTGTTTTCTTATACAACCTAAACACACCAGTCTGCCAGTACGAGACCCTCGTTCAATGAAATAAGGAAAGAAGTGTATACCTAAGGGCTCGTTTTTCCGTGTTTTTAACACAATAATAATGAGATATAACAGACAGTTATATATATATATATATATATATATATATATATATATTATATATATATATATATATATATATATATTATATATTATATATATATATATATATATATATATATATATATATATATTTGTGTATGTGCCGCTAGTTTCCTCTATGGATAATGGAGTTTGTATGCCCCATAGTGCACAAGAGTGGTGTATAAACGAGCACTGTATGTATAGAATGATGTAAAGAGTTTTTTTTTAGTTTGAAGTTAATAAACTTCTTTTTGTATCAGTCCAAGACTGCTACTGTAATCGGAATTTCCATTTACCGGGCACAGGTTCGCCCAAATAAACAGTTAACTTCCAACGCAAAGTCTCCTGTCTTCGGCAACGTCAAGACCCCGTGACATCTGGTGGAGGTGCTGCCTCTTTGATGTTCCGGATGCCCCCTTCAAGCCGCTACCCCAGCCCAAGCGGCAAAGAAGACACGGACGCTAATCCTGAACAGCGAGCAAGCCGCAGGCAGAGTGACTACAACCAGAGGACGGGCCCCTTCCTGAAGCAGCCAGGCAGACCCGGATCCCGACATCAACTATTGCCACCATGACCGCCCCCGTGCAGCCTGCATCACTCCTGCTTCGTCAACCCAAATAGCCACCAGTTTTCCGCGGTTCGCCAATGGAAGACCCGGAAAGCTGGATCGAAATGTTCGACCGCGTCGCCGCCATCAATGACTGGACAGACAATGACAAGCTCCGGCATGTGTATTTCGCCTTAGAAGATGCTGCTCGGACCTGATTAGAGAATCAAGAGCGAAGCCTTACAACGTGCGACGTCTTTCGCGCCAGGTTCCTCACTAGTTTCGCAAGTTTGGTGAGCAAGGAGAAGGCCGCAGCTCTTTTTGAAACCCACATGCAGATGCCAACAGAAAACGTGGTGTCTTTCAAGAAAGATAAGATTAAACATTTCCGCCACGCTGACTCGCCATGTCCCAGCACAAGAAGGTCCGTCTGCCATGCGAGGAGTAAAGCAGGAACTATTCGCCGGGTGGATCTGAAACCCGCCAAAGAGGGTTGCGGAATTCATTTCAGAAGCATCTACGATAGAGAAGGCACTCGAAATGCACATGCGGCAATATAACCATAGCTTCTTGTCTACAAGCTACGCCGGCATTCAAGCGCTTGGAACCACTGACTTGCGCGAGATGATCCGAGCAATCGTGCAAGAAGAGCTCCGAAAATCACTTCCTTCAGCGCAGCCTCACGTGGAATCTATCGCGGACGTCGTACGCCAGGATATCCAGGAATCGCTGGGCGTTTCTCAGCCTCAAGAGCCTCAGCTGCAAACCATGAGCTATGCTGCTGCAGCCCACCGCGATGCCCCTCCTCCACGCGCACGCCAAACCACTGCCCCATCGCACTCCCGTCGCCAGAGGCCACGGCCGCCAACACCCCTACCGACTTCCTACCGTTCGCAGCGGTCCAGCGCTGTGCGCCGGGGAAGAATGACATCTGGCGCACCCCTGACCACCGTCCGCTCTGCTACCACTGCGGCGAGGCCGGACAAACATACTGCCGTTGCCATTACGGACAGATGGGACTGCGTGAATTCACCAACAAGCACCACGTCCACAGTCAGGACAACGGCCATGAGCATCGCCGACTACCTGACAGGAACTCAGTCGACACCACGAAGCCGTTCCCTGTACCTGTCGCCCAGCCGCCGCACGTTACCGCACCACCGGCAATACTCTGGCCCAACGCGGGGCCGGTCTCTTAGCCCGTATCCAGGAAACTAAGTGCAGCAACCGATGGAGGTGCGGTTGCTGTACGACGAACTACCAAAGATCCTTCTCCGACCACGACGCCACGACGGAGCTTTCCGAAAACAACGCCAACCAGGCAAAGCCCTGACGGTGAAGCCTCACAAACCGAAGGTGACCTGACGACGCTTCAAGGAAGCAGCGGAACAAGCCGATACAGCCGGGACCCGACGACACGCCCTAAGTGTAATGCGAGACGGCGAACTAGCGACCTCGACGTTCTTATCGACGGCCACAGTGTGTCCGCTCTTATCGATATTGGAGCCGACTACTCCGTCATCTGTGGGTCGTTCGCCGTGAAGTTAAAAAAAAGGTTAGGACAGCTTGAGAAGGCCCTGAAAACCGCACAGCCGGATGTGATCTTGTAACGCCTGCAGGAATCTGCACAGCGAGAGTCACCATTAACGGCCGTATTTACTTTTTAAACTTCGTAGTCCTACAGCGTTCGTCGAGAGATGTCATCCTTAGCATGGCCTTCTTATGCCTTCAAGGTGCTGTCATCAACGCAAAAAGAAGAAGCACTACCGCAGCGCAGAAGAAGCACTACCGCTGCGCACAACGTCAGGAAACCATGCCTTGATTGTGCTGGAAGAACAAGTCATCATTCCGCCTCGCTCAAACGTCATTATTTCAGTCGGCGCTCATAAATCACCTGACTTGGAAGGCGTCGTTGAAGGCAGTCACCATCTGTTGGTCACCCGAAATGTTTGCGTCGCAAGAGGAATCGCAGAGTTGCGGGGAGGCAAAGCAACGGTTATGCTCACGAATTTCAGCAATGAGTACAAACATGTGAACAAAGAAACAACGGTCGCATACGTCGAAGAAATTGTCGAAGCCACCATTGTTTTCGTCCTCGCCGATTCTGTGGAACCTGCTCAGAGGAACCAAGCCCCTCCCGTAGCTTTCGATGTCAATGCCAGACTTCCGAACCATAAGCAAGAACAGCTCAAGGCGCTGCTCCTGCAATACGAAGATTGCTTTTCGTCGTCATCGAAAATTCGTCAGACCCCAATCATGAAACATCGCATCATAACTGAATAAAATACCAGACCACTCCGTCAGAGTCCGTACAGAGTTTCGACGCGAGAACGTGAGGCCATGAAGAGACAAGTTGATGAAATGCAGCGGGATGACCTTATACAGCCGTCCAAGGGTCCATGGGCATCCCCAGTGGTGTTAGTGAAGAAAAATTATGGAACCCTACGTTTATGCGTCGATTATTGCCGCCTGAACAAAATCACAAGAAAGGACGTGTATCCTCTCCCATGAGTAGACAACGCACTTAATCGGCTCCATAACGCCGAGTACTTTTCGTCAATAAACCTCAAGACTGGCTATTGGCAAATCGAAGTTGACGAAAGAGACCGAGAGAAGACGGCGTTTATAACACCGGATGGCCTCTTCGAGTTTGAGGTGATGCCCTTCGGTCTTTGCTCAGCGCCTGCAACTTTTCAACGCGTTATTGCTACAGTACTGGCAGGATTGAAGTAACAGACTTGCCTTGTGTATTTGGACAACGTCGTCGTGTTTTCCTCGAGTTTCGACGAGCATTTTCGGTGCCTTGAAGCTGTACTTCAAGACATCAAGACGTCCGCACTCACACTGAAGCCAGAAAAGTGCAGATTTGCGTAAGAGGAGCTCTTATTTTTGGGCACGTTATTAGCAAGTCTGGAGTTCGTCCCAATCCACGGAAAATAGCCGCCATCGCTAACTTCTCGCCGCCAACTGACAAAAAGGCGGTGCGCCGATTTCCGGGCCTGTACGCATATTATAGACGGTTCGTGAAAAATTTCGCCCGCATCGCTGGTCCTCTCACTAAACTTACCAAGGCCGACGTGGAGTTCAAGTGGTAAACGCCGCTGGAATACGCTTTCCCGCAGCCTAAACATCGCCTCCAGACGCCTCCGTTACTTGCCCATTTCGACGAATTCGCCGAGACAGGAAAAACACACTGACGCAAGCAGCGTATGTCTTGGCGCCGTTATTGTGCAGAGGGCTGACGGAATTGGAGGGGTTATTAGTTACGCCAGCCGTTTGCTATCCAAAGCAGAAGCCAATTATTCCACAACAGAAAAGGGGTGCCTCGCCATCATCTGGGCTATGTCGAAATTTCGCCCCTACCTGTATAGCAGGCCCTTCAAAGTTATAAGCGACCACCACGCCTTGTGTTGGCTAGCCACCTTGAAGGACCCTTCAGATCGCCTCGAACGATAGAGCCTGCGACGTCAAGATTATGACATTACGGACATTTACAAGTCCGGCAAGAAACACTCCCATGCCGACTGTCTCTCTCGTGCGCCTGTCGACCAACCACACCCGACGACCTGGATGACGACTACTTCTTGGGAACGATAACTACCGACGACTTCGCTGAACGACAGCGGGCCGACACGGAACTTAAAGATCTAATAGAATAACTCAAATGCAGGACCGCCAAAGTCCCGAAGGTATTCGAGCGCGCTCTTGCGTCTTTCTTCCTGCTAAACGGTCTTCTACAACAGAAAACTTTTTTACCGCTTCGAGCTAAGTACCTCCTTGTGGTGCCTTCAGCTCTGCGACCAGAACTGCTGCAGGCCCTGCACGACACCCAGTTGTTTCTCGCACGCTCGCGAGGATACAAGAAAGGTACTACTGGCCACGTCTTTCCACCGACGTCACTCGTTATGTGAGGACATGCAGTGACTGTCAGCGACGCAAGAAACCATCGACAAGGCCAGTGGGACTTCTGCAGCCAATTGAACAACCTTGCCAACCTTTCCAGCAGATTGGTATGGACCTACTGGGGCCTTTCCCGACGTCGGCTTTCGAAAACATGTGGATCGTGGTAGCTAACGACTACCTCGCCCGCTACGCCAAAGGCAGACAAAAGCCCTTCCCAAAGGCAGTGCATTCGAGGTAGCTAAGTTCATTCATCAAAAATATCGTCCTACGTCACGGCGCCCCGGAGGTCCTTATCACCGACAGTGGAACGGCATTTACTGCCGACCTAACTGAAGCGATCTTGGTATACAGCAAGACAAACCACCGCCGGATGACAGCGTACCACCCACAGACCAACGATCTTACCGAGCGGCTTAACAAAACGATCGCCGACATGCTGCCAATATACGTCGATGTCGAACACAAGACGTGAGACGCCATTCTTCCGTACGTGACCGTCGCATACAACACGGCGGTGCAGGAGACGCAAATATTTCCATACAAATTAGTCTACGGAAGTAGCCCGGCAACGACGCTCGATGCCATGTTACCCAACGTCACCGACGAAGAATACCTCGATGTGAGTGAGTACCTTCAACGCGCCGAAGAAGCCCAACAACTTGGGCGTCTCCGTATCAAGAATGAACAGACAACCGACAGCCGCCGTTACAATCTTCGATGACGCTTTGTGGAATACCAGCCCGGTGAACGTGTTTGGGTGTGGATGCCGATACGCCAACGTGGACTAAGTGAAAAGCATCTGCGATGGTACTTCGGTCCGTACGGGGTGGTTCGACGTCTCGGCCCACTTGATTAAGAGGCTGTCCCCGATGGCATCACGAACTCTCAACGACGCCAAGCGCGACCTGAAGTCGTCCATGTTGCGCGCCTCAAGCCGTTTTTATGCACGTTAACAAACTGAAACAGTGTTTTTTGTATTATTATGTATCGTAATTTACTCATTGTACTTTCTTGCGTTATTGTTGTACTTTCGTCTTTAGTTAAACATCGGGACGATGCCTTTTTCCGAGGGGGGCAAGGCCACGTTCCATTTGCCAAGTTTTGTTATCGTCCCAAAACACTACACAATTCTCAGCGCAAACCGCGCCTCTAGTTTTCGAGAAGCTTCCGGACTGTAGTAGATCAATACGATAATATCACGCCTACTCTGCGAACTATACAGATTATTCTGGAAGCTACACCGCTGCCAGCGATAACGCTAGAACATTCGACGGCAAGAGTATAAATGCCGACATGCTTCGCCGCTTGTCAGTTGTTGATCGACGGCGACGCTCAGTTCGCCGCCCAGTTCAATACTGCTACTGTAATCGGACTTTACCGGGCACAGGTTTGCCCAAATAAACAGTTAAATTCCAACGCCAAGTTTCCTGTCTTTGGCCAGGTGACGACCCCGTGACGATTAGTATATATATATATATATATATATATATATATATATATATATAAATATATATATATATATATATATATATATATATATATATATATATATATATATATATATATATATATATATTTAACCAACATCAACGAATCCCAAATATCGGCGTGAGACAGAGAGAAGGAATACCAGAAATGTAGACAAATCAACTAGTCTAAAAGCACCTGCGTGCTTAATCGGTAAAATACTGTGCAGGCACACAGTGGACCTGGCATCGCATCTCATCGTGCCCTACTTTATAATAATTACTGAGTTTTTTTTACTTCTTGCGATATTGTTTACGGAAATCGGTGGCGGTGGTGGCAGCAGCTGACAACTATGGCGCCGCGTATGCCTAGTGTCCTTATCTTATAACAACTTTCACTGTAAACTGCTCTAAATATTGTGCAATGACTGGAGTCTACCTAACGCTTCATATGTTGCGTGGCAGCAGCACAGAATTGCAGCAAACGTCTAGCGATGTGAAATGAGCCACGGTTTGTTATTTTAAATACCGACAGGGTAGAAAGCGTTAAGGATATTTATTCGTCAGCAGCAGCACAACCGTCGATGAACTGAACCACTGTGTAGGTTTCATCGTAGCCCTGCAGGCACGTGGCAGGCCCTTCGCTCATTCAGAAAAGGAATAGTCAGGGCGTAGTGAGCACTTGACTGTGCTTTTAAAATAGTCAATATACCTTTGAAACGGCCAACGCTTCTCGCAGAGTCGTTCGTTTTTCTTGCGAAATGCTTAAGGCAAGCACCGAAGACAAAATGGCCAGGCGAGATGCACGAGAATACATTACGCTATTGCCATCGGCTCTTGTAAGCAAAGCTCAAGTATCCTCCAACTTTTTTCTTCGCACGTCTGGCAAGGACATAAATTTTTAATTCATATTGTCATGGGGTCATGACGTGGCCGAAGACAGGAGACTTCATGTTGGGATTTAACTGTTTAACGTCTGGCAAGGACATAAATTTTGTTTTCATATTGTCATGGGGTCATGACGTGGCCGAAGACAGGAGACTTCATGTTGGGATTTAACTGTTTATTTTGGCGAACCTGTGCCCGGTAAGCGGAAAGTTCGATTACAGTAGCAGTCTTACACAGATAGCAGTGAACGGAGCGTCGGCCAACGATCAACTACTGACAAGCGGCGAATTGCATCGGCATTTATACTCTTGCCATCGAATCTTCTAGCGTTATTGCTGTCGGTGGCGTAAGTTCCAGAATAATCTGTACAAATCACTGAGTAGGCGTGATCTTATCGAACTGATCTACTACAGTCCCGAAGCTTCTCGAAAACTGCAGGCGCGGTTTGCGCTGAGAATTGTGTAGTGTTTTGGGACGATAACAAAACTTGGGAAAATGAACGTGGCGTTGACCCCTCTGAAAAAGGCATTGTCCTGATGCTTTAACTAAAGATGAAGGTACAACAATATTGCAAGAAAGTACAATAAATAAATTACGATAAAATAATAATACAAAAAATACTGTTTCAGTTTGTCAACGCGCATGAAATGGCTTCAGGCGCACGACATGGACGACTTCAGGTCGAGATCGGCGTCTTTGAGAGTTCGTGATGCCATCGGGAAACCCCTCGTATACAAGTTGGCCGAGACGTCGAACCACCCTGTACGGTCCGAAGTACCGTCGCAGAAGCTTTTCACTTAGTCCACGTTGGCGTATCGACGTCCACACCCAAACACGTTCACCGGGCTGGTATTCTACGAAGCATCGTCGAAGATTGTAACGGCGACTGTCGGTCATCTGTTGATTCTTGATACGGAGACGCGCGAGTTGTCGGACTTCTTCGGCGCATTGAAGGTACTCTTTCACATCGTGGTTTTCTGCGTCGGTCACCTTGGGTAACATGGCATCGAGCGTCGTTGCCAGGCTCCTTCTGTAGACCAATTTGTATAGAGATATCTGCGTTTTCTCCTGCACCGCCATGTTGTATGCAAAGGTCACGTACGGAAGAATGGCGTCCTACGTCTTGTATTCGACATCGACGTACATTGGCAGGATGTCGGCGATCGTCTTGGTAAGCCGCTCGGTGAGGCCGTTGGTCTGTGGGTGGTACGCTGTCGTCCATCGGTGGTTTGTCTGGCTGTATGCAGGGATCGCTTGAGTAAAGTCGGCAGTAAATGTCGTTCCTCTGTCAGTGATAAGGACTTCCGGGGCGGCGTGACGTCGGACAATATTTTCGACGAAGAACTTAGCTACCTCAGATGCACTGCTTTTGAACAGGTCTTTTGTCTCGGCGTAGCGGGTGAGGTAGTCGGTAGCTACCACGATCTACTTGTTTCCGAAATCTGACGTCAGGAACGGCCCTAGTAAGTCCATACCAATCTGCTGGAAAGGTCGGCAAGGTTGTTCTATTGGCTGCAGAAGTCCTGCTGGCCTTGTCGGCGGTTTCTTGCGTCGCTGACAGTCCCGGCATGTCCTCAAACAACGAGTGTCGTCGGTGGTAAGACGTGGCCAGTAGTGCCTTTCTCGTATCCTCGCGAGCGTGCGAGAAACACCTAGGTGCCCTGCCGTCGGGTCGTCGTACAGGGCCTGCAGTAGTTCTGGTCGCAGAGCTGAAGGCACCCCAAGGAGGTACTTAGCTCGAAGTGGTGAAAAATTTTTCTTTTGTAGAAGACCATTTCGCAGGAATAACGACGCAAGAGCACGCTTGAATACCTTCGGGACTTCGGCGGTCCTACCTTCGAAGGATTCTATTAGGGCCTTAAGTTCTGGGTCAGCCCGCTGTCATTCAGCGAAGTCGTCCGTAGTTATCGTTCCCAAAAAGTAGCCGTCATCCGGGTTGTCGGGTGTTGGTTGGTCGACAGGCGCACGAGAGAGACAGTCGGCGTGGGAGTGTTTCTTGCCGGACTTGTAAATGACCGTAATGTCATATTCTTGAAGTCTCAGGCTCCATCGTGCGAGGCGACCTGAAGGGTCCTTCAAGGTGGCTAGCCAACACAAGGCGTGGTGGTCGCTCACAACTTTGAAGGGCCTGCCGTAGAGGTAGCGGCGAAATTTCGACGTAGCCCAGATGTTGGCGAGGCACTCCTTTTCTGTTGTGGAATAATTGGCTTTTGTTTTGGATAGCGAACGGCTGGCGTAACTAGTAACCCTTTCCAGTCCGCCAGCCCTCTGCACAAGAACGGCGCCAAGACCTACGCTGCGTGCGTCAGTGTGTATTTCTGTCTCGGCGAATTCGTCGAAATGGGCAAGTGACGGAGGCGCCTGGACGCGATGTTTAAGCTCCTGCAAAGCGTGTTGCTGCGGCGTTTCTCACTTGAACTCCAGCCCCGCCGCGGTGGTGTAGTGGCTAAGGTACTCGGCTGCTGACCCGCAGGTCGCGGGATCGAATCCCGGCTGCAGCGGCTGCATTTTCGATGGAGGTGGAAATGTTGTAGGCCGGTGTGCTCAGATTTGGGTGCACGTTAATGAACCCCAGGTGGTCGAAATTTCCGGAGCCCTCCACTACGGCGTCTATCATAATCTAATGATGGTTTTGGGACATAAAACGCCACATATCAAACAATCAATCAATCAATCACTTGAACTCCACGTCGGTCTTGGTAAGGTCAGTGAGAGGATTGGTGATGCGAGCGAAGTTTTTCATGAACCGCTTATAATAGGCGCACAGGCCCAGAAATCGGCGCACCGCCTTCTTCTCAGTGGGCGACGGGTAGTCGGCGATGGTGGCTGTTTTCTGTGGATCGGGATGAACTCCAGATTTGCTAATAACGTGCTCCTGAAACAAGAGCTCCTCGTACGCAATTCTGCGCTTTTCTGGCTTCAGTGTGAGTCCGGACGTCTTGATAGCTTGAAGTACAGCTTCAAGGCGCCGAAGATGCTCGTCGAAACTCCAGGAAAACACGACGACGTCGTCGAAGTACACAAGGCAAGTCTGCCACTTCAATTCTGCCAGTACTGTATCCATAGCGCGTTGAAAAGTTGCAGGGGCTAAGCGAAGACTGAAGGGCATCATCTAAAACTCGAAGAGGCCGTCCAGTGTTATAAACGCCGTCTTCTTGTTGTCGCTTTCGTAGACTTCAATTTGCCAATAGCCAGTCTTGAGGTACATGGACGAAAAGTACTTGGCGTTATGGAGATGATCAAGCGCGTCATCTATTCGTGGGAGAGGTTACACGTCCTTTCTTGTGATTTGGTTCAGGCGGCGATAATCAACGCATAAACGTAGGGTCCCTTCCTTTTTCTTCATTGACCCCACGGTGGATGCCCATGGACTTTTGGACGGCTGGATAATGTCATCCCACAGCATTTATCAACTTGTGTCTTCATGGCCTCACGTTCTCGCGTCGAAACCCTGTACGGACTCTGACGGAGTGGTCTGGCATTTACTTCGGTTATGATGCGATGTTTCGTGATTGGGGTCTGCCGAATTTTCGATGACGACGAATAGCAATCTTCGTATTGCAGAAGCCGGGGCTTGAGCTGTTCTTGCTTATGGTTCAGAAGTCTGGGATTGACATCGATGCTATGGGAGGGGCTTGGTTCCTCTGACCAGGTTCCGCAGAATCGGCGAGAGGGAAAGCACTGGTGGCTTCGACAATTTCTTTGATGTATGTGACCGTTGTTCCTTTGTTCACATGTTTGTACTCATTGCTGAAATTCGTGAGCATAACCATTGCTTTGCCTCCCCGCAGCTCTGAAATTCCTCTTGCGACGCAAATATTTCGGGTGACCAACAGATGCTGACTGCCTTCAACGACGCCTTCCAGGTCAGGTGATTTAGCAGCGCCGAGTGAAATAATGACGCTTGAGCGAGGCGGAATGGTGAGTTGTTCTTCCAGCACATTCAAGGCGTGATTTACTGACGGCGTGCGCGGCGGTCGTGCTGCTTCGGTGGATCAGGTTATCGACATTGTTTTTAAATTGATGACGGCACCATGGAGGCATAAGAAGTCCATGCCAAGGATGACATCTCTAGAGCAACCCTGTAGGAGTATGAAGTCTGTAGGATAAATACGGCCGTTAATGGTGACTCTCGCTGTGCAGATTCCTGCAGGCGTTACGAGATGACCTCCGGCTGTTCGGATTTCAAAGCCTTCCCAAGCTGTCCTAATTTTCTTTAACTTCGCGGCGAACGACCCACTGATGACGGAGTAGTCGGCTCCAATATCGATGAGAGCGGACACACTGTGGCCGTCGATAAGAACGTCGAGGTCGCTAGTTCGCCGTCTCGCATTACACTTAGGGCGTGTCGTCGGGTCACGGCTGCGTCGGCTTGTTCCGCTGCTTCCGTGTTGCGTTCTCTGGTCACCTTCGGTAATTGATTGATTTGTGGGGTTGAACGTCCCAAAACCATCATATGATTATGAGAGACACCGTAGTGGAGGGCTCCGGAAATTTATACCACCTGGGGTTCTTTAACGTGCACGCAAATCTGAGTACACGGGCCTACAACATTTCCGCCTCCATCGGAAATGCAGCCACCACAGCCGAGATTCGAATCCGCGACCTGCGGGTCAGCAGCTGAGTACCTTAGCCACTAGACCACCATGGCGGGGCTGGTCACCTTCGGTAAGTGAGGTATCACCGTCAGTGCTTTGCCTGGTTGGCGTTGTTTTCGAAAAGCTCTGTCGCGGCGTCGTCGTCGTCGAAGGATCTTCGGTAGTTCGTCGTACAGCAACCGCACCTCTATCGGTTGCTGCCCTTAGTTTCCCGGATACTGGCTAAGAGACTGGCCCCGCGTTGGGCCAGACTTGTGCCGGTGCGGGGCCAGACTTGTGCCGGTGGTGCAGTGACATGCGGCGGCTGGGCGACGGCAAACGGGAAGGACTTCGGGTGTCCATTGAGTTCTTGTCAGGTAGTCGGCGATGTCACGTGGCCGTTCCTCTGGCTTCGGACGCGGTTCATATACGGCGAAGCCATGCATTCCCATCTGTCGGTACTGGCAACGGTGGTATGTGTGCCCGGCATCGCCACCGTAGTAGCAGAGCGCCACTTGTCAAGTGCACGCCAAACATTCGTTTTCCTCGGCACACTGCGCTGGCCCGCTGGCGAACGGTAGGACGTCGGTGGCGGTGGTGGTGGCGGTGGCGTCTGGCGACAGAAAAGCGACGAGGCAGTGTTTTGGCGTGGACGGGGAGGAGCGTTGTGGCACACTGCAGCGGCGTAGCTCTTACTTTCTCGCTCGGGCAGCGGTGTTTGGGGAATTCGAAACGATTGCTGAACTTCTTCTCGCACAATGTTGGCGATCGAATTCACTTCAGGCTGCGCCGAAGGCAACATAATGCACAGCTCTTTCCGCACGATCGCTTGGATTGTTTCACGCAGGTCTTCAGAGTTACTAGCTTGAGCAGCAGCACAATCTGGAGTCAGGCGATGATCATACTGTCTGGTGCGCATGTGTAGGGTCTTTTCGATAGTGGTCGCTTCGGCTACAAATTCTTGGACGGTGTTCGGTGGATTTCTCATCAGTTCCGCGAAGAGCTCCTGTTTGACCCCTGGCATAAAAAAACAAACTTTTTGCTCCTCAGGCATGTCTGGGTCAGCGTGACGGAATAGTCGGGTGTTTCTTCTGTGAAAATGGCGACATTTTCATTTGGTAGCTGAACCCGGGTCTCTAATTAGGCAGCGGCCCTGTCTCTGCGAGCGACGCTCGCGAACACTTGCAGGAATGCGCTGCAGAAGACATCCCACGTTCGGACCATGGACTCGCGATTTTCGAGCCAGGTCCTTGTGGTGTCTTCCAAATAGAAGAACACAGGATGGAGCTTTTCGTGATGTAACCAGTGGTTGAGGGCGGCCACACAGTCGTATGTTTCTTGCCAGGACTCCGGGTCTTCGAACGATGACCCATGAAAAATTGGTGGTTCCTTGGGTTGATGCATGACCATCGTGGGCTGAGACGCTGCGTTTGTCATTGTCGCTGCAGTCGCGATCATGGCCTTGGTTTTCTGTGCCATGTCTTGTAGAAGCCCGTACTCTGGTGGTAGCCCTTGCTGTTGGCGGCTCGTTCGCTGCTCCTGGCTGGCGTCGTTGTCTTCTCCGTGACGTGGGCTGGGTTCACGACTTGACGGGGGCATCCGGTACATGAACGAAGCAGCACCTCCACCAGATGTCACGGGGTCGTGACGTGGCCGAAGACAGGAGACTTTATGTTGGGATTTAACTGCTTATTTGGGCGAACCTGTGCCCGCTAAACGGAAAGTTCGTATACAGTAGCAGTCTTGCACAGATATCAGTGAACGGAGCGTCAGCTGTCGATCAACTACTGACAAGCGGCGAAGTGCGTCGGCATTTACACTCCTGCCATCGAATGTTCTAGCGTTATCACTGTCGGTGGCGTAGGTTCCAGAATAATCTGTATATTTCTCAGAGTAGGCGTGATCTTATCAAAATGATCTCTTACAGTCCCGAAGCTTCTCGAAAACTGCAGGCGCAGTTTGCGCTGAGAAGCGTTTAGTGTTTTGGGACGATAACAAAACTTGAGAAATGGAACGTGGCATTATGCGAAGAGAGCACGAAAGAAAAGCTGATAGCAGTAATGTTCCCTCGGCAATTGATAGTAATAAAATACATAGTTTCAGCAGAAATTCTTCTTCATTATTCTGCAAGGCTGTCAGATGCTGAAACAGAAACCCCGCCAGACCTTGAAGATGCGTTTAAATAATTACTACATGCAGGTGTAATGTCGGTGCAAGGTCGAGCGTAGTTGTAGTGCTAGCTATGTAATTCAATAATAAAGCAGTAAACATATACGTATATTCTTCCGACGACTTATGGAGCAGTAGTGTTCTAGACGACTTCTAGCGCAGTCCAATCGCCATTATATTTGTAATTATATATTTGGAAAGTCATTTTAGGTGCTGCTTGACACGTAAAAAATATCCTAATGGAAGTTATTTGTTTACGTGATGCCGCATCCTGAAGTGCACTTGGGTGCACAATAATGGCGTGTTCACCCAGACGTAAGGGCTGACCTCACGTCACACCAAGTGTTACCATTTATGCGCACTGTAGTCGACGATCGCCGCAAGCTCACGGTATGCATGAAACTACTACACTTACGTAAAACACACTTATTCATCTTGTAGCACGTGGCTCGCTCTTACCCTGCATTCTCCAGTTACGGTCATCTCACGCAATGTTAGGGCCGCCTAACCGCGTAGACACGACGCGCGTTGTGTTTCTCTGTACTCGGACTATGACGTGCAATACTCTACCATGTCACGAGCAGGCGCCTCGGCTGAAGTTCGAATTTCTTTCAGTGACGTCTCTCCTGGCTGTCACGCAGCTATTTGTGATTCTTTTTTCACCGTTATCTACAACAGCTACCTCAAGCACCTATGACCACAAACGTTCGTTCAGCCACACATCATGGGCGTAGCTAATTGCGATGGAGATGTATCTCTGAGCATCACTGTGGGTGCATTCACGTTTTCAAACATAAGAAAGATTGCGCAATGTTTCTCATGTTAATGTGCGGCAAAAATTCAACTATTTCGGGAGGGACAAGTTTCCGTTTCTTGTCGTTTTGATTTCAATGGCGGAGGCATCAATGGTGTGTTTCATTGCAATGGTCTTGTTTGAGCACTTGATTTGATCGTTGGGGTAGGATTGCTTACATTTTTTTCAAACAAAATAAATGGGGTAATTATTAATATAGCAGTACATATTTCAAAAGTCTAAGGTTTGAGAATTGGGACCCTTACTGTTTAATATATATGGGTACACGTGGCCAATTTTACATGATTACTCAGAATGTCTAGCGCATACGGTTTATCTTTGAGAAACACAATGTCATGTAACGATGCTTCGGTGGGAATTCAGGCAGGATTCTGAAAGCTATCGAGAGGAAAAATACTCAGCCAGCTTTTCATGGTGGCTTCAATTCTGTATAGGGCTGCAGCCTGAAATAATTTTTAATAAATAGGGTTAAGCTATTCGTACTAAGAGTTATCACTTTTTAAAGCTAGCTTTGCACTTGCTGAAATAAAATATTTTCTTGTACTAGTGATGATAGCTCGAATGAGTATAGTCCAAACTATGGGTAAGTAAAAATGTGAAAACATTATTGTTTCACTTTACCCTTCAGAGTTAAACTGAGACACAAAATGCATTGTTTGACTTGTATAACAACACTTGCCAGAAATGAATCACCTCTAGCAGGTTGTAGTAAGGCACTGGGAATATTCAGAAAAATTAAAAACAGCCAAAAAACAATTCAAAAATATTTTAACAAACCGCCTCAAGAATAGATGTTTAGTTCCGAAAAAGTCTTGATCAAGAAGCATTTTTTCTGTAGTTAGAGTTTTGTAGAAAAGTAGAATTAAATAGGCAAGTTCTATCTCCTACGACACTGAATGTATTATAGATATCTACCCCTTAAACTTGAAGAGAAGAACTGACTTTACTTAGACTAATAAAGAATTATTAAATAGTAGGCTATAGGTGGTACCATGCAGTAGAAAAAATTGCACAGTGAGCTAACATTCAACTAAACATGTGCTGTTTTATTTACTATAGCTTCTCATTTTATAACTTTATAACTCAACTTTAAAACTTCTTATTAGACACTTTATTAGATTAAAATCCCGCTACCAATGAAGTTTTTTTAAGATGTTGATGGTAGCATTTTGCAGTGCTTGATCCGAGGGCTTGTTTTATTAGGCGGTAAAAAAAGATCACTTTTAAGAGTCGAATACATCATAAATATATAGTCATAATGAAATAATTGGAAGCGCAAACCAACGGGACACATGAGAAGTGACAAAGAAGCACAGACTGAAACTAAGCTTATTCAGAGTAAAAATTATAAACCAGAAAGATGAGAAAGGAAAAAACTGGAGAGAAGATTCCACCATGATCAGGTGTCGTCTAGAAACGAGATTTCACATTCTATCAGTGATATAGACGGTTAAATAACACAACTATCAATGATCTTGTTAATAAAAAGGCTTCCGCAATCTCTCTAGTTTTCGTGTCATGATGGCTGTATGAGACAAATGTGCGCAAAAATTCAGGTACGCAGCCACTTTTTGCAATGGGCGGGCAAATGTGAACCCGGGGCTGAATTCAGCCCTTTGTAGTGTTCTCGCAGGCGAACATTCAAGCAACGCCCTGTCTGCTCAATGTATAACGTGCCGCAAGAGAGTGGAATACAATGAAGGACATTAGATCAACAATTGGTGAAAAAATTGATATGCTTGACACCACAACCTTTCTTCACAAGACCTGTCTTCATTCTGCTTTGTAAGTCAATTCTAGAACACTTTTGCTGCAGTTTTCCACCTGCAGAAAACACAACGTCGAGGTCGATTTTTTATACATTTTTTTATCTCATGCGAAAACTCGTGCACATATCGAACTACCACAAACTTATGTCGTTTATCTGCCTCCTTTAAGGAGCATTCCTTCCCTTTCTTCTAACGCAGTACCTTCTGAGCGGCGAAAATGAGGACATTGGACGGAAAGCCTGCCTCTCAGAACCTAATTTTTAGATTAGAAAAAAACACGTGCCATTTTGTGGAAACATGATTTTGTTACAGCGAAATTGGGGAGGGCAATCGCAATAGCCGATTTCATTACTTTAGAATGCGAAGAAGAGTTGACCAAGATTGGTTTCTTTGAACGGGGAGAGTAGGACTAGCATGGGTGATCTGGGTGAAAAGATAACTCAAGATCTAGGAACTACAATATCTTATCATGGGGAACTTCGTGCTGAAATGTAAAAAATGCCCATTTTTTTCGAAGGTTTCAATACTCTTGTCCCGGTTCTTATCCAAGGAAGGTGAATGGACGAGCACAAGGTAATCGTCCTCATATCTGAAGACATTATTTACGAGGCTGCTTTGTGCCGTTTGCAAAGCCCTACCAAAATAACTTCAGAATATGTTCCGGAGGACCGGTGCTAATCAAGAGCCGATACAAATGCCAGGCTTTTGCACGTAATACTTATCGCCCCATAATACAAGAGTAGAATTTACATAAAAAAGAGTATTTCCATGAAGCTCTCAACCGACATCCTGCATTTGTTTATGAATGAAAGTTCGTCATTTTCCTGCGTGATGCATATTTTTACACACTTCATGAGTTCGGCGTGAGGAACCGAGTAAAACAGATCGACAACGTCGATACTAAAACCACTGCTTTCAGACAGTTTTTTGAATGCCAAGAAGACATTGTGTTTTCCGCAAGTGGAAAACTGCAGCAAATGTGTTTTAGAATTTACTTACATAGCAGAATGATCGCAGGTCTTGTGAAGAAAGGTTGTGGTGTCAAGCATATGAATTCTTTCACGAATTGTCGATCTAATACCGTTTATTTTATTCCACTGTCTTGCGGCAGGTTATACACTGGGCAGGTTATACACTGGGCATTGGGCATCGGGCGCTGCTTGAATGTTTGCCTGCGAGCACACTACAATTCGCTGAATTCAGCCCCGGGTTTACATTTGTCCGTCCATTGCAAAAAGTGTGGCTGCGTACCTACGTTTTCGCGCACATTTGTCCTATTTATTTATTTATTTGTAAAATCTTCAGGATACATTTTGTACATTATATAGGGGAGGGGCGGAAATACAGATGAACAACAAAATAACTACAGGATTATGTAAACACACTTAACATGAAGATAAATATAATAATGAAGTTTTGCATGCAAGGAGTACACTTTGTTGAAAAAACCACTGAACTAGAACCACAAAGAATACACTAAACACTCAATAACCTTTACGCGATTAGTACAGTTCACTATTTTGAGTTTATTAGTGCATTCCTAAATCGAGTGAGTCGGTGAAGCTTACTAATGATGCAGGTAGGTTTTTCAAATCTATTCACGTCTTAGGGAGGAATGATTGTGAACATGCTAAGGTTTTGTGATGAGGTACGCTGACCTTGTACACGTGATCATGGTGAGCAGAATGATACGATGCCGGGTGAACCTAAAGTGAGCGAAGTACAGGATTGTGGTGATAGATTTATGAAATAATAAGATTCACCTGTTCTTTCTACGAATAGTGAGTAATGGAATATGGAGTGTACTCCTCATTGATGAAACACTAGCAGAGCGATGATAATTACTTAGGATGAAATGAACAGCGCGACTTTGTACCAATTCTATTTCGTTAAATAATGTGACTTGATGTGGATCCCAGACGAATGAGGCGTATTTCAGTTTGGGGCGGACGTAGCTTATTTATAGCAGTCGTTTTAATTTTACAGGTGCAAATAGAAAGTTTCTTTTCAAATATCCTAATGAGCGGTTAGCTTTTGATGTTGTGCATTGTATGTGGTGCTTCCAAGAGAGGTCGTTGGTAATATGATTGCCAAGATGCTAGGTGCTAAGATATTGAAGGGGGCAGTTATTCAGTGCATAGGCCGGGCAAATTGTGTTAGAACGAGAAATTTGCATCGATTTACATTTGTTAATGTTGAGTTCCATGCACCATGTGAGGCACCACTTATAAATGTTATTCAATTTGGATTGAAGGGTTGCTACGTCAGAGGGATTTGTAGTTTTGCGATATACAATGCAGTCATCCGCGATTAAGCAAATTTTTGAGAAAATGTTGTCGGTTATATCATTAACGTATATTAAAAATAAAAGAGGACCGAGGACGGACTCTTGAGGAACACCTGATTCGAGAGGAGCCGAATCAGATGAGAAGTCATTCGCAACCACAAATTGAGAACGGGAAAAAAGAAAACTTTCTATCCATCCAAGTACTCCCGGGTAAATGTTTAGTGCACGTAGTTTGTGTAGAAGCAATACATGTTTAACTCTGTCAAATGCTTTGGAGAAGTTTAAAAAAATACAGTCTGTAAAAAAGCTGCTATCAAGATACACATGCAAGTCATTAGTAGAAGCTGCCAGTTGAGTCTCACAGGAAAGGAGTTTGCGAAAGCCGTGTTGACACCTAGACAAAAAGTTGTTTTCTTCCAGAAGCGTAACAAGGTTGGATAATATTATGTGTTCTATTATTTTGCATAATATCGAAGTTAACGAAATGGGCCTGTAATTAGATGAGTCATGAGTATCACCACATTTCGGAATCGGAATGATTTTCCCTGTTTTCCAGCCGGAAAATAAAGATGAAGACTTATACGATTGTGAAAAAATGCTCTCCAAGATAACTGAGGAGTATTCTCTGGTATTTTTCAGAAGTTTCGCCGTGATTTCATCGATTCCACATGAAGACGTAAGCTTGAGGCTGTGTTTTATTTTTGCTATGCCTGTGGAGTGAAAAATTATCGGATGCATGGGTAAAAAGTTGCAGTGCGGTAGCCATGGTACTTGTACATCATGTCTTGCAGGTTAGAAAGCCTTTACAAACGCATTGTTTAGAGTAGTAGCACAGTGGTCCTGGGGAATGGGATGACCGGCAGATGAACTGAGTGATATGATTTTCGATTCGGTAGGTTTTATTCCATTCCAAAAAGTTTTCGTGTTCTCGATAAGCATGGTCAGAAGGATGGTGTTAAAAGTGAAAATTTTGTATTTTTTAAAGCAAATGTTTAGGTCGAGGCAGCTTCTTTGTGAGCCGTCCATGCAGCCTCGCTTTGTACCCACTTAGTTGTGCGAAAAAGACGTTTTTTCTGGTTAGACAGTCGTTTTAAGGATTTAGTATACCATGGCAGATTGTTGTTCGAGAGATCACGCCTCGTTGGAATGAACCAGTTAACAAGATCATGAATTTTTTCTTTAAACTTATTCCACTTAGCATCCAATGAGCGTTTAGCGGCATTAGAAAGTAAATTATCGAAGAAGGCATCAAGTTTATGGCTGATAGCAGTAAAATTGGCTTTTTGTAGTCTCAAATGGTTTTCAGACTGTAATGAGACCGGAAAATTGAAAGGATAATGGTAAAATGCAATACGTCCTGATCACTCAGACTCGGCGAGTGTGAAACCTGGGATATCACATCTGTTGATGACGTTATGATGAGATCTAAAAGGGATGATGTGGTGTTCATTACACGTGTAGGCGAAGTAACAACTTGAACTAGGCTAAAGTCTTCGCATATGTCGATGAAGCGTTTTGATTCTGTGGAAGTTAGATTTAATGAAGGACAAGTGCCTCACCACAAAATATTCCGTAAATAAAAGTCTCCGAATAGTATAATAGGTGCACTGGAGAAACGAGTACCTATTTGACACAAACAATCGTGCATGCTGTCACAAAAAGTGGAGGCAGATGATGGTGCTCGGTAACAACAACCAATCAGAACCCGTTTATAATTGACAGTAACACAGCACCGTACACATTCGATGTCGCATGCTATAACCACAGGAATACAGTCTTAGCATTCATTGACAGTAATTAATACACCACCACCTAGTTCCTTAGGATGATCGGCACGGTAAACATTATACTTTTTATTGCACTGGAATACCTCAGAGTTTGTAACTTGACTCGTCAACCAAGTCTCGGTTAGTGCAACTATTCTGCATCACAGTCATTTATTAGGCCGCATAGAAGATCTTTTTTATGTAAGACACTACATATGTTAGTGAAAAGAACCTGTACGCTAGATGTTATTGGTTCAGCGTCCCTATCTTTCACTTTATCCTATGTGGGTGCTGTTGAAATATTGCGCCGGGGCCTTAGGACTCGAGCAGACGCTGTGGTATTATTCATGGTACTCGATGGAATCATTTCATAAACCTTTTGCTCATTAGCATCATAGCTATAGCAATTTCCATCAACTAATACCTTATTGTATCTTAACTTGTATGGCCGATTCAGATTTTTCCATATTCTGCTAGGGTTTTTTAGGCGTTGTGTGTAGCGGCAGAGAAATTTTCACTAACCGAGATTTTGCATTCTTTTAGCCGTGTAAGCTTGGATAAGATTTCTTCTTTAGTTTTATGGGCACTAAAATTAACAGTTAGTAGATGTGATTTTCCTTCAGAAAACCGACCGATGCGATGCGCCCGCGATATGTTTTCACGAGGAACGCTCATGTTTAGAGTGCTTTTAACACAAGCATCATGACACGAAAACTAGAGAGATTGCGGAAGCCTTTTTTTATTAAAAAGAATATTGATAGTTGTGTTAGTTCACCGTCTCTTTTAGTGTTAGATTGTGAAATCTTCTTTCTGGACGACACCTGATCATGGTGAAACCTTCTCTCCAGTTTTTCTCTTTCTCATCCTTCTGGCATATAAATTCTTCTCTGAATAAACTGAGTTTCAGTCTGCGCTTCTTTGTTTCTTCTCTTGTGTCCCGTTGGTTTGCGCTTCTAAATATTTCATTATGAATTTGTACCATCCAGCCCGCCTGTCAACCTTTCTGCAATAAATATATGGGGTATATTCTGCTGAACAGCTTATACTTTTAAAAATTTGGACCACATACTCATCTCTGTACCTGCTTTAAATAAAGCTATTTAAAATTGTTCAATAGAAAAGCAAAGGATGCAAAGGCTTTCCCAATAAAATCCAAAAGATCCAAGAAACCAGGTAATTTAAAATAGTTGTGTCTGTTATGTCTTCTTGGCACAAGTTTACTTGCTACGAATACAGGATCCTAACTTGGATTTGGTTAAAGCTCGGTGTTGCAATGCAGTTCATGATACTTCCTGTGTACCGAAGGAAATCAAAGTACCAAGGCTGTTTCAGTGAAAATTGCCGAAAGAAGGTGTAATACTATATCAACCTCATTAGGGATTTCTGCCTCTTACGTGCCTCTTACGACATGCATATTTTGAAAAGTATGCATCGCCTGCATGACTAGCAGTACGCTTCTAAAAAAAGAACAGCGAGAATAGACATAACTGTATTAGATGCTAGAGCACTGAATAAAACTAACGTAGGGAGCCGTGACCCAACAAATGTAATAACAAACAAGATGCCCCAGCTACCTTGAACCAGAATTTCACACTATGGTGACGCACGCAAAGACGGCACAAATAAATGAACGTTGCTGATTGTTGCCTAGAATGAGTCAGACTATTTTTGTAGTGTTCTGATTAGTTGCTTGACAAGGTTACTTTTAGAACAAACTTTTTAAGCAACAAAAATAGGCCAGGAATTTCAGTGAGAAAGTTGTTCTTCTTTTGCAAAACGTCCAATTATCTGCTTCGAACCTTATAACTCTTGATTTTCAGGTTCTTTCTGGAGACCTAAATGCCCGCGAAATACAAAAGAATGATTTATTGATTGAATAATTGATTGATTGGTCGACTGATTGATATGTGTGGTTGAACGTCCCAAAACCACCATACGATAATGAGAGAAGCCGTAGTGGAGGGCTCCAGAAATTACAACAGCTGGGGTTCTTTAACGTACAACCAAAATACGAAAGAGTACTATGTGACAAACCTGCCTACACACCAGTACGCACGATAGTTCTAGTGCTCCCTAACGTTCCGTGTCTCAGCGATCATAGCGTTTGCTCGATTGTACTGCATCGACAGAGCCGTAACGATAGTGGTGGCTTTGCGATTAACATGTTCTGCTATCGGCCACAACACTGATAACCGCTGTGACTGCTTATTATTGTCATGAACTGGTCAAAAGAAACGTATTGTCTGTAAGCGGAATGTTGGCGAGCACGAGATTCAAGATGCGCCTATAAGGGCATCAGTGGATTTTTTCCGTGGTGCTTTTCGTGTGCCTTGAGAATTCCTAGTTAGCAGGAAACACTAATATACAGCTTATATTAGGCTCAAAAAAGTATATTCAGACGTTTTGCCGACGAATCTACCATTTTTCGTAGTGTTGCAGCCATCTTCGTTCCTTGGAGAATTACTCGAGAAAAGGGCGTAAATAAACAATTTATGCACTACCAAAAAAAACGCCCCACGTGACGTTCGGCAGCATGCATTCGATCGCATCGTCATTGCGTTTGTCGGCATATTTTCAAAATATCGGTAAGGTGGCTTGGGAACCTTGTACACTAAGGTCTCAGTAGTTGTGGAACACAAGCATTCTGTATAGCAATAAATAATTCTGCCACAGAACCCCGTGAGGTCACGGAACTTTAGCGAACAAGACGCTATGAGAGGCTAATGTGTGTCGAACCTCAATTATAGTTGAAGTGCTTCCCACGTAACTATGTGAAAACTCGTATGTTTTCCAGTGATGCAGGTGTCTATTTGTGTTATCATATAGTAACCAGGTGAAATACACTGAAGTTTGCTTACGTAGCACTACCCAAGGCTACCATCCTCGCTAAGACAAATGCTACATTTCAGCTCGGCAATTCTAGTGATGATAATACCCATGTCGCTCATGAAATCGTTGCGCCCGTGTAAATGACTGGTTATATACAATATGCGTGACGATTTCGCATACATATGTGTGAATATAACCTTTTTGCACATATACCTCGATTCATATTTAAGGACTCAATAAATATACACCAGAGTTCCTTTCAAATGCTTCGCCTGCCTTCGATCTTCATGGCACAATGCCGCCGCCAATTCTTCCCTATTACCGGCACAGATTTTTTATCTTTTGTTGTATTCAGACGACCGTGATGGTGCGTTTAAGAGTGAAACATTGATATTGTTCGTAAAATGACACTCCAAGAAAAGTGCTCTAGGTATACATGCCTGTTGGGGACCAGAAAAGGAGCCGGTAGCCTCCTGAAAAAGTATAGCAAGAAAATCATCAATAAAATATATACGCAATTGCACAGTGACGACTAACTGTTCGATTCGGCAAAGTTATTCTCAAAGCTTTAAGTTTACTTGTACTGTTATTGGTTCTGTAGAAACCGCACCACTTGTGGTATAGATCGCTCCGGTTCCACAACGAATGTAATGATGCAGTAAACCGTTTCAGTGGAGAGAAAAGAGCTACATTCAATATTAAGGACCACAGCGTCTTTTAGAGGCAATTTAGAGTACTGCGCATGAAGACGAAATTTATAAAATATTGTGAGCCGTGCCTGAACCAACTAGTGTTTTACTTCTCTACAAAAGTTCGGTGCTGTATTTTCATAACCTTACAAGTTCACATTTATTTTGGCGACTATCATGCAAGCGATTTGATATGCCTGGTAAGTGGGCTCCCTAGTTCTTTATCTAAGTAGACGTTTTCTTTCAAAGGACCCCATAACAGCCTCTAAAATTACCAAACGAGTCCACATTATCCTTTCCTGGCATTTTCGGTATTTACAGCGGGATTCGTAACGCCAGATGTTTGCTCCGGGAAGTCATGATCAAAGAAGCTCTGAATTAGTCGATACACGAGAGATATCTGTTGTGAATCCTCCCCTACACGGCTTCAATACGCAGTCGCATGCTTCTGCAGCTTGTCTTGCATGACTATTGTGCTCGATGAACAGTTTTATGCTGATTGATTGATATGTTGGGTATAACGTCCCAAAACGACCATATGAATATGAGAGACGCCGTAGTGAAGGGCCCCGGACATTCGACCCCATTGCGTTCTTTAACGTGCACCCTAATCTGAGCACACCGACCTACAACATTTTTCCTCGTACTCTGCATTTTTGCTCGACTCTTCAAAAGATTTCTTCTCGCACTATCCATTCATGACTGCTTTAAGAAGTCACACTAGCGTGTCAACAAAACTTATGGAATATAAACTGGCTCAATTTCTCTTCCTTAGTTACTCTGCTACTCACCCTCACTTTCTTGTCCCATTTCCTTAGAAAGCCCTAAAATACAGATATATATAGTTCTCTACATTCCCTCTCTTATATGCTATTCACTCTTTTTTCGTTCCCTTTCCTACTTCTGTACTGGACTTCACTATGTATGACTGCGCTGTGCTTGCTGTGATATACATGTACAATGTATCACAGCAAGGCATTAAAATGAAGAGTGGGCAGAGTCATGAGGCGTTTGCTAAGAGAAACAGAAGGAAAGCGGGATAAAACAAAATTCTTAAGGAATGGTAGATAAACACTGAATAATGGCACAAATTATTTAAATAAATAATCAGAAAGTAAAATAAAAATTACAGCATATCGACGGGGTGAATGATGATGATCCGTACATCCATGCATGCGTCTATGCGTCCGATTGCGTTTGGAAATGCAGACGGCACACGGGTAACACCGACGAGACGTGAGCCAAGAAAGCCGAGCGCAGTCGTCTTCAACACGCCCGCAGCTCTGCTTCAGTCATGTCATACCGATGATCCGTTACGTGCGGCTTCCCATAATGAAACTGAGGGAGGCACACTTTCCTCTCGCAGCCAGGCACAACCCGCACATAAGAGAATCACAGAGTAGTGGTACAGCGCCATGTAGAATATCCTCACTCAACTTCAGCTCTTTTGTACTTCTATGAGACAGCTCTGTTTGTTACACTGTATGAGAGATAATGCCATGCGCAGGATGAGGTTAGACTAACAGGAGCTTTGCCCCCTCCCCCCCAAAAAAATATTGATAAAGGAGGCTAATAAACGCACAGTCTGCGTTGGCATGTATTAGCACTTGCTTCACTGCTATATCACATTTTCAGACGTGGAACTGGTTTTTTGTGTTGTCTAAACCAGAAAGCTGCAATTCAAGAAGACGACACCAGGCTGTCGCATGGCGTTGTCATCTTAAGAGTGACACGGACGACCTAAAAATTGCATAGCAAGATGTACTATACTCAGAGCGCATTCGCGCAAAAGGAAAGAAGAGAAGTCTTCTTGCTGATGCTCTTTGAGCGCCTTACTGGTCAAGTGAAGTATTGGTGAAGGCTAGGGTAAGGCGACGGCAGAAACGCGCATGAAAATAAAAAGCAAGCCAGAAAAATTCACAGAAAGAGAGAAAAAACAAAGGAAGAAAGTAAAGACAGCTAGTACGAAAACCCTGAAAACAGAAAAGAAATTCAAGAGATGAAAAAATAGCAAATTTTTGAAGAACTGGGAAGGCTACCAGGGTGCACACATCCTCCATGCTAGTCAACACACAACGGCGAGGCCACCGTAATTTTTATTCTTCTTCTCACGCACCACCTCGTTCAACATAAACTCGCAATGAGGAGTCTTCTAAGAAAACAAAGAACTTATTTTAAAGAATATTTTTTTTCTTTCTAAAATGCCACCCTGCTCCTATCAGTTTGCAAAACTTTCACATCACTCTTAGTCACGTACCACTGTCGCTCTAAGCTCCTTTTTTGTTCGCCTCACCCTACCCTCCTTTGACAGTATCCTTGCTACGTTATACTACATGAAGATAACACACTTTGCTTTCTTACCAATACACCATCTTGCTCATCTCGGTTGCCGGCATGTTGATGGAAATTATAGCCTGGCATGCTTCAGCCACATTGCACTGGCAAACAAACGCTATGCTGTCATCGAGTTCGCACAGCAAACTGCACTAAAACCCCACGAACCACTCGTTTCATTTTTTACTAGCGCATCTCAGAGGAGCATTGAACACTAAGCTCAAGCAGGTGAAATGTCGTCCAACATATAGGTTTGAACAGCCTGAAGAAGTCAACGCGTAGCGGCATAAAAACCACACAGAGACACGAAACGCATTGTTGTTGGTAGGAGGTTTTTAGATGTAGCACGCAAGGGTCTTCTGCACTATGAAGGCAGCATTTAGGAACATATTCACAAGCACAACTGCTACGAGTTTTGTGTTTGGAAGCGTTTTTCATAAATTTCCGTGTTCCTTTGGTGATTTTAGCGGTGACTGCAAAATTTCATAACCAAGTGCACAGCATACCGTACCGATGGGGTGTTAGACGATTAGCGATGAAAGGTAAGTAACGGAGAAGAGGCAATAATAGCACAAGCGAAAAATTGGCAGACACCATGTACAGTAGAAACAGATGATATGCGAAGCACGAATGAGAAATGTTGATATGCCACTTTAAATCAGCACAACGTTACGAGGTGGAGGTAAATGATGCCGTACATGACTTCCGTGTCGTGGTCATCATGTTTGGATGTGTCGTTTACCTTCGTCCTCCATTCACGTCACTAGATGCCAAATTCAATATATGTTGAGCTAGCGAAACCACAGTGAGCACGCTATGAGTGTGGTATGTCGTCATGTTCTTACAAGATACGTGTAACAGGGTTATCATGTTTGCTGCAGTCTTAAACTATCATCATGCATTGACGTCACGTAACGCCAAATTCGGTATATGTGGAGTTAGCGCAACGGCAACGAGCGCATCATGAAGGACTCCATATACTCCAATGTAGCGTTGACGCGCGCAGACGCTCGGCACAGCGACGCTACGTTAGAAAAACATGACCAATCTACAGTCACACGCCTGGCATGACCAGCGTCCATCGGCGCCGGCCGACGGGAACCAGCGCGAAATGCGACAAGCTGCATTTCGCGCCGATGCGTTACTTAGACAACACTGCGTCTTCCTCTCTTTCTGACGGAGGGATTCTGGATGCGCTCAGATGCGCATGCATCAAACCAATGCAGCGCCGCACGGCAGCGAGTATATGGCAGGACCGGCACCTTGTGTGGCAACGCCAGCGTTACGCGACGAAATGAACGCTGGCAAGCACACGCACTGCGTCACGTTGAAATGTATTGGCGCCTGGACTATGGCATGTAGTCATGTTCTCACATGACCCGCATATCATGATTATCATGTCTGCACCAGTCCCATACCTTCGTGATACATTGGCGTCACGTAATACCAAATCTGGCATATGTGAAGCTACTGAAACGGCCGCGAACGCATCATTAGTGTGACATATACTCGTGTGGCTACATGACACCATGTCGTGATTATCATGTTTGGATGTGTCATTTACCTATGTCGCCCGTTCGCATCACGTAATACTGAGTTTGGTGCATGTGAAGCTAGCCAAACGGCCGTGAGCGCATCATGAGCATAGCATGTAGTCATGTTGCTACATGACACGCATCTAATGTTTGTCATGTTTGCCCTAGTAGCATAACTTCGTTAATTCATTGACGTCCCGTAATACCAAATGTGGTATATGTGACGCTAGCGAAACGGCCACGAGCGCATCATGAGCGTGGCATGCAATCATGTTTTTACATGACACGCATGTCGTGATTTCTATGTTAGGGCCTATCGCTTGTGTTTGCCATGCAATCATGCCATACCACACCAGTTTTGCAACATGCCATGTGAACGAAACCACCGCAAGAGCAGTTGGATTTTGAAATGTAAATCATGACATTTATGACATACGTATCTTGATTTTCATGTCATGATTAGTCAAATATGTTCTTCATGCAGTCATGCTATTCCATACCATGGTTGGTATTGATACCAATATCGAAATGGCCAGGAAAGCTGAAAGTCGTAGGCGGCTAGATAGATAGGTAGATAGATACTCTGAAAGTCACCGAAGTTCGCTAAAAAATGCCTTGCATTTTAAAACGCCGCGCCTGGCGCAACGCGCGGTGCATTGACAGCAAAAGGTAGAAGCAAACGGCAGAAGGTAGACGAAAGAGCAAAAGGTCGCCTTCCTAAACTGTTTTTGGGTGACCGCTATAAGCACACTTTCTGGGTACCCTTTGCACCATGAATGATTATAAATTTTGTGTAATAGGCCAGCATTCACGATGCCATCTTTCAACACTCTTCGAAGAAGCATGGTATCGGCTATACAGTTGCTAGGAATTCGGGCAGTTTTCTATTCAGTGGTTGATGACGATGAATATTTATGCCTGATGTGGTTACATGCCACCGTAATGGAGGATGAAGAACAAGCTGTCGTAAGGGGTTGGAACATTGGACTGCCCACTCGTTACTCTTGTCGCATTGTGAAACACCTGGTGTTTCCTTTTCTCTTCGAAAACGCTTTATTATTCTGACTAACGCGATTCTTTTCCTGACATCAAGCCTGCCTAAGGCTACTTTATAAACAATTTCTGAGTACGGCGTGGCTCAGTGTTAGGGTTCCAGTTTGGCACTTAGCGGACCCAGGTTCGAATCCTATTGTGTCCCTACAGTTTTCTATTAATTTTTATTTCTTGCGGTACAAGTTACGCACACCGGTGGCAGCGGACAAATACGACGCCGCACGGGACCCATTTTCTGATCTCATACCAGCTTTCTTTTTGCAGTTATGAGATCAGAATGTGTCAGAATCAAGGAATCCAAAATCGAGAGTAAGGTTAAAGTGATGAGCAGATGGCAAAAAAATATTGCATAGCAATGAACAGTCCTTTGTAGCAACAGCCGGAAAAAGAAAAGTAGTTGTTGGAACTGTAGCAGTGATATGTTCAGGTTTATTAAAACGAGGGGATAAGGTGATGCACAGCATAGTCATTTGTGTCATGTACTGTGTACATGAGTAGTACGGTACACAAGACTTAAAAGGTGAAGTGATGGTGAGGAAAAAGAAAGGTGAAGAGATTAGCATAGTATAACTGAGGTGAGAGGAGTAAGGACAGAAGTAGGAGGTGGTAAAGCAATGAAGGTGTTTCTTTAGTATTAAAGCAGGCCTAGTGTTCACATAGCTTTCCTTTGCGATTATTTGATGAGATTTTCCTTGAGCTTTGCTGTACATTGGCATTCACGATAATAAACCAGGGAAACTGACTCAAAAAATTGCACATGTATGTGAACTCGCAGCCAGATCACGTATCTCTTGCGCTCAGTTTGTAACAAATTACAATATATTGCTAATGTACCCTAGACGTCAACGTTCATGCAAAACCGTGATTTTTTTGCTAGTTGATATGGGTAGTGAAAAACACGCAATCTTATTTGATCTGTCTTTTTTCTGCACTGTATCTCATTTATTTCTCCAGCAAGAAGAAATATGGTTATACTTCGCTTTGCTGTTAATGATCACAAAGTTAACAATAGGACAAAAAACTTGCCCCTGGACTTCCTACAGGTGCTTGAGGACGTGCACGCTGAAAACAGAATAGCAGAAGAATCAAACATGCAGAATGCCAACACGTACAGTCACGCAAATATTCAATAAAAAGAAAGTATGCACCAAGATCCCATTGTGATTGTGCAATCATCAATATTCCACAAAACTTCCAATTAATGGGTAAGTTATATGCTACACAGTGCAACTTCCTGAACACAGCGTTTGGAGTACGTACAATGCAAACCCTTTATGAGTAACGTGTGTGAACGTTTCCTCAAATGGTATTCGGACATATTTTACTATCGTGAGGCGAAATTTTAAATTGAATGACTATACATGGTTAAGCGGTGCAGTCATCCGTTTCTTAGTCACATCTATATTTGTTCCTTTGTTTAACATTGCTCCTGTAATTTCAGTGACTTCCACGAGATTCACTGTGACATTAGTGTTATTTTCTCAACTGTATCTACTCGTGCTTGATCTTAAGTAGTTTGAGGTTTCATAATCAGCAATTCGCAGTTTTCTAAGATACTTCAACTGTCCTCATGACTTAATGTGGCTAAATTTGTCCATTCATAGCACAATATAGGCACACTGCACACGACGGTCATTTAGCCGGCGAAGTACTGACATCACATGGCACCCAGATAACGCGCTAGCGAAGGCCTGGAAGCTCCTGGAATGACGTCGCACTAGAAGGCTTGCACTTGCCTGCTATGTACAAGTTCACAAAAAGAAAGTCTCTTAATGTGCTACCATAAGTTTCGTCACTGTGCTTTTTTAACGCCCTTTGTTAGGTTTGGAGGTGCTGGTTTTGCGTCCACCTTTTAAGACCACAAAGTATCTCTTGACAGTGGTTTGACTATCGATGCGCACACTTCGTTACATGAACTGTTGCCTTGGCCTTTTTTAGTGAAGCAGTGCATAGTGTAATTTACGCCTTCTGTCTGGAACATGTCGGCTTATGATGAAAGTCAGCTGATAGATCATACATAATTTTCTGGCCCACGCTCACTTGTTGAGCCCATTCTTTCTTCATTTTTAGTGGACCAGTGCTGAGTAATTAAATTTCTTCAATGGCTCTCAATTTGCTGCTTCAAAGTAGCTTAGCCATAAGCATTCTCGTTGTGACGTGCACGCGGAAAGCTTTAGCGTGCATAGCAGTATTCAGAGTAAGTTGGCTTACGTTGTCAATACAGTTTGTCGGCATAGCATCTTAACTTCGTAGAGCCATAATCGGGTGATATTACGTCACTTTGCGTATGAGAAAGATTAGATAGAAGCTAGAGGTCAACACGGAATTTTTAGGGGCGAAGCTTCTTATAGCGGCCCCCGTTCGTCTTCTGTGCGTTGTTGAACAATAAAAAATAGTGCTCAATGTGCATGCCAATGGCGGCTAAAGGGGAATGAGAGACAGGAGCATTCTGCTTTTAGTTAATGCGCAGGCTGCGATCACCATTAGAAGCCATTGGCATGTACAATGAGCACTATCTGACAAGAGAGGGTTGCTACGTTATACTCGCTGGGTGTCCCCTCCTTAGCTTTAGAAAGGTTTAGCGAGCGTTGAGCCGCAGTGCCATGAATACAATGAACTTGTATATACCATGAATGAACTCGAGGTGGTTAAAAACGGGAAGTATATACGAAGAGCAAGCCGTAAGAAAGTAAAAGCCGAATTCTCCGCCTCTCATTTCCCATTAGCAGCCATTGGCACGTACATTGAGCACTATCTGACTGAAAAAACTCCCAAGCATTCTTCCGAGGGTGAACATGGTTAATTGCGAATGCACGGGGTGATGCTATGAGGGGTATTTATTAATTCGCAATATTATAATTAATAATCACACTATGGTGCCTTTATGGTGTAATGGTTCCTGGGAATCGCAATTTGTTCACACGGGGGAGTTTACGTTAACTCACTGGCGAATGCCAACGGATTTTAACTTTACTCCCCCTCATAGCATCACCCCGTGCATTCGCACTTAACCATGTTCACCCTCGGGAAAATGCTTGGGAGTTTTATTACTGATGATGATGATTAAAGTGTAATAAATGAATTTAAGTGTTGTTTGTCATGAAGCATTTGTACACAGTTACATTATATACAAAGTATTATTTATTTACACTTCACGAATTTCGTACGATGCATTAAATGCACACATTGCGAGCGCGTCACACACACACACACAAACTACACTACAGATTAGCATCTATTCGTGTTATCGTTGTAGCTCACGGTTAGTACAAGCGCTTTGTGATCCGAGAAATGTACGGTGAGCGGATCCGGCAAGACGGAGCGGACCGTACCGTTCGTACTGAACGCCAAGTCTATGAAGCCACCATTGATCGTGGTCGGAAACTCGAGAGACAGACACGTCATTGAGTAATTGTTCAGCATGTGGTCAACCAACCAGCCATTGTCCTTTCTAACGTCCACGTTAAAGTCACCCACCACCACAATCGGAACCGAGGGACGCGCGCGCACAGACTCACTCTCCATCGCCGCATCCATCTGCTCCAAGACGTCATCTCTCGAGAGGTTCGGGGCCAGGTAGACGGTCACAACCAGGACGGCATTGCTGGAGTAGGCACTGGTGTAGACCGACCGTTGCCCCACGTGAGCCGCCTGATGCTCATGAAGGGGAGTCGAGGCGAGATGAGGCGCTCTTCCACCGGGTTCAGATCGGGGAGGTCCGTTGGACGAGGCGGGTACGCGTAGCCGTGGCTCTTGCTCGACGGCGGAACCCGCCCGGTCAGCAGGGACTCTCGGGAAGACGCACAAACCCGGAACGCACCGAAGGGAGCCAGCCGCGGGTCTTGCGCATGCATGTTGTCGCATCGGTGTTCACCCGACCGTCTTCCGAACTCGTTCCAAAGAACCCGCAACGTGTTCAAATTGTTGGTCTCGTTCCTCACGCCGGAAATTCAGCTCAGGTTGTTATCGAACCACAGCCGGTCACACAGAGCGCAGCTGTGACCGAAGCTGCGATCCACAAAGTCGCGTTTGAAACGCGCGTCCGGACAAGCAAAGTCCAGGGCTCGCACCCTCTCCCGCGCGGGACGTTCACTGGCTCGAACGGCTTCGGGAACGTCCACTCGCCGTTGACGATTGCGAGCGGCGTCTTGACGCCGCCCTTCATCGCCCTTCTCCGCCGGACGCTTGCGTTGTCCGCCTGACGCTTGCGTTGTCACCTGACGCTTGCGTTGTCTTGGGCCGCGTTCGCCGCTTAATCCTGACGCCTCATCTCAGCCTCGGGAGCGCGCAGTTCACCATCCGCTGCACGCTTCGCCCGCTTGCACTCGGCCTCGCGAGCGCGCAGCTCGGCATTCGCTTCACGCTTCGCCCGCTTGTCCTCGGCCTCGCGAGCGCGCAGTTCGGCATCCGCTGCACGCTTCGCCCGCTTGCACTCGGCCTCGCGAGCACGCAGTTCGGCATCCGCTGCGCGCTTCGCCCGCTTACGTTCGGTCTCACGAGCCCTTCGCAATGCTGCCTTGTCTTCCAACGTCGGCGAAACCACCGCGGTACCGTCACCTCCTACGACGGGTGCAGTGCTGGCATTCGGTTGTACTGCATTCGTTGTTGATGGTAGCGTTGCCTCCGGGACATCGATCGCACGACCCACTCTCGACGGGAGACTGAGAGAGAAGGCGGGCGCGCGAGTGAGAGGGATGTGCGCGCAGCTGCAGCGAGCGAGGAGAGCGGAGGAGCGAGCGAAGGGGGAGGGGGACGCGCGCAGCGGCGTTAAAGATATAAGGGGCGTTACTGACACCGATATCAGCGTCGCGTCCGTGGCTTATTCGTAGAGCGTCGCGCTGCGGCCTGCCAAGTCCTCTTTCTTTTAAAGATAGAGAGAAGACTGCGGACGCCGTCGACCGTGGTGGATGATTTGGGGTCGCTTATAAAGTGTATTCACACTTAAAAGTTTAAAAGTTAGCTACGTCATACTCGCTGGGCGTAACCTCCTTAGTTTTCGAAAGGTTTAGCGAGAAGCGCAAGCCGTAAGAAAGTCTGCATGTGCCACCTCTCGTTTAGTCCTTGGAATGTCCGCTGGATGGTGGTGCTTCTATATCGGCAATATATGATAAAAAGATGCGAGATTGTGATACTTGGAGTGTTGAATAGATGGACGAACGGACACATAGACAGATGCATGGATGGACGCATGAGCGGACGCAGAGGCGGCTGCCTGGACAAACGCAGGGACGGACGCACGAACAGACGCACGCACGGACGGGCTGATGGACGCATGGACGGTCACATTGACGGACGCATAGACGGATGGAAGCAAGAACGAATGGACGGGCGAATTCTTCGCCCCACTCTCCACCTTAGTCACCTTAGCCCCACCTTAGCCCCTAGACCACCGTGGCCTGGAAACTTCCCTGGCGCTGGGCTCAAACAAGAGGAGCACCTGGGGCGTAACAATATTGTTTTCGCCTAGACGGTCACAGTTTTTCATAGGCTCTTTTCTCTTTGTCCTACTTAGGACACGTTTGAACCCTGGGGGGTTCAACGTGTCCGTGGGGTTCTCACATACACTGCACACCATGGGGTTCTCACATACACCAGCAGTTTTCTGGTCACGCTGGAGCTAGACGCGCCAAAATTATAGCCGCTATACCTATGTACCTTAGCCGACACTACCGCTATAGAGTGAATATTATGGTAACACTGAATACTCGTAGTAATTTAAAATATGGACAGCAATCTACTGATGATCTCCAACTGCCAATTTGCATATCTCTTGCTCGTGTTAAACCAAGCTCCTATCAAACCTAAGTAAGAAGGTTATACGCAAATAAAGACGTGGTCGTTGCTAGTGAAATAGCCGCCGCTGGATGTTTTCTGTTTTTTTATCAACAAAACTATAGTCATTGCCCAATTGCAGCGGCACAGTGGTGTTGAATTCCAAGAAGTAGGCTAGATTCGGAGCTATGGTTAGCCTAAATCATTTTGGATGAAATTCAAGCTCTTCCACGTAGAATATTCATATGTCCAACAATTCGTTTGCCATTTATAGTTTCAATATCATAATAAGCATACTTACCTTTCTCTTTGGGCATGTTGCATTTCCCACTAACACTGTGAGCCAAAATATGGTGATGTGAAATACAAAAAAACGAAATTTACTGCTCATATCTAGCTGAAAATTATCCACTGAGAAATATTTATAAAAGTTTTGCTGCAAAACTGTATGCTGCGTTATCAAGCAATACCAGGAAACTCCACTGATGAAAACTTCTCCCTCTGCAGAATAGCAAGCTTCAGCGCGTCCGCTTAGGCCGACATCTGTGCTCTTCAATGGGATGTCATACATATTTATATATATATATATCTATCTGCCTGATTGATGGTGGAGAAGCAACTCTGTGATCACTTATCAGAATCGCTGATTACAGTAGATGGCGTCTGCGGAGTTGCTTTATTGTTATTTTGTTACATCGATTAACTCACTCAATATAACCTGATCCTAAAAATCTTTAGCGTGAATCTTTGCACCCATAACATTTTGACAATTTATTGCTTGGTAAGTATGTGTGCAATGGATGTATTAATATACAGAAAAAAATGAACAGAACGTTTTACGACCAACTAGTGTTCAAATTTGTTGTGCTCTTTACATATGTGAACGTACTTTCATAAAACGGAACTGGTGATATGTCTAAAATATCATTGTCTTGTAATTTGCCAGAGAGTATAAAGGTAAACAAAAAAACAAAAAATTCTGCGCACAAAGCTGATTGTTCTTTAACATATTGTTTGGCAGTAAAGCGTTTTGTGCTAAACAAGACTTTTCATTTAAAAGTAGCCAGGACATATTGACCAATATAGAGCTTTGAAATAAAGATGTGTAGACATTTCCGGAAACAATATGTGTTCAACCAATTGCATGAGCACTAATATGTTTCCCAGAAAAACTGCTTGATGTGTCTATGAAACGATCCTTGTAGATTTTTGCTTGCCGAATGCACATCCTCATCCTTGGTGTGTCAGATACATGCTACGTCACGTCACTGACAATGCTTGCTATCGCGACAAAAAAAATGTGAAAGGCCAATACGAATAGCCTTGTGAGGAACACAGTTGGTAAATAGTGGGCAAATTAATAAAAAAACTATATATTGGCTGCGATCGAGGCAATAAGACTAGATCAGTTAAGAAGGGAGTTTAGGATGCTAACACCAAACACGAGCAAAGAGCAGAAACATTGATGATTTGCAGCAGGCACCTCAAAAAGAAAACACACATGAAATGGACGTGCAGAAAAAGAACTCCGACAAAAAGCAGCAACAGCTGGGCAATAAAGCTCGTACGGAGCCGTGGTCAGCATTGACATCACACAATTTCGTGGTGAAATGTTTGCGCAGTGAGAAGACAGCGTAGGCGCTGTAAAAACGTTGTTATTGTTTACTGGTGGTGAACAGTGATGTATGTTCGCCAACTTTAGCCTAGACGACGACTGAATGGAACTAATATAAGTCTCAATTTTTAAGTAAGGCTGGCTAGGAATGCAGGTCACTGATTTTGTACTGACACTGGTTCACTTGGTACCAAGGTTACGAATATTTTCTCTCAGGCAGGTTTATTGTTAGTGAAGCAACCTGTCACGCCCTCTTGAAGATTCAGTCCCCTATTCCCTAACGCTACTCGACTCAATAAATCAACCTCAAGAGATCCTTCAGACTTTGCATTTTGCTGATATCACAGTTTTACACAGTCTTTAAGGACCCCCTGAGGGCGAGTTTCGAGATGAGGAGCATTGGAAAAACGGGCCTCAGACTCAATATCTGTGCTTAATTAGGCCTAACTAAAATCCCCCTAATGAAATTTTCACTCAGTCACAGTCATGTTCCTCGAGTTGAAACGCCTGGACTGCTAATACTATATGAATCCAAACAAAGCCTTTGCGCGGCTCTCAAGTATGCAGTACGGACCGTACGTGGATGCCTAGTAGTGCGGCCTGATTCACAAAATTACAATCGTAACAGAATAGGCCAAGCTTTTTGAACTAAACAAAACTTGCTGATGACACGGCTTCCACCCATCATGCAGCCTAAGAAACACATGGTTGACAAAAGATGGCAGAGGAAACTGCTTTTCAGACTGGCGCCACGGCTATGCATGTCAACTGCGGGGTCCCAAGCGAGGTCAACCTATCTTATCTAACTTGCGCTGGTCGGATGTGCAAGCTTAGTTGTAGAAGTACACGGGTGTTGCCATCAGTAGCAAATAGGATGAATTCGTGAAGCATGGCTACGCCAAATTTTTTCTCCACAACACCACGCAGCAGCGTTATCACTGCCATCAGCGTGTAATTCCAAATAGGCGTGTTTTTAAACTTTCATTATGAACGTTATTGGCCGACCTATGGCTTGAAGGTGTCACGTCGCACTGCAATTAGGTTAACTTCAGTACCAGTGTAATGAGTGCTGCACGGGCTAGACAAATAATGTCCAGCCTTTATGCAACCATGTCAACCGCGTCATGACATACCAGGACAAAATCAAACATTGTTTGAGTCAACGAGGAAGGTGCCTTTAGGATGCGGCTAGCGAGAAATCCGCCCCAATTGCCGCTTTTGTTAGATGACCGATAGTTGTGTGGGCTCTGCGCAGTCACTCATCATACCTTTATGATATCTGGCATGCTCTTAATCTGGCACCCAGATTTCCGTCTTGCCAGTCAGAAGCGGCTTCTAGGTGACAGTGAGGACATTGTTTGCTAAACGATGACACGGTGGCTTTCATTACCACCACTCACTCCTGAGCCTGCATGATGCTTGGTTCCGGACCTTCAACACTTCATACGACCAAAGCTGCTGGAGCCTTGCTCCCGTGCTTCAAGAACTGTTTTCTTTGTTTTGCGTTGATTTCTTGCTGCGGTTAAATCATCCTCATCATCAGCTTCACTACGCCCACTGCAAGGCGAATGCCTCTCCCAAGATCCGCCAAACAATGCGGTCTTGTGTTTTCTGCTGCCATGTTATACCTGCGAACTTTTTTATTCTGATCGACCCACCTAACTGCTATCGCCCCTTCGGGCGTTTGACTTCTCTGGGAATCCAATGAGTTACCCTCAAAGTCCAGTACTATATTCGAAGTTTGTTTGCTCTTGCAATGTACGTTCGTAGTCCTTTAGTTTTCAATGTAACCTACTCCCTTTGTACTCGCGCGGTCCTTCTTTATAGTTGTTATCATCAAGGCGAAAGCCTTCAATGCACCAGCAAACGTGAAAATTCACCGGTTGCGTCTCCCACAGCCAGCGTCAACCCGTAACGCAAAAACGTATTTCCTCGTGCTCACGGCCCAACGATAAAAATTGTGGTCTAAATTTTTGAAGCTGCGAGGGGCTGCATGTAGCTCTGTCGGTTTCACATGCCACCTCTAAACTTTTGGGCATCAGAGTACCCCCATTATATAAAACGGCGAGCATTGCATTCACTGAACTTTTTTGTTAGGAACATACAACGAGGAAGAAGCTATCAGTGTGTTTACCTTCATTAACTGCGTCATTCTCCATAGCTGCTGTGCCAAAGAAACTTGTGCACACTGTCGCAGAAGCCTCGACGGTCTCCAGGTAAGCTCGCGGTTTCTGTTGGTGCTTTCAATGGTAGGTGAGCTCTGGGCCCTTTTGAGCCAAACAAATACGTCCATGGCCAATGTACGGCAAAACTGCGCAGCGTACGGCAAAACTTTCGAAACAATGTTTTTTCGAAACATTGTTTCGAAACTTTCGAAACAATAAGCGCAAGGCCTCCGTTTAGAGACTAGTCTACTCGAAAGATGTCACTCTCATCGATGTGTTTTTGCAGACACACGCATATGTGGGATGAATTGTGAAACCACCAGGTTCTTGTCATTGTCTAGTGCTCCTCCAACTTTATCGCTTTTTGCCGAATCTAGGTATCCAGAACATTGGCACTTATTATATAAACGCGAGAACGTTAAAGAGCTCGTGTTTGAGAAATTCCGCCATCGGCGTCGTCACCGATAGTTGTGAGCGAAAAAACGAGAATGAAGCAAATAAAATAAAACATAAAATTTTTTGTTCTATTTAGAATTGAACCCAGGCCGTTAACGTGGCAAGCAGTGGTCTTACTACAAAGCCACAACGTTGCTTGCAGGTGCTCCACTACACAAGTGCCTTGCATTGAAAGGAAATTGTCTAATGCATATTGTTTGACAGGAGCCACGACGAAAAACCAGCCCATTCGGCGATTTGTAGGCGCATTTTGGAGGCCATCGATCTATGTCGAAAAAGGCTGGGATAGTTCAGCCATCACCGCTAAAAACAGAAGAAATTCGAAACAGCTGTAAAAATGGGCAACTATGTCCATTTAGCGGAAAACATACCATAACTATCCAGAGGCGTTGATAAAGCACATAGCAAATGCTAGACAATGTGCTGCGATCTGTGAGGCATTGTGAGACTCTTTATGGCCTCCGAGATGGCAAGCGCTCGGCGTGTATCTTGTAGGCCACGTGACTCTTCCTTTATATGAAAAAATCTGGGTGTACCATTCGCGCGCGCGCTGTTACAAACCTAGTGTGTGCGTTTGTGTGTGTATATAACAAGACATACATACTATTAAGTATGCACTTGGTAGTTGAAGGGCGCACTGGGGGCCAATTTTTGCTATTGCGTTCAACTCTTAAAGGCGAAGCTTAAGGGTCTCCCATCATTTCTCTCGTAACCAGATCAACATCACGATACGCAGCAGGTACAGGTACATGGTTGGGAAAAGTTCAGTGAGTTTCCTTGCTCACTTTTCTCATCATAAATTCTAAGCAAAACTTTGTGATCATGACAATGCAGTCACTTTAAATGAGAAACAGTACCAGTTTCAACGAAAATCGCCGCACGATCCAGGAAACTCATAACGGTCCCACGAATACTCAAGAAAACTTCTGCACAAAAAGGGCAGCATACGAAGTCCCATGCTCAGAAGCACAGAAACAATTTGCTATTGATTGCAGAATTGCATATTTTTGAACCATAGCCGCAAAGAAACAAACATTTTTTTCCAACATACTTTGTCAACTTTCCGGCTCTCTTTTGCAAACAATGTGTTTCGAATTTACTACAAAATTGCCATATTGACCAAAGCAGGCACCGTGAATTTGACTTAGCCTAGAACTCGTATATTAACATAACCCGGCAGTAACGCTAGGATTCTTTGCGAAAAATGTTTGTGAATGGTGTGGTCTTTTTTTTTCTTCAAAGAAATGTATTGCTTGACAACTTAGACTTTTTATTTGCTCACGAGAATATATGCATTCTGAATTGTGTGACTTGAAATTAAAAAAATGAACATGTGAAAATTTGGAAAGCATACATTGCTGTGTATTTTTTGCCCAAGTGGTGACAGTTGTTTCGCACAGCACAATATTATTAGCTTCATATCACCATGGGACTGTTCGTATGAACAGATGATTTCCACATTGTCCCTTATAGGTGTAAACATGACATCACATTGCGTGCCTTTGGCTATTGTGATGCAAATACGTCACAATTGTGAAAAATGCCAACCGATGGGTGCCATATAGCGTATGGCTTTTAAGCTTATATATGGCAGTAGCAACAATCATCCTTTGATACATGAAGAATTTCATTTCGTGACAGATTTCTGAATAGGCATGCCTATAGTTTTTTTAAATATTTTGCATTTCTGGCGAGTTTCCGGCCCTTCCCAATACAGCAGTTGTCAGATCGTAAGTAATGACGTGGAATATAAAAAAACAAAGATTGACGTTGAACAATTTTTATCGTTCTATAAATATGATACTGGTAAAAAACTATAGTACATGGCCTCTTTACTGTACGTTTGGTCTATTTAAGTATGTAGCTTCAGGCTAAAAACCTGTCAACCTCATATTTGTAACTCCTAAAAAACGATCTCACAATCGTTTTGTTATGAATGCAAGACGAGTGAAAGTCAATCATTTATACCTTACTCACAGCATAGTCACGCAGTTCACACACTACGACGTATTGTCTAACTGAAGATACTTCATCGCTTACGCCTGCACATGTAACAACGGTTCCGAGCTTTGGCAATGAGGATCAAACATGGATCATCACTGCGAATGCTCGAAATAGCTTATTTTTTGGCGAATAACGCGGCTCGTCCTGCTTCATCATTCTTTCAATGCTGGACGGAGAAATGATAGACTGAGAATAGTCATAATAATAATCTTCTCTTACACTAGAAAACAACACTAATCAAATGTGTATATCTCTTCCATCTAAGAACCGTACCCCCGTATCAAGTAGTACCGAAGATAAGTGTGGTGAACCAAAGAAACCATATTAGAAATGCAATATAAAGAATATAGTACATAATTGGTTTGACAAGCCATGAACGTGTCTATTATGCGGAGAAGATTACCACAGAACACAGCATTGAAATCTACTAACATGTTCTGTCGGTGATACGTGGTTTCGTTCATAACTTGCACAATGCTAGCTTTTCTGTTTCATTATATTAGTGAAAATTGGAGGGACGTAATACAACTAAATATTCACAGGGCTCCACTGGACATTGGCTACGGAAGCCTCACAATACGAACTTTAATACCACCCCCTCGCGTCTCGCTTGAAACATATACAAGGCATTCAAGGCTCACCTGTTACAGAGAAAGCCGGGGAAAGATATTTTGCAATTGTATCACGATTCAATACAAGATACAACCGTTAATAATGTATATTACAGAAGAGTTGCCACTTGTACCTTCAGAACCTTCAATACATTCGCGAGTTTGTTGTTACAGACCCTTGTAATGTAGTAGTAATTGGCTTAATGCACGAAAATATCTGCTTAATATTTTCTACATGTGATTCGTTTTAGTACATTTGCATAAAATGTTGGTTAGTGTATAAACATTTATCCAAGGTCAAGTCCTATTTGCTCACATTTCAAAAAATGTATTTTGATTTGCCTTAGCCGCCTAATAGCACCACTGTTCCAACATTTCGCTGATACCAGTACTTTTTTGCAATTTCTATAATTGAGAGTTAATGCTGAGATTGCTCACCAGCTAGCCAGTTGTCTTATAATCACTCAAGCTGCAATAAGAAGCGTGCCCACGGCGGCGCCAATATCAACGTGCAGATTTACCTTGACATAAAAGATTGTTTATGTCAAACAAAACAACCAGTGTACAGCAGCCATAAGGCCGGTAGCGAGATAAATTGCATGCGTAGATTGCATCAAATTTCAAATATTTTCCATATTGTTATCCGCTTGCGTATCGCGTTTTTTATCTATATAGGTGATTCTTATAGCGAGATAACATTCGGAGAAATTTTCCAAGGTGCACTGACTGAATATAAGGAAGCTTCAATGTAGGTCGAAATAACTTGAGGCGTATATAACACAATTTGATGAGCAGAGTGCGTGACAAAGTCGCAATTTTTTTCAACATGTGTTTCCACCAATTTCGGATTTAGGTGTACCAGTGAAATTTCCCCAGATAACTAAATGAGTAGTCATTCTTTCTTGGTTACGAACAAACAAAATTTTCTATACCAACTGTTTTGTTTATGGGGGAAAATTCGTTCTGACGTTTTTTTTTTTTTTCTCCCAGTATCTGTGCTGCACAGATGTACACTCCATGGCAATGAGTGTTACTGGCAGGCACAAGTTGCGCATACACGAGGAACATTTAAACTGCATAATCAGCTTTTTCCGTGCTTGGATAAACTGTTGATTGGAAAGTATTAGCTTTAGTGAACTATAGATGCGAACCCTATTGTGGCGCTTAACCAATTGTAACTGTCCTTTTACGGCCCAAAAGGTGAGTTTACACAGCACTGTCAAGTGGTACCAAATTGTACAATACTATGTTATTTTCACATTTGGACTTAGAAGTTGGAAGACTACTACGCTTCAAAAATAGAACAAACTATTTCATTTGTGGTGTGTACGTCTCGATGAAGTTTGTTTGAGCATTCAGAAAGCCGACATACTCGGTTTGTTATAATAAAAACGCATGATTAACAGTCATAGCAGTCTCAAAGAAAAGATAGAGACGGGTTCTTCAGTGGGCCATGAGAGGCGTCTTTGTCTAGCGAAGGGCGTAAAAAGGTTCATGATGGTGACAAACAGCAAACGTCACAGTTTCCAGTGTATTGAAAAAATGTAGATATAATTGCCTTTTTTGTGTCGTAGATGAGTCTATTCTATTGGTATTGCTAATAAACCACATTCAATTCGCTTTTAACAACCAAAGCATGGCATGAAGTGAATATTTCCAAAACACATTTCACTGACATTCAATCATATTTATTTCCTCCACAGAACATAATGAAGAAATAATTCTCATGAACACCAACTATGCGCAACCACCATTTTCGCAGGCACCTGAAAAAAGAACAATATGTTTTGTAGGAAGCAGAAACACCACAAACATTAGCCACCCGTAAAATTCTTTGCAACATCACCGCAGCCACTTGTACTCAGCACGCACTTCCTTCTCTCGACTGCGTTTTACTGACGACTGCATGTTACTTGCTATCTGGACTTCAAGTTCAACACTGTATACCTACACTCAAGGCATGCTTACTTACTCTGCTGCCTCTCCGTGACCCTGACGTATTCGGCACGTGCTTTCTTCTCTCCTCAGGCTTTCCATAACCCAGCGTTTTGCCTTCTGTCTTTTCGGTCGACTTGCTTCTAAGAACTCGGTCATCTGTATTCCGCACACTCCTATAACGACCGCCTGTACTCCACACGCTCTTTTCGGTCCCTACTCTATTGACCACCCATGCTTCGAATGGCATTACCTCTTTCTACTGTAAAGACCCATTGTACTCCGCATGCTCTTTATTCTGCCTACTGTTAAGACTACCTGCACTCCGCACCCTCTTTTGTCTTCAGAATAACTGTAACAACTATTTATGTTGGGCACGCTGTTTCTTCTCCCTTCTTTAACGGCCACCTCTGCTACCCGCTGTCTTCCCGCAGTAACGGCCGCCTGTACTCCACTTGCCCTTTCCTCTCCTTCCTTTAACGCCCACCAATGCTCTGCAGCACTTTCCTCTGACGTGTTGTGAAGCGAGTGCCGGTGGTAACGTCGCTACTCATGTGCCAGCGACCGCTTCAGCATTAAGGCAATCGACAACGCGTCATGACACGACGGTGTGCATAATATAAGTACCGGTCATTGACGCATTACAGCAGAAACGTGCCAAGCACGTCTGACTAAGCCATCACAGAAAGCTTGTAGTATTTATTATGTTGATATAAAATAAATAGTGTGGTCTGGAAGCCTGTGGGAAATTTGATCTGTTTTTTCCTATTTGCTGAAGTCTCGAATACAGTCGTGACTCTTCAGTAGACGATGTGACTGCCACGAAGAATGTCTGGATTTTTCCTTTTAAAATAAACATTCGTAGCTGGCTATAAAATGGATACATACAAAGATACCTACCCGTTGTCTGCACTACACTGTAAACTCACCAACAAATATGAAATTACTAACTCATCCAACTTGCTGTGCTATTTTGATTTCTAGTTTATCTCAAACCTCGATTTTTATTCTTTGCGTCCAACATGCATTAGCACTCATATGCAAGGTTGGCATAAGAGTATATGTGGCACGGGTTTCTTGGGGCTATAATTTTATCAGTTCTAGTCTGTTCTCACGATAACTGAAAGGATTAGACTCCAAGGACACCAGAATAGCATAAATTTATCACGAATATCTAAGATGCATTGTAGGTGTCCACTCGCTGTTCACTGTTATGTATGCATTTTAGAAATATGATCCGTATCTATTGGAAACTATGGGTCCAAGTGTTCCAGAATGCAGACAGACTTAGTACACTAAATACCTTGAGCATCGAAAATCCCAGTTTTCTTCAGGGGAAGAAAAACCTGGTGGATCCATCCTGGAATTACGATTGCACCAGAATAAAAAATTAGGCAGACCACGCGCACCTTTGGGAATCGGTGTCCCCTTCCATGTGAAAAGCATGCACGTGGAAGGTGACTGGGTTGTAATCTCTTTACTTAGCCAAAGGTTACGAAGTGGCACTCAAGAAATGTACATATGCACGCATTTTGGGCAAACGTCTATGTTATATATAAACATTCGTTCACAGTAGCTTCACGACGTGAACAGCGACATGGATAATAGCAAAACCAGCAACGGTTGATTTGATTTATATGTGGGGTTTAACATCCCGAAACCACCATAATATTATGAGAGACGCCGTAGAGGAGGGCTCCGGAAATTTCGATCGCCTGGGTATCTTTAACGTGCACTCAAATCTTAGCACACGGGCGTACAACATTTCCACCTCCTTTGTAAATGCAGCCGCTAAAGCCGGGAATCATTCCCGCGACCTGCGGGTCAGCAGCCGAGTGCTTTATTCACTAGACCACTGTGGCGGGGCACACCAGACACGTTAAGCTGATATGAAGTGCTGATGCTCGCGTGGATGGTGGTTCTCGACACTGCTACATAACTCAACTTGAGTGATTAACACCGAAATACGTGAATTGCACGTGATGATTGTATCACAGGAGCATATATTTAATGCCTCAATAACACTCACGCGTTCAAGTAACCTGCGTGTTCTCTCGTCTTTCCTGGGTAGATATAAAATTTAAATCACCTGTCACACAATTCCGATTTCCAATGGCACATATCTGCCCACGGGTGTGTGCCTCTGTCTGGCGAAAACTATTTGACGTTGTGCGCGACGGGACACAAAATTTATGGCGTGACCAGCAAGTCTTATTTTTCATATCATTTCTTCGTCCTTTACTAATTTCGGTCTACCCAAGCCCCGAGAACACCCAGAGGTGGGATGGTAGAATAATAATTAGAAAGATTAGGATATACATATTTACGTAGATAGACGTTGTAAAATCCTCCAGTAGGCAAAAAACAAAACACAAGCGCAAAGCACAAGTTGTTCACCCTAACAAAAGAAATTCAAAAGTACCGCCTGTATTTCTATGTTATCGAAAGTGACATTACCTACTTTTATAAGTAGCTCAAACAAAGAAGCTAATCGGAAGAGCACTGAAACTATATTTGAATAGTAAGTAAAGAATAATAAGAGATAATCCTGCGATAACATTTTATCTTTGTGACTAATTCTAGAGCTCGTATCAGCCCTCCATCATGCACGTGTCGGGGATCATAGTGTCTTCTCATCATAGTGCCGCTTCCTATGATAACGCCCCTCAACGATTAAGCCAGCGCATTGGCGTAGTCTTTCGCCATCGGCACTGTGAATCTGTTGTGCCTGGTGGGTTCATACAGTGGTTATATTGCTGCATTTTGCCAAACAAATAAAGAACTAAATAAATAAATAAATAAACACAAACAATTCAACATTTATTTCAATGGTGACGATTGCTTCATTCTTTGGCTACTACTATTTGACCCATTATTACTTCTGTGTGATAAGTCCTACAAGTGGTCCCTCAGTGATGTGGTTGTTTATTTCGTTAGTAGTGAGATATTCACTTATTCCATGGTGTTGCGTTATAGGTTTACACTGACGAGTGAAGAAAGAAACAGAAACTTGAAAGTAACTCAGAAACAAGGGCCAACAAAGTAAACAATATTAGAGAAAAGCTAAAACTGAAATTCACAGTAATTCCTAGCAAAATTTTGAAATCATAAATAACAAAAAAACAAGAAGTACAAAAGTAATAAAATAGGCAAAACGTTAGTAACATCCCGAAAGAAATAATTTGGTATCATTTCTTTGACATGCTTAGTGTCCCTAACAGCGACAACAATGGCAGGAGCTGATTCTACACATCCTTCGTGTGTGGCGAAAATGTGTGAAGGGATGATGAGGATGGTGACAAGATGGGATGCTACTGTTGTGCTGGTGAATAATCCGAGATGAAATGTTATGTGCTGCCGCAAGAAATTGGTCTCGTAAAAGAGCATTATGAGAAAATCTATGAAAAGAGGCACGAGCGTTTAGTTGTAAGCCTGAAGATTCTATGCTATATGAGTCCTAATAAACTGATGAATCAATCCTTTTGTAGCTAATAGAATGAACACTACAAAACTTTATTCCAATACTTTCTCTAAATAGATTAACCTCTGTTGTTTGAGGTCTCAATCTAGAGCTGCTAATTCTAGTTTAGGCCGAATAAGAGTTTTGTGAGATATTAGATGAATTGTGTTTCAAGTGAAAAAAAATTTTGTCAAGTGGCCCAGTGGTCCGTAAGATTTTTTTTAGCTAGGTATACAGTGTCCGTTCTTTCATGCGATTCTTGTTAGAGGCGAATGACACCATTTATTTGAAATAATGAGTGAATGCCATATTACGGCTTTGCAGTACATTCCATGTAAAGTTCGTAGTGGTGTGATTGATTTGATTGATTGATTGATTTGTGGGGTTTAACGTCCCAAAATGACTATTTGATTATGAGAGACGCCGTAGTGGAGGGCTCCGGAAATTTTGACCACCTGGGGTTTTTTAACATGCACCCAAATCTGAGTACACGGGCCTACAAATCGTAGAGGTGTGAGAGCTAGATTATTTGTCTATACCTAGATTAATATATGAATGCCATCATGTACGGTTACCACCAGTATGAAGTAACTAACGTAGACAATGTAGGAGCATGAAGTAATCTAATAGCTTTTTTTGTTGGGGATCAAAGCAGAACTTCTCTGCTCATTAAACCGATACCACCTAGATTTGGTACATTGCTGTTTTCAACGCATTTACATCATAAACTAGAGTGTGAAACCATTTAGGGTAATTGAAATTTGGAGCACTGGAGCTGAAATTCATCTCTAATACTGAAAGTATATTTAACTCTTACGGATAGGCAAACTTCTTTAGGACAGTACAGTGTGCAGTGATTTTAGCCTCAAAATTGCCTCTTTTTACTAATACACCGTAACTGAAGGTACAAAAGAGACTGTTCAACAGTTTTTTTCATAGATTCATGAAACTGTGATAGGATTTTATCTTGCTTTATTGCATGTGGACAGGTTCTGCGTTCTCTATAAAGTGGCTATTTTTGCTGGTTAGCATTTGCATCTAATTATGTAAAGTCTAAGACTGCCGGAACTATCAAACAGGTAAATAAACTATGGACACCCGGCAATACGTTTGCTTCTACATTGTCTTCATTTTATATTTGCGTTAAGTTTTAGGAGCCTCACAAGTTGATTGATTGATTGATTGATATGTGGGGTTTATCGTCCCAAAACCACTATATGATTATGAGAGATGCCGTAGTGGAGGGCTCCAGAAATTTCGACCACCTGGGGCTCTTTTCCGTGTACCCAAATCTAAGCACACGGGCCTACAACATTTCCGCCTTCATCGGAAATGCAGCCACCACAGCCAGGATTCGATCCCGAGATCTGCGCGTCCGCAGCCGAGTACCTTAGCCGCTAGGCCACCGTGTCGGGGCAAGCCTCACAAGTTCCTACAGGAATTTCAGTATTCTGTAGTTAAGGACACAAAAGAAAGCAAGAAGACAATGAAATTAAACTCGTTTTTTTGCATTATATCTTTGTGCCTCCCATCTCATCTTGTTTGTCAATATGTCGTCCCATGCGGTAGATTAGTATTATTGTAGAGTGCTCATGCCTAAGTATATCAGAGCACTGCTCACCTTCTTACGAAATATTGCAGGCAACTTTACAAACATTTATACTTTACTTTTATTATGTAATGCACGCAGTTTCACACCACGCAGCATGAAATTGTGCGCATGTGGCAATATTTCAGCTGTGTTTATTTACCACAAGTATCGCATACGCTTTTCATGTGAAAATGCTTGTATCAGGATCTCTAATGCCGGTATTACAAAAAGTTGGGCCGACCACTACATACGACACAAAAGTGTTCCAGACATCCTTAAAAAACTCAGGACATGTGTATTCCTGTAGATCTTCGAGAATGTATGTACGTATGTCGGTTATAGGCGCGTGTTCTGTGACTTCCACAAAATAGCCATCACAGCGTATAAGCTGCCACTGCCATGGTTGCAGATATCCAGCAAGAAGCATCAATCAGTGTTCGACAAGTGGTACACATGTCTCTTTGGCGAGGCCCTTTAGACGAAGAGAGTAAGGCTGCCCTAACAAGGGACCATTGTGGAAGAAGGCAAAAATAGACAAATCATCTATTGTAAAATGAAAGCGGTGTTGTTTGTCTACCTTCCCCTAGAGATAGTACACAGAATACATGTAATATCCCTGTAGGTGGACAAACCACTCAATTGATTCCACGCAGAGGCTTCGCACGGGAGTAGTGTGAAGACCGTTCGTAGTAAAGCAACTACTCAAACGGTGCACAGGGTCTATCATCGTCCACGCACATGGTGCCGCAGAATGATAAACAGCTCCGTAGTCTAGGTCGGTGCAAATGAGGCCTTTATAAAGATTGAGAGGCACTTCTTGTCACCAGGTCACGTAGTTCAAGAGATCGCTTTCAGAAGATTCGTGGTTTTTAGACACATATGTTTATATGTTTATATATTGCATGTTAGCTTTGTGTCTAAAAGTACGCCATGAAATATATGGTCATTCTTTACAAACAGACACTGACCTGTCAGGTCGATGCCCTGATGAGGGTTAAGGCGCTTGTTTTCGCAAGATAAAACACAAGTGTTCTTTTGTGCGTTGAATTTAAAGCTATTTTATTGTGTCAATTGAAAAGTCTTGTTAAGCGTTATTGAACCTGGCTTTCACTCATTGAGAGACTACATGATTTATAACCGATGGGCAAATCGTCAATCTATAGGCAGTAAAAGATATTACGTGGGATAGCGAGGCGCAACGACTTTATTTTGACTTGAAAAGTGTTTGACTATTTTGACTTTATTTTCGCTATGGAAAATGTACAACTCAATGCAACTAGTTGCGACACCCCTCTTTCTTGAAGATATGTACGGAATAGAACACTGCCTACACTAATGTGAAATGTTTGAGTGGAGAGCTAACTTACAATTATTAAGAACGTATTACCCTTCACACCTAACTGTCACGGGTCTTGCAGTATGCCAAAGTGCCATGTAGTGGCACTGACAATCTCTACATAGAGGGACACAAAAAAAAAATATGTATGAATGAGAGCATTACGATGTTTTACCCCGATGCGGACAAAGTATTCAGTAGTGGATTTACCCTCTCCAAATCTTGTGTGGTCAAGTAGACTATTCGTCTCGAGGAAGTGCATCAGTTGTCTGTTTATCGTTTTTTCAAAAACAATGCAAAGGCAACTCATTAACGCTATGGGGCTGTAAGCTTGAAGCGGAATACGGGTCCCTACCCTGTGGAAGAATTGGAATAAACCTACCCTGCTTAAAGATTGGAAAACTCATAACTTCTTTCCAAGCGGCAGGGATGTATCCAAAAACAAATAGTATTGTACAAAAAAAGAAGAGCTTTCTTTGTTTCAGAGGGCAGACGCTCTATCATTTCCTTAAATATGCGGTCGGATACTGGGGCGGTTTTGTCGCAGCAGTTTAGCGATGCTCTGAGCTGAGTTCAGAAGAAAGGGTAAATATACGCGTCATTGTAAGTCTGCGTTCCATATTTTGTATCTCTACTCTCATCTGGTATTGTTGGATTATATCAGTGTATTGTGATGAGCTGGAGACCTCCTCGAAGTGCATGGTGATAGAGTTGAACTGGTCTCCGAGGACGTCGCCCTGTGTGCTTAATAGAAGAAGTAGTTGTGCTTATCTTCCTGTTACTCTACTAACCATGTTCCAGAGGCTCTCCTAAAGTGCGTATGAATTGAGGCCTTTTAAATACTTTTGCCAGCTCTTCATGCTCACCTGTCGGTACGTTCTCCTGCCGTGATACGATGTTTGAACATTGATAAGATTCTCGGTGGTCGGTCAGTCTCGAAGGCGCTTCTATGCCCTGCTTATATGGTTTGTGCGCATTTTGACATTCACTATTCCTCCTGGGTACGCGTCATTTCCCGCATAGACCCAATGTATGCGGAATGCACTTAGCTACAGCTTCAGTCAAAAACGCTGTATAGTATTGTACACCTGTTTCTATACTTAAGCGACATATCGCAGTCAAACTTAAACAACTAAACTTATGAAATTGTTCCCAATCAACTTTGTCTATGAGCGATTTGAGAGCCTGTGCAAGGCATTCATTTGCTCTTGACGTGGTGAAAAACATAGAAAAGTGGTCACTTCCATAAGAATAAATAATGACTTCGCATTGAAGTAGAAACAGGAGTGATGCAGATGTTACGCTGAAGTAAACTTACGAGAAGGTATTGCTACTGATACTATATTATGTTCGCTCATTTCGATTCAGGAGGCACGCACCAGAAGAAGAAAGAAATGTTTACACAGGCGACTTTGCTCTTCGCAGCGAGAGTCACTCCAAAGGCTACCATGTGCATTTAAGTCTCCTAAGACAAGATACCGTCTGTAAGTTCATCTGCCAGGGATTATAATTTATGCCTTTCAGGACAAAAATATCGAGGTATGTAGAGAGAGCAGACGGTGGTGAGATTATTCATAATAACTGTCTGAACAGCCGCTGCCTTAAGGGATGTTTGCATTGGCAGTTGCGTACGCGCAATCTCTTGATTGATTATAACGCCAACACAACCAGATGACTCGACCGAATCCTCCTGGTCCTTTTGAAAAATAACATTATGACGTAGAAAATAATTGTTTGTGGTTTTCGAGTACGTTTCTGCTACACACACCGCTTTTGATGAATAATTGTGTTAAGTTTTTGTACCTCGTTGAGGTTTCTCAAAAGTCCTCTGACCTTCATCTGTAGAATTTCTCTCCATTTTTAATGTAGTTGAGTCCTGTATGTACAGCCTCGGCCACGCCGGTGTATAGCGCGCGAGCGGTCTGATTTGCTTTGCAGCGTGACATATTGTGGCCGTTTTGTTTTGTAACGTCGCATGCACAGGAGCATGCAGACATGCTCTACACGGGTGAGAATGGTGGATGGTGTGCCTATTTAGCCGAAGATCCATGCTCCCTTAAGGCGCTTTTGTCCTCTATATCTCCTAAGACGAAGCGCGCTTCGACTGATAAAACGCGCATGCATAAAAGATGCACAATTTCTGCCCAGTTTGAGACATCCCATTATATAAAGATATGATAATACCAAAAGCTGTGTGAACAAAATATTAAAACGCCACAGGGAGTTCCTCATTAATGCAGGCGTGTGTTTTCAGTCGAAACGCGCTTCATCCTGTGAAACAGATATTGTCACGGGGTCGTGACGTGGCCGAAGACAGGAGACTTCGTGTTAGGATTGAACTGTTTATTTGGGCAAACCTGTGCCCGGTAAACGGAAAGTCCAATTACAGCAGCAGTCTCGCACAGATAGCAGTCTTGGACTGATAGCGGCGAACGGAGCGTCGGCCTTCGATCAAAAACACACAAGCGGCGAAGCGCGTCGGCATTTATACTCTTGCCGTCGAATGTTCTAGCGGTATCGCTGGCGGTGACGTAGCTTCCAGAACAATCTGTACCGTTCGCAAAGTGGGCGTAATCTTATCGAAATGATCTACTACAGTCCGGAACCTTCTAGAAAACTGCAGGCGCGGTTTGCGCTGAGAATCGTGTGGTGTTTGGGACGATAACAAAAACTTGGGAAATGGAACGTGGCATTGCCCCCCTCTGAAAAAAAGGCATCGTCCCGATGCTTTACCTAAAGATGAAAGTACAATAATAATGCAAAAAAGTACAATGAATAAATTTCGATACAACAATAATACAAAAAACACTGGTTCAGTTTGTTAACGCGCATGAAACGGCTTGAGGCGCGCCACATGGACGACTTCAGGTCGCGATCGGCGTCGTTGAGAGTTCGTGATGCCGTCGAGGACAACCTCGTAATCAAGTGGGCCGAGACGTCGAACCACCCTGTACGGTCCGAAGTACCGTCGCAGAAGCTTTTCACTTAGTCCACGTCGGCGTATCGGCGTCCACACCCAAACACGTTCACCAGGCTGGTATTCCACGAAGCGTCGTCGAAGGTTGTAACGGTGGCTGTCGGTCGTCTATTGATTCTTGATACGGAGACGCGCAAGTTGTCGGGCTTCTTCGGCGCGTTGAAGGTACTCGCTCACATCGAGGTTCTCTTCGTTGGTGACGTTGGGTAACATGGCATCGAGCGTCGTTGCCGGGCTCCTTCCGTAGACCAATTTCTATGGAGATATCTGCGTCGTCTCCTGCACCGCCGTGTTGTATGCGAAGGTCACATACGGAAGAATGGCGTCCCACGTCTTGTGTTCAACATCGACGTACATTGACAGCATGTCGGCGATCGTCTTGTTAAGCCGCTCGGTGAGGCCGTTGGTCTGTGGGTGGTACGCTGTCGTCCGGCGGTGGTCTGTTTGGCTGTATGCCAAGATCGCTTGACTTAAGTCGGCAGTGAATGCCGTTCTTCTGTCGGTGATAAGGACCTCCGGGGCGCCGTGACGTATGACGATATTTTCAACGAAGAACTTAGCTACCTCGGATGCACTGCCTTTTGGCAGGGCTTTTGTTTTGGCGTAGCGGGTGAGGTAGTCGGTAGCTACCACGATCCACTTGTTTCCGAAAGCCGACGTCGGGAACGGCCCCAGTAGGTCCATACCAATCTGCTGGAAAGGTCGGCAAGGTGGATCAATTGGCTGCAGAAGTCCCGCTGTCCTTGTCGGTGGTGTCTTGCGTCGCTGACAGTCCCGGCATGTTCTCACATAACGAGTGACGTCGGTGGTAAGACGTGGCCAGTAGTACCTTTCTTGTATTCTCGCGAGCGTGCGAGAAACACTGAGGTGCCCTGCCGTCGGATCGTCGTGCAGGGCCTGCAGGAGTTCTGGTCGCAGAGCTGAAGGCACCACAAGGAGGTACTTAGCTCGAAGCGGTGAAAAGTTTTTCTTTTGTAGAAGACCGTTTCGTAGAAAGAACGACGCAAGTGCGCGCTTGAATACCTTCGGGACTTCGGCGGTCCGGCCTTCGAGGTATTCTATTAGGGCCTTAAGTTCCGGGTCGGCCCTCTGTTGTTCAGCGAAGTCGTCGGTAGTTATCGTTCCTAAGAAGTAGTCGTCATCCGGGTCGTCGGGTAGCGGTTGGTCTACAGGCGCACGAGAGAGACAGTCGGCGTCGGAGTGTTTTTTGCCGGACTTGTAAATGACAGTAATGTCGTATTCTTGAAGTCTCAGACTCCATCGTGCGAGACGACCTGAAGGGTCCTTCAAGGTGGCTAGCCAACACAATGCGTGGTGATCGCTCACAACTTTGAAGGGCCTGCCGTAGAGGTAGGGGCGAGATTTTGACTTAGCCCAGATGATGGCGAGGCACTCCTTTTCTGTTGTGGAATAATTTGCTTCTGCTTTGGATAGCGATCGGCTGGCGTAACTAATAACCCTTTCAAGTCCGTCAGCCCTCTGCACAAGAACAGCGCCAAGACCTACGCTGCCTGCGTCAGTATGTATTTCTGTCTCGGCAAATTTGTCGAAGTGGGCAAGTAACGGAGGCGTCTGGAGGCGATGTTTAAGCTCCTGGAAAGCGTGTTCCTGCGGCGTTTCCCACTTAAACTCCACGTCGGCCTTGGTAAGGTTAGTGAGAGGATCGGCGATGCGGGCGAAGTTTTTCACGAACCGCCTATAATAGGCGCGCAGGCCCAGAAATCGGCGCACGGCTTTCTTGTCAGTGGGCGGCGGGAAGTCAGCGATGGCGGCTGTTTTCCGTGGATCGGGACGAACTCCAGACTTGCTGATAACGTGCCCCAGAAACAAGAGCTCCTCATACGCAAACCTGCACTTTTCTGGCTTCAGTGTGAGTCCGGAAGTCTTGATGGCTTGAAGTACAGCTTCAAGGCGCCGAAGATGCTCGTCGAAACTCGAGAAAAACACGACGACGTCGTTCAAGTACACAAAACAAGTCTGCCACTTCAATCCTGCCAGTACTGTATCCATAACGCGTTGAAAAGTTGCAGGTGCTGAGCAAAGGCCGAAGGGCATCACCTTAAACTCGAAGAGGCCGTCCGGTGTTATAAACGCCGTTTTCTCTCGGTCTCTTTCGTCGACTTCGATTTGCCAATAGCCAGTCTTGAGGTCCATTGACGAAACGTACTTGGCCTTATGGAGCCGATCAAGTGCGTCGTCTATTCGTGGGAGAGGATACACGTCCTTTCTTGTGATTTTGTTCAGGCGGCGATAATCGACGCAGAAACGTAGGGTCCCATCCTTTTTCTTCACTAACACCACGGGGGATGCCCATGGACTCTTGGATGGCTGGATAATGTCATCCCGCAGCATTTCATCAACTTGTCTCTTCATGGCCTCACGTTCTCGTGTCGAAACCCTGTACGGACTCTGACGGAGCGGTCTGGCATTTTCTTCGGTTATGATGCGATGTTTTGTGATTGGGGTCTGCCGAATTTTCGATGACGACGAAAAGCAATCTTCGTATTGCAGGAGCAGGGCCTGGAGCTGTTCTTGCTTATCGTTCGGAAGTCTGGAATTGACGTCGAAAGCTATGGGAGGGGCTTGGTTCCTCTGAGCAGGTTCCGCAGAATCGGCGAGGGCGAAAGCACTGGTGGCTTGGACAATTTCTTCGATGTATGCGACCGTTGTTCTTTTGTTCACATGTTTGTACTCATTGCTGAAATTCGTGAGCATAACCGTTGCTTTGCCTCCCCGCAGCTCTGCAATTCCTCTTGCGACGCAGATGTTTCGGGTGACCAACAGATGCTGACTGCCTTCAACAACGCCTTCCAAGTCAGGTGATTTAGGAGCGCCGACTGAAATAATGACGCTTGAGCGAGGCGGAATGATGACTTGTTTTCCAGCACATTCAAGGTATGGTGTCCTGACGGCGTGTGCGGCGGTAGTGCTTCTTCAGTGTATAACGTTATCGAATTTGTTTTTAGGTTGTTGACAGCACCATGGAGGCATAAGAAGTCCATGCCAAGGATGACATCACTTGAGCAACGCTGTAGGACTACGAAGTCTGTAGGATAAATACGGCCGTTGATGGTGACTCTCTCTGTGCAGATTCCTGCAGGCGTTACGAGATGACCTCCGGCTGTGCGGATTTCAGGGCCTTTCCAAGCTGTCCTGACTTTCTTTAACTTCGCGGCGAACGACCCAGTGATGACAGAATAGTCGGCTCCAGTATCGACGAGAGCGGTCACACTGTGGCCGTCGATAAGAACGTCGAGGTTGCTAGTTCGCCGTCTCGCATTACAGTTAGGGCGTGGCGTCGGGTCACAACTGCGTCGGCTTGTTCCGCTGATTCCATGTTGCGTCGTCAGACCACATTCAGTATGTGAGCTATCGCCGTCAGTGCCTTGCTAGGTTGGCGTCGTGTTCCGAAAGCTCCGTCGCGGCGTCGTCGTCGTCGTCGGAGGATCTTCGGTAGTTCGTCGCACAGCAACCGAACTTTCATCTGTTGCTGCCCTTAGTTTTCTGGATACGGGCAAGGAGATCGACCCCCGCGTTGTGCCAGAGTACTGCTGGTGGTGCGGTGACGTACGGCGGTTGGGCGACGGCGAACGCGAAGGGCTTCGTGGTGTCCACCGAGTTCCTGTCAGGTAGTCGGCGGTGTCACGTGGTCGTTCTCCTGGCTGTGGACGCGGTGCATTGACGGCGAAGCCACGCAGTCCCATCTGTCGGTACTGGCAATGACGGTATGTGTGTCCGGCCTCGCCGCAGTGGTAGCAGAGCGGGCGATGGTCAGGGGTGCGCTAGACGTCAGTCTTCCTCGGTGCACTGCGCTGGGCCGCTGGCGAACGGTATGACGTTGGTGGTGGCGGTGGTGGCGTCTGTCGACGGAAGTGCGATGGGGCGGCGTTTTGGCGTGGACGGGGAGGAGCGTTGTGGCGCAGTGCAGCGGCGTAGCTCATAGCTTCCGGCTCAGGCAGCGGTGCGTGGGGAATTTGAAGCGATTGCCGAACTTCTTCTCGCACAATGTCGGCGATTGAATCCACTTGAGGCTGTGCCGAAGGCAACAGCTTGCGCAGCTCTTCCCGCACGATCGCTCGGATCGTTTCACGCAGGTTTTCGGAGTCACTGGTTTGAGCAGCAGCGCATTCTGGAGTTAGGCGACGATTATACTGTCTGGTGCGCATGTCAAGGGTTTTTTCGATGGTGGTCGCCTCGGATACAAATTCTTGGACGGTGTTCGGTGGATTCCTCATTAGTCCCGCGAAGAGCTCCTGTTTGACCCTCGCATGAGGAAACGAACTTTCTTCTCCTCAGGCATGTCTGGGTCAGCGTGACGAAATAGGCGGGTCATCTCCTCTGTGAAAATTTCAACCTTCTCATTTGGTAGCTGAACCCGGGTCTCTAGTTGGGCAGCGGCCCTTTCTTTGCGAGCGACGCTCGCGAACGTTTGCAGAAATGCGCCGCAGAAGACATCCCACGTTCGGAGCGTGAACTCACGATTCTCTAGCCAAGTCCTTGCGGTGTCTTCCAGGTAGAAGTACACACGACGGAGCTTTTCTTCGTTGTCCCAATGGTTGAGGGCGGCCACACGGTCGTATGTTTCTAGCCAGGACTCCGGGTCTTCGAACGATGACCCATGGAAAATTGGTGGTTGCCTGGGTTGATGCAGGACCATCGTGGGCTGGGATGCAGCGGTTGTCATTGTCGATGCAGTCGCAGTCATGGCCTTGGTCTTCCGCGCCTTGTCTTCTAGAAGCCCGTACTCCGGTGGTAGCCCTTGCTGTCGGCGGCTTGTTCGCTGCTCCTGGCTGGCGTCGGTGTCTTCTCCGCGACGTGGGCTGGTTTCACGGCTTGACGGGGGCGTCCAGTACATGAACGAAGCAGCACCTCCACCAGATGTCACGGGGTCGTGACGTGGCCGAAGACAGGAGACTTCGTGTTAGGATTGAACTGTTTATTTGGGCGAACCTGTGCCCGGTAAACGGAAAGTCCAATTACAGCAGCAGTCTCGCACAGATAGCAGTCTCGGACTGATAGCGGCGAGCGGAGCGTCGGCCTTCGATCAACAACACACAAGCGGCGAAGCGCGTCGGCATTTATACTCTTGCCGTCGAATGTTCTAGCGTTATCGCTGGCGGTGGCGTAGCTTCCAGAACAATCTGTACCGTTCGCAAAGTGGGCGTGATCTTATCGAAATGATCTACTACAGTCCGGAACCTTCTAGAAAACTGCAGGCGCGGTTTGCGCTGAGAATCGTGTGGTGTTTGGGACGATAACAAAAACTTGGGAAATGGAACGTGGCAATATAACCAAAGCGTCGTGAGCGAGCGCGAATGTTTGGTTGCACATATTCTAACATCTAACGCATTCCAACAAGCCCACATTCTAACATTGTCACTCGCACTGAGCACGCGTGCATGTTTCTAAGGCCACGCATGCTCCTCTGCACGTGACCTCTTAACCCACTACGGCCGCTAGATGTCGCGCCACAGAGCAAGGCCTGTGTTCATCATCATCATCATCAATCAATATCGTCATCATCATCACCTGCTCTTCGCGGCTAGAATGGGAGTATTGTGGACCAAGATGTACCAAGCAAAATACGAAGGCACAGACATGGTATGTAGTATGTGTGGAAAGGAAAAGAAAACGGCTCAACATTTGATAATGTTCTGTAAAGTGCTCCACTTTATAGTAGAAGATAATAGCACCGAAATTTTCAAAGCATAGGGGTTTAGGGACAGTGAAGCCAAAATAGCCTTTAAACGGGTAGAAATAAGCAGGAGGAGGCAAACTAATTGGTGGGTACAATCGAGTGAAATTCAATCCTTAAACACACAGTGATAGTACTTAACTCTACGGCTAGGTGGTGTGAGCCACCGCCCAATCCAAAGGGCACAGCCGGATACATTCATTCATCCATCCATCCATCCATCCATCCATCCATCCATCCATCCATCCGGTTGCTCGAGTGCTATACACAGACATGGCTGTGGCTGCACAAAAGTATTGTGTTAGGTTACAGGGCATTTTTGGAATTCTTTAAAGCAGAATTTTCTTTTTTGGTGCGCTTCGAATAACAGCGCCAGTCCTGTGCAAGTGCAGCTTGTATTAATCACCTCTCTTGAGGCGACGAATTGAGCCTACTCGGCAGGCGCGCTCACGGCAATTTCAGACCAATGTTGTTTTGCCAGTGGCCCGGTGTACGGCCGACACGTGAGTCGGCTGACCCTGTTTGGCAGGAGACGAAGCAGGTTACGCGACCACAGTCACACTCCATGTGACATTCGCGGGCGCGACAAGATGTGGTGTAGCGCTGCAATGCGTAACATCAGCAAGGAAGAAGAGGGCTGAGGGCTAGGTATTTAGTGGAAAATGTTTGCACGACTCCTGAAAGGGTGATTTTATTTATATTTCAGTTCGCTTATCCATTGCTCCCACGAGATGCTTGTAGGTGAATAGGTGAGTAAAATCAGCAAAGGAAGAAGAGGGCTGCTGGCTTTGTATTTACCTCAATATGTTTGCAGGACTCCTGGAAGGATAACCTGAATTTGCCTTTCCGTTCGCTTACCGCTTTCTCCCACGAAATGCGTGTTCGCGAATAGGTGGAGTGGTCCCCTTAGAAGTTTGTTTAACGGGTGACATAGTTGCAACCGTTGAATAGATTTTCATCGGATGCACATTTAGCGCATGGAGCACCCCCTCTATAGCTACAGCTTTGCGAGGCATGTCGAAAGCGCTGACATATGATGCAGCAGTGGGGTTTTTGTATGCTTGGTCTCACACGAAGTTCGCATTAGCTGGTTTAGATGGACTCAAGGAGGTGGGTCATTCCAAATATTGCACTTATGTGCTTAGCTGCAATTTGTAATCAAGTCTTATCATTATTATTTCTATTTTGGGAATGCTCTCGTCCTGCCTTTCTCTAACGATTTCACTTTCACTGATTTTGAGAGGGTCATAATTGGTGACGAAGCCCCGCATAATATTCATGGCTCTGTGTGGGCACACTGATACCAGTATGTCCCCAAAAGTTATAAGTTTTGACAATCTCTCATGCTGGTGCACGCCACAAACTCTAAAAGAAGATTGCTACTTCCCATCTTTGTTACCTTTAAGAGTGGGCCGACTGCAGCTGTAAGGAGGTTTGACACAAGGAATGATGTGAGTATTTAGAGAGTTTTTTTATGTTTATGGTGTTTTAGATAATATTAAGGAAGCCACTCTTTTGTTAGGGCAAACTACAGTTCTCTTCGGTTTGCCACCTTTTCCGGAGGTGGTCAGGAATAGGAGTAGAGAGGTTTGCGATAACATAAATCGGAATTCGTCTGTCATAGTTTCTACCTATCACCATGCCTAAGAAGCAAGGCAGATAACTTGAACACAGCAGACACTCATTATCGCTATAACCAAATATAACAACACAACGTTGGGCGACTAAACAAGGGTAACTCTCCCCACCCGGAAAACTTGAAGTGAAAAAGTGCAAGACCAGACAGATTGAAAGTGAGACAGAAAGACGATGCTGAGGGAAAAGACATGAATGAGTGATTGCCTTTGCCCCTACCCCACCCCCCGAATGAGTTAGTGCAGGGTTGTCGTCTACGTGAAGCAGAGGCTAAAGGGATGTGCTGCGTCTGCCGGGGGCCTTAATGGTCCAAACGCCACGCGTCGGCTCTACCGCCATGATCCCCTTTTCACCGACCACGGCAATGCCTGGGACGGCGAAGCGTGTTAAAGGGTTGACCCCCCCCTCCCCTCGTTCTCATTATCTTGTGTCCGTTGTGTCGGCACACTCGAAAGGCCTGCTTACGCAGGCGCCACCGCGCTGTTTTGACAATCCTGATACGGTCTTTTTTTTTGCTGGCTGCTTCTGCAGCTGTCCACCTGTCTAAAAAATCGGCATGCCACCTGTGCAGCAGTCAATATAGAGTTGTATTTGGATGACTCGTTCTTGTTGAGTAGTCTTTCGCGCAAACAAATATAACGAGTTCATCTCTCACATGGTCAAATATTGGCTGTTCAGTGTATGTGTCTTATCTGGTAGTTTTTAGTGCGATGACATCTTTTTCTCATTCAGACAATGAAATTTCATTGAAGTTTTTCCGATTTGCCGCCAGAGAAGACGGGATCCTGTGAAATTTGTGCTTGTCGCTATCTGCATAATTGTCTTGCCTTTTTTTTCAAAGCCATGGCCTATTAAAATAAAGTCTCAGCAACGTAAATGAAGTTCGAATCCTTTTCTTAGGTTTTCGTATATTTAGTCTATAATGGGATAATTTCTTTTTATGTGCATTTTAATTCAGGCCGCTTGTGGTCGCTTAACATCAGTGATGTCTTTATTTCTTTCTCCTCTTACTGCATCCGCTAGTGCCCAGGGTTTGGCTACTACTGCTACTGCTACTACGACTTATAGCAACCACGACAAACGCAGAAATAAACAACTAATAATAATAATAAATTATGCAGTAGATCCTCTCCTACCATCACCACGATGAAAAAAGTGATGATACTGGAAGCAAAATACGAGGGCGCCATAGTAAACATTGTGAAACATTAGAGTTAACCATAATTTTACTAGAAACACTGCCATTGGGGCTCCTTCGTCCTGTTGCTTTCGTCTTGGATTATATTGGCTATACGCAAAGCACAAGCAAAATCGAGTCATGATTGTTAAACCCAATGTTAATACCTGTTCTCGCGTTGCGAGGCAGCCTACGAGTGCACTCGATGCAGAAGGCATGCACAAAGCTACACTAACACCAAGGATCACCTAGTTTGCTTTGAGATAAAAGACTTACCGTTGGTTGTCCGGGACGACCTTGTGTGGGTCTTGATTGCGGCGAAATCTAGAAAGAGTGTAGCAAAACAATGAAGAAAGACGAACTCAAGTGTACAGTAATAACACAGCGCCAGTGTCTATCTAACACTGGTAACTAGAAACCTAAAAAAAGAACTAGGTACAATCGATGGAGAAGGCAAATCCTTTCTTCAGATTTAAACTTGGGGCACGCTGCATTGCAATTACGCTGAGATGGTCGTCCATCTCAGCGTAACGAATATAAACATTTTGTTAGCTTCCGAAGCATCGCTAGTGGCCGTTATCGTGGACTCTAAATGAATTTTCCAAAACATAGAACAATTCTCTGGCTGCAAAGCATAAAAAAGATCTTTAGTGACCATAATAAAAGCTTCAGAGCCACCAGGGTTTTAGGGGACCTTTACGAGCGCATGAAACCTTCGCATGCGAGAACGTTATCAAAAACCTAAAGCTGCTAAGCAGTTTTGTCAATATCGTTATACGAAGATTTGCCTATGACTTTCCATGATACTTTTGCTTCATAAGTAATGTCTTTTTTGTAGATTCTTGCTAAAACAGTTTTAAAGTAAATGATTCAGTAGCATTTGCACTACAATTTGATGTTATGTCTGTGAGAAGAGGTTGACTACACGTTGCCTAACGTCATCACCATGATCAGCCCTACTTCGCCCACCACAGGGCAATAGTCTCACCTATAATCCGCCCATCAACCCCATCTTGTGCTTTCTGCTGCCCAGTTATACCTGCGAAATTTTTACTCCCATCGACCCAACTAACTTTCCGTCCCCCTTAGGATTTTGCCCTGTCTAGGAATCGAGCGTGTTACCGCTTATGACCAGTGGTTATCCTGCCGATGCGCTACGTGCCCGGCTCATGTCCACTTCTTCTCCTTCATTTAAACAATTAAATCCTCAACCTCAGTTTGTTGGCACACCCACTCTGATCTCTTCTTGACTAGTAAGGTCACACCTATCAGTTTTATTTCCATCAGTAGCTCGGTCGTCTTCAACCAAGAGCTGAACCCCTTCAGTAAGCCTCCAGCTTTCTGCTCTGTAGGTAAGTACTGGCAAGATGCAGCTCTTATACGCTTTCTTTTAGAGGGTTAGTCGCATATTACCATTCATGATATTAAAGAGCCTGCCGAATGTGATCCGCGCAATTTTTCATTCATTTAGGCATTTCAGTCTCATGAGTACGGCTCCGCGGTTACTACACGTACTAAGTAGGCGTATTCCTTTCAAAATTCTAGCGTCTTTACACTTTTCGCAAAAGGCTGTTTTTTTCCGATGCTGTTGCACAATACTTTAGTTCTAGGCTTGTAATTTTCAGACCTACTTTCCTGCTTTCCGTGTCCAGTTCAGTAATCGCGCTATAATTCTTCCCCTGAGTTCCTTATCCAGGGAAGATCAACAGTGAATCGCAGGTTACGAAGATACTTTTTACTGACGTTTCCTATGGCAGATGTTGGCACCGCCGATTATGCCTTCTGGCAGAAGCCACCAGGTGGTACACCCTTAGGTGACGTGCATGCGCGTTGCACGGTTCCTAACAAACCACGCGCCTCCCACGCGCGTGATTGCGCTTCTGAGGTACATTTGTAAGCGCCGTTGGTGTAGTCATAAGAGATATTTCGTGATCAAAGTAAAATTTGGGTGTTGTTTTCAGGCAAGCAGCGCGCGATTACCAGTTCTCAATGAACTTGCAGTATGTTTCAGGCTGGGGCGATTCCAAGGGCAGCTATGAGAATTCTTGGAAAGGAACCACAACATCCGCATGCACTACTTTGGTGACCTGTGCATGCGGGACTTGAAGACAAAGCAAGAGCCAATAAGCATCCGAGCAGTGTTCGCAATTCTCGAGAAACTACGAACAAATCCACGCTACATCCTCAAATCCAAACAGAAGAACAACAAGAATGCAGTCGTCTACATCCAGATCTTACTGGAGAAGAGGCGCGAAATTGACTTCAAGTACAGACTAATCGTACCCTCACTATGAAACCAGCACTAAATCACACAATACACGCGTGAAGCTGTCCGTCGTTCCGCGAATGGCTAACCACGAGAAAATGCCCACTATGGCCCTAAGGCATCAATTCTCCCATCTTGGGGAACACATCTCAACCGAGGCAGCGACAGACTTTGTTTCCTAGCAAGGATTGGGAAAGCTAGCAGACTTCGCCCGGCCAGGCCCAGCGAGCTTCAAAGGCCAGTAAAGCCTTGGAATGATGACTCCATTCACTTCCAATAAACTTTTGAAGGAATACAAAGAAATCTTTTTAATCATCGTCTCTGCATGTGTCATTGCTTGTTTTCTTGTCTGTGCATCTGCTTTGTACAGAACACGTTCGTATGGTCACTTCGGAGAAGCACGATGTCACCATACACAAGATAGAGAAAAAAAACAAATCAAAAGCACCGAGGTTAACCAGGTAGAACCCGCTTTTATATCCTACACAAAATAATTGAGAAAAGCAAAAAAAATGCAACGGGATATAACAACACACATGTGTTCTCCTTATTGTACGAGCCTATACCACTTTAACAAAGACTGGGTCTGAATATTCGGCGCCTCTGCGGCTGCAGAATGTTAGGCCGAAGAGCAAATAATGCAAAAGAGGCAGATTGGGTATTATTTGGGATTGCTGTTCTTGGCAGAAACACTTGAATTATCATTACACTGAGCGTGTTTAAATGGTTAATGTATGGTTAAAGGCAAATAACTGCTGCAAATTTAGCACATTTGTATTTGCGTGAGATATCATGATGTACTTCGTAGAAAGTTTTTACTTTTACCTCAGTATTTATTTATTTATTATTGATACTGTTAGCCGAAGGCCGTTACAGGGTGGGGTAATGAAATACACTTCACTTGTTGACACAAGCACTACAAAATGAAATCAAGAAAGACAACACAACAGGCAGTTTTTAACAGAAGACCTATCCAACAGGCAAGTTAATTAAGGGTTTACACAGTAGTGATCAACGATTGGCACGGTAGCATAACTTCATTCGACACAATCGACAAAGGCTATATCATATACATCACGAACTTCAGCGTCGTAGGAACTTTTCCTGCTAACGTAACGTGCAGGTATAGAAAAATATACAAAAAAGAGAACATTTCCAGGTAGAAGAGATGAGGTAACAACGCCTGAATATAGTTACCTAGAGGAGTAATATGCCATTACCGTCTTCCCAAATTCCTCTGTAGAGTTAGTTTGAGTTGTGCTATGGGGTAGGGCGTTTCATTCTTCAATCGTTTTTGGAAAGAGGGAATATTTAAAGTGGTCTACCTTTGTAGGGATAGGCAAAAACTGGTCCTCAAGGCTAGATCTAACAACCCGTGAAATACATAACGTTCTGTTTTCTATGAATCTGTAGGGGTTGAAGTTAAAATAGCTGTGTTTCGTTAGGTGTATGAATTTTATTCTAGCCACTTTTCGTCGCAATGAAAGCTCGGGCTCTTTTATATGAGTCAGCATTTTGGTTGCAGAGTCCATGTACCTATAATTCGACATTATAAACCTTGCTGCACGCCTCTGTATTTTTTCAATTTTCCTTACTTCGTTTTTTGTATGTGGATCCCATATTATGCTACTGTATTCTAGTGCGCGAGACGTATCAAAGTCAGATATGCTGTTAGTTTAAAATCTCGGGAAGCAAATTGCAACTTACGTCTAAGTGACCAGAGTCTAACCTCAGCGTCATTACATAAGTTAGTAATATGCCTTTTCCAAGATAAGTTATCTGATATCGTAATGCCTAAATGCTTAAATTGCCTAACTTGTGTCAATGGCTTTCCGTCTAATAAGTAATTGAAAACTGACACATTTTTTTGTTTTCCTAGTTATGCGTGCGTATACCATTTTCTCTTGGTTTATTTGTATTTTTCAATGTGTGCACCAATCAGCAATGGATTGCAGTGCTGATGCTAACTCTAGGTGATCTTCATGAAAATATATTTTAGAATATATCAGGCAATCGTCTGTAAACAGACGAACAGTAATTTTGCTACTAAGGCTACTTGTAATATCGTTTATACAACAGAGAAATAAAACAGGTCCTAATACTGATCCCTGGGGAACACCGGACGTTACATTTAACATTCTCAATTTCTTTTGTTTCACCTCCACGTATTGTGTCCTATCAGCTAAATATGATTCAATCCACTTAATTATATATGAGCTTACTCCAAGCTCAAGGAATTTACCATATAAATGCGAGTGGGAAACGCAATCAAAGGCTTTTGGCAAGTCTAAGCAAATTTCATCTATCTGACTTGTTTCATTAATTACTTCAGCGAAATCGTGCACTGTTTCAGCAAGTTGGGTGATTGTGGATAAGCGTCTCCTAAATCCATGCTAGTTAGGATTTAACCTGTTTGAGCTTTCGAGAAAACTAAACAAGCTTGTTGACAATATATGCTCGAATATTTTACAGCATGCCTATGTAATGGATATTAGTATGTAATTTTGTACTTTATGTTTATCACCTGTTTCGTGTACTTGTACGGCTCGCACTATTAGCCAATTATGTGGTAATTTATATTGCTCAAGAGACGCATTAAAAACTATGAGTGAATATTTAGCAAACCAATTCTGAATATCTTCTCAAGAATTCATTAGGAATGCCATCCGGGCCCGGCGACTTTTTAGTATCAAGATTTAACACGAGAGAAAGTACGCCTTCTTCAGATAACACAACGTCTAGCATGTCTGAATGCACTTTATTCATTTTAGCTCTTATCGCTGTAGGCAAAGGTGTGTAAGGGTCGAAAACAGAGTTGAAAAATTCATTGTATTTGTCAGCAATTTGAGTCGGATCAGTAATTATACATACAATATTTGTAATATAGGTCACATTCTCCCGAGATGGAGCAAGGTGATGCCAAAATCGCTGTGGCAATCCTTTCATAAACTTTGACAAAGTGTGAGAATGGTAATACTTTTTTGCAATAAATAGTTTTTCCTTGAGAGTAAATGAAAGATTATGGATCTCATTACGATCTCGTTGTTTTCTTTTCCTTCTACGTTTTAATTTCTTTTTTAACTGTATGATTTCTCGTTTCACCCAAGTATTTCGTCTCTTCACGTTTTTTACTTTTATCGGGATGTATTTATGCATACAAAAATCAACGATATCTTTAAACTTATTCCACAACGAATGGACGTCACCTGCTCCATCAAAAGTCTCTAGTTGCGTGTAGAGGCAATCTAACATGCTAACATAATCTGCAGCAGCGAAATTTCTTACATGTATTGTTTCTCTGGGAGACTTGGCTGGCAGTACATTTTTTACGCACACTTGAACAAGCCTGTGGTCTGGTAGTTCTTCGTTAACAGAAACAGTATAATCAGTAATTCTGCTATCAATAAACACAAGGTGAAGGATTGAAGGAGTGGTAGCACTAATTCTAGTTTATTCGTTAACAATCTGCGTTAGATCCTTACTGAATACATTGTCAAGCAAGGCGTCGCAGTGTTTGTGGTCCGCAGAGACAGACTGCCGCATATCCCAACGAATATTCGGTAGGTTAAAATCACCTGCTATAATTAGGCTCGTGTTCTCTGGCACATTTGCAACCAAAAAGTCCTGGGTCGATTTTAAAAAAGCAAGAGGGGCATTGGGCGGTCTATAAATAGCTCCAATTACGCAAGGACAAACATGCAGCATTGTTCTATACCAAATACTTTCGTTATCGGGATATTAGAGTAATGCCACTAACTTATTACTTTTTTGTAGACATGATGATTGATTTGTGGAGTTTAACGTCCCAAAACCACCATATGATTATGAGAGACGCCGTAGTGGAGGGCTCCGGAAATTTTGACCACCCGGGGTTCTTTAAAGTGCACCCTTTTTTGTAGACAATTGCTCTTCCACCACCACGAGTTTCACGATCTCTACGAATAATTTGATAGGAGGGTGGTATTATTTCGATGTTTGCTATGTCCTGATGTAACGAGGTTTCAGTCACAAAAACAATGTCCGGGTTATACAGGAGAAGAAGGTGCTCAAACTCAGTGGCTTTGTTCACTAGGCTGCGAACAATAATGTTTATCAGCGTGAAATCTCGAGTTTGGTCAATATACTGTCAATCAGACTTGCTTGAAGCTGTACTTTTCTTGCTTATTTTTATTATACGGGACTGCGCATCGTTCTATGCGTATAGTTGGTTATCAATGACAATCTTATCATGCGGGAGCCGAACCTTCTAACCCCTGTCTCTTTCAGCTTTTGCACTTTCCCATAACTTTTTCCGCTTTCGTTATGTGGTTCCACAGAAGTCATACTAGACTGAAATACCGGTTCCGTTAAACTTTTTGCAGTTTTTGAACACCGCAACTTTTTCTTTGTAGTCGAAGCCCCTTATAATAACTGGGCGTGTTTTTCCTTTTTCCTTCTTCCTGCTTTCTGCCAAGCCTGTGCATACGTTCCGCTGAGGTTACGTTAAATTTAAGCCTTTCTCGAAATACATCAGTTAGCACTTTCTTTTCAATCCCTATAGTAGATTCATTATCACTTTCCGCGTTACCAAACACTAAAAGATTGTTTCTACGACTGCGTTCTTCAATATCAGCCACTTTTTCTTGTTATGCCTCCATAGTGTTCACCATTTCCTTCAAGGTTGTCTCGACGCGAGTGAGTTTTTCGTCATGCCTTTCTACAACCATCAATGTCTTCTCTACTTCAGACATTCTCTGATTCAGTTTGTTTAGTTCAGAAGAAAAGGAAGATTGGTCAGCCTTAATTACTTTTATGTCTTCTCTGTTTCTTTCTGCCCTTCCAAATGTTTTTAGAGCATATCCTCTACCTTAGGACCGGGATTTTGTTCTATATCACCACAGAGCAGCAGTAACATTGGCAAGCATGTACAAGCAAGATCAATACACGTTTTGGGGCACGGAACAACAACAATAAACCTATTGTCACTTCTAAGCATTTTCCAATAACCTGATAATACTGTACAGGTGGTTTAGAAGGCTTCATATTAACAGATTCGCCGAGCCCACGAAGGTCCTCAGCGCCGACTGCCCTTATGTAGCCTGTGCGATCCCTTTTCATTGTGGGGTCGGTGGCCGTCACCGTTACATACGCATGTGCTGGAGCATGGGAGATGGCGTTCGAAGAAGCCGCACAGCATGTTCCAAGCGACGATGGTCAGTTGTATCGATGGCCGGGCTTGTGGTCTGGGTAACCGTAGATTCAGCTGCACAGCACAGCAAAATCTGAACATAAAGTACAGGTGGTTTAGGAGGCTTCGTCTTAACAGATTCACCGTGCCCAAGAAGGTCCTTAGCGCCAACTGCCCTTATGTAGCCTGACCGATCCGTTTTCATTGTGGGGGTGGAGGCCGTCGCCGTTCCATACGCATGCGCTGGAGCATGAGAGAAGGCGTTCGAAGAAAGCCGCACAGCATGTTCCAAGCGAAGATGGTCAGTTGTATCGATGGCCGGGCTTGTGGTCTGGGTAACTGTAGATTCAGCTGCACAGCACAGCAAAATCTCAAAGTACAGTACAGGCGGTTTGGGAGGCTTCATCTTAACAGATTCACCGTGCCCACTTTACTTTACTTTACTTTACTATATACTTTTACCTAAGTATTTATTTATTGTATATTTTTGAAGAAACCCTCGTAAGTATGCAGCATACTTGCTGATGCTAACTATAAGTGCGGCGCTTTACTGTGCAATGAAATCACATATTTTCATTACAATTTGGATCCCAATCACTGTTCCGCAACACAGCTGCGGCAGTCCATCGGCGCCATTCATCGGAGTGCCCAGATTCAAGATTCACCGCTTGTTATAGAATGGCGCAGATTCACTGCATATGATCCCGATGGAAGCAGAGTAGTACATCTGTCTGACATCTTGCTTGGTTAGCAACCGCAGTTACGCGGCGAGGCCGCACTCTGTATTTGGAGGTGACTTGCTTAATCATGTCGCCAATCCCTAGCCGACGTGCCTGGCGTGCCGACAGCCGGCGAAGAAAGAAGAAACGCCTGGCTTCGGATCATTGCCAAGGCAGTTAAAAAGCATTTTTAGCCGGTTCGCTAACACAAAGCGCAAATGTGTAGCGCAGTGCCAAATAACATGCACTGCCGCTGCCGTGTGGTCAGTTGGCGCCAGCTATGATAGATGAGCGACAATTCTGATTGATTTATTGATTTGTGGAGTTTAACGTCCCTAAACTACGATATTATTATGAGCGACGCCGTAGTGGAGGGCTCCAGAAATTTCGACCACCTGGACTTCTTTAATGTGCACCCAAATCTGCGCACACGGGCCTACAACATTTCCATCTCCATCAGAAACGCAGCTGCCGCAGCCGGGATTTGATCCTGCTACCTGCAGGCCAGCAGCCGAGTACCTTAGTCACTACACTAGACCAACGCGGTGGGGCAGCAATAACTCTTAAACCCAAAATGAAGATCCTCCTATTTTTATGGAGAACCCCACAAAGCCTCAAGCATTGTTTATTTCAGTATGTTTATATTCTGAAAACTGTGCCGAATTCAAGCAAATGCATTGATGTTGAACTTTAGGTACATATATCTAAAGGAAATACAAGCCCCGCTTCATTGCTAACGGGACACAGAGCGCACAATAGTGACAAGACCGATTCCAGACGGATGGCGACGGCTCTTGGTGGTGCAGCCTGTACACCAGCTTCTCCGCAGTGCGCGGTTGCTAGCCTTGTTGGAGAACAAGTGCAATACTCTGCTACCTAAAAGTAGCATACACAGTGATTCTACATGGTCCCTGTGATTTTTGCCCTCTGATGAATACCGGTGGAAGTCATTCGTTTATATCGCACCGCAGCGCCCGTGTTCATGAGGAATACGTCACCGATGTTTTTTATTTAAAGTGCTTCTATCAAACTCTTTTGTGCCCTTAGAATACTAATGTGTATGAGCATGGTGTCTCTTTCTTGGTAATATTATATATTACACATCATGCTTTACGCACTATATCTTTAGGTCTTGTTACACATTTAATTATAGGGTTCATTTCACGCCAACTGACCCAACCATAGCGCTCATCGAAAATCTATTTCTCTGAAAATTTCGCGAAAACTATAGAGATATGAGAATTACTTCCGAACTATGGCTTCAATATATTGGGAGCGGCATACGTATTTTTCGCACGTAACCAACATTAGATGCTCACAGAATTGTGAAAAGCCATGTGCAAAAAGAAGACCTATCAGCCATTTCACGCATTCTTTCAGCACTTGCTTTGTTGCGTTTTTTCAACATCGTGCTTTAATTACGGGGTAGCTTCTTATGACAGCCCAAAATTTTTCTCTCCTTAGTCTTTCTGAATTGCAGCATATTCGAGAGTTTTGTTGTGACGTCATTAGCAACCTGAGGTGGCCCATGACAAGAAGCAAAAAGAGCAAACAATTGAGTATCCTAGCAACTTTGTTCACTGAATGCCTAATCAGAGTGAATTTAGTGTCAGTGGAGGATACAAAATGTTTACAGTTAAGGAAAGCAACATGTCTTCCCATTAGCTGTATGTGAACTGACCTGTTAAGTTTCACTTTTGTGTACTTTTACATAGCATGGTGTACAGTCTCGCGTTTTGTGCCATTATTGTTGATATTACGGCACATCTTGTTTTATAAGAGGAAAGGAGTAGCTGGTGCTACCATATTGGCTGCAACCTCTCATATTTAGTCATTTTAATATAAAAACATTTGCATCTCTACATCTATTGTGAGAAACCACTTTTGTTCTTTATAAGTACGCGAAGCATGGCTTCTGTGTAATATATCTGCCCTTGTTGTTTTCTTGTTGTGCTATTCACACGAACTTTGACACGTACATTTAACGTTAAAGTGCTATTGGCAACTCATTCATTGTGCATCCGTCATAAGAGGATGTCTCAACGTTTCTCGCTGTCTATCGGGTGCGAGTTATGTGGCAAGTGGCTTGAATATAACCATCAACGTATTTGAGAGACTTACTGACATAGCAAACCGGGCGAGTTGATAGATACTGATGCTGGTTAGCCGAAGCAAACCACCATAAAATAAAAACAATGTATGACATGCCCGCATCACCTTTCCCTGGCCTGTATCGAGTTTTTTGTCGCTGGTCAATATGAATAAAATACTCACTCTGCTTCCACCAGCAACGGGACTCATGTGACCCATTGGAGGAGACTGAAAGAAAAGACATGTCACGGCACTCTTGGTAAAGATCTCTGCACGTGCACATTATCACTACTACATAATTATCATAGCCATATTTTTTTTTCTTTTCACTGGTCATCATAAGTGAAACCCTTACCCTACTTGGACCAGCAGTGGGACTTGCCGGTCTAGATCGCGGTGGAAGATGAAAAAAAAAAACGCGTAGCCTAGCAGTTTTGATTGCCACAAGTACACCAGGACATCTGCCGAAGTACACCAAGACATCTGCACTACTGCATGCCAAGATATTTCAGCATTATTGTTTTGTTTCGATGACCATCATAAATGAAGAACTTACTCCGCTTGGTCCAGCACCACTACTTGCGTAGACGAACGGTAGCGGAGACTGAAAAAGAGGAGCACGACAATATTGACTCAGATATACAAGAGTATTTATTCACTTCTGCTTTGCTATTTTTGTAGCAGTGAATTGTGTTGGCGCTCGTCATATTACAAGTCTTGTCCTGTTTCGTCGAAAATTGGGGCTAGGAGGGTTCGATGATCATGGAGACTGAAAAGGGTATAGCACGGCAATGCTTACTGATGTATGCACGCATGCACTTTATTATTACTGGATGTTTGCTTCAACAGTAATATTTCTATTCTATAAGCAGTAACGATCTAGTTACCAATACTACATGGATAAACATTCCAGGAGCAGCTGATATCAAGCTGCAAATTTCATGCATTGTAATGGTCCAACGTTTTTGTTAAAAAAGTTCAAGCATTTTTCTATGACGCTCGATGTTTAGTTGTTGGAAAGTTGACGTATAGCATAGGCGCCGTTTTGCAGTAATTCAGTCAATGGTTGCCACTCATATGACATATTTTTCTCTCTATTCAATAGTTTTCCACTGAATGACAATAGCTGTAAGGCCAATGCACAGTGCTACTTGACTAGTATAGTTGCAGTGAGTATTAGACTTTTTAAACTACCCGACAAATCTGGCCTTTATGTTTGTGCTTTATGACATCAGCTGTATTAGTGGTTTTGTACAGTTGACATTATTTTGGCTACTTCACACATGCAATACGGTATATGTAATATTTTGAGGAAAATTATCACTATTGCATGAACAGAAACACGCATATTTTGAGTCAATAATTGAGTAGATGCGATCCTCTTTTGACTCTGTTCAGCAGAATGTTCGAAATATATTATGACTTAGAAGCAGAGATGTCCCTGCTGCGCTCATTGAATCGTTTTTAGACCCTGCATTGTTACACACAATTCAAAATAACCGCAATTAGGACGAAGCTCAAATCTTCGTGTGTTTCTTATGAAGTTCTAACTAAAGTAGAAAACACACAGGTCCCCCAAGAATCGGCAGACGAGCATCCCAGTATCCATGGCTAAATATTACTGGTGTTTTGTTTCTCTTTTTGGCTATTCAAATGAACTCAGCTATAAGCTTTATTGTGTGATCAGTTCAATAGTAAGCTTAACCTATTCACGATAACGTCTACAGCTGGTGGGCTCGTACTTATGAGCCGGCTCGTGAGCACGGTGCTTTAGGTGCACTTATAAAAGAGAAAGAGGAAGAGAAAGAAAAAGTAGGGAGGTTGAACAAGCTTTGGCTTGCTTGGCTGCCATACACCTGCGTTGAGGTAAAAGACGACTGAGAAAGAGATGAATAATCGTTCATCTTGAAAATATACAACACATTTATAGTATGCCTTGTTGCGCAACTTGGCCCACAGTCATGATGAGAATACCAGCAGCGCAAAATGAAGCAGAAGAAGCCGATACAATCAAATAGAGAATGAGAGAGTAAACTCGCTAGACAGACTTTTTTTCTCTTCGAAATAAAATGATCTGATAGCACTGCTCGTTTGCCAGCGCTCGTGGATTTTTCACGGCCTTGAGCGTATGCGACACCATCGGCGAAAGTCCCAGGATCTTCTTTTCTGTCAATGATCTCGAATACATGTGAGATAGCTTTGCTTTCATACCACCTCGTTCAGTCTGTTACAGTGGACAGCGGCACTGACTTTGCTCAAGCGCCTCCTTGCAAGTGCAAATGTTTCATACCATACTGCTGGCTATTTCAATGAGACGTAACTATGCATTCGCAAAATGTTACGTCAAACCATATGCGACCCAGCACTTTCATCAGTAAAAATGACGAAGTCAAACAAAAAACACGAATGAAGAATTTTCCGAAATCAAGCTTTTCGTACAAAAGAACAGAAGCATGCTCACATGTCGAAATTGTTGAGCTCAAAAGCAGCTTTATGCCAGAACTCAGGTATATACATAATCAGCAAATAGTGAACCTGGAATAGCTGAATGAATCCAAAAAAACATAAAGAATTCTGAGCAGGCCACGCCATATCTGACCTAAACACGTCTATTGAGATGCTTAACTTGGTTATCATAACTTGGTTATCAAACAAGAAAAAAATAATAATGAAAGTGGAGGCGTGAAGAGATTGAAAATTGTTGAATTGCAAATGTAGCTGAATACAATTTTTCGGAAAGTAGAATAGTCTTCGTCAGGGCTCCGGCATCGCCTTCGCGAAGAAAAGTTCACATGTCGAAACGTTGGCTCCAGAGAAGCTTCCAGTAAGAACACTTTTAAATGCACCAGAGAGTCCAACACGTGTATATGTCTGTGGCTGTATATAGAAGTGAAGGGACACAGTGTTATGAATTGGCTAAATGCTTTTTCATGTACAAGAAGGAGCCTAAGATAGATTGATTACATTATAATGTCATCTATACTATATGATAACGCAGTGTGCAACGGAGCCTATATGCGCTAAGGCTTTCTTTATTAGTATTTCGTCGGACACAGGTAGGATACCATCATGGAGAATCAGCGTAGAAACACTGCCCTTATGTCAGTCTTCTGAGGCTTCCAGAGAAAGGAGTTCTATGATGTGCCCATGCGAAATGTATGCTAGCTACAATAATGAACTCTCATACATGTGCTCACCAGCTGTCTCTAGGAAGCTTGAAAATCATTCGGGGACACTGAGTATTCCGTGGTTGAAACATCACAATACCGTGCAAAACATGTTATGTTTAAGTTTAGTCTTGTGCTAATTCACTTTACCCGTGAAGGACCTGCTCGCTGTGACAGACTGCTTCTTGCTTTCGCTGCATTCCACGTCAGCTGTCTTACTTATTTTTTCTGTATTCGTAGTTCGCACGCTATCCAAGAGAGTTAAATGAGCAGTGACATCAATTAAGTACATGTCGCATTTTTCGAATCAACGTGTTGTTACAAATTCCCAAGTAACAGTTCGGTACTAAAATTGCAACTGAGGGACAAATAATATGTTCAATAACGATTAGTATGACCAGTATGATTCGTATGACCAACCGAATGCAAAACAGGTTCAAAGCCCACCAGTATTCAACGCTGCCAGCACTACAAAGTAGTCACCTCCCCCAGTCTCACCTCGTCGGCTCACGTGACCACACGATAGGGTGACGCGCAGCGTACATTTCGTCTGCTTGGCGCACACATGTATAGGCATATTATAACCACCCCTTTAGTGAGTTCTAGTTCACTGTAACCACCCCCATTGTCTTCGCTGCCATCATCAGCATCGTTCACAGACGGCGACAAAACACTGAGGAATATGAAGTCGCGATGCTTCGTGGCAGCGCAAATATTTTTCGGTTCTATCCTCTTTTGAACAACGATTCTGAAATCGATGCCAGACCGAGCAGTAATAGGATATGTGGAGGTGCTTGCTTGGCCACGCTAACTGTTAAGACATATTACGTACGCTGCATGCGTGTTACTTTTGCGCAGTGACCGTACATAGACAGCCACAATTGCACTCATGACAAATCAACCGAAGCGGCTCAACAAAAACGATGGATTCACACGAACGTGCTGCTCTAAGCAAGCAAAACGAAGAAATTAAAAGCGTTACTGGGCAGCCAGGCGTCACCGCCAAATGACAACACATGTAGGCACCGTGATGACAAAACTGAAAATGTCGACGTCATCGCTGCTCCCATCACTTGGCGCCTGAATTGTAGTTGTATTCTAGTTCACTATATTCGTGGTCTACTTGCTTGCTGAACAAGCCAAAGCAATGTCAATGGCTAATGGCTAGAAACGCCCCGATGCGCATTTTACAATCTTTGCGCTCCAAATAGAAAAACTTCTACGTACCGAACGGGATTCACACTTCCCTAAAAGAACTCGTGCGCAAGAAGCAATTGAATGATTGCTATATGCAGAGTTTGAAATTTTGTGTCATTGCTCCTTCAGGAGAGTGCGATCCGAATGGCGATGCCGCCGACTGAATAACAATGTTGAGCGGACTGAAGAATTTTGAGTAGAAGTACAACAGGAGCAGTATTTTCTATGTATCCTCCAGGTGGGCTTACGCACTTCTGTGGAGCGCATCCAGTTATTTCAAAAGCGGCGAGCCGTGTCTACGTGGCGCTCTTGACCACGTCGACGCACCGAACTCTCCAGCACATTTTCAGCGTAAAGAAAAAATAAGTGGAGAAAATGCGGTGTAACGGAGCACATAAACGAACTTTCAAAATCTGAACATTCGCAAGAAGAAGATCGATCTTTGAAAAGGATTCTGGGAGTGCGTACCGATATTTCGAAAACATAAGGCTGCTGGCCACACTAAAACCAAGTCGAGGGCTTACGTACGCACGCATGCGCTGAGAAAGAGCCACGGCAGAAGACGTGCTTACCAGGGGAGACATATATTATGGCGGGGTATAAAAAGGAACGAAAAGAACCCCGGCCTTTTCCACGAAGTATAACGGGCTTGTACCAAGAAAGGCGGTGAGCGCCGCCACTTCGCCGAATGTGCCCGGCATATTGTGAGCCGAGTAAAGGCACGCGCTTCTACCAGAGGCGGCGCAGATAGCTTTGCACGTGAAGAGGAGGAGTCTGGGCATTATTTATATGTTGTGACAAAGCGCAGTTCGATTTTATTCTGCCTATGCCAATGCAACGCCTGTACCATCACCCAGTTATAGTCTGTCGAAAGCGTTAAGATAGAGAAGCTTCGCTGTTTCTCAATGTGTAACGGTGAGTGTAATATCCTTCATTTTTTATTTTAACAGCTGTTAAGTGTTTGATTTCACTCTGTGCAATGTGGAATTAATTTAATAGTTTTGTTTAAATCAAATGTCGCCTATTTTTTAGAAAGAAAATACTTACCCGACGGTCACCGAAGACGACACTCTGAAGGCTAGGGTGACTGTGAGGCTGAAAAACAAATTAGGAAAAAATGCCACGCAAAAAACAAGTATTTTCATGGGATCGTGATGCAGATGAAAGAAGCGGACTGTAAGTAGAAGATGAAACTGTTTTTTTTTGTCCTAATTCTGGCACGAAAATTGAAGGTAAGATTACAAAGATATACAGTGGCATATAGCGGCGCCCAAAGCGTCCACCGTCGATCAACTGACAAGTGGTGAAGTGCGTTAGTATATATACACGTGCCTTTAAATATTCTAGCGTTATTTCTAGTGGCAACATAGGTTCTAGAATAATATGTATTGTTCGTTAAGTGGACGTAATCTCACCAAAATGAAATGCCACAGTCCTGAAGGTACTCGAACACTGATTTGTATGTGGGGTTTAACATCCCTAAACCACCATATGATTATGCGAGACGCCGTAGTGGAGAGCTCCGGAAATTTCAACCACCTGGGGTTCTTTAATGTGCACCCAAATCTTAGAACACGGGCCTACAACATTTCCGCCTCCATCGGAAAGGCAGCCGCCGCAGCCACGATTTGAACCCCCTACCTGCGGGTCAGCAGCCGAGTACCTTAGCCACTAGACCACCACGGCGGGGCAGGTGCTCGAACACTGCGGCGTGGTTTGCGCTGCAAATTACTGAGAGTGTAACATGGCGATAACAAAACTTGAGAGAGGAGTGTGCCAATATACACATGAGCACAATCTCTGTTCTTTATAATACTGAAGGCTTTTTTGCCACTATGAAGCCATGACATTCGTGTTGCTTCTAATTATTTGTGAATATGATTTTTCCAGGGTAAATTGTGTGGGGCTGCACACTACACGTTGTTAAAATACTTGCGGTTTACTAGTCAGTAACTCCCATAATAAAAAAATAATATCGCGGAATATCACATTGGCCTTTTAAAAAACTATAGTAGTCTTGGGGGTACTTCCACGCAAACAGCGTCTCCGCAATGGTCTAGTAGCTAAGGTACTCGGCCACTCACCCGCAGGTCACGGGATCAAATCCCGGCTGCGCCGGCTGCATTGCCGATGGAGGCGAAAATGCTGCAGGCCTGTATGCTCAGATTTGGGTTCACGTTATAGAAACCCAGGTGGTCAAAATTTTCGGGGCCCTCTACTACGGCGTCTCTCATATTCACATGAAGGTTTTGGGACAGTAAACACCACATAATATTCAAACATTCAACTCAACACAAACATTTTATTTGTCTGTCTATTGGTGTCAGTGCAACAAATCAGTCACCCGGCGAAAATTTAACTCCTTGTGCAACGGCCACTCATCTAGAACTCGTGGCGGCAATGATACTTCGGATCGTTGTCAATAAAAAACAGTACACATGTTCGAGCTTCATGGTGACACGTAAGTGTCAGCCAAGATGTCTTTTGTTTTATATAATCCACAGACACGTAACTTTGAAAGCTGGAATATTTACTACGCTGCGTTGACGGTGCGATGTTGCGAAAGAAAAAAGCGGCTGTTTCCTACGTTTTTGATAAAAGAAATCAGAGGCTTTAATTAAATGACATGGTGGTAACAGTGGCTCTTTGTTCCGAAAAGAACTTTCGTTTCTTGGCATTACTGACGGATGGTGCCTTATGTCACGCAGCGCCTGCAGACAGAAGCGACGTGCTCTCCAGCAAACTAAGCAGATACGTGGCCGTTTACAAGGCTTGCCATTTACAAACTTGGAAGGTCCATGTCTTTATTCCTATACCACTGTATATTTTATTGGCTTTATTACAGTATTGTTCTACAGCAGCTATAGCAGGAAAAATATCGTCTTTCGATGTCCTTTGCAGCGCAGGGCGGAGGATGTTTAAATGGATTTTTTACAGTATTTATCCACAACTCTTCTAGCTAGAACACACTTATCTTTCGACATCGTTTGAAGCATAAAGATTATTTCATTGGCTTTTTTACAGTATTGTTGCAGGACGCCTCCAGACAAAAGACAATCGCCTTCTGACGGACGTCATTTACAGCGAAGCATAGAAACACGTGGCCCTTTACAAGGTTTGCCATTTACAGGCCAATAATGCCACTGAATATTTGAGTGGCTTTTTAAAGTACCATTCACAGTGTGTCTGAACATCAAGCGTCATGATTTTTATAATATATCATGCGAATTCTACCTTAGTCCTCTGACATGACTTAACGGTCTTTTTAATTGACCAACTAAGCTTAATTCTGTGAAAGATCACAAATATCTAAAAACAAAATTCTAGGCACACTATTGAAGGCTGATTCTCACCGCGACGCACAGTTTCCGTATTATAGACGCCTTCATTATTTCACAAAAGGGTCCAATGGCATTGCGCAATGGCATTGAGGTGCTTGGTAGTGGCTCAACCTGGCTCGCTACAGAATTGCGTAGCAAGACAATCATTTGTGTGTGCTGCAGCAGCATGTGAATTCCCAGCTTATACGGAATAGCTCGTATAGTTGTCGTGGCAGAAAGTTGCCTCCGTTAAAGGCCAGTTGAGCCTGTACAAGCTCTTCTGTTGCACTGTGAAGTTGGCGACAGGACTATGCGCTTACTACTAACCGAATATGTATACACGGCAAGATGGTAAGCTGAGCCACTCTCTCTACGATCATGTTTAAATTTTTGTTAAGCTCACTGAAAAATATGGGTGAAGAGATGTAGACAGGAGGGCTCTTAAACAAAATATTCAAACAGACGAGGCACATATATGTTGACCAGTGTGCGTAGTCGCTAAGCGCATTGGCTAAGCCCACAAAGCAAAATCAAACTCAACGATAACGTGTCCTTTATTCACTTAATCAATCAAATGTATCAGTACATATATATTTATGTCTTTATATTTATATATCAACCTACCTATCCACCTATGTATCTAGCTATCCAGTCATGTTCAAAGGTTTACAACACACCAGCAGTAAGGACTGATTAGGTGCACGCCTATCAGCTGCACCAAATTTTTAAAATTGCACCTCTAGGGCAAGCCACGGTGATCTAGGGCAATCCATACTATATTTTGTAGACCAGTTAGGCCGTTGGGTTTTGAACAAAAGAGTCAGGGATCTCTGTAGTAGTACTAGCAATGCAAGTGCTAGCAGTATTTGTATTAGTAAATGTAGTAGCAGTAATAGAAGTTTTATAAACGACAACAGCTTAATATTCGCATTATTGCAGCACAGGGAGAACATGGTGCGACAAAATGAATGTTCAACATGTCTCACTGGTCTTACACAGCTTGCATCAAGTTCCTATCATTGGGCATTATGAAACACTTACCCCACTTGGACCAGCAACAGCACTTGTAGGGCTTGATGGCCGCGGAGACTGAAAACATGATTGATTGATTGATATGTGTGGTTTAACGTCTCAAAGCCACCGTATGATTATGAGAGCCACCGAAGTGGAGGACTCCAGAAAATTCGACCTACCTAGGGTTCTTCAACTTGCACCCAAATCTGAGAACACGGGCCTTGAAAACAGTACAGCATGGCAATCTTGAAGCTTGTCCTACCAGACATATTCCTTTACAACTTCCTTTGTTCTTTCACCTATTGCAAAGAGCTTTTTTCTGCCAAAACTTTTCCACGTTACTTCAGTTTTTTGCATATTTATTCTCAGATCTACTTTTCTGCTTTCCGTGTCAAGATTTGTAATCCTAAGCTGAAGTTCGTTCTCAGAGTTACTCATCAAGGTAGTATCATCAAGACAATGTCATCAAGGCCTGTACCACCTATTTGCTATTATTTTCATGCACTCAAAGCACCCGTGACGTATACGCTCAAAGTAACAATCACATACAAGCAACTCGTCAGTTGACAGGAAACATTTAAGAGGGATCGCGACCACTCCGACACTGCAGACATTTCGAAACCAACAATGTTAACTTTGAGTGACGCAGGAAGAGTTAAGGAGCAAATAGACGCCTGAGAAGGACAGTCATCAAGAGCACTGAGGCGGCTAAGCTCGCAAGATTAGAGGTTCGGTATGGTGGTAGACGTACGTAATTCCACAAGCGCAAGTCGTCCTACTTGTTATTACTAGTGCAATTACCCACCATAGCCTTGTGAGAACGTTTATCACTCTCTGTCAGGTGGACGTCTTTTAGTAAGCTATAAAGTATTAAAATTAATATTATTTGCCTCGGAATAAAAGACTGAATTACGTAACGAATCGGTCAAGCTAAGAAAAAGTCATATTAAAAAGCACCAATAGAACACGGTACCAGACAAAGTATGTACGATCCTATGTTGATCTTCCTTGCCTGGCATTGGGTTTTAATTCGCTCAGCATAATGAATACAGCACTTACCCTGCTTGAACTATCAGAGAAAGTTGGTGGGGTCAATGGAGGGGGAGACTGAAAAAAAGTGTAGCAGTAAAATATTCACTCAAATGCACAGACGTTCACAACTGCTGCTGTAAGTGTATGGCCAGTAGCAGTAGTTCTAATATTATTTTCAGTATTAACAGCAGTTTTTTCATACTTTCAGCAAATACGGCCTATCATCTATACTTCACAAAAAGCAAACTTGTATAGCAGAATATATCTAGCTGCAAACTTCCCGCTCCATAACCATTGATCCTTCAAGTATAAATTATAGAAGCATTTATGTCATCACTAGAGGCCTAATGAGTACTTCAAAGGCCTGTACTGGTGCACTGTACCTTGAAGTTCATAAAATGTCATGAGACTGATAACCTTGCCTTGTTGACATCACCTTGAAGGTTCAGAGTTACGGCATCTGCTCTGTATTGAATGTCTTCTAGTAATCGCAAAATTTCCGTGATTTCATACATGATATATGTTACTAGTAATATTTCATCGTCTGTAGCCACTAGGTCTTGATTTTGGACGTGGTTTTTTGAACAAGCTTAAAAACAAATGTGATGAACATCAGCCTTGAACAAGCACTCCCATTGAAACATTGCAAGTACTGGGTGTTGGTGGGCTCAATGCCACTGTGACGCCAAACTGATAGGAGATAGTGAGTTCACCTGCAAGAACATTGAAATCAAAAAATCCCATGCTAATCTGCCTATGATATGCCACTAGTCAGTTGACAACGCTGTCGAGTGGAATAATAATTTGACGATCGCGTTTTATAAGTTTAGAAATTCAGTGCGGAGGATGCATCTTTTTATTAGTACCACACTGACGCGAAGCCTGCTGAACAAGTCAGCGTGTTGATAAGAATTCGTGGTTTGCAAATGTAAGAAAGTGCTATTAGGTTTATCAGAGCTCGAGGACTTTTACTGCATGCCAGGTGTGTATGTACTTGCATCAACACCATGTCACGTAAAAAAATATCGATGGCTAAGCGAAAATCTTTACATGTCGGAGGAAGGCGATGGCGGACAACTCTTGTACAACAATGAAGAACAACCAGCGTCTCTGTAAGAGCTTTTTACTTATCTGCACGTACTTAAACCGTACCTAGTTGATTTTGCTGTATCCGGCAGTAAGAAATCTGTTCTGTAACAAACGAGCTCCTCATCCTTTCTTAGAGGAAGAAATATAGGCAACCCAGCACCTCGCTGCAGTCCTTTTTGTGGCAACTCGTCACCAGGTCATACGTTTTACGCTGGTTTTCTGCTACATCCTATGGCGAATTATTTAAAGCTGGCGGTAACCTAGGCTTCGGTATCATGAACGTATCAGGCGACACAGCTACTGGAATAGTGGCTGTTACTGAATTATGGATAGGTCCGTAATGTGGTAACAAAAAAGTGCTAGCGGTGTGCCTAATGCCGTAGCGTGATGATTTTATCTTCGTCGCATCGGCTTGCTTCACATTAAGAAGTGTGCGTTGGGCTCATGGATAAAAAAATGGTGCACAAGATGCCTTGCGGCTTTGTCGGTGATGATTCTATGAATTATTCCTTGAGATATAGCTTTTTTGAGTTCACGAAAAATGACACTGGATGTATCGTTGAATGGCAGCAGGGTCATCAGTCACCGGCTAACGAATCACCGGTGATTTGTATGTGTGTGTGTGATGGGGGATGTGCGTCGGTGCGTGCATGTTTGCGTGCATCAGCTTTATTGAGCATTCTAATATTATTGGTTTCAGCTTGCGTAGGCTCTGGAATGGTCCTAACTACTCATGTTTCGCGCGAATTAAAAACCTTATTATAACTTCCTCAAACAACTGCGACTCGCGCTGGTGTTCTCTGCGCTGGTTGATCGTGAACCTTCCAGGTCACTATATAACAATATGGCGGCTGCGCATGATGATAGCCGACGCAGAGGCCACCGTATTACTAAACACTCTCAACTCTATAAACAGCCTCATGCAACTAGGACTGATTTAGCACATGGAAGTAAAATCATTAGGTCCAGTGATACAGGCTACTGAACTCAATCAATCAAATACTGTCGCTAAACCCACACCAACGCGGTGAATACAAGAATAAAACAAAAAAGAAAAGTAATGTGACAATTGAAACCATTGTTTGGACAATATTTACGATCAAAATATCCATAATATGTATAAATTTATTCAAGTACCGCATGGCAATCATAAAGCAGAATAAATTTCTATTGTTAGGGCAAATGTAACATTCTTTAGAACAGTATTTATTCTTGCATGAGAATACCTACAAAAGCGTTCTTTTATATCTTTTATAGGGCATTTTTCTATTGATATTTCGCTACTCGACAAATTGTTCAGTGAGGCAAACATTAACGTAACATCTGTCTTCTAATCTGCCAAAAAAATGGTCCAGAAGTCTTCTTTTCGCACAGAATACAAAGAAACATTTCCACTTAGATTGGCAACAATTATGACATCCTGTTGATTTTTATAAACACTTTTTTGTGTGTTAGGATAATTTCGAGTCAAAGAAACTATAGTAGGCACAACGCTGATACGAACAAAGAAATCCCTTATGTGCCCACGATATGTAATGTTTTTTAAGGAATGAAGAACCCATTCTTGTACCATGAATATTTTATGGTTGTTTCTCTGTGTAAAATTTTCCCACACCAAACAACAGTAATTATTATTAAACAAAACAAGCGTAATATAGAGCATTAGTTTCATCGATACAAAGAGAATGCATCAAAATTTTGCTCACGTTAAACGAACTAACTAGTGGCAATACAACGTAAGAGTTCTGTGCAGACATGCAGTTTTATTCAATTGTGTACGTGACAGTGCTTCAGTGCTCATTAAATGAACTTGCGGAGCACTGAATAGGACTTGGTAGATTGTGGTAAATAAATTGCGCTCGACTTGGTCGCGCAGTCTTTCGCTATGTCAGGTACAGCTGCGTATTTTTAGCTATTTATTGATTATATATCCTTATCGTAGTCTATCATCTACTTCGATAGAGTGCAGCTGCCAGGCACTCCTTCCTTGACTAGCGCCGTCACCATTGCCATTGCGATCTTCGTTGCTTGCATACCTGAGAGGCTATAAATTGACTGATAAACATGTATAATAAATAGAAGAGAATATAATTCTCAATTTTTGTGATATGAGCCCGAGACCCTCTGCGTCGACGTAGAGTGAAATACCTCAGGTATATGCTGCTGCTTCAACTTTACTCGCAAAAATACTCTATACAGACATCATATTGGGTAAGGATTTGCATAAGCCTGTGTAATTCAGGGTGGTATAAGAGCAGAATAACAAGAAAATTAAAATACCGAGCCCTAATCACACAGAACAATGGCTCGCCGAGTGTGTCTTTCGGTGTTTCTTACCTACTCAATAAGGCTGACCCACATTTCCTTCTATGACCTTCTACGCGCAGCATCAACAAAGTCCACAAAATAGTTTACAGATGCGTGGCGGGCCTCGCGCTTCTCCGTAAAAAGAAGAACATTGGTGGATTGCGTGCTGTTGTGTACCACAAGCACCTTGATTTATGGCGTATGTGATACCTTCAAGAAAACCTAAATTTCAAAGACAGCTGTCTTTGCCGAAACATGAAGCTGCACTCAAAATTTGCATGAGTGTATGTCAAGTCCGCCGGTGTTATTTTTTGAAGATCTTTCTTTGCGTACTTCAAAGCAGGAATTTCTGTCCGTGTTTCCATTGGTCAGTGTGCTGCACGTCTCGACGCACTCTACTGCACGACCCGGCAAAACTTCTAGTACTGCCACAACGCCCAGCCACCCTGATATGCTTGCTCCGTTCGTACTTGTGAAGATTGTCAAAGAGCAGGTGTCACGCACATTTAAGGTAAACATACGTACGTGAGTATTACGCGCGTGTTAATTGATATATCAAATGCAGATATACGTAATCCTGAAGACAGCAGTGTTTAATACGCTGCACCAACACTGTGACGCTATAACCAAAAAAAGGTTGTATACTAAGCATTACTAAGGCGACATGGCTCTGCCACCTACCGATGGACTGCATTCTATAAATCTTCAAGTTCTAGAAATTATTGCCAGATGGTGTTCATAAATAACGGAGCGCCTCCTCACCAACCTTCTCGCGCAAAACGTAAAATCAACTCTTTATTTTCTCACCCCAGAAAGACTGCCTTATTTTGACGACATGTGCCACCGAAACGCGCAGATATGGGGGCAAATATTCATTATGTTTACTTTAAAACATTATTAAAGAGATATTTATATAATTTTTACTTGAATTCATATTTCTATGCTCATTGGTTGTTTACTTTATTGTTGTTTTATGATCGAAATAACACAAGCTGACAAACACCATGGATATTGTATTATTGCCTTCACCGTCTTGTGATCTGATGTTGTGAGTACGGTCTCCAATACATGCGACAGAAACATTATATAGCAGCGTAAATAAAGACATTGTCTGAATGAGGATATAGTACTTGCCCAAGTTGGAATAGGTTGACTGTCTTCTCCGGGGGACTCAGGCTGAAAATGATATAACACGGCAAATACGTCAAGTTGAAAAATAAAACGCAATCAACTGTAGCGCACCAGAAAGATATTGCTTTACAGCGATGCTGTCATGAGATCACAACCCGGGTCACGCGCAGTTGTACGCCGCCTCCGCCGGTATCCATAACCACGTCGCGCGAAATTAGAAGAGAAACCTACCATCAAAGACACAGTGGGGCTCGAAACCCGGGTCTGCTGGGTGCCAGCCCAGTATTCTACCACTGAGCTTCGCCGGAGCTTCTGATTTGTTGGCAAACATCACACCAAGGACACAGTGGGGCTCGAAACTGGGTTCATTGGGTGCCAGTCCAGTATTCTACCACTGAGCTGCACTGGTGCTGGTTGTTTGTGGGCCAAAATGTCTTTAGCAGGCTTGACGTCGGGAAAGCAATCGCGTTATTACGACTTATAAAGCGCTTTAGAACAGCGGAAAAACAGCCAGTCGTTGCACAATGCGAATAATGTAACGAGGGGGCCGTCTAATGCGCCAATCCAATACAAAATCTTGTTTTTGTTTACCTAATTACTGTGGCGCATACCTTCTTCAGCGATAATTCCTCATAGTCATCATCCACTGCATGAAAAATGGGCATGAAATTCCTTGAAAGTGTTCAGCGGATACCACGTTTCTCAGAAAAATGACGAAAAATTGCATAGTGAATGCCGGCCTTCTACCCAAAAGTTTATTGTTATTTCCTAGTTGATATTAAGCAAGTTTGTTTTGAGTATTTACCCATTGAGTGTTTCAAAAAGGCTCTGAAAGGCCGTTCTTCTAGCTTTCGCTGTAACTGTGCTGCGCCTTCACGCAGGCCTGGCGTTTTTCTATGTAGTGCCCAATGTTAGCACGAGCAATTGTCCAGCTGTCGAAAAATTCGGAAGAGTTGCATAAGTAGGAGGTCCCCTCCTCGACTGCGTTTTGTATCGTTTGCGTAGAAAAATTGCCAGCAGTGCTACAATAAAAGTATTTAGTGGTGAACATTTTCTGTAAGGGTTACTTGTCATACTCAGAATTACTCCTTTAGATGCCACCCTCTTCTATCACGCGAGGAAGTACTCGGGCAACGAATGCTCCCCTCAGGACTAGCCATATAATCGCCCTTTTACACAATGTTCAGCGCAAACCTCGCTACGGTTCTAGAGAAGCTTCGATGCTGCAGTAGATGGTTTTGTCAATACTACACCTACCTCGTGAACCTTTCAGATTATTCTGGAACGTATACGTATTTGCTAGCGATAACACTAGAATGTTCGATGGCAAGTGTATAAATGCTGACATGCTTTCCCGCTTGTCAGTTGATCGACAGCCTACGTTCTTTTCGCTGGTATCATGCCAGTGTATATTGCTTTAATCTTACTTTTCATTTGTTGGCCAGAAGTTCAGCCCGAATAAAGTGTTTCACCTGATAAACTTGTCTGCTACCTTGGTCCACGTGACGACCTCGTGGCAATATATCTATCAGTCTTTATATTTATATGCCTATCTACCTATTTATATATGTGTCTAGCTACCCAGCCATTTTCACAGGTTTACAACACAGCAGTGGCAAGGATTGATTAGGACGGTCATGATGTGCCCTATGGTGGCCTAAGCTCGCAAGTTAAGAAGTTCGGTACGGTGATAGGCATACATATTTTTCCAAGCGCAAGTGGTCATACTTGTTACTACCAGTGCGATCGTCCGCCATTGCCTTATGAGTACGTTCTTCACTTTGTGTCAGGTGGACGTCTTTTGGCAAGCTATGAAACAATGAAACTAATTTTTTTTACCTTAGTACGAAAGACTGAATTAGGTAACGAATTGGACAAGCTAGGAAATAGTCATATTAGCAAGCACCAACGGAACATGGTACCAGCCAAAGAAAATGCAACTCTGTGTTGATTGATCTTCTTTGCCTGGCATTTTGTTTTGATTTGCTCGATGTTATAAATAAAGCACTTACCCCACTTGGACTATCAGCAAAACCTCGGGGGGTTAATGGAGGTGGAGACTGAAAAAAAGTGTAGCAATGAAATATTCACTCAAATGCACAGACGCGCAAAACGGCTACTATATTTCTAATTCCAGTAGCAGTAATGCTGATATTACTATCTTCATGAACGACGTATTTACATAATTTCAGCAAATACTGCCTATCATCCATACTTAACAAAAGGCACACTCGTATAGCAATATATATAGCTGCAAACTTCCCGTTCCATAATGGTTGATCCTTCAAGTATAAATTACAGAAACAATCATGTCATCGCTGGAGGCCTAATCAGTACTAGAGTAGCCTGTATTGGTGCACTGTAGCTTGAAGTAATGTAATGTGATGAGACTAATAGCCTTGCCTTGATGACATCACCTTGAATGTTTTGAGTTATGGCATCTGACCTGTCTGAAATGACTTCTATTATTCACAAAGTTTTTGTGATTTCTCACATGAGATATGTTGCTAGTAATATTTCATGGTCTGTAACCACTTGTTCTTGATCTTAGGCGTGGGTTTCTGAACAACCTTAAGAACGAAGGTGATGAACATCAGCCTTGAGCTAGCCCTCCCGTTAAAGCATTGCAATAATTGGATGTTGGTGCACTAAGGGCCGCTCTGACACCGAACTGATAAGAGATGGTGAGTTAACCTGCAAGAAAACTGAAGCCTGGAAATCCCGGTGAGAATCCGCCTATGCCAGTAGTCTGTTAACAGCGTTGTCGAATGCAATATTAAGTGGACGATCGCGTATTTTAAGTTCAGAAATTCAGTGCGGAGGATGCATCTCTTGATTAGTACTATTCAAATGCGAAGTCCGCAGGACAAGCCGTCGTGTTTGTAAGAATTTTTGGTGTGCCGATTTGAGAGAGTTCTATTATGCGTAAAGGAGCTCAGGAAAGTTTACTGCGTGCCCGATGTGTATGTACTCGCATCAACACCTTGTCGCGTAAAAATATTGATGGCTAAGAAAGATTTTTACACGGCGGAGGAAGGCGATGACAGACAAATCTTGTACGTTGATGAAGAACAACCAGCCTCTTTGTAAGGGGCTTTTTACTTATCTTCACGTTTTTAAACCAACGTAGTTGATAGTGCTGTGTCCGGCAGTAAGAACTCCGTTGTGTAACAAACGAGCACTTGGTCTTTTCTTCAAGGAAGAAATATAGGTGACCCGACACACCGCAGCAGTTCCTTTTGTGGAAACTCGCAACTAGGTCGTACGTTTGCGGCTGGTTTTTTTCTACTTCCTATGGCGAATTATTTAAAGCTGGCAGTAACTCAGGCTTCGGTATAACGAACGTATTAGGCGACACAGCTGCTGGCATAGTGGCTGTTGTTGAATTATGGATCGGTCCGTAAGGTGGTAAGACAAATAGAGATAGTGGTGAGCCTGATGCTTCATTGTGATGCTGTTATCTTCGTTGCATCGGCTTGCTTCAAATTTCGAAGGGTGCGTTGGGCTCATGGACAGAAAAATAGCACGCGAGATGCCTTGTGGCGTCGCCGGTGATGATCCTATAAATGAATCCTTGAGACATAGCAGTTTTAAATTTAAACGAAATTACACTAGATGTACCGTGGATGACAGCAGGTCATCAGTCACCGGCTAACGAATCACCGGTGATTCGTATGTGTCTGTGTAATGGAAAGAGAGGGGGGGGGGTGAGCTATATTGAGCAGGCTAGCATTATTGGTCGCAGCTGGCGTAGGCTCAAGAATGGTCCTAAATACTCTTGTTTCGCGCGAATTCAAAACCTTATTATAACTTCCTCAAACAACTGCGACTCCCGCTGGTGTTCCCTGCGCTGGTTGATCGTTAACCTTCGAGGTCACTATATAAGAATATTGTGGCCCCGAATGGTGATAGTCGACGCAGAGGCCACCGTATTGCTGAACACTCTCGACTCTGTAAGCGGCCTCTAGCAACTAGGACTTATTTATAACAAAGGAGTAAAATCAATAGGTCTAATGAAACAGGCTACTGAGCTCAAGTAAAATCAAACCAATGTTTATTTACATCTTGAATGATGCGGCTAAGTTTGAATGAAAAGCGATCAATTCGACATAGAAAAATCCAAGCCGCAATGTACAAAGCATATAGTCGAGAATACAGGCGTGTCCAAATACATATTTCTACAAGGCCAATAACTCACGTTACACACATGAAAGTAAAAATCTCAGAAATATTTTCATAACAATAAATTCAAATACTGTCGCTAAAACCACACCAACGTGGTAAATACGCAAAAAACACTGGAAAACAAAGTAATGGGACAATTAAAACCATTGTTCTGACAATCACGATCAAAATATGTGGAATATGTATAAATGTAAATAAGTACCGTGTGGCAATCGAAAAGCAGAATAAGTTTCCATTGATTAAGGCAAATGTAGCATTCTTCAGGACAGTATTTATTATTGCATGACAGTACCTACAAAAGTGTTCCTTTGTATCCTTTAGAGTGCATTTTTCTATTGCTATTTCACTACTTAGCAGATTATTGAGTGTTGCAAACAATGCCGTAACATCCGTCTTCCATATTCAGTTCGGCGACAATATTGTTCCAGAAGACTTCTTTTAGCAGAAAATAAAAAGGAACATTTTCACTTAGTTTGGCGACATTTGTGGGATTCTGTTGATTTTTATAAACAGTTTTTTCGTGGGTAAGGCTGATTTCATGTCAAACAAACTATAGTGGGCACAACGTTGAAACGAACAAACAAATCCCTTGTGTGCCCACGATATGCAATGTTTTTAATCAATGAAGAGCCCTTTCCTGTGAGAAATTTCCCCACACCAAATAACAGTAAATATTATTTAACAAAACAAGCGCAATATAGAGCATTAGTTTCATCGATACAGGGAGATTGCGTTAAAAATTTGCTCATGTTATTCTAAATGACTTGTGGCAATGCATTGCGAGAGTTGTGTGCAGACATGCAGTTTTATTCAATTGTGTACGTGACAGTGCTTCAAAGTTCATTAAATAAACTTGCGGAGCCCTAACTGGACTTCTTAGATTGTGGTAAAAGGATTGCACTCAACTTGGTCACATAGTTTTTCGCTATGTCAGGAACTGCTGCATATTTTTAACTTTTTTATTATATATCCTCTTATATTCTCTCATCTCTCATCGTCTCTCATCATTATAGCCTCTCATCTACTTCGGTAGAGTGCAGATGCCAGGCGTTTTTTTTTTCGTATAATGCCGTCGATATTGCCGTTGCCATCTACGGTGCTTGTATAGCTCAGAGGCATTAGACTGACTGACAAACATGTATAATAAACTGAATTAGCGAAAATACCTGCGCTTTTTCGGGATTTGTGGCCAAGACTCTCTGCATCGGCATCGACTGATGCACCTCAGATATATGCTAGTGCTTCAACCTTACTTGCAAAAAGTCAACATACTGACATAAAATGGGGTAAGGATTTTCATAAACCCATGTATTCTAGGGTGGTATAAGAGGAGAACAACAAGAAAGAGCGTAATACCGAGCAATCATCACGCCATGTAATGGGGCAACGAGGGTGTCCTTCAGTGTTTCTCACCTACTCAATGAGGAAGACCCATAATTCCTCACATGACCAGCTACGCACAGCATCAACAAAGTACAACAATATTTAACAGATGTGGGGCGGGCCCCGCGCTTATCCGTAGAAAGAACAGTATTGGTGGATTAGGTGCTGTGTTATAGGACAAACATCTTGATTTATGGCGTATGTGATACCTTGAAGAAAGCCTAAATTTCAAAGACAGCTCCCCCTGGTGAAACAAGGAGCTGCACTCAGAATTTGCATGAGAATATGTCACGTGAATTGGTGTAATTTTTGAAATATCTTCCTTTGCGTACTTCAAAGCAGGAATTTCAGTCTGTGTTTTTGTATGCCAATGTGTCGCACAACTCAACGCACACGTCTGCACGACCCGGCAAAAGTTTCAGTACTGCCGCGCCGCCCAGCCATCCTGATATGCTCGCTGCGTTCGTACTTGGGAAGATTGTCAATGAAAAAGCAAGTAATACGCATATTTGAGGAAACCATATGCACATGAGTAGTAGGCATGTAATAACTTATATCTCAAATGCAGAGATAGGAGATTCTGAAGACAGTAGTGTTTATTACGCTGCACTAACACTGCGACGCTATAACCAAAAAAGTTTCTATCCTAAGCTTTACTAAAGCGAAATGGTTGTGGAACCTATCGGTGGCCTGAATTCTAGAATACTTCCATTTCTAGATACATTGTAAAATCAACTTGTTATTCTCTCTCTCCAAAAAGAAGACTGTCATCTTTTGACGACATGTGCCGCCGGAGCACGCAGATATGCGTGCATTTTTTAAATGCTTTCTGTTTTGAAACCCTCATAAAGAGGTCTCTATACTATTTTTGCTGCAATGCATATTGTCATGTTCATATGTCGTTAGTTTATTGTTGTTTTATGATCAAAATAACACGCAATTGACCAACACCATAAATATTGTATTTTTGATTTTGCCGTCCTCTGATCTGATGTGGTAAGTACGATCTCGAATACATGCGACAGAAACATTATATGGCAGCAAAGTAAAAAAAAGACATTGTCTAAAGGAGGATGAAATACTTGCCCAAGTTGGAATAGGTCGACTTCCGTCTCCCAGTCTTAGGGGGGACCAAGGCTGAGAATGATAAAGAGCGACAAAAACGTCAAGCTACGTCAGCTACAAGCTACGTCAAGCGTATTGTGCGCTATGTAGTAGAGTAAAACGCACTATACTGCATAGCGCCGAAACGATATTGCTTTACAGCGAAAGCAGTTATGAGATCACAACCAGGGTCACGCGCAGGTGTCCGACGCCTCCACAGCAGCCACCGCCGCGCCGCAGTGGTCTAGTGGTTAAAATACTCGTTGGCTGACCCGTAGGTCGCGGGATCGAATCCCGCCGCCGAATTCTGCATTTCTGATGTAGGCGCACATGTTGTAAGACCGCGTGCTCAGATTTGGGTGTACTTTAAGTCATATGGTGGCTTCACCATCAGCCGCCGGTATCCGCAGCCGCCGGTATCCGTAACCACATCGCGCAAAATTAGAAGAAAGGCCTATCGCCAAAGACACAGTGGGGTCCGAAGCCCGCGTCTTCTCGTTGTTAGTCCAGTATTTTTCCACCGAGCTACGCCGATGGTTTTGACTTGTCGGAAAAAGTCGCACCAAGGACACAGTGAAGCTCAAATTCGGGTCCGCTGGGTGCCAGCTCAGTATTCTAGCACTGAGCTGAACTGATACTGGTTACTTGTTGGTCGAATATCCCTAAGGAGGCTTGATGTTGGGACAGCAATCGCGTTAATAAGACTTATAATGCGATTTAAAACAGCGAAAAAAATAGTTATGGTACAATGCGAAAAACGTAACGGAGGACCGTCCATTGCTCCAAACCTCTACAAAAGCTTGTTCCTGTTTACCTATTAACTGTGGTGATGATGATGATGATGATGATGTTGATGAACCTTTAGCTTTGCTGGCACTCACCCACAAAGGGTGATCGGCCAAGAACCGGGCGGCAGGATCATCAAGTGAGTTAGATATGAGTCGGGCATTCAGGTAGTCTCGTAGCCGAAATAATAATAACAATAGACTAACAATGTAATCTTTTTGTTGCCATCATGTCCCTGCGGCTATACCTCAATGTAATCCTTTTGAATGATAAAATTACTACCACGTTTATTTTTAAACCTAGCTTCTCAATTGGTTCGACCAGGTATCTTTTCCTTTGATAGGAATATCGTTCAGAGGATGAAAAGAAATGATCTATTGATTCTGATTTCTCGCAAAAGAGACATAACGGAGATGCTGTGAGTCCAGCTTTATGTAGGTAATAATTCAGGTGCGCAATTCTGCATCGTAATGTGGTGATTGTAATTTCTAACTGCCGAGATTGATTGATTTGATTGATATGTGGGGTTTAACGTCCCAAAACCACTATATGATTATGAGAGACGCCGTAGTGGACGGCTCCGGAAATTTGGATCACCTGGGGTTCTTTAACGTGCACCCAAATCTGAGCACACGGGCCTACAACATTTCCGCCTCCATCGGAAATGCAGCCGCCGCAGCCGGGAATAGAACCCGTGACCTGCGGGTCAGCAGCCGAGAACCTTAGCCACTAGACCACCGCGGCTGGGCTAACTGCCGAGATTCACACCGCTGTTTGTTCAGCAAAATCTTAGATCTACGAAGTCTGTGACATTATCGAATGATAATTTTTCTATTTCCTTGTGCAAACATGCATTTCTATATCTGAGTGCTATTACATAGGCGAAATCAGGTAAAATAGGTAAGAGTCGTCCACTTAAAGACGCTTTCGCTAACTAGTCTGCCATCTTATTTGGATAAATCCCACAGTGGCCAGGTATTCACAGTAAGTGAAATTTTTTCAGGTTTATTGGTAATATACTGCTAATCGTACTCAATAATGAAAATTTTTTGCTGTAGATAGTGCGGTGCGTCCTGAGAGAGAATCGGTAAGTATGACTGCTTCTGATTGGCTTGCAGGAAGTTTACGAAGCGCTAGAAATATAAAAAATAATTCAGCGATGAGTATAGGCATGTAATCTGGTAATCGAACTGAAAAAAACCAGTCGAGAGCAGTACAGAAGATGCCTACTCCAGCCTTTTCGTTTAATACGGATGCATCCGTCGCAATAATGTTGTTTATAGACACATGAGTCAAGTATTCGTGTAACCGAATATTTGAATATCAAAGGGGCAGTTGTTTCGCATTACAGGGGAAAATATCATCAAATTTATTTCAAGATTCGAATCAGGCATCTTCGTTATGACGATCTGATGAATATTTACATTCAGGGGCTCTAGCAGCGCTTGGACGAACTTAATCCGAGGGGAGTGTAGCCTAGACCATTGTGTTCCAAAGAATGCTCTTGGTTCTTAAATAAATCGTAAGACGTTTGTCTCAGAGGCGAATTGTATATTTTTATTAAGGTTTGAACTGTAAGTATTCTCAATCGAGTTCACAAAGGTGGAAGATGCGCTTCAGAGGCGAATTGTATATTTTTATTAAGGTTTGAACTGTAAGTATTCTCAATCGAGTTCACAAAGGTGGAAGATGCGCTTCCACATAAAAAAACAATATTTGCCACATATTTGGGGAGTCCAAGAAACAAGCGCAAGGGTTCTTTTTCTAATAATATTAACTGTCTCATCTTGTGTGCCGCGCTGCCAGAAAATAATATGCACCCGAATTCTATAATAGCCCGCACATACATCTTGTAAATCATTATCAATGAACTCCTTCACAATACTGTTTTGTAGCGTTAGATACACACGCCTCATTGAGCAGAATTCGCGTGGCACTGGTCTGCGCATGCGCAATGATACTCCGCTGCCGCTGCGCGCGGCTCACCGCTGGTGTGCGCGCAATTCGATGCGCTGCGCAGACGATCAGTGGTGTCACGCACCATAGCCGGCACGTCCCTCGCACTCGGCCGCGGCCGCGCGCGACTCGCCGCCGCCGGTGTGCGCTTTCCAGAGGAATGCCGTCATAGCCTTGGTAGACATATGGACGCCGACGCGCGCGCTTTCCCTGTGCAGTCGCCATCTGACACTGCGCTGGAGCCGCTAAATAGCGCCTCTGACTGGCGTTTGCCACTGTGGTATAGCCATGGAGAAGGAAGAATAATCAGCTGAACCTTTGCTAACGCTACGTATATCCAAGCATAGCTGAGATAAGCCACTGCCATTTTTTTCTTGGCACATCCCCACTTCAGCCATCTTTCTTCATCGTCGTCAGCCACTGCATGAACAATTGGCACGAAATCCTTTTCAAGTGATTAACCGATACCACATTTCTCAGAAGAATGACAAAAAATAGCATAGTGAATGCCATCCTACTACCAAAAAGTTTATTACCCTAAAGCAAAAAAAAACAGCGCTTCCAGTAAGTGTGATGCCAGTACGTTTTTTGGCACTGGTACACGCTTGAGACATTGATACGTGCTGGTACTTACTGGCACTTTGCTGGGTGCACTGGGAATTAGCTGTGTTACACTGGAAGGTGCGCTGGCTTAACCGCTGCGATGCTAGTCCACACTGCGAAGCTCTAGAAGCGCTGGAATTTTCACTGAAAGCGCTGGTGCACGCACTGTTTCTACCAGCGCAGCGTGCACATTACGTTGCGCGTGCCTTGGTATGTTTCGGTGTCGTTGAAGCTAAAACGTTTGATTGTTGATTGGACAGCACGGAGAGATGCTTCCCTAAAAGATACCGAACACACGTAATTTTAGCGGCACACGTACGTATTGCAGCAATTGTAATGCACCTTTTTTTATATGCCCCCGGGTATACCGGTCTTATTCATATCAGCCGTGTATTGCTGTAAGGATTCCAAGTTGCAGTGTTTATAAGCCTGGAGCTGGACGCCACTCCTAACACAAGCAGGAAATTGTTTTTCCTGCCAAATTGACGAAAGGTAAATGAGCTCTCTTAATCGCTTCGCAAGCTTTCATAGCGGAGGCGAGAGAAACTGCTGTCGTTTGATTCCGCCTCACCGCGTAAATAAACGTCTGCTCACGCTTATCCTTCTACTTACATCAGGTAACAATTAGAAATGTTCCGAGGCTCAAATGCAGAACTTCAACCATCCCAACTCACCACGTCGAGAGTTGTCTTACCCAGTGCCCGGCCCAGCGAACATTAAGCCCATAGCGCCGGCCACATCGGTGTATATGTTACTGGCACTGCTTGCTTCGTGCAGTCACAATTTTAAAGTGTGAGAATAACTGTAGAGTACAGTTTCGACATCCATGAACTTCAATCAACTATTTGCCTTGTGTAGATGTTCGTACAAGGAGCGCTGACGATCGATGCGTCGCGCTATCAGTTACACACGCTGTCACCGAAAGCTGCCGGCTGCACATAGCCGGTACTTCTCTGACTGATAGGTAACAACACGCAATTTACAGTTTGTATTTTGGTACCCCCGCCCACGTGAAATGACTCCCTGGGATACGTTTTCAGCGGTTTGCATTAGTATTTCTTTGGTCGTTTTTAATTGCTTGCATTGAAATAAGTGAATATATCTGTACGCTGATGCGCCCGCTGTATACTGCGAGCGGAAGCCAGAAAAATGGCTGTCGCTCAATATCGCCACACGGTAATTGCATGTCTGGCAATGATTGACCTTCTACTTACTTCAGGTACAGTTTAGGCAACAGTTAGAAATATTGCGAAGTTAAAATGCAGAAACTCTAAGCATAGCAACTAAGCTGCTTCGAGAGTGACCATAACCAGTGCCCCGTCCCAGCGAGGCCTATCGTGCCGGCCGCACCGGCATACATGCTGCCGGGGCTTTTTACTGTAAGTAGGGCCAATTCTAAAGTGTAAAAATTACTGTAAAGTACAGTTTACAGATCCGTGAGCCTAAATCAACCATTTCTCCGCGTGTGCGGGGCCCGCACAAGAAGCGACAACGATCGAGGTGTCGTGATTTCAGTAACGCAGGCTGTCACCGAAATCTTCCTTCTGAGCGCAGTAGCCGGTATTTTTCTGACTTGTACGCAAGAACACGCAAATCTGAGTTGGTAATTTGGTACGCCTTAGTGAACTAACGCACTGACGTACGTTTTTACTGGATTGCATGAGTGATTTTTTCGGCGGTTTTTTAGTTGCACGTATTGATATAACTTAAATATGTAATCAGGCGTGCCGGATGTATACAGCTATATCATACCTTGCGCGAAAAAAAAAGCAACCACTAAATATTCATTCGTGTGCGCTCTTATCTACCGAACGAGTCATTTCAAATCATCTGTACCAAGTTGACCAGTAACAAGTGCGATAACCGACTCTAAAAGGGAAAGCTATCGACAGCTACAGCCGATGAATTGTGACTGCTCCTCCAGTCAATCTGAGATTTTTCAGAGTTAAGTTGCGAATGCTTCGAAAAACTTAGCGCTCTTGATAATATCCGCATGTCATTCAGCGCCTGGAACCGTTCGTCATAGTCGAATCAAGACGCCATTGGTATTTGAAAAAGAATAACGCGTCGATCTTGACTGTGTGACTTGTAAACATGAAGTCGAACGGCGCGTTCTTCGGATAAATAATCATTTTACAACCCACCAAGTACGTGCAGGTGTAGCGTTGTGGAAGGTACAAATGACAAAGACCAGGTCCACCAAAGCGAAACCGTCTGAATAAGTGTTGGTCTATGTCATTTGTGCCTTCGTCAGTTAGTTATTCGGTTCATGTTTTTTTCGAAATAAGATAGCTTTGTTAATACGTACTGTTATACAGATTACGCTTGGAAGAAGGTTGCCAGAATTTGTGGTAGCGTCTGGTCATAAGAAAGCGAGTATTCGAGGTTACCTTAAAGAAGTTGTTGATTCACATCTCTTTCTTAAACACGTTTTTCAAACTGATACCTCAGTACAATTTCGCGTAGAAAGTTATACTAAAATCTAGTAGAAAAAGCTCTTCCGGTTCCTCTATATAAAACAATAAACCGTGCGTGCCCAGGCCAGATTGTGCTAAGCCGTGTAAAAAAGAATGGAGGTATCACCTGGAGTGAAATCTTTTTTTCTTTAAATTGCAGACTGGGGCCTTGCCCGCGAAAACATGAATGCAAAGAAAAAGCTTATTCGTTCCTTGGAGTGTTGATTGCCTTCTCTGCAAAAAAGCGGGAAACAATCGAACATGTTTTTTTGCACTGCTTAAATGCATTCTTTTACTGAGTTGTTCTCCAAAGGACTTTAAAAAAGGATCTACCTCTTGATGCATACGGCATCATATTTCTACCAGTAACAAATGAAGAAGGAATACCTTTCGAACTTTTTCTAATACTGGGCCTGCACGGTAAATGGCAATCTAAAATGGCGGCGGGCCATGCTGATGTTAATGCGCGTCTGGTTCGAAAATAATTTTTTAATCTGTCTGTTCACCGTGGAATCACAAAAGGTTCAACAAAAGGAACCGAGTAGCTTCATCAAGTAGAAAGCCTTCTGCAGATGAAGAAATTTTAAAAAGCATGTTAACTTTGATGCTTTTGACCTCTTTTCTTTTGTTCAAGTTTTTCTTTGTTTGGTTTACATTTGTTTGTGAATATTGTATATACACACGCAATAAAGAACGAAAAAAGGCGTAGCGTTGTGGGTACTGTACTAAATTGGAAATCGAGGGGTGGCGAGTTCGAATCCCGTCAAAATGCATTTTACTTTTTTTCCATCTTTTTTTATTGTAATGCGCGCTATTTTATTTACAAATTTATTTATTTATGATGAATGGACATCCCAGTTTTAACCCTGTAAAGCCATTTTGCGCCGAGTACTGGGACGCTGCAACTCCAGCGTCCCAGCACCAGCGCCATACTGGGCTCATAATCAGGAATGGCGCTGGACGCTGGTACTCAGTGTCACTGGTTTGTGCTGTAGGGTAATATTGCTCCAGTGAATATCAAGCTACTGTGCTTGCAGTATTTACCGATCGAGTGTTGTGAAAAGTTTATGAAAGGGCGCTCTTTAGCTTTCACTGTGACAGTGCAGCGCCTTCCGCGCAGGCCTGGCGTTTTTTTTCTGTGTAATGCTTAATGTAAGCACGAGCAATTGTCCAGCTGTCGAAAAATTTGCAGAAGTTACATCGCACAAAAGTTCTCCAGTAGGGAGCCCCTACTCGACCGCGAATCGTTTGCTTTGAGTGAAAAAATCGCCAAAAGTTGTACTATAAAAAGTATTCAGTAAGCGGCCTTTTTCCGTAAGTGCTACTCGTCTTCCTCAAAATTACTCCTTTAGATGCCACCCTCTTGTATTCACGCAAGGAATTACTCGGATAACGAATGCCACCCACATGACCGGCCATGCAATAGTGGCACAAGTCATCTTCGGAAGCCAAGCTTGGAAGCTGCTGCTATTACAGGCCCACTTCATTGCTTAGACCACTGCTTACAGGTAGTGGTGGTATAAATTGTGTCGCCATAGTTTTACACTTTCACTCATTTGAGGTGTTTCAGGCTCAATTTCAAGACAACCACACAAACTGATGTGATGTTAATTGAGGTAAATTTCAAGATATGTTTACTAAGGTGAGACTAATGAAAGTAAGATGGAAATGGTGACATCGTTTTCATGTCGCCATGATGTCAAGAAAATTTGCTTATCCAGGCGCACTATCGAAGGCTGATTGTCACATTTACGCATAGTTTTTGTATTCTGGTCGCCTCAATGATTTCACAAAAGGGGTTTAATGGCATTGCGGAAGAGGTGCTTGTTAGTGGCTGTACCTGGCTCACTACGCATTTGTTTAGCAAGACCTTCATTTGTGTGTGATACAGCGATGCGTTCATTCCCAGCTTATGTAGAATGGTTCTCATAGTTGTCGTGATATAAAGTCGACTCCGTTGCGTGACCAGGTGAGCCTCTACATACTGTTCTGTGGCACTGTGAAGTTGGCGACAGGGCGATGCGCTTCCTTTCAATCGAATGTTTATAAATAGGAAGATGACAAGCTAAGCCAATCTTTCTGTGATCATGTTTAACTGTCAGTTAAGCGCGCTTAAAAACGTGGACCAGGAGATGTAGACAGGAAGACGCTTATTTCAAATTTTCGAACAGACGTGGCACATTTATGTTGACCAGTGTGCGTAGTCGCTAAGCGCATTGGCTAGGCCCGATAATCAAAATAAATGCAACGATGACTTGACCTTTAATAAATCAATCAATGAAATCAAACTATGCATAGATCTATCTGTCTCTATATTTAGATTTCAATGTACTTATCTACCTATCTATATATCTGGCTATTTAGCTACGTTCAAAGGGTTACAACACAGCAGCAGCAAGGGTGATTATGCACGCCTATCAGCTGCAATGCCTTTTTAGAATTGCACTTCTAGGGCAAGCCGCAATATTCTAGGGCAAGTCACACTATATTCTGCAGATCAGTCAGGCCGTTGTGTTTTGAGCATAAGAGTTAGTGCTCTCTGTAATAGTACAAACATTACAAGTACTAGCAGTAGTGGTAGTTGTAGTAGTAGTAGTAATGGTAGTAGTGGTATAAACGACTACAAGAGCCAAAATTGCGCATCTATTACAGCACAAGGAGAACATGGTATGACCAAATCAATGTTCAACATGGCTGACTGGTCTTCTGCGGCTAGCATCAAGTTCCTTTCGCTGGGAATCCTGAAACACTTACCCCACTTGGACCAGCAATGGGACTTGTGGGGCTTCCTGGCCGCGGAGACTGAAAAGAGTACATCAAGGTAATCTTGATACTTGTCCTAATACACATATTTCTTTACAATTTCCTTCACGTATTAACTTATCGCAAAGGGCGCTTTTCTGGGGAAACTGTTCCACATCACTGTAGTTTTTTTTTCATATTTGTTTTCAAACCTACTTTTCTGCTTTCTGTGCTGAGTTCTGTAATCCTAAGCTGAAACTTCACCCCTGAGTTACTCATCAAGGTAATGTCAATGTCATCGATGCCTTTACCACCTTTCTGCGTTTATTGTTCAAGCACTCCAGTCATCTGCGACGTATACGTTCAAAGTAACAATCACATAGACGTAGCTGAAGAATTCGCAAGACAGGTGCCCGCCACTCGTCAGTTGACAGGAAACGTCAAAGTGGGGGTCCGACCACTCACACACTGCGGACTTTTTGAAAGCAACAATGTCAACTTTGAGTGAGACAGGAAGAAGTTAGGAGAGAATAGACGCCTAAGAAGGATGGTCGTCATGATCAATAAGCGGCTAAGCGCGAAAGTTGAGAAGTTCGGTATGGTGGTAGACACACGTACCTCTACAAGAGCAAGTGGTCATACTTGTTATTTTTAGTGCAATTATCTGCCATTGGCTTCTGAGTACGTTCTACACTTTGGGTGAGGTGAACTTCTTCGGTAAGTTATAAAAACATAAAAACTAATAACATATGCCTCAGGATAAAATACTGAATTAGGTAACTAATTCTTCAAGCTAGGAAATAGTCATATAAGCAAGGACTAACGGAACATGGTACCAGCCAAAGATGGTACTAGCCAAAGACGTGCCGTTGTCAATCTTTCTTTACTGAAATTGTGTTTTCATTTGCACGGCATCATAAATAAAGCACTTACCCCACTTGGAGTAGCAGGAAATTTTGGGGGGGTTAATGGTGGCGGAGACTGAAAAAAAAGTGTTGCAATGCAATCTTCACTCAAATGCACAGACGCGCATAACGTCTTCTTTGAGTGTATTACCATTAGCAGTAGTGCTAGAACAATTATCACTATTATTATCAGTATTAATACCATAATTTTAGCCAATGGTGCCTGTCAATCAAATTTCAGAAAATACACAATCGTAAAGCAGAATATATCTAGCTACGAACTTCCCGTTCCAAAATGGTTCATTGCTCAAGGGTAAATTATAGAAATCTTCATGTCATCGCAGGAGGCTTAATCAGTACAACAATGGCCTCTACTGGTGCACTGTAGCTTGAAGTTAATGTAATGTGATGAGACTGATAGCCTTGCTTTGATGACATCACCTTGAATGTTTTGAGTTATGGCATCTGCTATGTCTAAAATGACTTCTATTTTTCACAAAATTTCAGTGATTTCACACATGAGATATGTAGCTAGAAATATTTCATCATCTGTAGCCACTAGCTCGTAATTTTAGGCATGGTTTTCTGAAAAACCTTAAGAACAAATGTGATGAAGATCAGCCTTGGACTAGCACTCCCGTTGAAACATTCCAATAATTCAATAATTGCGTGTTGTTGCACTAGGCACTGCTCGGACGCCGAACTCATATGTCATGGTGAGTTCAAATGCAAGAATACTGAAGGCGGAAAATCGCGGTGCGATTCTGCCTATGGCATTAGTCTGTGGAGCGCGTTGTCGAATTGAATAATAGGTTGACGATCACGTCCTATAAGTTTGGAAACTCAATGCGGAGAATGCATCTCTTTTTTAGTACGATGCCAATGCGAAGTACACAGGATAAGTCGGCGTGTTGACAAATAATCTTGGTGTGCCAATGTGAGGAAGTGCTATTATGGTATATGGAGTTCGGGGACATTTACTGCAGCCCCGTACGTATGTACTTGAGTCAACACCATCTCAAGTAAAAAATGTGGATGACGAAACAGTAATCTTACATTTCCGAGGAAGACGATGGCAGACAACCCTTGTACATTGATGAAGAACAACCAGCCTCTTTGTAAGGATCAATTTACTTATCCGAACTTTTTTTTAATCAACGTAGTTGTTATTGCTGAGTCCGGCAATAAGAACAGTGTTTTCTGACAAACGAGCACCTCGTTCTTTTTTCGAGAAAGAAATATAGGCGACCCAGAACCTCACTGCAGTCCTTTTTGTGAGAACTCGCGACCAGATCCTACGGTTGACGCCGGGTTTCTGATACTTCTTATGACGAATTTTTTAAAGCTAGCGGTAATTTAGGCTTCGGTATCGCAAACGTATCAGGTGACACAGCTGCTGGCATAATGGTTATTATCAATTTATGAATAGGTCCGTAATGTAGTAAGAAAAATAGAGCTAGTGGTGTGCCTGAGGCTGCAGCTTTATGCTGTTTTTTTCGTTGCATCGGTTTCCTTCTCATTTCTCAGGGTGCGTTGGGCTCATAAACAGAAAAATGGCGTGCGAGATGTCTTGTGGTTTTCCCGGTTACGACCCTATGAATGAATTTTTGAGATTCATTCCTGTCTTCAATTCAAGCTAGATGACAGTGGATGTTTGTGTGTGTGTGTGTGTGAGGGGGGGGGTGCACGTCGGTGCCTGCAAATGCGGGAGCGCGAGCTTTATTGAGCATTCTAGCTTTATTAGTTTGAGCTTGCGTAGGCTCTAGAATGGTTAACTACAAGTGTTGCGCGCGAATTCAACTTTACTATAACGTCTCCAAACATCAACGAGTCCCGCTGGTGTCCCCTGCACTGGTTGATTGTGTAGTTTCTGAGTCACTATATAACAAAATTGCGGCCGCACATGGTGATAGTCGAAGCAGTAGCCACCGTATATACTACGGAACACTCTCTACTCTATAAACGGCCTCTAGAAACTAGGAATGATTTAGCAAAAAAGGGTAGAATCAAGAAGTCAATTGAAAAAGGCTACTAAATGCACATCAAATCAAAACAATGTTTATTTACATCTTGAAAGATGTGGGTAAACTTGGGCAAAAAGCGAAGCAATTCGCTTTAGAAAAGCCCAAGCACCCATGTACAAGGTATACAGTCGAGAACACTAGCATGTAGAAATGCTGATTCAAAGCCATTATTTCGCGTTACACACACGAAAGTAAAATTATCAGAAATATTTTTATAAAAAATATTTCAAATACTGTCGCTAAAGATTCAAACCAACGTGATAAGTACACAAAAAAACAAACAGAAACGAACTAATGTGACAATTGAAACCATTTTTTACGTAATAATAAAAATCAAAATGCATGGGATATGTATAAATTTTAAAAGGTACTCTGAGGAAATCGTAAAGAAAAATAGATTTTCATTAAATAATGTCAATGTAACATTCTTCAGTAAAGTATTTATTCTTGCATAAGAAGACTTACAAAAGTGTACCTTAATATATATATATATAAACATATATATATATATATATATATATATATATATATATATAAATATAGTGGGAGTAATAATTCAATGGGCCAGTTAGTCTTCGTGAAGGTATGGAATATGGCACAACGGGAGCGTTGTCAACAAGGATAAATATATTTATTTTCCAACAGTTTCAGGGGGGTCCTCCCTTCATCAGGGGATGAGTTATACTATATATATATATATATATATATATATATATATTTATATATATATATATATATATATATATATATATATATATATATATATATATATATATATATATAGTGCACTTTTCCAATTTTATGTCGCTACCCAGCAGATTGTTCATTGTTGCAAACAATGCCACACCATTTCTCTTCCATATTCAGTTCCGCGAAAATAATGTTCCAGTAGTCTTCTTTTCGTAGAGAATAGAAAGGAACATTTCCACTTATATTAGTGACAATTATGAGATCCTGTTGATTGTTATAAACAGTTTTCTAGTGTGTAAGGCTGATTTCGAGTCAAACAACTTATAGTGGGCACAACGTTGAAACGAACAAAAAATTCTCTTGTGTGCCCGCGATATGCAATGTTTCTTAAAGAATGAAGAGCCCTTTCTTTTAACATAAGTATTTTATGGTTGTTTCTCTGTGTAAAAATTCCCCACACCAAATAACAGTAATTATTATTTAACAAACAAGCGTAATATAGAGCATTAGTTTCATCAACACAGGGAGAATGTGTTGAAATTTTACTCATGTTAAATTAAATGACTAGTTGCAATAAATTGCGACAGTTATGTGCAGACATGCAGTTTTATTCAATTGTGTTTCGTGACAGTGCCTCAGTCTTCAATAAATAAATTTGCGGAGCCTTAATAGGACTTCCCAGATTGTGGTAAGTAAATTCCACTCGATTTCGTCACGTAGGTTTTCGCTATGTCAGCTACAGCTGCATAATTCTAGCTTTCTTTATTATATATACTTATCGTAGTTTCTCATATACTTCGGTAGAGTGCAGATGCCGGGCGCTCCTTTTTCGACTAATGCCGTCACCATTGCCGTTGCCATCAACGGTGCTTGTATACCTCAGAGGCATTAAAGTGACTGATAAAGATGTATACTAAATTGAATTGGCGAAAATACCTGCGCTTTATTGCGATTTGAGCCCGAGACTTGCTGTGGTTTAAGTATTTACCAGTCAATTTTCTGGTTCGATTCCTCCATTTTGTATCGGCATTCTTCATGCACAAGTAGCTGAATACCTTCCTAGCCCAACGATCCTCCCCCATTTCTATCAATCGCTTCTCAAATTTACACGCAATTGATCAACACAATAAATATTGCATTGTTGATTTCACCGTCCTCTGACCTGATGTTGTAGGTATGGTCTGGAATACATGCGACAGAAACATTATATGTCAGCTAAAATAAAAAAGACATTGTCTAAAGGAGGGTGAAATACTTGCCCAAGTTGGGATAGGTCGAGTTCCGTCTCCAGGTCTTCGGGGAGACCAAGGCTGAAAATGATAAAGAGCGACAAATACAACAAGCTGGAAACTAAAACGCACTCTACTACGTAGCGTCGTAAAGATATAGTTTTACAGCGAAAGCTATTATGAGATCACAACCAGGGTCACGCGCAGTTGTCCAACGCCTCCGATGCAGGCATCGCCGCGCTGCGCCGCAGTGGTCTAGGCGCTAAGGTACTTGGCTGCTGATTCACAGGTCGCGGGATCAAATCGTGCCTGAGGCTTCTGCATTGCCTATGAACACGCTAGTGTTGTAGGCCCGTGTGCTCAGATTTGGGTGTACGTTAAGTCATATGTTGTTTTTTGTGCGTTAAGTTCCGCATATCAGTCAATCGATCCACCGCAACCGCCGGTATTCGAAATCAAACCGCGTGAAATTTGCAGAAAGAGCTACCGACAAAGACACAGTGGCGTTCGAAGCCGCGTCTGCTGGGTGTCAGCGCAGTATTTTTCCACCATGCTACGCCAGTGATTTTGACTTGTTCGAAAACGTGGCTCTAAGGACACAGTCAGGCTCGATCCCGGGTCCGCTGGGTGCCAGCCCAGCATTCTACCACCGAGCTGAACTCATACTTGTTACTTTACCATTCATCTTTACCATCCAACCGTTTACAAAAGCTTGTTTTTCTTTACCTATAAACTGTAGCACATACCCACTTCAGCCATAATTCCTCATCGTCGTCATACACTGCATGATCAATAAGCGCGAAATCTTTTGCAATCGTTTAACAGATGCCACGTTTCTCAGAAGGATGACGAAAAATAGCATAGCAAATGCCATCCTACTACCAAATAGTTTTTATCAATTGCAAAAAACAGCGTTCTCAGCGTGATGCAAGTACGTTTTTTGGCACTGGTAGACGCTTGAGACACTTTTCACATCAATTTTAAAACATTTGAACAGACACTACGTGTGGATTTGTGAAAACGAACCGAGGTAAATAAAGAGCGAAATGTTATCAACTTTAAGGATGTTATAAAACAATCATTAAATAAAGCTTAATTCACAGTTCAGGTCTCCAAACAACGCCCTTTGAATCATTGGTGTAACTCTGATTGTTCACGTTATTACAGGCTAAGAAAAGTAGCGTGGCGAAAACTGCTCTATAATCAGTGCCCTAGAAGCTGGAGCGATTACAATTACGTGGCTGCAATTTTTAAGCGAACAGTTGCCGCTGCGAAGGATAATTATGATAGCCAAAGTTCTGAGTTCCTTTCAAAGCCTGGCCACAGGAAATCACTTTTCAACTTCCTTAAAGCTAAAAAAGTAATCCCACTATCAACAAACCTCGAATCGGTTGTTTCAACGCCACGTGAGTTGCCTACTTTTCTGGAAAATAATGCTCAAGGGCTGGAAAGCTGCTTCACGGCTGCTAACTTTTACCACTCGCCGTGCCTGTTAACAGCGATGACATTGAAGAGGTGACAGCGTCGTAAATAGCACAGGTAGTGAAAATATTACCCAATTTTGCTCCAGGTCCCGATGGAATAACTGCATCGCTAATTAAAATAATCCATAAAGTATCACCTAGAGATTTACTAGCTATAGTTAACCACTCCATTAGACATTGGTGGTTTCCGCCTGAGTAGAGAATCACGAAAATAATTCCTTTAATAAAGCAACATGGAGCTGTGTTTACTTTGGATAACATTAGGCCAATTTCACTCACATCTAATCTAATAAAACTAATTGAAAGACTTCTACACAATAGAATAGACAACTGGTTGGACGAAAATGCAATTTTAAGCCCATGCCAAATTGGATTCAGGCGTGGCTGCTCCATTTGGTGTGCCCATGTTGATCTGGAAAGCAGGATACAACTAGCTCGTTCTAAGAAACAGGTTTCCGGCTTAGTAACTTTAGATATCGCAAAGGATTATGACAGTGTGGAACACATTAAACTAATAAATTTGCTAACGCAGATTGGGTTACCAAATTACTTCGTGGCACGCGTTTACTCCTTTATAAAAAAGAACTCTATTGCTCTCAATCTGGCATGTCGTCTTCAAATTATAAACAAACTGGAGGTCTACTCCAAGGATCGGTTCTTTCACCATTAGTATTTATAATTTTATTGCGCACAATTTCAGTACAACAGGATGTACAGGTGTATGTATACGCTGACGACATAGCATTTTTTGCCACAGCTACAGATATACACGCATTATATCAGATGCCACAGTTTTATATGAACGCTCTGGACACATAGTTAGACGACATAATCTGTCAATAAACAGCACGAAAAGTGCAGTCGTAGTTTTTCTATGAGTGTTCTAGTCCAGATTTCCGTACTTTACAGACAGGACTTTATCCCGCAGGTGACATCGATTAAATACTTAGGAGTGACTTATTCTGAAAACCTATATTGGAGTCCACACATAGAAAATATGGCAGCTAAAGGAGCACAGACGCTTGGAATGCTTCGTAGACTCAGCAATAAACGTTGTGGTTGACGTCGTTATGTGCTAGTAATGATATGTTGTATGTATAATCGCCCAATATTGGAGTTTCGCTGTGTCTTGTTTTCTGGAGCACCCGCCTACAAAATTAGATTAGTGGTACTACTCTAACGCGAAGCGCTACGGTTATGTCTTGGGCTCCCAAAATTTGCCGCAAAAAATATTTATATAAGGAAGCGCGCCTGCCTTCTCTTCGTGCTGGGTTCCAAATACTAGCAGTCCGTACCTTCCTAAAATATACGCATCCACACATAGGAGGTCATAATATGTTTTCATTAATGAGCCGACGTCCTTTTTAAACCATCAGTGGTCTAGATTAAAATGTCCACAAGCCATCCTCGTACAGAAGCTCTTGGAAACATTACAAGTTAACCTTCGTGAAGTACGGGCACTAAAACACCTATTCAAACAATGAAAATAGAATTGGACAATATTTTCCCTAATAATTACAAGACTCTTCCCAGTAGATATCTAGATGCCATTTTGAAAGACCACCTGGCAAGATTAGACATAAAGATTGTATTAGCAACGAATGCTTCAGTTTGCGAAGAGAAGGCAGGAGTCGGAATTGCATCTTCAGTGTTGGATTGGTCTTTTTCGTTTCGTTTACCCGACTTTACGCCTATTTATCAAGCGGAATTACTGGCGATTCTCTTAGCGTTACGAAAATTACCTCAAGCCATAACAGAAGCTATTATTCTTTCAGACTGCTTGTCTGTGTGTAGTTCATTTGCTGCGCCTAATATGTCCAATGCTTTAAAAGTATTTTACGACCTTGCCCCAAGACATTTACGACTTATTGGCTTAGTGTGGATACCAGCGCATAAAGGTTTAACCCTCAATGAATATGCAGATGCTGTCGCAGTAGCCTCACATAATTATCCCATAATTTCTATAATACCGATGCTAGCATTTATCGCCGTGGCACGCTTTCAAAAATTTGTCATGTCAGATCAGTTAGAAAATTCTCGATTGGCAACATCGGATTTTTCCCATCAGAAGTACCCCTTGAAAAATCGATGGTACTTTTCTAGAACGGCGGATATATTAATTACGAGACTAGGACGCCGAGTCGCCCCCCCCCCCTGAACTTTTATCTACACAGGTCTGGTCTGGCACAGTCTCCCCTATGCCTCCACTGCAACGAGAGTGAATCCCTTCACACTTTTCTCTTAACATGCAGGTTATACACAAACCAACATAGCAGACTGTTAGAAGAACCTCTCCGTAGGTTGGCTCTAAATTTATACCTTCCGGTGGTCCCCTCCTTTGGAGCAACTGAAAAGGAATTTAGCAACAGAAATGTTTGCAAAGCCGTATGCGACTTTCTAAAGGCAACAAAACGATTAGAATGTTAAGCTTAGGCCTAAATTCACTTTATTTCAAATTATATTAGACGTTCGTTCTTTTTATTACCTCTATTTTATTTCTGATGTATCGTTTTCCAATTTGTTCTTTGTTTAAACATTGTTATCTAAATAATCAGGGTGGTAAAACAACTCCACCTCACAAATGAAGGCACCGTCCGTTTCATGGCCGATCCCCCGTGGTGGGTTGCGTCAGGGCTCTGAGGAACAACCAACCAACCAACCAATGGTACGCGCTGGTACTTACTGCCACTTCGCTGGGAGCACTGGGAATCAGCTGTGTCGCACTAAAAGGGGCGCTGGCTTAATCGCTGTGATGCTGGTGCACACTGCGAAGCGCTAGAAGCGCTGTAATTTTCACTGGAAAGCACTGGTGAATACTGGAGCACGCACTGTTTGTACCAGCGCGGCGTGTACATTAACGTAGCGTGTGCTCTGGTATGTTTCGGTGTCGTTGAAGCTAAAAGGCTTGATTCGACAGCACGGAGAGATGCTACCCTAACAGATACGGAGCATACGTAATCGCTACGGTGCACATACGTATCGCAGCAATTTTAATGCACCTTTTTTGTATATGTGCCCACGTATACCGATCATATTCATATCAGCCGTGCATTTTCGTAAGCATTCTAAGCTGCAATGTTTATAAGCCTGGAGCTGGACGCCACTTCTGACAGACACAGGAGATTGTTTTTGCCGCCAAGTTGATGAAACGTAAATGAGCTTTCTCGATCGCTTCGCAAGGTTTCACAGCGGAGGTGATGGAAACAGCTGTCATTCGATTCCGCCACACGCGTAAATAGATTTCTTGCCATGCTTATTCTTGTACTTACTTCAGGTATCAGTTAGAAATGTTCTGAAGCTTAAATGCAGAACTTCAACCATCTTAATTCACAACGTAGAGAGTGGTCTTAGCAAGTTCCCGGGCCAGCGATCATTAGGCCTATCGTGCTGGCCACGTCGGTGTATATATTACTGGCGCTTCTTGCTTCGTGCAGTCACAATTTTATAGTGTGAGAATATTTGTAAAGTGCAGTTTAGACCTCCATAAACCTCAATCAACTATTTGCCTTGTGTCGATGTTCGTACAAGGAGCGCTGACGATCGATGCGTCGGGCTATCAGCTACGCACGCTGTCTCCGAAAGCTGCCGGCCGCACTTAGCCGGTACTTCTCCGACTTGTATGTAACCACACGCCATTTCCAGTTTGTAATTTGGTACCCCCCCCCCACGTGAACTGATCCCTGGATTGCGTTTTCAGAAGATTGCATTAGTATTTCTTTGGACGTTTTTTTTAATTGATTGCATTGATATATAAGTGAATAATTCTATACACTGGTGCGCTGCTGTGTACTGCCAGCGGAGGCAAGCAAAACAGCTGTCGCTCGATATCGCCATGCCGTAAATGCATGTCTGGCAATGATTTACCTTCTACTTACTTCAGGTACAGTTTAAGTAACAAAAATGTTGCGAAGCCTAAACGTAAAAACTTCAAGCATAGCAACTAAGCTTCTTCGAAAGTGGCCTCAACAAGTGCCCCGTTCCAGCGAGACCTATTGTGCCAGCCACGTCAGTGTACAGGCTGCCGGCGCTTTTTACTGTAATTAGGGCAATTCAAAAGTGTAAAAATTACTGTAAAGTACAGTTTAGAGATCCCTGATTCTAAATCAACCAGTCGTCCGTGTGTGCAGTTCCCGCACAAGGAGCGACGACGATCGAGGTGTCGTGATTTCAGTAACGCAGGCTGTCACCGAAATCTTCCTTCTGAGTGCAGTAGCCGGTACTTTTCTGACTCGTATGCAAGAACATGCAAATCTGAGTTGGTAATTTGGTACGCCTTTGTGAACTAACACACTGGCATACGTTTTCAGTGAATTGCATGCGTTATTTTTTAGGTGGTTTCTTAGTTGCGGGTATTGATATAACTGCAAATATATAATCAGGCAAGCCGGATGTATACTGCTATATCGTAGCTTGCGCAAAAAAAAACACTCAATATTCATTCGTGTGCACTCTTATCTACCGAGCAAGTCATTTCAAATCGTCTGTACTTGATGACCAGTACCAAGTGCGAAAACCGACTCTCCGAGGAAAAGCTATTGACAGCAACAGCGATGATTTGTGACTGCTCCTCCAGTCAATCTGAAATTTTTCAGAGTTAAGTTGTGGATGCTTCAAAGAACTGAGCGCTCTTGCTAATATCCGCACGTTAGTCAGCGCCTGGAAGCCGTTAGTCACAATAAAATCAAGACGCAAATGGTATTTGAAAAGCAATATCGCATCGATTTTGACTGTGCGACTTGTAAACATGAAGTCGAACGGTGCGTTCTTCGGATAAATAGTCATTTTACAACGCAACAGGTACGTGCCGGCGTAGCGTTGTAAAAAATACAAATGACACAGACCAAGTCCACCAGAGCGAACCCGTCTGAATAAGTGTTGGTCTGTGTCATTTTTACCTTCGTCAGTTTGTTCTTCGGTTCATGTTTTTCTGAAATAATTGAGCCCTATTCATACGTACTGTTATACAGCTTAGGCTTGGAAGACGGTTTGCAGAATTTGTGGTAGCGTCTGGTCACATGAAAGCAAGCATTCTAAGTTACCTAAAAGAAATTTTTCATTCAGATCTCTTTCTAAAAACACGTTTTTCAATGTAATATCTCTGTACAGTGTTGCGTAAAAAGTTTGACAAAAATTGTAGTAGAAACAGCTCTTCCTGTTTCTTTATATAAAACACTAAACCATGTAGGCATAGGCCAGAATGTCTTAAACCGTGTAAAAAAATGGAGGTATCACCTGGAGCGAGATCTTTTTTCTTTAAATAGCAGACTGAAAGCTTGCCCATTAAAACATGGATACAACAAAAAAAAGGCTTATTCGTTCCTTGGAGTGTTAATTGCCTTCTCTGCAAAAAGCCGGAAACAATCGAACATGTTTTTCTGCAATGCTGGAATGCATTCATTTACTGAGTTGTTCTCCGAAAAACTTTGAAAAAAGATCTACCTCTTGATGTAGACGGCATCATAATTCTACCAGTAACAAATTGATTGATTGATTGATATGTGGGGTTTAACGTCCCAAAACCAGTATATGATTATGAGAGACGCCGTAGGGGAGGGCTCCGGAAATTTCGACCACCTGGGGTTCTTTAACGTGCACCTAAATCTAAGCACACGGGCCTACACCATTTCCGCCTCCATGGGAAATGTACCAGTAACAAATGAAGAAGGAATACCTTTCGACCTAGTTCTAATACTGGGCGTGCACGGTATAAGGCAATCTAGAATGGCGGTGCGCCATGCTGATGGTAATGCACGTCCGGTTCGACAATACTTCTTTCAATCTGTCTGTTCATTCGTGGAATCACATAAAGAACAACAAAAGGGATCGAATGACTTCAATTAGTAGAAAGCCTTCTACAGATGAAGGAATTTTAAAAAGCATGTTAACTTTGACGCTTTTGACTTCTTTTATTTTTTTACGTTTTCCTTTGTGTGATTTACATTTATTTGTGAATGTTGTATGTACACAGGCAATAAAGAAAGAAAAAAAGACGCAGTGTGGTAGGTGCTGTAGTCAATTCGAAATCATGGGGTGGCGAGTTCGAATCCCATCCTTTTGTTTTTTATCTTTATTGTAATGCGCCATAGTTTACTTAAATATTTATTTATTTATGGTGAATGGGAACTCCCGTTTTAATCCTGTGAAGTCATTTTGCGCAGAGTACTGGGACGCTGCCACTCCAGCGTCCCAGTACCAGCGCCATACTGGGCTCATAATCAGGCATGGCGCTGGACGCTCGTACTCAGTGGCACTGGTTTGTGCATTGATTGATTGATTTGTGGGGTTTAACGTCCCAAAAGCACCATAAGGTTATGCGAGACGCCGTAGTGGAGGGCTCCGGAAATTTTGACCACCTGGGTTCTTTAACGTGCACCCAAATCTGAGCACACGGGCCTCGACATTTCCGCCTCCATCAGAAATGCAGCCGCCGCAGCCGGGATTTGAACCCGCGACCTGCGGGTCAGCAGCCGAGTACCTTATCCACTAGACCACCGCAGCCGGGCGCACTGATTTGTGCAAATGGTAATAATGCTCTACTGGATATCAAGCTACTGTGCTTGCAGCAGTTACCTAATGAGGGTTTTGAAAAGTCTATATAAGGGCGTTCTTTAGCTTTCGCTGTGACAGTGCTGCGCCTTCCGCGCAGGCTTGGCGTTTTTTTTCTTCTGTGTAATGCTTAAAGTTACCACGAGCAATTGTCTAGCTGTCGGAAAATTCGCAGTAGTTACGTTACACAAAAGATCTCCAGTAGGGGTCCCCTACTCGACCACAAATTGTTTGCTTTGAGCGAAAAAAAAAATCGCCAACAGTTGTACTATAAAGGTGTTTAGTAAGCGGCCATTTTTCCGTAAGCACTACTCGTCATCCTCGAAATTACTCCTTTAGATGCCACCTCTTGGATTCACGCGAGGAATTACTCGGAAAACGAATGCCGCTTCCATGACCAGCCATGCAATAGTGGCACAAGTCATCTTGGAAAGCCAAGCTTGGAAGCTGCTGCTACTACAGGCCCACTCCGTTGCTTAGACCACTGCTTACAGGTAGTGGTGTTATAAATTGTGTCGCCAAGATTTTAGCCTTTGCATAGTGTGAGGTGTTTGAGGCTGAACGTCAAGACACGCCCACGAACTTATGTGATATAAATTGAGGTGAATTTCAAGATATGTTTAGTAAGGTGAGACTTATGAAAGTAAAATGAAAATGGTGACGTTGTTTTCATGTCACCATGATGTCAAGAAAATTTGCTTATCCAGGCGCACTATTGAAGGCTGATTGTCACATTTACGCACAGTTTCCGTATTCCCCTCCATGATTTCACAAAGGGATCCAATGGCAATGCGGATGAGGGGCTTGTTTGTGGCTGTAGCTGGCTCACTATGCATTTGTTTAGCAAGACCTCCATTTGTGTGATACAGCGGTGCGTTAATTCCCAGCCTATGTTGAATGGTTCGCATAGTTGTCGTGCTAGAAAGTCGACTCCGTTGCTTGACAAGGTGAGCCTCTACAAGCTCTCCTGTGGCATTGTCAAATTGACAAGATGATGATCCACTTCCTTTCAATCGAATGCTTATAAATAGCAAGATGACAAGCTGAGCCAATCTTTCTGCGATCATGTTTAAATCTCAGTTAAGCACACCGATGAACATGAACAAGGAGATTTAGACAGCAAGACGCCTATCCAAAATTTTCGAACAGACGTGGCACATTTATGTTGACCAGTGTGCGTAGTCGTTAAGCACATTGGCTAGGCCCACAAAGCAAAATTAAATGTAACGATGACCTGACCTTTAATAAACAAATCAATCAAATCAATCTATGCTTATATCTGTCTGCCTTTATAATTAGATGTCAGTCTACCTATCAACCTATCTATGTATCTGGCTATTTAGCCATGTTTAAAGGTTTACAACAAAGCAGCGGCAAGGAGTGATTGTGCACGCTGCACTGCCTTTTTGAACTGCACCTCTAGGGCAAGCCGCAATTATCTAGGGCAACTCACGCTATATTCTGCAGGTCAGTTAGGCCGTTGTATTTTGAGCATAAGAGTTAGTGCTCTCTGTAATAGTACTAGCACTAAATTACTAGCATTAGTGGTAGTTGTAGTAGTAGTAGTGGCATAAACGATTACAAGGGCAAAAAACTACGCATCATTGACAGCACAAGGAGAACATGGTACGACCAAATCAATGTGCAACTTTACTGACTGGTCTTTTGCGGCTAGCATTAAGTTCCTTTCGCTGGGCATCATGAAACACTTACCCCACTTGGACCAGCAATGGGACTTGTGGGGCTTGATGGCCGCGGAGACTGAAAAGAGTACATCAAGGTAATCTTGATACTTGTCCTAATACACATATTTCTTTACAATTTCCTTCACGTATTAACTTATCGCAAAGGGCGCTTTTCTGGGGAAACTGTTCCACATCACTGTAGTTTTTTTTTCATATTTGTTTTCAAACCTACTTTTCTGCTTTCTGTGCTGAGTTCTGTAATCCTAAGCTGAAACTTCACCCCTGAGTTACTCATCAAGGTAATGTCAATGTCATCGAGGCCTTTACCACCTTTCTGCGTTTATTGTTCATGCACTCCAGTCATCTGCGACGTATACGTTCAAAGTAACAATCACATAGACGTAGCTGAAGAATTCGCAAGACAGGTGCCCGCCACTCGTCAGTTGACAGGAAACGTCAAAGTGGGGGTCCGACCACTCACACACTGCGGACTTTTTGAAAGCAACAATGTCAACTTTGAGTGAGACAAGAAGAAGTTAGGAGAGAATAGACGCCTGAGAAGGACGGTCGTCAAGATCAATAAGGCGGCTAAGCTCGCAAGTTGAGAAGTTTATTATGGTGGTAGACATACGTATTCTCCAAGCGCAACTGGTCGCACTAGTTACATTTAGTGCAATTGCACGCCATTGGCTTCTGAGTACCTTCTACACTTTGTGTAAGGTGAACATCTTCGGTGTGTTATAAAAACGTAAAAACTAATAATGCATGCCTCAGGATAAAATACTGCATTAGGTAACGAATTGGTCAAGCTAAAAAATAGTCATATAAGCAAGCACTAACAGAACACGGTACAAGCCAAAGATTGTACGACGTGCCGTTGTCAACCTTTCTTGAGTGACATTGCTTTTTTATTTCGTCGGCATCATAAACAAAGCACTTACCCCACTTGAAGTAGCAGGAAAAGTTGCGGGAGTTAATGGAGGCGGAAACTGAAAAACAAATGTAGCAATACAATCTTCATTAAAATGCACAGACGCGCATAACTTCTGCTGTAAGTGTATTACCATTAGCAGTAGTGCTAGAACGATTATCTCTAATAATATTTGTAGTAATACCATTATTTTAGCCAATAGTGCCTATCATTCATATTTCACAAAATACACAATTGTATAACAAAATATATCTAGCTGCGAACTTCCCTTTCCGAAATGGTTTATCCCTCTAGTGTAAATTATAAAAATATTCATGTGACCGCTGGAGGCTTAATCACTAATACAGTGGCCTCTACTGGTGCACTGTAGCTTGAAGTTAATTTAATATGACGAGACTCATAGCCTTGCTTTGATGACATCACCTTGGATGTTTTGAGTTATGGCATCTGCTATGTCTGAAATGACTTCTATTATTCGCAAAATTTCAGTGATTTCACACATGAGATATGTAGCTAGAAATATTTCATCTTCTGTAGCCACTAGCTTGTGAATTAAGGCATGTTTTTCTGAAAAACCTTTAGAACAAATGTGATGAAGATGAGCCTTGAACTAGCACTCCCTTTAAACACTGCAATAATTGGGTGTTGTTGCGCTAAGCGCCGCTCTGAGGCCGAACTGATATGTCATGGTGAGTTCAAATGCAAGAACGCTGAAGGCGGAAAATACCGGTGCGATTCTGCCTGTGTCATTAGTTTGTCCGCCGCGTCGTCAAATGGAATGATAGGTTGACGATCGCGTCCTATAGGTTTGTACACTCAGGGCGGAGAATGCATCTCTTGTTTAGTACGATGCCAATGCGAAGTCCGCAGGACAAGTCGGCGTGTTGATAAGTAATCTTTGTGTGCCGATGTGAGAAAGTGTTATTATGTTATATGAAGTTTGTGGACCTTTACTTAATGCCCAGTATGTATGTACTTGAGTCAACAGCACTGTGCGTAAAAAGGTTGAATGACTAAACAGTAATCTTTACATTTCAAAGGAAGATGATGGCGGACAACCTTTGTACATTGGTGAAGAACAACGAGCCTCTTTGTAAGGGTCCTTTTCCGTATCCGAACTTTTTTTTTATTCAACGTAGTTGTTATTGCTCAGTCCGGCTGTAAGAACACTGTTCTGTAACAAACGAGCTCCTCGTCTTTTTTTCGAGGAAGAAATATAGGTGACCCAGCACCTCGCTGCAGTTCCTTTTGTGAAAACTCGTGACCAGGTCATACGTTTGACGCCGTGTTTTTGATACATCTTATGTCGAATTATTTAAAGCTTGCGGTAACTTAGGTTTCGGTATCGCAAACGTAACAGGCGACACAGCTGCTGCCCCGCCGCGGTGGTCTAGTGGCTAAGGTACTCGGCTACTGACCCGCAGGGCGCGGGTTCAAATCCCGGCTGCGGCGGCTGCATTTCCGATGGAGGCGGAAATGTTGTAGGCCCGTGTGCTCATATTTGGGCGCACGTTAAAGAACCCCAGGTGGTCGGAATTTCCGGAGCCCTCCACTACGGCGTCTCTCATAATCATATGGTGGTTTTGGGACGTTAAACCCCACATATCAATCAATCAAACACAGCTGCTGGCATAGTGATTGTTATCAATTTATGAATAGGTCCGTAATGTAGTAAGATGAATAGAGCTAGTGGTATGCTTGATGCTGCAGCTTGATGCTGTTATCTTTGTTGCATCGGCTTCCTTCACATTTCGCAGGGTGCGTTGGGCTCATGAACAGAAAAATGGCGTGCGAGATGCCTTGTTCTTTTCCCGGTGACGACCATATGAATGAATTTTCAAGATTCATTCCTGTCTTCAATTCAAGCTAGATGACAGTCGGTGTTTGTGTGTGCGTGTTTGTGTGTGTGTTTGTGAGGCGGGGGGTGTGCGCGTCGGTGCGTGCAAATTCAGGAGCGTGAGCTTTATTGAGCATTCTAGCATTATTAGTTTCAGCTTGCGTAGGCTCTAGAGTGGTTACTACTAGTGTAGCGCGCGAATGAAACTTTACTCTAACGTCCTCAAACATCTATGAGTCCCGCTGGTGTTCCCTGCACTGGTTGATCGTGAACTTTCTAGGTCACTATATAAAAAAATTGCGGCCGCGCATGGTGATAGTCGACGCAGTGGCCACTGTATATATTACGGAACACTCTCGACTCTATAAACGGCTTCTAGAAACTAGGACTGATTTAGCACGAAGTATTAGAATCAAAAAGTCAATTGAAACAGGCTACTAAATGCACATGAAACCAAATAATGTTTATTTACATTTTGAAAGATGTGGGTAAGCTAGGGCAAAAAGCGAAGTGATTTGCTTTAGACAAGCCCAAGCACCTATGTACAAGATATACAGTCGAGAACACTAGCATTTAGAAATGCTGATTCAAAGGCAATAATTCGCGTTACACACACAAAAGTGAAAATATCAGAAATATTTTTATGAAAACTAATTCAAATGCTGTCGCTAAAATTCCACCCAACGTGGTAAGTACAGAAAAACAAGCAAAAAGATACTAATATGACAATTGAAACTATTGTTTACATGATATTTACAATCAAAATGCATTGAAAATGTATAAACATAAATAGGTACTGCGAGGCAATCCTAAAGCAAAATAGATTTTTATTGAATATTGCGAATGTAGCATTCTTCAGTACAGTATTCATTGTTAAAGACTCACAAAAGTGTTCCTATATATGTATATATATATATATATATTTATATATATATATATATATATATATATATATATAGATTTATATATATATATATATATATATATATATATATAAATCACTTGTCGAACTGTGCCATTGGAATGCAAAAAAAAAGAGGGACACAACATCCATTCGTCGGGCAAGCTGTTCTCTTCTGCCTCCTCTTCCTCGCTGCCTAGCATGCGCGTGCGTGCAAGATTGCCAGTTTCAGTTTCGGTCTTCGTCATCACAATATATATATATATATATATATATTGTCACGTAAGAGTGAGGGTAGCCAGAAGACACGAGAGCGGAAGGCTCGTAGAAATGGAAGGAGATCCGTTTATTTGGCGGACTTGCACCCACTAAAGGAAAGCAGACACATCGGCTTAGCTGGTGGCGAACAGCGTGTTCGGCGGCCGTCGGGGAACAGAATGTCCCACTGGATTGCAAGGCGCGTTCACCAGCCGAGATACAGTCGCCGTAGCATCTGGCGCTATCTCGTTATCAACGAATGGTCGACGTGCGGGCCACGATCTTCAAGATGAATCGCGGTGCATCCTGGACCACTATAAGGCCGCGTGCCGGCGGTATCGGCATGCGCAACACTATCCGCGATACGCTTCGCGGCATCCCTGACCTCCTCAACCTAAGCATCGACCCTATGCTTTGTTTAAAATAAAACCAAAACAAAAGGACAGCCTGTGCGAAGGTAAGTGTCAAATAAGCACGAGTGACGCACACATAGACAAAACGAGAGATGCAAACAGGAAGCCTCCTTTAGCGCGCATGATAGGGCTTCAAACGGGCGACGTGTACCACTTCTTGTCGTGCGCGGCATACTTGGGATGAGCTAGCCCCATCAGGGACCACTTCATAGTCCACTTCACCCACTTGACGGATGACTTTGTATGGGCCGAAATAACGGCGCATCAGTTTTTTGCTTAATCCAAAAACGGGCGAACGGGCGTCCAAACCCAGACTCTGTCACCTGGCCTGTATGTTAAATCGCGTCTCCGCAGGTTGTAGCGTCTTGCGTCGTTTCGCTGTTGGTCTTTTATGCGCAGACGAGCAAGCTGCCGGGCTTCTTCTGCGCGCTGAAGGTAGGCGGCCACGTCTGGGTTGTTTTCATCGGGGACATTAGGCAGCATGGCGTCTAGGGTAGTAACGGCATCCCTCCCGTGGACGAGAATAAAGGGTGTCATTTTAGTGATCTCCTGCACCGCGGTGTTGTAGGCGAAGACCACGTAAGGCAGAATTAAGTCCCAGGTCTTGTGTTCTGTGCCCCGTTACATAGCGAGCATATCGGCAATGATCTTGTTCATGCGTTCCGTGAGACCGTTTGTCTGCGGATGGTACGCAGTTGTTCTTCGGTGATCTGTATGACTGTAATGTAAGATTACCTGAGTAAGATCAGCCGTAAACGCCCGTTCTCCTGTCTGTTATTAGTACCTCAGGTGCGCCATGACGGAGGAGAATTGATTCGATAAAAAATTTGGCAACCTCTACGGCTGTGCCGTTCGGAAGGGCCTTAGCTTCAGCGCATCGGGTAAGGTAATCAGTGGCCACTATGATCGAATTGTTACCGGATGATGACGAGGGGAAAGGTCCAAGCAGGTCCATACCAATCTGTTGGAATGGTCTCAACGGGGGTTCAATTGGCTGGAGAAATCCACCTGGTTTTGTTGGAGGTCTCTTCCGGCACTGACATTCACGGCAATTCTTGACGTACCGCGCAACATCTGAGGAGAGGCGGGGCCAGTAGTATCGCTCTTGAATTCTGTGAAGTGTGCGAGTAAAACCGAGGTGGCCTGCAGTGGGTTCGTCATGTAACGCTTGTAAAATTTCTTCTCTGAGGCTACTTGGGAGGACAAGAAGGTAAGCTGCCTTATTCAGTGCGAAGTTCTTTTTAACGACCACCCCGTTTTGCACACAGAAGGAGGATATCCCACACTTTAGCAGTGCAGGTGCTATTGAGGCCTTTTCTTCGATGTATTTGATCAACTGTTTTAGGATCGGGTCTGAGCGCTGCTGTAATGCAAAGGTGCTGCTGCTGATAGGCCCAAAAATGGCATCGTCGTCTTCATGACTTGGTGGTGCGCCGACAGCGGCTCTTGAGAGGCAGTCTGCGTCGGAGTGCTTATGACCAGACGTGTAGACCACTTTCACGTCAAACGCCTGAAGCCGTAGGCTCCATCGAACGAGGTGGCCAGAAGGGTCTTTCAAACTGGCCAACCAGCACAACGCTTAATGGTCCGTTACGACCTTGAAGGGTCTGCCATACAAGTATGGGCGGAATTTCGAGGTGGCCCATACTATCGCAAGACACTCAATCTTAGACGTGGAATAGTTCACTTCCGCTTTCGACAGTGTGCGGCTTGCATACGCGAGGACGCGCTCGCAGCCCTTGTGCTTCTGAACGAGAATGGCACCTAAGCCGATGCTGCTGGCGTCTGTATGTATCTCAGTTTCAGCATTTTCATCAAGAGGACCCAGCACTGGCGGCGACTGTAAACGTTGTTGAAGTTCTTTGAATGCCTCACGTTGCACAGCTTTCAATTTGAAAGGGGCGTCCGACTTGGTGAGCTGCGTCAAAGGGTCAGCAATGTGTGAGACGTTCTTGACGAACTGCCGGTAATAGGCGCACAGTCCTAAGAATTGGCGCAATGCTCTCTTATCTTGCGGCTGAGGAAACTGTGCGATAGCGGCTGTCTTCTCCGGATCTGGTCTTACGCCATCTTTGCTTATAATATGGCCAAGGAACTGTAGTTCTTCATAAGCAAAATGGCATTTTTTTCTTGCTTCAGTGTCAGCCCTGATGACCTAATTGCGTCCAGTACCGTCCGGAGCCTTTTCAGGTGGTCGGTAAAGTTGGAGGCAAAGACGACAACATCGTCCAGGTATACGAGACATATTTGCCACTTTAGGCCTGCCAGTACTGTGTCCATTAGACGCTGGAAGGTTGCTGGAGCGGAACAAAGTCCAAGTGGCATCACTTTGAACTCATACAATCCATACGGCGCGATGAAGGCGGTCTTTTCTCGGTCTCTTTCATCAACCTGAATTTGCCTATACTCTGTCTTCAGATCAATGGACGAGAAGTACCTTGCATCACTAAGGCGATCTAGGGTATCGTCGATCCTTGGTAAAGGGTACACGTCCTTCTTGGTTACACTTATTCAACCGTCGGTAATCGACGCAAAACCGAAGACTTCAATCTTTCTTTTTGACAAGGATGACTGGTGCTGCCCATGGGCTTTTAGATGGCTGAATTACATCGTCGTGTAACATTTCCTCAACTTGCTCTCGGATGGCCTGACGTACACGTGCCGACACACGATAAGGGCTGTGATGGAGAGGGCGGATGTCTTCTTGTGTTATGATTCGATGCTTAGCCAGAGAAGTTGGTCGGACCTGTGATGAAGTGGCGAAACAGTCGTCATAACGTCGAAGAAGGTTCTGGAGCAGTTGCTGCTTGCATTGAGGCAAGGAAGGGTTAATGTCGAATGAGAGCAGTGAGTTGTGGGTCTGTGAGGTGATGGTCCCTAGATTCGAAAGGGCGAGGGTGTCGCTGACTTCCGCGATTTCATTGAGAAAGGCAATGGTCGTGTCTTTGGCCAGCTGATGGTGTTCTTGGCTGAAATTTGTTAGCAGCACTGGGCCCTGTCCATTCCGGAAGTCCGCAATGCCTCTTGCGATTGCGATATCACGGCCAAGCAACAGCTGCATGTTACCTTCGACGACGCCATGGGCATTTTCGGCAGTACCAGTGGTTACGCAGATTAGGGTCATTGATCGGGGTGGGACGCTCACGTCATTCTCGATCACACGGAGGGCTGCGCGATTATGTGGTCCCGAGTATGAATTTATGGCTTCATCCGAGGAAAGTTTGATGGATCTGGACGTCAGGTCAATAATCGCGTGATGTTGAGTCAAGAAGTCCATGCTGAGAATGACGTCACGGGAGCACTGTGGGAGCTCCAAGAAATTCGCAAGTTATGTGTGACCATCGAATGGCACACTTGCAGGACATCGCCCCGACGGGTCGAGGAGGTGGCCTCCCGCTGTGCGGATCTGCGGGCCATCCCAAGCCGTCTTAACCTTCTTCAGTTGTGCTGTCAATGGCCCGCTGATGACCGAGTGGTCAGCCCCTGTGTCAATCAAGGCAGTTACCGGGTGGCCGTCGGTAGATACTTCAAAATCGGTGGCACGTGGGCTGGAGTTGCGCGTTGGTTTTGGGTTCAGGTCACGGCTTCGTCTTGTTGCTTCGTTTTGCTTCATCTCGCGGCTTGGGTTGTTGTGCGTTGTCGTCGTCGAAGATGATGTGCTGTCGTCATATATGGTCGTCGATGGAGGGTCTTCAGCTTTTCCTTTTGAAGCAACCTCACCTCCAAAGGTTGCTGGTTTTAGTTTCCCCTACGAAGCTTGGGGACTTTCTTCGTTCGTTGTTGTTGCGGTTCGGTGACGTGAAGCGTGGGGATGGCAGTGATAGAGAACGGCTGGACAAGTACTCTGTATGGCGCAAGTAATCTTTGATTGCCGGAGGTCGTTGTCCAGGGCGTCGCCGTGGTGCCCGAGATGAGAAGCCATGCAGTCCCATCCGCCTGTAGGGGCAGTGTAGAAGAATGTGGCCGGCCTCACCACAGTGAAAGCATAGGGGACGGTCGTCGGGAGTTCTCAAGGTGTCGCATTTTCTTTGGCTCGGGCGTCTCTCGTATGTAGGGTGGGCGGGAAAGGGCAGACGGCTACTTGGGGCTGCAGCGTACCGTCGAGGACTGGGCTCGTTCCGTCGGTGTGGCCTAGTTTTCACTGCAGCGGCGTAAGTCATTGCTTCGGCCTCTGTTCTAGTCGTCGCTGATGAAGCGCTAAACACCTGCTGGACTTCATCACGCACTATGTTCAAGAGAGATGCTCCTTGGGGGTGCTTGGGGGGTAGGACGTAGCAATCGACGTAGTTCTTCTTTAACCACTTCTCGAATAGCTTGCCACAGATCGTTGGTGGTTAGCCCACCTCGAATCGGTTCCGAGTAGAGCGAGCTGAGCTGAAACGGGCGGTTGTATTGCCGAATCCGGGCGTCGAGGGTCCTTTCTATGGTGTGCGCTTATTCACTAAATTCGGCGACTGTTTTAGGAGAGTTCCTTATGAGGCCGGCGAAAAGCGACTCCTTCACCCCTCGCATTAGGTATCCGACCTTTTTGTCTTTGGTCATGTCTTGGTCCACTCGCCTAAAAAGACGTTTCATTTCTTCGACGTACACGTTTAGGGTCTCATTGGGCTGTTGGGTCCTCGATTCTAGCAACAGCTGGGCCCGTTCTTTTCGCATGATAGCGGTGAAAGTAAGGAGCACCTCATTCTTCAGAAATACCCAGGTGGCCAGCGTGGTCTCATGGTTTTCATACCACGTTTTGGCGGGGCAGTCTAGGGAGAAGTAAACGTATTGTAGCTTCATTTCTTCATCCCACCTGTTTGTGGTAGCCACGCGCTCGAATTGGTCGAGCCATTCTTCTGGGTCTTCAGCGGCATAACCATGGAAAGTGGGGGGCACCCGCGGCTGCTGCAGCATTACAAGGGTAGGTGATTGCGGTGTGTTCATGGTGGCCGTGGAAGCATCTTTTCGTCGTCGCGTGGGGTCCGGTAGCGGTCCCAGCTCAGGTGGCAGGTTTCGGAGGCTGATTGATTGATTGATTGATTTGTGGGGTTTAACGTCCCAAAACCACGCTATGATTATGAGAGACGCCGTAGTGGAGGGCTCCGGAAATTTTGACCACCTGGGGTTCTTTAACGTGCACCCAAATCTGAGCACACGGGCCTACAACATTTCCGCCTCCATCAGGTTTCGGAGGCGGCGGCTGCTTTGAGTATCTGGGTCTTCAGCGTCCTCGCTCTCTGCAGCGGCTGTTTTAAGGTCGTTCTTGTGCATACCTTGCACCTCCACCAGATGTCACGTAAGAGTGAGGGTAGCCCAAAGACAGGAGACCGGGAGGCTCGTAGAAATAGAAGGAGATCCGTTTATTTGGCGGACTTGCGCCCACTAAAGGAAAGCAGACACATCGGCTTAGCGCGTGGCGAACAGCGTGTTCGACGGCCGTCGGGGAACAGAATGTCCCACTGGATCGGAAGGCGCGTTCACCATCAGAGATAAAGTCGCCGTAGCATCTGGCGCTATCTCGTTATCAACAAATGGTCGACGTGTGGGTCACGATCTTCGCAGATGAATCACGGTGCATCCTGGGCCACAATAAGGCGACGTGCCGGCGGTATCGGCATGCGCAACACTATCCGCAATAGGCTTCGCGGCAATGTATATATATATATATATATATATATATATATATATATATATATATATAGTGGGAGTAATAATTCAATGGGCCAGTAGTCTTCGTGAAGGTATGGGATATGGCACAACGGGAGCGTTGTCAACAAGGATAAATATATTTATTTCCCAACAGTTTCGGGAGGGGACCTCCCTTCATCAGGGGATGAGTTATATATATAAATATATATATATATATATATATTTATATATATGTATATATATATATACATATATAGTGCTCTTTTCTAATTTTCTGTCGCTACTCAGCAGATTGTTGAGTAAGTGAGGCAAACAATGCCATAACATCTGCCTTTATATTCCATTCGCGAAAACGTAATGGTCCAGAAGTCTTGTTTTAACAGAGAACAGTGAGGGACATTTTCGCATGTATTAGCATGATCTATGAACTCATGTCGATTTTGTTTGCAGAAAATCTGTATTTTTAGGCTATTTTCCAAAGAAACAAATTATTTGAGGACAGAAGGTTGAAAGAAACAAAAAAATCCTTTGTGTGCACGCGGTATGAACCGTTTGCCATGGAACAAAGCGCACTTTGTTGAAAAATGATTATTTTATGGTTGTTTTTTGTGGTGAATTTCCCCACGCCAGAAACGAAACAGTAAATTTTATAAGACAAAATAAGCGTATAATAGAGCATTAGTTGTATCGATACAGGAAGAATGTGTCGAAATTTTGCTATATTTATGATAAGGAACTAAGTGCGATACAACGTGAGAGCGCTGTGCAGACAAGCAGTTTTATTTGATTTTTTACATGACAGCACCTCAGTGTTCATTAAATAAACTTGCGGAGCCCTGAATAAGATGGCTTAGAATATGGTAAATTATTTCCACTCAACCTGTTCGCGTAGTGTTTCGCTATGTGAGCTACCGCTACATATTTTTTAGTTTTAAAATAATTATATATCCTTATCGTAGTGTCTCATCTACTTCGGTAGAGTGCAGATGCCAGGCGCTTCTTTCTCGACTGATGCCGCCACCATTAGCGTTGCCATCTACGTCCTTGTATACCTCAAAGGCAATTAAAAGACTGATGATGATGTATAATAAATCGAAATAGCGAAAATACCTGGACTTTTTCATGATTTGAGTTCGAGACCCTCTGCATCGACGTCGAGTGATCTACCTCAGATGTATGCCGGTGTTTCAACCATACTCGCAAAAATACTCTATACGGGCATCATATGGGGCAAGGATTTGTATAAACCTATGTATTTTAGGGTGTTATAAGAGTAGAATAAGAAGAAAGATCAAAATACTGAGCACTCATCACGCCATGCACTGACACTATGAGTGTGCCCTTCAGTTTTTCTCAGCTACGCAAAAAGGATGACCACCGTTCCTCTCATGAGCAGCCACGCGCAGCATCAGCAAAGTCCACACAATATTTACAGATGTGTGGCGGGCCCCGCGCTTATTGTAAAGAAAATATTGGTGAGTTGGGTGCTGTCGTATACCACAAGCATCTCAATTTAGGGCGTATGCGATACCTTAAAGAAAGCCTGAATTTAAAAGACAGCTCTCCTTGCCGAAACATAAAGCTGCACACAGAATTTGCATGAGATTATATCACGTGCATTGGTGTAATTTTTGAAAGATCTTTCTTTTGCATACTTCAAAGCAGGAGTTTCGTTCTGTGTTTCTTTTGGTCAGTTCGTCGCATGACTCAACGCACTCTGCTGCACGATCCGGAAAAAAATTTCAGCACTGCCGCACCGCCCAGCCAACCTGACATGCTTGCTGCGTTCATACTTGTGAAGATTTTGAATCAAAAAGCAAGTATCACGCATATTTGAGGTAAACATATGCACTTGAGTATTTGACGTGTGTTTATTGATATCTCGAATGCAGAGATACGTAATTCTGAAGGCAGCAGTGTTCAATACGCTGCACTTACGATGCGACTCTCTAAACAAAAAATAGGTTGTATCCTACGCTTTACTAAAGCGACATGGTTCTGCAATTTACCAGAAGCCTGTATAAAAAAAAAACTTTCTTTACTAGAAATTACCGCCATATAGTGTCCATATCTGACGGAGCGCCTCCTCACCAATCTTCTCGCACAGAACGTAAAATCAGCTTTTTATTCTCTCTCTTCAGAAAGAAGACTGGCTTTTTTGACGACATGTGCCACCTAAACGCGCAGATATGCGGGCAATGTTTCTGTTTATATTTTACTTTAAAACATTCTAACGAGGTCTTTCTAATATTTTTACTTAAATGCATATTGCCATGTTCATTGGTTGTTTAATTTATTGTTGATTTGTGATCGAAATAACACTAACTGGAAAACACAATAAATATCGCATTCGTAATTTCACCGTTCTCTGACATGATGCTGTGAGTACAGTCTCGAAAACATGCGACAGAGACATTATATAGCAGCAAAAATAAATACAATGCCTGAATGAGGATGAATTACTTGCCAAAGTTGGAATAGGTCGACGGCCGTCTCCGGGGGACCCAGGCTGAAATCGAAATAGCGCGACCAATTCGTCAAGCCGAAAAATAAAACGCACTCCACTGTATAGCACTGGAAAGATATTGTTTTACAGTGAAAGCTGTTATGAGGTCACAACCCGGTCACGCGCACTGTTTTGCCGTGTCCACCTAAGCCACCGGTATCCTTTGCCACATCTCATGAAAAAAACGTACCACCGAATGCACAGTAGGGCTCGAAACCCGGGTCTGCTTGGTGCCAACCGAGTATTTTACCACTGAGCTATGCCGGTGCTTGGGACTGTCAAAACATAGCACCAAGGACACAGTGGAGCTCGAACCCGGATGCGCTGGGTGCATCCCAGTATTCCACCACTAAGAGACGGTGTTTTTCTGCATTATTGCCTGTTTAGAGGCGCCTACGTCAAACGACAAGCACAACAGAAACAGTCAGTAACAGTCTGACACAAACCAAAATTCTCTAAGTGCTGCCAAGGGCTCTACCCTCGACAACCACTCCAGTACAATCTCCATAGTTTTCTGCTGTACAACTAACTTGGCCACACATTCACGTCTATACTTTCGTGCAGGCCGTACATCCTGATCGCTATAAAAACCCATCATACGGGCCTACCATAAATAGTGAAGGCCACATAGGATAATCAAATCTAAAGGCCTTCCCTCTTCGTACACTATCGGCAGAAATGTTATACCGTAAGAAATTAAAGGTAATTCCTTCTTTAACCTTTTTTGAAGTACAACCCAAAGTATACACCCTCCCAACAGTGCAAAAAAATGTGGTCTATAGTTTCCAGTGTTTCACAGATAATTCAATTTGTCCCTCAAGCTGAGTAAAAACCACGGTCTGCTTCAAATGTCCTGACAGATAATGCACCTCTGTGAAGCTAAAAAAAAGACTTTGCGGCAGGAGCCACTTACGTTCTCTTCACACGTTCAAGCACATCTTGCCTTTGACCTCCAGTGTACATGGCAGGATACAGTGATTCAGGTAAATCAATATCACACACATCTTTGTACAACTTTTCGCGAGTCACTGAAAACAATTATTCATTAAAATATCTAACAGATAAAAATTGTACTCTTAGAATAACCTTCTTAAGATACTCGCGGACAGCAGTGGCCGTGTCATGCGTGCTAACCGCATATCCAGGTGAAGCCCGCATCAGTCTTAGTTGGCACACTGTACGTAAGAAAGGATCCTTTGTGTAGCGAAAGAAATGACCTATTTACAAATTGGCGTATGAAAAGATGTGGTAAACCCAGCCCTCCCTCTTTCATTCTTTGAAACAGATTAGTACGACTGCATCTCTCCCAGTTTGAGGCCCGCTCGCACACTGCGAAGATGCGATGGAACTTCTGTATGTTTGCCCATGAACAATGCAACAACTGCATCACATACGAAAGTTTTGAGGCGAAGAAAAGATTACAACAGTCGCCCTCGAAAACGCTAACAGACGATTACCGTTGCAGCTATTGGCTTTCTCCGAAATTTTTTCGCTTGTTCTTGCCAGTAGTTCTCCTTATCTTTATAATATTCCAGTGACACACCAAGGTGCTCGACAGGTGGGGTCACTCACTTAATGTTGACGAATAGTCTGGTCTTGACGTCCACTCTCAATGCCAGAAGCCCAGACACTTTCCCCAGTATACTAGACGGCCAGTTGCAGTGCCGAACTTTTTACCTACAGTGAAGGTAGAGGTAACACTATCTTGATCGGTACAAGAAACAGCCACATCGTCGGCGGACGCCGGAATTTTAACTTCGAATTCTTGTAATCTAAAGCCATGAACGCTGCTGTTTTGAGTTATTGCTAAGCACAACGATTATGTATATAGACTGAGTGCCCTACTGAGCTACACTAATAATTGTTACTTGTTGGTTGAATCGCTTTATGCAGGCTTGATGTCGGGAAAGGAAGTGCGTCAGTACGACTTATAAAGCGTTTTAAAACAGCAAAAAACAACCTGTCGTCGCATAATCTGTATACCGTAACGAGGGGCCGCCTATTGTTCCAGCGCATTACAAAAGCTTGTTCTCGTTTACCTATTACCTGTGGAGCATACCCACTTCAACCATAGTTCCTAATTGTCCTCAGCCAAAGCATGAACAATTGGCACAAAATTCCTTGCAAGTGCTTAGCGGATACCACGTTTCTCAGAGCAATGACAAAGTATCATATCGAATACCGGCCTACTACCCAAAAGTTTACAATAACGACTTAGTGGATATCACGCAAGTTTCTTTTCAGTAGTTACCCAATGAGTGTTTTGAAAAGGCTCTCAAAGGCTCCTAGCTATCACTGTGACTGTGCTGCGCTGTCCGCGCAGGCCTGGCGTTTTTTTTGTTTAGTGCTTAATGTTACCGCGAGTAATTTCCAGCTCTCGAAAAATTGGCAAGAGTTACATTGCACATAAGACCTTAATTGAGGGCTCCTACTCGAACGCAAATTGTTTGCTTTGAGTGAAAAAATTGCCGACAGTTTACTATAAACGTTTTTTGTAAGTAGCCATTTTTCGTAAAGGCTACTTGTCATCCTCAAAATTAGTCGTTCAGATGCCACCCTCTTGGATTCACGTGAAAGAGTACTCGGACAACGAATGCCACCGCCAGGTCCAGCCTTGTAATTGTGGCACGAGTCATCTCGGAAAGCCAAGCTTGGAACCTGCTACTATTACACACACACTTCGTTGCTTAGACCACTGCTTACAGGTAGTGGTGTTATTAATTGTGTCGCCATAGTTTTACACTTTGATTTAGGGTGTTTCAGGCTGAATTTCAAGACAACCACACAAACTGATGTGATGTAAATTGAGGTAAATTTCAAGATATGTTTAGGAAACTGAGATATGAAAGTAAACTAAAGATGATGACGCTGTTTTGATGTTCCTGCACGAGCACACCTTGCATCATAAATATCTATGTTGTCCAACAGCGCCTGCATTCTCTTGCATAGAGTGAATGCCTCGTATGGCAGCATGTTTAGTGTGAGCATGAAGAAAATATCGTGACATCAAAAGGAACACCAAGGCTACTGAACTCATGAACCTTACATAATGCCGAGGTATGAGTGTGAAAAGAACACGATAGGTGTTTTGCAAAAACTTGTCATGCTCAAGGCAACCTTGCGTTGTCCTGCTCATTGGGCTAGGCCAAGAAGGAGCTCAGTAGAACTTTTTTGTTTTCTTACACGTGTGGTTCTCCCACGCGTAGCCATGCAGCAAGATAGTCATGAATTTAGTCTTTGAGGAATTCAGGGAAAGGTTATTTTTGTTACAGCGTTCCGATGAACAACACAAACTTGACTGCTGCAGTGACAGTTATTAACTGAATAAATTTCTTTCAACATCTTGATGGCATCAGTATACAAGACAAAAGAAAAATAAAGAATTGGAAATCAAACCTTCTTAACGAAAATAAGAAAGTAAGAGTGAGCTCAATGCGAACTTTTGAAGAACCGACTAGTCACTTTGCACAAGAAAGAAGTTTGTCATTTACTGCAACACAACAAGGTCTAATAAGCAAATGGCGATGCAGGAGATTCACAACAGATAAGTCAAGACCAATGTTTGCAAGCTTAATCAGAATCAGTGAGTAGCTGACTACTTCATAAGCCTTGCTCAGCACTCAGTCGACTGCGTCCGCCAACCCTCTCTGGCAAATAGATAGATCAGGAGATTAGTGACATGAAACTAGCAAGATTTGTGCTAGTTCAATGGTCAGCTCAAAACACGTGTTGATTAGGCCTCAATAAAACTTTCACGCTAACATAAAATATTTTTTTAAGGTGGGAGTGCTCAGAACACGAAGAACACTACTCCAATGGCACATGAGGGGAATTGGAGGCGCTGCTTTCAAGCCCAGCCCTGGTGAATCAGCTGCGACTGATCCACGGAGCTGAACGAATGGCTCGCACTAATGGGGCCCCTGAATTGGGGCACCGCCCTGCCGGACAGACTTCGCTCTTCACACTGTGCATTCTTCGGGACACTGGAGTTCTAGTCTGTCTGTATTATGTACATAATAAAGTTTTATACTGCCACTACTTAAGGGTCAGCTCAAAGCTTTTCAATGTCGCATAAAGTAGAGAAATCAGGCGATATATAAAAAGCTTGGTTCGAAGGCCCTACCTAAATACTTGGAGACCACGCACACTTCTCCACAAGCTGCAAAAGTGTAGGCACTCAGAGAGTTGTTAATTATTGTAGTAAGTACAGGAGCAAATACACTACCATAAGCCTTCATTATGGCAAAACGATTACATCTGGGCCACAGAATAAGGATGATTTTAGGTGCCTAATGAATGAGCTGATGAGCTTTTCTCACAGCGACAGGCAGCTGGTTGTGTTAACTGCCTTGTGCCGTTGTCCGATCTGGGTGCTAGACTGTGAGGCCTTATAAAGCGGATGAAAAATGCAGGGCAAAACAGTCATCACTCCGACAGGGTCTAAGTCAAATAATAATAATATTAATAATAATAATAATAATATTAATAATATACAATTTTTATATAATAATAATAATAATAATAATAGGAAGGAGAAGAAGCAGAACCTGGCATAGTACGTGCGAAAACCCGGGCTCGTTCATAGAACAATCCATACCGGAGAGTTCCGGAAATATCAAGTTTTCTGGTTTACATGAACATGCATTCTCATTGCAGTGTATACGGGTATACATTGCTTTATTTATTAATTCGACTACTGTGCCCTAAATCGAGTCTGCAACTTTCGGTCAGCAGGCGCGCACATCTGCTCCTACTCGCTTGTGTCAATAAATTTGACGACATAGTTGTACCGAGCGCGGTCGTCTTGCTTCTGTTTCTGCTCTAAACATTGTCGTAGGCTACTTTGAACAATGTTTTTCTACAATGTTATTGTTCATAATATTTACCCATAAATAATCTGTATCATAACAGCCTATAGACGTAAATATCAAATATATGCAATGAACTTAACTCGTGTTTCCTGTTATCTTATGTCATCGTTTTCCTGTATGTTTTTTTTTCTCTTTGTATCAGGTAGGCGTTGTGGCATGTTTTTCGATCATCAAAAATAACATGATTTCCCCATGTTAGAATGCTTAGTGGTAGAGAATTCAAGTTACAAAATGCACATGAATGCAAGCTCAAGCAGCACATGTTATAAGTAAAAATGCATGACTTGTCTGAGTGACACTTCCATGCTTCGCTTCATGTTTTATTTCGCTCGCCATAATACATAAAACACTTACCCTGCTTGGACTACCGGGCAAAGGTGTAAGAGATAATTGAGGTGGAGTCTGAAAAATAATACGATACGGAAATTTTAGCTCGAGTACTCATCTGCACGTTAACTTTATTGTATCAATTTAGCTCTGGTATTTACACAGTTGTAGTAAATATTTTATAATGTTAAATTGTGGATCGGAGAAGATGTGGAAATTTGAAAGACTCAGTTTTTTATAATCACCTATAATCAAAACCAGCAGAGATAAATCCCAAGAAAATTATAGGGGTTTTATAAGTAGTAAAGGCAACCTTAATATCAAGGAAAAACGTGTACTTAAGGAGAACTTGCCGCGAACAAGGACAAAACCTGCGACCTTCACATACATAGGCTATACCAAGCTACCAGCTTTGCGTTTAAGATTGGTCTATGCTAAAACCATAAATAGTACAGGTAATATAAAGCCACTGAAAGATACTCAGGAGTCGGCAGTAATTTTAGGTGGTGGGGCATCATCGCATAAATCTGACACAGTGCAGGCTGTAACACCATTTTAGAAGGGGGGGGGGGGACTTTGAACGCAAGTAGATAAAAAGATTTGTGAAGTGACATGCCCAACAAAAGTGGGATAACATATTGTCTATTATACGCAAAGCTACAAGGTTGCAAATTAAAAAAAAGAAATCTATGATGCAAGCTAAACTATATTTCAGGTCAAAGATGCCGTGATGGCCTTCATAAGGGAAGTAAGAAAAGAGGGGACGTTCTGATAGCTTACTTGGAGCCGCACCAAACTGCTCCGTCGGTTGCAGGCGGCTGACCCAACGTCTAGAGTGCTGTCGTACCTAATCTTAAGGAAATAATTTCACGTTGTGTGCTTATAGATTTAATGCTGCTGATGAGACCTCTTGAAGAGCGCCATACGATTACGAATCCCACGGGACTAGCCGGGGTTCTTGGTGCCCTGAATGCAAGAAGCATAATGATCCTCTACGAAATTGAGATTTTATGGAGTTTGCGAGTCCACTTTATTTCCATCAGCTTCGCGCTCGATGATCTAATCACACTTTTAAAGACAAGAGATTTTACTTGGTACGAAGAGGCAGGGGAAAGACTAGAGCAGTTACGCTGATTTATGAGAGAATGTGCTCAAGTAGTGTTGAATGAAGAAATACGGGTGATGCAGCGGCTCGCTGATGTTCCAGTTGTCGGAATTGGAGGCCTCGTCGAAGGTTTTGTGCCAGAAATCTGCACCTTCGCTAATCAACGCAAGGGTTGCTACTTACGTTACTCCATCAGGGCCGTATCAAGGGAAACAGCTATCGACATCATTATTGTGTTTTCATTTGTATCCCGTAATCTGATTGAAAATTCAGCCCATGATGTGCTCAAGTGCTGAGGTAAAAGTGTCTTCTTTGTGGGATGATCTTGATTCCCGGCTTGAAAAGTATCCGAAATATGAAAAAACTAGCCGACCCGCGAGATGTCTGGCGATTGTGTCAGTAATGACTCAACAAGTTGAACCTAGAGAACTTAGTGTTTTTTTATTTGCAGTAAGTTTCTCGAAACAAAAATTTCAGACGCGAGTATAATATTACAGGTGGACTCCTAGTGGGGGAAAACGTAGATATATTGATGCACAATGTTTATTGCGATAGAGAGTTTATGGACACTCTTGGCTGGATAAGCCGCTGGCTTCGGCGTCGGCGTCGACGTGGGAGTCGCCGTCACACACCGTGTATATATACGTATCTATATATATATATATATAACGCAACAAAACAAAAGAATCGTGAAAGAGACACCGGCGTGGTGTATTTTACGTAAAACCTCCCATACGTGAATGCGAAGCATAAACCACTTAGTTACGGAGAAGCACGTCCTTCAACGTTCACATGGCAAACTGTTTATATCTACCACTTAACGCTGTAAAGGGGCATCTTCAGAGGAGGGGGCCCATCGTGTTTTCAACATTACCAGCAAGATGACCCAAAGAACGCACGGCGGCGTGGGCTCTCATCTCCCATGCGTAATTTGCCCCATAGAGAGGAGAAGGTGGACGCTAGCTCGGGCGCCCTTCTCTCGCGGTGGGGAGGCTCGTACATCTTGGTTGGCCTGGGGCTTTCACAGGAACATTTTTGTTGTAGCTGCCGGTCGCACAAGAGTTACAGCAATTGTGACAAAGTCTCCGTTTGCGAAAGGCGCGTGCTTTTTAGACACAACGAAGCAACAACTTAAACGCTTATTCGCGTAATTCTGTACCTGTGAGTACAATTCGTACGTTATTTGTGCGTTAGAAACGCGGGGCACGTTTCGATGTGCTTGGCATTCTGCGCGTAACCTTCTCATCTTCCCATTTGTTGCCAATACGTTAATTTCTTCGTCTTTGTGGCAAAGCTGTGACTTTTTTATGGCCTGAGTGATAACTGGTGATTATGCGACCACTGCTTGCATGGGTGATGAAATATACCTGTGAAACTAGCACAAAACACTCTTTCCTTCTAAGAATATTTATACAAAAATACAAAGCTACCTTGGGGTAATAACTAACACCATAACATAAAACGGGCGGTCGAACGCGCATTGATCTTCGAGGCGTGATCTAGTCTTGGCTGACATGCTCCAGGCTAGCCTTTGAACTCGTGAGCTGCTGTTCGGAGCGTGTTGAGCTTGGCTCTTGAGCAGCTTTACCTGGACTCACCCTTCTGCATTCATGAGCTGCTTCTGGAGTCATCGGCTACGTCTTGGGTCATGCTCCCGTTGGGGAAAGTGTGGTGTGACAGCCCCCTAGTACGTTTTTTTTTTTGCTTGAGACCTCGTCCAGGTGCTTCTCAGTTGGTTCTTATGTCGGTGATGGCTTCTGCCGTTATGCTATTTGACCCAAAAGTAAACAGAAGCCTTGGGGTCACTGACTCAGTTTCTCTGACATCACTGGCAGTAAAGTACATACTTTTCAACTTCGTAAGCATAATTGTTTACTGTTCCAGTATTACTTGTTTTCTTGTGGCTTCGGAAGCTATCATGCAAGTTTACCATAGTCTGAAAATCTGGTGGGACGAGAACTTCGTCTTCATCACCTTTTAGGGTGAAGCTGTTGCAAGCTTACCATAGTCTGAAAATATGGTGGGACGAGAACTTCGTCTTCATCGCCTTTTATGGTGAAGCTGTTGTGTAGTTGTGCCGAAGGCCAATCACTCAGAATCAAACTTTCATCATGACCAATACACTGTTTTTATTGATCAGCTCGGTAATATCCGCTGCTTTATTGGTACACCGTCAACAGCTTTCAACACAATCACGTCTCCAGGTGGCTGTGGTTCGTCTTCGTACCTGGGGGCTGTAAGCCCCTACCCGTATTGGGTATGAAACACAGCACGTCACCAAGATACGCGAGGGCCATACGAAACAAGCACAGCATACGAGATAGAACATCTATCTCAAAAGCCATAGGCACTAACGAGCTTCTCCAAAGCTCGTTAGTACCCACTTTGCCACTCAATTTCGTGGCCGTGATTTAGAATCCCGTAGACAGCTTCCTTCGCTTTGGTTCTGCCCTTGATGAAGCTGCTGTATAGTTTCAGAAGCCCTGATAAGGCTTCTAGATCCTTCTTAGTGGGTGTAGCGCTAGCAGAATAATGTCAGTCTCGCTTTTGTTCGAGCAGGTTCCTGCGTTATCAATACAATGTCTCAAGAAGTAAATGGTTATCTGACTAAATTTGCACTTTTTTGTTAATTCCTAACGGTGCTCTTCAAAAACACGAACCCAGTCTCTAGTCTGTCTGTGTGCTCTGCTACGTTACGCCGAAAATTAGAAAATCATCAAGATGAGCCTCAACGATCGCAATAACTCCCAACAGCAAGTCGATGACTATATAAAACACCCAAGGCTTGACAGAGATTTCAAACGGCAGCAGCCTCATTTGTGTTGCTCCATGATAGTATTAACTGTGGTGATTTCGGCTGACAATATGTCTAAAAATAAGCTTTAATAAGCTTCAGCTAGTTAGAGCTCAGTAAATATGCTATCCTACTCGAGAGTCAATAATATTTTAGTGGCAGTGGTGGAAGAATTCTCGCTACTTTTTACTGCCTTGTTTACCCTGTTTGCCCCAAAGACGTAAACTGTCAATTTTTTCCGTATCATTACGAGTGGAGATGTGTAGTTGGAATACTCGAATAGTTTTCAGATGCCCTGTGGCATCAAATGGTTCACCACCTCAGCCATATCGTCTTTTAGTGCTACTGGAACTCGGTGATTTTTGAGGATTGTTGATTTGATGTCATGTTTCAATTCTATATGTAAACGTGGTGCACTTCAACCAAGAACGGCTCTGTGGAATGCCTCAGACAATCCTTAAATTGAGTCTTCAACAATCGTTTGCTGAATTTTATGCCGCCCTAAGCCCAATAGCCTAAACCAGTTCCAGCCAAGCAAACTGCCGCGTCTTCGCTTCACTAATAACAAAGCCAGCTTTGCCATCCAGCCCACAAGTTCCACGGCAACTATTCCACTACCAACAACAGGCAGTGCATCTTTTGACCACGTTACGAACGTGCTTGATTCCCAAACCTACACATCACTTTTTGCTTTCATTATATTGATCAAGAAGTTCCTTCTCTCACGATTGAGTACGACGCTCCTGAATCAATTTCAATGGGTAAATCCTGTGCTTGAATTTGTACTCGTGGCATTCATTTCTTTTCCTCGTCTTTGCCTTTGCAAAGAAAAATGAACTCTGGAATTTTGTAGGCGCCCTCATTTTCCCCCCTTCTTTCTTCTGCTCGTGTGAAATCTTCTTTGAAATTTCTTAACCACGTCTTTTGAACGACACTTTCGCTGTGTGTGCGATTTTTTATTTTGAACTTGAAGCATGCCACCATTCTTGTTCTGGACAAATGCAGATGTGCATATCATTGCAGCGATAGCAACTAAAATTTCGTTTCGTAGTGTCTACTTTTCTGCAAGTTGCTTGAACTAGCCAAGGCTGTATTTTGTCTCCACTCGTTCCTAGTTACTTATGTATATCTTCTGTTTTGCTGTTGCTTCAGCTGTAACCTCCATATTTTACACAATCGCGAACGTAAGGTTGTGCTCGATAAAAAGGCAATGCTGAACTGCTACGTCCTTGATGCCCCAGACGAAACGATCCTGCAGAATGACGTCCTGTCGTAACTGCTTGTCAACCGTAACACCGGTCATTTGACCAATGGTTGTCTTTTGAATTAGCGTAATCGAGCATCCTAACCTTGTGACTGGGGAATCCCTGAGCTCCGGAATTTTCCCCACTGAAAAAGATTGACGCTTGAACGAGCTAGTGGGTGTTCATTCCAAAATGTTAACAGCGTATATGGTGGTTAGGGAAGGACGATATAACTGAAGCGAAGGGCGCAAAAAGCCGGTACAAAGAAGTATGTGACACAATAAAGCAATGATGATGGCACTTCTCTATCCCTACCTCCATTTCTTTGTTGTCTTGTGCCCTCTCTCTTGATTGTCTTTATGCCTTTCTTAGCAAACTGAAACTGCCTCGCCGAGGTGGTCCAGTGACTAAGGAACTCAGCTAGTGACCCGCCGGTCTCGAGATTGAATCTCGGCGGCAACAACTGCAGTTTTGATGGAGACAAAAATACTCCAAGCCCGTGTGCTTATATTTCAGTTCACGCTTAAGAACACCAGATGGTAAAAATTTCCGGAGCCCTCCACTTCGGCGTCTCTATAGGCCGAATGACATTACGTTAAACGCGTAAACACCGCCTGGTGTATAAAAGGCGGTCTTTTTTTGTCTGCTTCATCCATTACAATTCGCCAATATTCGGACTGGAGGTCGATGGTGGAGAAGTATTGGACGTTTTGCAATTAGTCAAGTGCATCATTTATACGGGGCATCAAATATACATTCGTTTGAGCAATCTTGTTCAGTGCGCGGTAATCAACACAAAATTGTACCGATCCACCATTTTTTTACTAACACAATGGGTGATTACCAAGAGCTGGCAGATGGTCGCATGATTGTTTTTTTAGCACATCGGTCACGTTCTCCTCGAGGATTTTGCGTTAGACCAAGGAGACTCGGTAGGAACGACGGCGTACAACAGTCTCACCTTCATTGTTGATGTGATGATGCGCAACTCTGTCTGTCCAAGTGCCGAAGCATTGGCGTCGAAGGAGACCTGGTATTTCATTAGCAAACTTATCAACGCCTCACATTGAGAAACAGAAAGGTCAGGAGTTATCCCGGCAGCAAAGAAGGAGGAAGTAACAGGCTCTCCCTGTTGCGTCGGAGGTGGCAAGGCGTCAAGAAAGGTGAAAGATACCGGTTGGGTATTGTCGCCGTTATGAAATCGCCCGGCTCAGTTTGTTTGAGTCAAGCGGAATGAACACATGAATGGGACAAAGAATGTGGCACAAAAAACATCTTTCTTCACACGCTCAAACACCTAGACCACACAGAAGACTAACACTATCTATTACCAATTCAGTCTCCGAAAACACAACAGTTAGCACGTCCCTCTAGGGCCAAGTCCTAGGGGCGTCCCTATATTCACATTCAGTGATGAACGTTTCTCGGACGAACAGGATGTAGGGTGTCGGGAGCTTACGACGAATATCAGTCATTCCGACACCCGAGCGTAGCTCCACCGCGTGCGTCCGTGCTAGTTGTTCCTGCTGAACTGGAAAGGGCCGCCGCAAACAATCCGAAGTGTGAGAACGTCGTTTTCATGCAGTTGTCAAACTAGAACCGACAGCTACTCCAGACACGTCTAAGGCCCCTCTGGTCCATGCACCGTTGACGTGGCAGACGGGTGTCTATAAGCCCGGGTACGCTGAATGTCGGTGGCGTGACGCTAAGCGGTCGCAGCCGTTCTCTGCACCGCCCGCCAGCTGGACGACCAGAGCCACAAAGACGATAGCTCGCCGAGGTACAAACTCGGGTGGCTTCCGACGCGTTGCAGTCCCGGGGCAGGACCCAGGCTGCCTCGAAAATCTGCCGTCTTGTCCGTCTTCCACGCCAAGCTTCTCCTGTGCGCACGCTCGTCAAATTTCTTGTGCACGGGCGCACCCTTCTTTTTTCTCTAATTGTTTTTTCATTTGCGTTCCCTGCATCTTTCTTCTTTAATTTTTTCTTGTCATCCATGACAATGACTCCCCATTTAGGAGTTTTTGGTTTCAAAAACTTCATTTTTGAAGGCCAGTACACGATACATCTTTTCACTGCGTTCCACGGCACAAAAGCTTCACTGTATCATCGCACTTCCTTGCGCAACACAACATTTTTTCTCCTACACCACACTTCACTGCACGTCATCGACACTTCAATGGGTGTCTCGAACACTTCACTGTGTTTATTATACCTCTTACACACTGTCGTACACCACCACCTGAATATTAAAAAAAATACCAGTCTATTGCTGTGTTAGGCATGTCATTACCCAGTTCAGCTCAAGTACACTCAGTTAACATGATCAGTCTAAAGAATAAATTTTCAACTGCACAATAAAGAAAAACGTCCAATAACTCTTTCCAACACATCGCAAAACATTTAAGGCTCCATTTCACAACCTCCTAGAATATTTACGAACTAATTTATTTCATTGCTAGAAGTCGGGAATACAGATACAGCCACCGGCCATTGACCTGAACGCTAACGCTCAAGTTACAGCGTTTCACATCCTCCAAACACTTCACTATTCATTTTCCGATCACTGGGCAGACAGTTGACACACAGGCCGAAGTGGTGAACAGAGCATCGGAGTGGCGTAGGGGAGTGTGGTCGGGAGCCACGTGTATCTTTGGTAGTGTTGGAAATGTGCACAGGAAACGGAGATCTCTGGTTGGAAGGACTGTAGGCATAATGGTAGTATACTCAAGCAGATGTTTCATCATTTTCAAAAGTGGCATAACCACATGTTTCATCACGTTAGAAAGCGGCATAACCACGACTTCAATCTTGCTGCCGGTGTCGGAAGAATGGCGAAATCTGTCCTCGTATTCAAGAGTAGTAGCAAATAGCTCGTGGGGCACGGTCAAGAAGAATAGTAGGTAAAGTTCGGTGGACGAGGAACTAGGTGTGCGAGATAATCATTATCAGGCACATGTTGTGGGACACGAGATGGCGAGGGTTGCATTGAAGAGATCTGTGCGTACGAAGCGGTTTGTGGGCTAGATGAAGCATAGTGGGTGCTTTGAAAGCCTGACAACTCTTCCCTATTAATGCCCCAAATATCGCTTGAGGAGGGTTAAGGGGAACGTTTTATAAGGGGTGTAGGCTTGCAATTCTTTAGGAACTATGGCTCCAATGATGAATCGGAGCTCGATACTGTTGCCAGGGAGTTCTCAGAGAAGTCGGGTTGCTGGCTGAATGACTGCAAAATATCAAGCCACATGCAAACAGAGCCGACGTCAGAAACCGTCTAAGGGTTGTGTGCGGCGAGGGCATTGAAAGCGGTAGGTTCGATACCCTTCAGAAGCTGTCGGACATGATCAGCTTTTGGCATGATGTCGTCGATGCGGCGGCAAAATGCAAGGACATCCTCACTATAAGAAGTGTAGGACGTACCGCAATGTTAAACGCGTTTTGCCAGTTTGTTCCGGGCAACTTCTGAATGAATAGTCGATGTGCCAAAAAAACGTCGGAGCTGGTCTTTTAATGAAGACCAATCGCGGAAGTCGCTCCCCATATTTAGGAACCACGTCTTGGCCACCTGAGAGGCGTAAAACAGGACGCGTGCTAATTTCGATGTCTCGTTCCAGTTGTAAACACCTACGTGGTCATGGTTTTTGAGCCAGTCTTCGACATCTTCACCAGGCAGAAGGGAGAAGATTGGAGGCTCCCGAGGGGAGTTGTTGACCGGGCTGGGGTTGGCAGCGGGTAGTTGGGCCGGGGGCTGGTTCGGTTGCACTTGCTCTTGTGACATGGTGCTCTGCTGGAGTAAGCGGCGTCCCGAACGGAGCTCCAGGAGCTGGCTTTAGATAGAGAGAGGTCGAAGAGATCGGGAAGCACCTTCCACCAAATGAAATACCATGGTTCAGCTGGTGCTTTATTCCAGCAACACCAAGATCGCACTGATAACAAAAAGGAACGACGTGAAGACTGATGACAAATATTTACGGATGAGGACGGTGAAGTCCAAGGAATGTTTACGCGGATTCAACCGCTACGGGGTCATATAGATGAGATGCGTCGAACATGGGCATCTGCTTTTCGTGCTTTTCAGCCCGGAACAAGGCCAGTGACGAACCCAAGAGTTTCACTGCCTCAACGGCCAAGGCACGATGAATTGGCACACACTAGCCCATTAAGGATGAGTGCATCCTTTCTCAAATTATAGGACCTAATTCGCGACAAGCGTACGTCCAGTTTATTAAGCCTAACGGCAAACTCCTTCCTGAGAAAGTCTGAGCGGCGCGTGCACCAAGCGCTGAGGTGTACCTGACGGCATGGCACGAGCGCTCGCGCTTGCCGCAGCGAAGAGCTCTTAGAATGAACCGAGACGCAGCCGCAGCAAGCGAAATGCAAGGAATTCAGCAACATTCAGAAATTGCAATACAAACTGAACCAGTGGTGGCAAACGAAACAACAGAAAATTTGTGGACCTATAGCGCTGACAATGGCAGAACAAGTGAAATGAAAAGCGCTTGGATCACGGGAATAAGAAAGACAAGAAGGCTGCCGCCATTGCAAGTACACCGGCTTACCAACCCAAAGGGCAGCCACCTATCACAGAGTAGACGCTGAAGTCATCACCATCGCAGCAACAACGCAGGCCCGAGGGGGCACATCTGCGACTCACCCACTTTAAGATGACCTACCGCCCGCAAGCAGGTCTCTACTTTGCCAAATAGAACACCTCCGCTGTCACGCATTTCATCGGGTGAGTGAGTGTACTAATGCAGCATTGCCTTGCCAACTAGTTGCGTGTACAAGTCCAGAAAACAGCAAACCTAATTATCGCCAGCACCGCCACAAATAAAGACGCAAAGAAGCTAGCAAGCATGAAGAATATACAGCTTGGAGTCAATTTCTACAATGCGAGTGGAAACATACGAAACTCCGGACGATGCCTGCAGAGGCGTCATCAACGGCTTAATACTTTGATCAAGCACTGCAGATCTCATGGATAGAATCCGCGCGCCGGCAAGATACACATTTCTTCACGCCCGAATTCTGGGTAAATCGTCCGTGGCACCTATATTCTTCGGACGACCGCATGTTTCTTTCTACGTATCCTTCCACAGCGTTTACTTCTGATGCAGGCCCTTTCAGCGTTTACTTCCGATGCAGGCCCTTTCGCAAGTCAGTTCAATACTGCCGAGCCTGTGGAAACACCATACACCGTCAAGATATCTGTCCGACGCCTATATCAGATTTCTGCACCAAATGTAGCAACGCCGGACAAATGCGGCGAGATGAGTAAAAATACTGTGCAATTTTTGGAGATAAGGGCACGAAACTGCATGTGAAGTGTGCAATAGGAGACTAAAACTGAGTACACCCCCCGTATATTATAGGACAACAACGCCTGAACTTGATACAGAAAACAAACAACCACTAGAGCTCCATTGGAGAATAGTTCCCAGAGCTTAGCAGCTCTGTAGCTATATCAACCAGTAGGAGCAGAACCAGCCTCCCCTGGCGCAGCAAATCCAACTCTATCTTGCCACATACTTCACGTTCCCATTTTCGCACGCGCTCGCCATCAGGTAAATGAACGAGTGACGCCGCCGTGTTAAGTGACTTCAGTGGTAGCGGCAGTTCGACCTCTACATCACCGGAAACCTCATGCCTACAAGCCCTCGAAGATTGCAAAACCAGCAGACGAAGCTCCAGAATTAGCACAGCAAATTGCAGAACCAGCAAAGCCTTATTAACAAACTGATTCAGAGTGAGGAAAGACAACAAGAGCTCCTAGACAAACTACTTGAAAAATCCCAGGAGAAGCAAAAATTTCTGAATATGCGGAACAAAAATGCCTAGTGGTGGAATACACAAGCTTGCAGCAGGGCAAGATTGCTAAGACGGACTTCCAAACTGTTGTGGATACCAGGCGCACAAAATTGCAGGAAGCTTTTGTGACTAACATTCATGACGCGATAGAAAAGATTGTCCAGTCCGCAATCTAAAAAAACGGACGCAACCTTCGAACACAAAAGTTCCACGTTAAATGCTAAGGTTGACGGGATCGCTGCACAATGCAACAGTTTTAATGCACACGCGAAGAAACCTATTGTCACCCTGGCATACCTCGACACCTTCAGCAACCCACGCGAACTGAATCAGAAGAAGGCGCGGGCGAACGGCCACAGCGCCTCCCGCTTGGTCTCACCCGCTCGCGATTGCCGGCGTGACGTCGAATCAATCAAGATAGCGAGCCACTTCCATGAGTTAAAAAACCAGCAATCAACTTTACGCATGTGACAATGTAACTGTAGATTGCACTGTCCATGGCATAAGAGCCTAGCGAAATTCATCTAGTTTAATCAACCCCACATTATCGCACTCCAGGAAACAAACATCCAAGACATCGATCTGCAATGATACAAGACCTCTGCACAAACCACATGCCTTGCTATACTTGTCAAGAAAACTCTTTCAGCGGAAAAGTATGACGTTGTGCAAACACAGACGAAGCACACCCTGCTAGAGCTTATGCCAGAACAAAAGACGCAGAAAAGTCTATTCATAGCCAACACGTAGAGCACCCCTCGAGACTTTCACAGGTAACTGTTAATTAGGAAGACGATCGTCGGGCTAATTCCAAGGACCTAAATATCAGCCCCCCAAACTGCGCCTTGAAAGCGTGGACAAATTGGAAGTGGTCCTCTTTGGCGCACCAGCGGACGCCGGCTGTGGCCCAAAGAACAAGTCAGAGCAGAGAGTTGATAAACAAAACAAAATTATATTCTCAATTATGGCAGATCAAATCAATACAAAAATATGCACACTCGACAATACTTGAATACGATATGTCACCAATCAAACAACGTACTACACAGTACAATCAGCCACACTCGAAACAACGGACACAAACAACAATACGCACTACAATGAAGTCGCAAGCATCGAACAAACAAGACACTTAAAGACTAAAGAGTTCGAAAAGTTATTCAGTCCAAAGTCCTTGGAACAAAAGTCTGAATGATACTCTTCCAAGAATCACTCACGCAAAGTCCAGCGCTGTTGTCGTTTCGCTGCCCCCGAAGTTCCTCTTCCAGGAAACCTCGCGTCCTCAATTGGCGGCTCTCCAAGCACCAAACGTTTCCGCCCGTAACACGTCGGGTTCCTACGCGCAGCTGTTGCCACGCGTCTTCGCTCACTGGCGGTAGACATACACTCCTGCCTGTAGCATGAGTCTTCAGCCCTCAGGTGGAAATCCTCTTCTTCTCCTTCTTTGTCACTGAGGACAAAAGGCTCCGCCCACACGGCGGAAAGACCCTACGCACACTTGCGCAAAACTTTCACCTTCTGCCTACGCACATGGGCGCGAACTTTCTTATTCTCCTGATTTGTCACTAAGGACAAAACCTTCGCCGACAGACACGGCGCAATACCCTAGGCACTAAGGCGTGAAATTCCTTCTTCTCCTTTGTCACTGAGGACAAAAAGCTTCGCCGACAAGGCGGAACACCAACACGCACACTGGCGCAACATTCCTTCTCCTTTGTCAATGAGAACAAAAGGCTTCGCCGACAAGGCGGAACACCCCACGCACACTGGCGCAAAATTCCTTCTTCTCCTGATCTGCTGTCTCTGCTGCTCCATTAAATAGCCTTCGCGCTAGGTTCCGGAAAATTCTCATCGTTTCCATTGGCGCGATGCGCGGCCGAGGCTGGGGAAAGAGCGAGACGGTTCGAGATCCGTCCGCGACACATGACGCAACTCTGTATCACCACTTCTCTTTCCCTCGAGAACCTTCCAGGGCTTGCTCAGCTGCCGACGTAAGAAGGTTGATCGGCTGAACGACGCGTCCGAAGGGGAGAGACGCGCACCCGCGGAGTCTTTGGATGCTTGTTTTCTCTTTATCATTGACCTTGAGGCGCCTCTCTAACGCTTGGTAGCGAGAATTCGGCGACGCGCCCTTTTTTTGAGTACTTGTTTGTGACACTGCCCCAACTTTAAGATTATTATCTCATAATATTCAAAACCACATAAACGAGTGCGAACAGTCACCACACACTTAAAGACTGTAAAATAGTCCGTCGCTCATGACGCTTCACATTCACAATAGAACACTCAATACAATTGCACATCGCAATTCAATCACACAACACATGAAATATAACCACATGTACGTAAATACGACATTAGATCACACATTTCAGACAATACAAATGTACAAAGGTCTGTGTTTACAACAATTGTACTAGCCTATACATCACGTCACCGCAACAAACACTTTGATTTGGTCGACATACACTTGTGACACAGGATAACAACAACACAACACATTGAGGCTCAAAACTACCGAACACACTCCGATTCGACCTCAACACCTATCCTGTGCACTTCGAGCTGCGCTTGCGCCCTTTCTGGCGGTGCTCACTCAATCTCTTCTTATTTTTCCTCGTTCTCGCCCTTTACAACGACGGTATCTGAGGGGGCGTCTCAGTCATCGTTGTCACTTCCGACACTGTTAACGGGTCATAACGTTCAACCTATCTTGTCTGGTTATTCACCAGCTTGTTAATGTTACTACATTGGGTCTGGCTGGCCGACTCCGTCCCCTTTACACTGTCGGTTGGTTGAGGTCGTGCTGACGTAAGTTCAGCTGCCCAGCACGTTCTCTCGTTCAACACGATCATCTCCTGATTCACTGTCTCTTGCACCGCAGCTTCACCTTGGGCTCGAGTGAGATCCGTCACGGGATTCTCCTTCACTGTATCTCGCGGTCCCTGGGTCGGCGAGGCCTTTATCTTCGGGTCTTCCGCCAAACGTTCTGGATCATTCGGCCCTCGCGCCCCGTCATTGTTTCCGATGATGAGGTCGTACAGGGGGGAGTTCATACATAGGGCAGTAACCTTCCCGTTGAAGTACGGGGTTTCAACCTCAATTTATGCTTCGGGAAGCATCCGAACACTACTGTCAATTAGGCAAACTGGTTTCGTTTTGCCTGTTAACTCACTTTCCCGTACCAAATTTCTCCGCACGATAACCGTGGAGCTACCGGTGTCTCTTAACACCGTAATTTTCTTGCCCGCAACATTTACAGGCAGCGTTGGCATTCCCTTCGTAACACCGGTTGGCTGTTTTGTCATTACAGCACCCACAAAAGGAAGTTTCTCGCCATTTTGAACTCTACGAATCCATCGGTGATGGCACCATCATTGGATTTCGGTGCTGCAAGCACACAGGGTACCCGGTGAGTTTGACTCACTCCGTTACGACATGCGTCTGCTTTGTGCCCAGTCTGACTACACTTGAAATATTTTACAACCGTAGGGCTCGTAAAGTTAGTTCAACAGCTGTTCGCGCGATGACCCACTCGGTTACACAGAAAACATCGCGGAATGTTCTCCGGTGCACGCTTCTTTTCCTCGGAGCCGATTTCTTGGAATCTTCGGGACACTCCTTCTTGACTTTGGCCAAATTAGTGCCACCTTGTGCTTCCAAGAATCGATCAGCTAATTCAATCATGTCTTCAAGTGACTTAGCTCTCCTCTCTTTCAAGTACAGCCACAGGCTTTGGTGGCAACAGGTGAGAAATTGCTCTCTAATAAGGAGCTATCTAAGCTCATCGTACTCCTGCGCAGTCCCTGAAAAATCGATCCATCTGTTGAAATAATGGCTAAGCCGCGCGGTGTACTGCGTAGCCGTCTCACCATCAGCTGGCTTTCCTGTCTGAAATCAGTCCCGGAAACATTCTACAGTAAATCTCAATCGCTTCAGTAAAGCAGCTTTCACCTTTGCATAGTTTACTGCATCGGTCGGCGTCAGCCTGCCGAACACACTGAGAGCTTCGCCACACAAGCGGGTACACAAAGCAGTTGCCCATTGATGTTACGGCCAATTCTGGCTCTTTGCAATCGTCTCAAATCTGTGAAGGTATGCGTCAAGGTCGTCCTTCCTTTCATCGAACGCTACGAGTAGCTTGCTTGGGTTCAAGCGGAAGCCATGAGCTTTCCGTTCGCTGCTTTCAACCCTAGCTTGGATGGGAGTTTCGCTCCGCTGTTGCAAACGGAGCCGCTCGAGTTCCATCTCGTGCAGCCACTGCCGTTCCGTTTCAGCCATCTCCGCCTCTCTTTCTTCTTTCAGTGGTCGCTCCTTTGCCTCTCTTTCTTCTCTCGCCCCTTCAGCTGCCAACTTTTCTCTCTCGAGCTCCAACTTTAATTGCTGCTCTCTTTCTTCTTTCAGCTGTCGCTCCTTTGCCTCTCTTTCTTCTTTCAGCTGCAGCTCCTTCGCCTCTCTTTCTTCTTTCGCCCTTACAGCGGCCAGCGTTTCTCTCTCCATCTCGGCTGCCTTTGCTTCCTTGTCCCTCTCAGCTGCCAACCCCTCTCTCTCTAACTCAGCTGCTTTTTCTGCTTTGGCTCTTTCGACCGCCAACCTTTCTTTTTTGAGCTCAGCTGCCTTTTCTTCGTTGGCCCCTCTCTTTTTCTTCTTCTTCCTTTGGAGTGATCGACTTCCGTAGTTCGGCGCCAGAACGACCCATCTTCTCACCAAGAGCTTCTAACTTTCCGAGATCTATGGTGTCTCGCAAATAGAACCTTGCCGCGTGCAAAAAGTATCTGTCTAAATCAGTATATCGGAACACTCTCCTGCACTCCTTAACTGAGCACACACAAAATCGTTCCGATAGCACTGTTAACAACTCGAGGCTCTTTCTCACTACATTGGACACACTGTGCGCCAAAAGGTCCTGTCCCGGACGCATGATTAATTGTCACAGGTCCTGTTAATTAGGTAAGCGATCGGCAGACTAATTCCAAGGACCGAAATATTGGCCCCCCTAACTGCACCACGAAAGCGTGGACAATTTAGGAGTGGTTCTATTTGGCGGGCCTGCGGACGCCGGCTGTGGCCCAAAGAATAAATGAGAGCCGAGAGTCGATAAACAAAACAAAATTATATTCTCAATTACGGCACATGAAATCGATTAAAAAATATGCACACTCGACAATAGTTGAATACGATATGTCACCCATCAAACAACGTACTACACAGTACAATCAGCCACACTCGAAACAACAGACACAAACAACAATACGCACTTGCAGTCGCATGCATCGAACAACCAAGAGTTCTAAAACTTATTCATATCCAAAGTCCTTGGAACAAAAGTCTGAATAATACTCTTCCAAGTATCACTCACTCAAAGTCCAGCGCTGTTGTCGTTCCGCTGCCCCCGAAGTTTCTCTTGCAGGAAACCTCACGTCCTCAATTGGCGGCTCTCCAAGCACCAAACTTTTCGCCGGTAACACGTCGGCTTCCCACGCGCAGCTGTTGCCACGCATCTTCGCTCGCTGGAGGTAGAAACACACTACTGCCTGTACCACGAGTCTTCACCCCTCAGGTTCTCCTCCTTTGTCACTGAGAACAAAAGGCTTCGCCCACACGGCGGAAAGACCCTACGCACACGTGCGCAAAACTTTCATCTCCTGCCTACGCACACGGGCGCGATCTTTTTTCTTCTCCTGATTTGTCACTAAGGACATAACCTTCGCCGACAGACACGGCGTAATACCCTACACAATCTAGCATCAAATTCTTCTCCTTTGTCACTGAGGACAAAAGGCTTCGCCGACAAGGCGGAAAACCCTACGCACCCTGGCGCAAAATTCCTTCTTCTCCTGATCTCCCAACTCTGCCGCTCGGTTAAATACCCTTCGCGCTAGATTCCAGAAAATTCTCATCGTTTCCGTCGGCGCGATGCGCTGCCGAGGCTGTGGAAAGAGCGAGACGGTTTGAGAGCCGTCCGCGACACATGACGCAACTCTGCATCACCACGCCCCTATCCCTCGAGAACCGTCCAGGGCTTGCTCGGCTGCCGATGTGAGGAGGTTGATCGGCAGAACGACGCGCCCGAGAGGGAGAGACGCGCGCCCAGAGAGTCTTTGGATGCTTGTTTTCTCTTTATCGTTGACCTTGAGGCGCCTCTCTAACACTTGTTCGCGAGGATTTGGCTGCGCGCCCTTTTTTTGAGCACTCGTTTGTGACAGAGACCAACTACCAGATTTCGATCACTTTGCACGAAAACTCAGGAAGTGCACAAAAGGCCACCAGATCGTCATATTGGGAGACTCCAATGCCTTACAGGGGCAGAAGTTGAACAAGTTGAACCTCACTGGGGCAGAGTAGAGTGTGGTACCAGAAACCTTAGGCAGCGATCACCATATCCTACAAATTGACGTCGCCATACCAAGACAAAAATAGTGCCACATTGAATTAGCAGTGCCAAGAGAACAACGAAGAACACGCGCAGCGAGAGAAGAAGACGAGGTTCTCTTCCGATCAGTTTGCCAGTGTTCTGGTACAATTAAAGTGAGTTTCCTTGATTCGACTGCTGCTGTTTCTGCATTGTGACACTGGTGGAGGCGCTGGGAACATGTCAGGGACGCCTGACAACAGCCCCGCATCTGGTCAAGAAAGACTTCCGCGCATCGACACCCCCGTTCACCGCAGCAGCCGGTGCCTGTTAGGCCTCAGCCCGGAGTTTGGTCCATTGCCGGAAAGCGTGACTGTGCCAGAAAGCATGACGGCGCCTGGAAGCACTGGCCCCAACATGTCCAGCCCAAGCACGACACAGGTGACTGTTTTGAGCCCTCGACTTCCGGTTGACTTCCACGGAAACGCATATGAGGATTCACATGACTGGCTCGAGGAATTCGAGCACAGCGAATGTTAACGGTTGGAACACCACACAGAAATTGGGCTACGTTTATTTTCCGCTTCAAGACGGAGCCAGAACATGGTTCACGAATCGCGTGTGGTCGTTTTGCGACGAGTTCCGGCAGAAGTTCCTCGACACGTTCGCGAGCACTGAAAGACGAGAAATCGCACAGCGTCTCCTCGAGTCACGGATTCAGAAACCAAATGAATCCGTTACGATGTTTGTCGAGCACATGACGCGGCTACTTCGTCGAGCAGATCCTAGTATGCCCGAAGCCAAAAAGGTTAGCCACCTCATGCGGGGCATTAAAGAGCAGCTGTTCGCTGGTCTCGTACGAAACCCGCCCTCAAATGTGGATGAATTCTCCAAGGAGGCGACATCTATCAAACATGCACTGCATCTACGTTATCGCCAGTATGACCACCCTACCCACAGTGCACCGATCAGCGTGGCAGCCACTACCACAGCAACAACACCCGACGAAGGTTCTTTGCGCCAACTTATACGAGAAATCGTACAAAAAGAGGTCAAGAAACTCGTCGCCAAACCGAACGACTGCGCGATCGCCTCAGTAACGGAAGTTTTACGCCAGGAGATCAGGCAAGCGCCCTCGCTTCCTGAGCCGAACACGAGCACTCCCAGGGCAAGCTATGCAGACGTAGTCCGCCGACAGCCAGCGAACGTGCCGACACCACATCAGTACCACCAGCAACATCCGCCGTCAGTGCCTTGGTACTACAGAGAAACTTCGATGCCGAGGCGGCCACCACTTCGCAAAACTGACATCTGGCGTACCCCTGATCATAGGCCCCTGTGCTTTCACTGTGGGGAAGCAGGCCACATCGTTCGGTATCGCCCGTATCGCGCCGCAGGGTACCAAGGTTTTCCTTCTACGGTTCCTCGGCGCCATTTCAACGGAACACCTGACGTCGGCACGAATGTCATGACCCCGCGGGATGTTCCTCCTGGGTTTCGGTCACGCTCACCCTCTCCTGGGCGTTATTCTCCATCTTCTAGACGGAGCACCACTGACATGCCAAGAGGGAGATCTCCTAGTCCACGCCGGGGAAACTAAAAGCAGCGACCTCAGGGGAAAGGTTGCGAATCGTCGAAGTGCTGAAAATTTCCCCTTACTGCCGATCGAAGAGAGACACATTTTCAATGAATCGACGAAAGATGGGGTTGTTACTGCCGAAGTTGCAAATACGATTGACGGATATGACGTCATGGCATTGGTCGACACTGGCGCGGACTTCTCAATAATGAGTGAGAGTCTGGCAGACACGCTCAGGAAGATTAGAATGGAATGGACAGGACCACAGATTAGAGGAGCTGGAGGGCAGCTACTCACACCTACCGGAAAGTGCACCGCAAGAATGAAGATAGGGGATGCATCCTTCGTCGAAACTTTTGTTATTTTTTCTGAGTGTTGCAAACAGGCAATCTTGGGGATGGATTTCTTGCGTAAATATGGTGCCATCATCAATATTCCGGACGGTGTACTGACCTTTTCAGCGGATCAAAGTGCAGCGCTACACCGAAAATCCCTACGAGTCATTGACGATGTGACCGTACCTTCGTTATCGTGCCGCCTTGTTTCAGTCACGTGCAGCGAGCAAAATACTGGAGAAGGAATCGCTGAACAAGTATTGACGCTCCTACTCTCTTGCGGTGTTGCAATTGCCAGAAGTATCGTCAATGTTGTGTGCAGTGAAGCAGACGTTCTGTTGACCAATTTTACCAACGAGCGACGACACATTACACAAGGCACTACAGTTGCCTACTTCGACGAGATCACCGAAATCCGCGAGTGCTGTGTAGTACAACAGGACGAGCCGCCAGCCACGTCAGCCCGACCACATATTGACGTAAGCTCGGATTTGTCACCAGCGCAGAGGCAGCGTCTAGTAGATCTTCTTCACCAGTTCAAAGACTGTTTTTCATCGACCTCGAGGGTCAGTCAAACGCCACTGACGAAGCATCGGATAATAACGGAGGAGACGGCATGGCCAATACGACAGAACCCATACCGCATAGCACCCAAAGAGCGTGAAGCAATCCAAGAAAAAGTGAAAAAAATGCTCGATGATGACGTCATCCAGCCGTCAAGAAGTCCTCGGGCATCGCCGGTAGTGCTGATTAAAAAGAAAGACGGAAGCTTGTGATTTTGTGTCGACTACCGCAAGCTGAACCGTGTTACAAAGAAAGACGTATACCCATTACCGCGAATCGATGATTAACTCGACAGGCTGAGGTATGCGCGCTACTTTTCGTCAATGGACCTCAAAAGTGTGTATTGGCAAATTGAGGTCGACGAGCGAGATAGAGAAAAAACGGCTTTTGTAACGCCTGACGGGCTTTATGAATTTAAAGTTTTGCCATTTGGATTATGCTCAGCCCCCGCAACATTTCAGAGACTGATGGATACCGTTCTGTCAGGCCTTAAGAGGCAGACATGTCTGCTCTATCTCGACGACGTCATTGTTTTTTCAAAAACATTTGAGGAACACCTGAGCAGGCTGCTATCGGTATTCAGGGCAATAAGATCTGCCGGCCTGACACTGAAACCCGAGAAGTGTCACTTTGGTTTCAAGGAGCTTCAATTTTTAGGCCATGTCGTGAGCCATGAAGGTGTTCGACCTGATCCCGATAGGATTGCGGCCGTCAGAAAATTTCCGGTACCAAAAGACAAGAAAGCAGTCAGGCGTTTCCTTAGCCTATGCGCATACTACCGAAGGTTTATTGCCAATTTATCCCACATAGTCTCGCCGTTAACACGACTCACAAGAGAAGACGTTTCGTTCACATGGGGCGACGATCAACAGGTGGCATTTGACGATCTCTGACAACGCCTGCAGACTCCGCCTGTGCTTGCTCACTTTGATGAGGATGCTCCTACCATGGTCCATACAGATGCCTGCAACGTGGGTTTAGGTGCTGTACTCGTCCAGTGACAAGACTCAGCCGAGCGTGTGATCGCATATGCTAGTAGGACGCTTTCCCGCGCCGAGTCCAACTACTCCACAACGGAAAAAGAGTGTCTTGCTGTCGTATGGGCGGTTATGAAGTTTCATCCGTACCTCTATGGTCGTTTCTTCCACGTAGTCAGCGACCATCATTCCCTCTGCTGGCTGACCAACTTGAAAGACCCGTCTGGTCGGCTCGCACGGTGGAGCTTACGCCTTCAAGAGTTTGATATTACGGTCGTGTATAAGTCCGGACGGCAGCACGCCGACGCCGATTGCTTATCAAGGTCACCGATAAAGCGCGACGATGACACAGACGATGAGAGCATGGCGTTTGTAGGAGTCGTTGACACGACTACGATTTTGTGCAAGCAGAAAGAAGACAGTGAGTTGCTTCCTCTTATTGAATTTTTGAATGGCCGGACAACAACCGTCCCTAGAAGATTTGCAAGGAGCCTGCCGTCATTCTGCTTACGTAGTGGTGTTCTCTATAAGAACTTTTCCCCCAGAGGAAGCACCCATCTACTTGTCGTTCCGACGTCACTTCGTGAGGAGATACTTTGTGCTTTCCAGCCACGATGAGCCAACGTCTGGTCATCTCGGATACACAAGCACATTGGCCAGAATCCAACAGAAATACTACTGGCCAAGACTTCCAGCTATTGTGAAGCATTACGTGCGCACGTGCCTCGATTGCCAACGACGAAAATCGCCACCGTTAAAACCAGCTGGACTATTACAACAAATTCAAGTGCCCACGGTACCTTTTGCCCAAATTGGAATGGATCTCCTTGGACCATATCCGACTTCCCATGCTGGCAACAAGTGGGTAATAGTCGCCACTGATTATATTACGCACTATGCGGAAACAAAGGCTTTGTCAAGTGGCACCGCCGTTGAAACCGCACGATTCTTCGTAGAAAATATCGTCCTGAGGCACAGTGCTTCAACAATCATAATAACGAATCGAGGTGTCGCTTTCACGGCTGCGCTCCTGAAGACAGTCCTTGAGCTCAGTAGAACAGCCCATCGGAAAACCACTTCCTATCATCCACAAACCAACGGCTTAACAGAACGCCTCAACAAGACTCTTGCCGACATGTTGAGTATGTACGTTGACGTGGATCACAAGAACTGGGACGACATTCTACCGTACATCACGTTCGCCTATAATACAGTGCAGCAAGAAACTACACGAAGAACGCCGTTCAGTCTCCTTCATGGCCGTGAAGTGACGACGATGCTTGACGCCATGTTACTGCACGATTGCAATGACATTGATTTGGACGCTGCATCATTTACCCAACGAGCAGAAGAAGCGAGGCAGCTTGCGCGCGTCCGAATCACCCAGCAGCAAAATTATGACGCCCAACGTTATAATCTGCGACACCGACATGTCGTCTATCGGGCCGGCGACAAAGTCTGGGTATGGAGTCCTATCCGCCGCCGGGGACTGTCCGAAAAATGGCTGAAGAAGTATTTTCGTCGCTAGACAGTTTTACAACGCCTGAACGACGTTAATTACGTGGTCGTTCCTGACAGCCCCTCGACAACTCAACAGCAAAAACCAGAAATCGTGCACGTTGTGCGAATGAAGCCCTACTTTTCGGACTGATTTACACCATACATCTACTCCACCGTCTTTTGTAGAAGAGCATCGGGACGCTGCTCTCTGAAGGGGGGCAAATGCCACATTGAATAAGCAGTGCCAAGAGAACAACGAAGAACACGCGCAGAGAGAGAAGAAGACGAGGTTCTCTTCCGATCTGTTTGCCAGTGTTCTGGTACAATTAAAGTGAGTTTCCTGGATTCGACTGCTGCTGTTTCTGCATTGCGACAATAGCATGCTTATTGGCGTGGAATTTCTACAGGGTTCATCTTGCAGTTGAAACCACTATAACCGACATTGAAGAGTGTTTCAAGAATGTTCTAGATACATCCGAACGAAACACGAAAAACATACAGCTAAACAGGGATATGACTGCAGTCGACGGCCATCTGCTTCACCTCTGGGAGGCTAGGAGAAGAATTTTGAAGAGGTGGAAGCGGCAAAAGCCTAACAGGAAGCTTCAGTAATGCGTCACTCTTGTCACCAAGCAATGTCAAGATTATGCCAACCAACTGGCTGTGCAGAACTGGCACGCCTATTGTGACAAGTTACAGGAAACTCTTAGCACCAAGAAAACCTGGCACCTGTTCGGCTCTCTTTTCGGTACGCAACCCTTCAAGGTGGCACAAAAGCAGCATCTTCACAGGCTTATTCACAACTACGCCAGATCGGAAGAACATCTCCTTCAAGAATTAGTGAAAAAACTTTGCGGAGACGCGCCCCCTGTCACGCCGTTTACCACCAAAGAATATACAGGAACACCAAACCCTGACCTCGACCGGCCCTTCAGGCAGGCGGAACTTTACGCTGCCCTAGTGAAGTTGGCAAGAAATACCAGCGCCGCAGAAGACCGAATGGTCCGGAAACATATGCGCAACATACCACACTATATCACCACAGCTGTCTCCAATATTACAACTATTGCTGGGAGAAACAAGAGCCGCCTGTGGTTTGGAAGCACCGGGAGATCACCATAATTTTCAAGGCTAACAAACCTACCAGCAATGAGAACTTGCGGCCGATTTCCCTCACTTCGTATGTGGGAAACCTATTTGAACATATGGTACATGACAGCTTGAAGCTGTACCTACAAGATATTTAGCACCTATTAGATACGATTTTCGTCTCCAGAGAGGAGCTCTTGACGCCTGACGTGCTTCTACTACTCAAAGAAGGCCTTCTTGATCCCCTGAGTCACCGAAACAAATACTTCATTCTCAGAGTAAAAGTAAGGGAGAATTCGACAACGTAAGCCATAACGTGATCCTCACGAACCTCCAAGGCACCGGCTGGGGCGTTACGACCTACACGTATGTTCGAAACTTTTGACGGTCCATACAACAACTGTGGGCATTTAGAACATCCACGCAAAAGCTTCCAACTACCTAAAAGAGGCACGCGACAGGGTTCGCTCACGTCCGCGCTATTGTTCTACGTAGGCATGATCAATTTGGTAAGGTTTTCAATAGAACACCAGATATACGGCACGCAATGTACGCTGATGACATCACGCTCTGGACCAACGCTTCAAGCATGGGGAGACAGGAGAGCTGCTTACAAGATGACGAAAACATCATAAAAATGTATCTACGAAACAGCCGCCTCAACTGCACCCCTGAAATGTCTGAGCAACCTATACTCAAATCAAGGGCGAGAGGCAGGCCACCCATATTTGAAGAGCCCGTTCCTTGTGTCACTCTCAACGGGACAATTATTCTGAAAGTTGATACGCTACGGGTACTCTGACTTCACATACACAAAGATCGATCGGGAGTAGTCATCCTACCGACACTGCAAAGAACTCTCTCGCAGCTCATTCATCTCGCCAAGAGGATCGCAAACGAACGCGATCGGCTTAAAGAACACAACACCCTACGAATAATGCAAGCTCTGCTCACCAGCCGCATTAGTACGGCAAGCCATACCTCAGTTTAAAAACTGCCCAATTAATAAAACCCCAATATTTTGATAGAAAATGCAACTTAAGCCACCTTGGACTACCAACCATGGTTTTTACTTCCCCACTTCTTAAGATGGGTGTCCAGAACACGTTGCAAAAGCTCACCTAGGCTCACGAGAACAACCAGCTGGAACGACTGAAGCTCAGGCCCCCTAGAAGGACGGTGTTCCGGTATCTCAACTGCAGGAAAAAAATAGATTGCGGATTCAGAGCGGAAAAAGCGCATCCCAGTGGATGCTCGAGGGTCTCTTTCCACGCGTATGCTATCATCATCATAGACTCTCACGGCTGAGAGTTAGCGTCGGCCACAGTAAAGGCTCGCAACTCAGATGCACCAAAAGAACCGGTAATTGCTCTCGCCACAACCACGTGTAAAGACGCCGCGGTGATCTTCACTGACTCGCAAGCCGCTTGCCGCACTTATGCGAAGGGTCACGTCTCAGCCGACGCAATTGACATCCTGCAATGGCGAAGCTCTCCACCTCCATATACCTGCGTAATCTGCGTTTCTAGACAGGAGGGTCTAAGGGAAAATGAAGGAGCCCAAAACGCTGCCCGCGAACACGTCATCCGTGCTGCCTTGGGACCAAAAGATACCTGACCTGTGGGTGCTAAGATGGAGGTATTAGAAAACACATTCTCATCGGTACTTCAGTACTTCAAACTGGAGCAACGGGTGTACCCTCCAACCCATTCAACACTAATCAAAGACGAAAGCGTGATCTTCAGACGCCTGCAAAGCAACACTTACATACATAACATACTAATGCACCGCCTCTACCCAACGGCACATGGCTACATGTACCCACTCTGCAGCGTACCAGAAACCCTGGCACACTTCCTCATGGAATGCCATGGTCATACAAACGACGACATGTAACGAAGCCGGACCAAGTCGCAAGAGTAAACGATGACCACCCAATGTAAAAGTCGGAGGCCAAGCTCGTCCTTGAGGACCTGGAAGACCAGCGACCACTGGTCGCCAGGGCTACGAGGGCACTCAAATTAGGCCAGAAGGTTCCTGGACTAGGGAAGCCTCCCACTTGTGGGTAGTAGTTGCTTAGTAGTAGGGTAATACCGGGCCTCACTCGGGACGCTCATTATAAAAGAACGTTTCTTACTTTCCCCCAATTCAACGAGACTTGAGATATATAGGTAACGGTTTTGCAGATCCTTGAAAAAAGGCGATCAGGCCACACACACTCAATTGGTTCCTACCACGCACAGAAAGCAATGAGCGAGTGTAGCCCGAATTCAACAAGTCAGCTGACATAGCTACGCGAGGACTAGTAAACCACGCAGCTATCGCGGATTGTGCCACCGTTATTTTGAAGAACCAAGATATTTTTATCTATCTCGTGTAACGAACTCAGAGAACATTTTTACCTGGCGCGATGAAAATACCCTCCACTACACAAAACATTGAGCAGACCTCAGGCTCTGACAGTCAGGCTTCTGCATATTGGGGCGTACCACGATTTTGCACTTTTGAACAAGATATATCCACAAATTTTTTCTAGTAATGCATGTTCCACTTGACCTGAAGTAGCCAACATGGAACACATGTTCTGGCAGTGCCTCGTGTCAGGCTCTGGTATAGTCAGAACGTAGTTGAAAAGCGGAAATGGGTCGGTGTTATCACCACCTCAATCAATTCCTGCTCAATCGAGAGCTCAAAATGATGTATATAATACAATCGCAGTGCTCTGGCACTTCTGTAGGCGATTCTGGGAAAGTTTACCCGTGAACAGCGCAAGGTACTTCATTTCTGGCTGTCGCTCTTGCCACATCCTGCAGCAAAAATGCCACAATAAAAAATAGAGACACATTCAGCTTTGTATTTTTTTGAGTCGCAACTCAAAAGGTAGTGCACCTTTTGCAATGGCATCAGCCACTTCGGTTTCGTTGCCCTTTTGAAACTTTTATGTGTACTGGTTTGCTGCCAGTATTAACAACCATTTTTTGGATTCTAGCTCCAGCTATGGAGGGGTCAGTTTGTCGTGGCGAGAAATCCAAAAAAAGCAGCTGATGCTCAGGGTAGAGTACAAACTGGCGACCGGAGAAACTTGTAAAACTTTCTAAGCCAAAAACTTAGCACGAGCACTTTGCTTTCATATTGAGCTTCATTTCGCACTGCTGGTGTCAGAGCTCGTAAGGCAAACACAATTTGCCGTTCTTGTCTGTCAGGCACTTCATGAAAAATAACAGCTCCAATATGGCACGTGGCAGTGTCACACTGAAGCACGAGTTGTTTCGAAACGTCAAATTATGTAAGCGCTCAACAGCTCATTAGTGGTTGCTTAGTCGCTTCAAAAGACCATACTTCAGACCAGAACCGCGTTTGCTCTTTTTTAGCATATTGAGCAAAGTTTCCGCCACAATTGCTAGGATCTTAACAAACTTTCCATAAAAATTGAGCAAGCCAAATAAGCTTTTAGTGCAGTCACGTTTTTGGTGTTGGAGCTTCCTTTATGGCCTTGACCATCTTAGCCTTCTTAGATGAGCTGGAGGCCTTGATAGCGTATTGAGTGTACTGGACCTATTTTTATTTCTCTGTTTTCAAAGTTTTAATGTTCTCGCTCAAGCATTTCAAGAATATTTCTAACGTTTTAGAGCACTTATTCACATCTTTGCTAGCAATTAAGACGCCCTCGATGTTGCAGCCCATATTTTCGTTCCTTCTGTGAGAACACTATTCCCTGCGATTGGGAATCTTCACTTCACCATGTTCACCACCTTCACTTTTAACCTATAATCATCCTTGTGAGCATTTTGTTCAAGTAAAAAATCAGTCTGGCAGGTTCGCTGAATTAAAAGCGTTGAGACCATGTCATCGTCGCTGCCCAACAGTGTGTTGAAGGCTGCTGTCAATCGTCAAGTCATCTCTCACTTCGAGATCACCTGAAGCTTCGTTCGGGTCAGTGGTTGCTAGAATTTTCTGTTGTCATGATCAAAGAGACACTACCTGGACAATTCAGCAGCCCCACCTAACCATCTCTCCCCGCATGGATCGCCACCACCCACCAGCGGCATCCATGTATCTTCACGCCTCTACCACGCGACGATGTCAAAGTATGGCTGAAATAGAATGACTTGTCAAGTGTATATCACCAATAAGACGCACTCCAAAAACTTCTTCATTTCGCCTTCTACCTATCAGACCTCGGAAAAATTGTGGTATTTGAATCACGAGGGCAGCTTACCTGAGTGGCCTGTCTTTGTGCAACAAATCCTCAGAATTTTTGAACGCCAAATGTCCCCACTGAAGAATGGAAGACGAAGCTCGACGTTCGCGTACAGCACGCTGTTGAGACGTACACCTCGTACAAGGAATACGTCTTTTCCCTTAGCCGTAACGTGATTTCGGCTATGTCCGAAGCTGACCGCGTTTGACGCATCCTCAAATAGATGAACCACGTCGCGTTCATTGCCATGGCCGTCCAAAATCCCACGTTCGTTGAGGATGCCATCACGGCCCCCGAACATATCAATGAATTGCAGGCCATCTGGCTGCACCCAGACGACTGTGGCATCTGGCTTTCGTCAGACGCGTATATACGTACCTTTATTGCTACTTTGATTCGTAATGAGCTCACGCGCGAGGGTTGTTATTTCTGCCTGCCCCTCAGCCTCACTCCTCGTCTGCTAGTCTACGCCACAGACAAGAAATGTCTTACAGCTTGCTCCCTCACACATGACAATCCCCCGCTGCGGCGAACTCCACCCGTGGCGTATGTTGAAATTGTTCTAATGCAACCTGCATTGGTCCGGAAGTAAAATAATTGTAAGAGCCTCATCTTAAAGTCCGGCACCAGACTTCAGCAAATGTAATACTGTGAATGAAATAAAAAACCAATGCGATAATATACTCTCTTATATATGAAGTTGATTTCACCGAATACAACTCAAGTAGAAGAAACTGCGTACGTACAGGCAGAAAACGTTACTACTTTCAACCCCACACGCAAGGTATGCGCTAATTGTTGCCACGCAACCCTTAATACCCAGAATAGTTCAGTCTGTGCATCCTGTTCCTTCTCAAATTAACTTTGCAACGTGTGCACTACGCTCGCCAATCCCAACTCTTTTGGCACTCTACGCCCCTTGGCACTCATCATGCCCTTTGTGTTATTGTTGAGGCATCCAAAGGCACAGCACACAATATTGTCGCAATAGACAGCAGGACGAGGGCCGGCGCTACGACTTTTAATAATGGAAATAATCTTTTGGTCAGTTCTAGCAGCACCGCTTGTCACGCTGTTTGCTTTACTCATCTTTACCCCCCGACGCACATCGGACTTATCGCTAAGGACGCCGCTCCCCTTCTCCTCTTCGACGTTCAACATAGCCTCTACGACCGGTCGCCTCTGGCCTATTTCAACAAGGCTGTGGTGTGTTAAGGTACACCCAGAGGCTTTCGTAGAACAATATGGGGTGCCTTCCAAGTTGAGTACTAAAAAAAACTAAGCAGAAAAGCCAGTGGTTTCTATGTCGGCATTGGGTATACAACCCTTTACCTCCAGCATTGGAAGCAGTCGTTCTAACCATGTATGCAGCGCTGCGGACCTCCCGGTCATTCTTATACATCTAAAGGTCCCATTGGAATAATTAAATGGTAGCAATAAAACAACACGGCAATATGCAGTCGACAGGACGTTGACCACATTGGAATCCTCGAACAGCCTCTATTGAGGGGAGTGCCAACAAGTTTAGCAGAGCGCAGTGAAATGATATAAGGACGTACTCGTTTTTGAACAGAGTGCTGTACTGAAAAAGATCAGTAACAATACCACTCGTGATGTACAGAAACATTTGTGCAGAGTTGAATACTAAGCGTGTGTCTGGGTTCCCTCTATCAGCTTGCAGAGCCCAGAATATTACTTTTTAGATACCGTTCAAATAATTTCCACCTCTGGTCTTTAGTATCATACTCTTATTTGAAACCTCGTACATGTTCATATTCTTTCTATGGAAAATTCCTTGTGTCTTCGCTTATATGCTTTTTACTCCATTTGTCTAAGCTCGACTGATTCGAAGTGGGGTTTATACATATCATCATTTTACTGAAATTAGTAAGACAGTATTGGTTGGTAGGATCTGTATTTTGTTACTGTATTGATACTAACTTGCCCTATACAACAGCTTGTGCACTCCGAGTTCGATTCTAGTTTGCTCTGACGTGAAATTACCCTAGGGGTGCGAACGAAGCGAGAAAATTGTCAGAAAGACAGCCTCAAAAAGGCTGCATGACTTTCGCAAAAAAGCTTCCAATAAGCAGTTATATAAGTAATTTTATTTTCTTGAAAGAAACTTTACTTTAAAAGTGGTACTCAAATACCATTAGAAGATATATTCAGTCCAGTCGTTTGAAATATTTACAGTTATTACCTTTTAAAATTGTCTCCAAGCTATACCCAGTTCAGCTGAACACATGATTGCCACTGCATGATTGCCACTGCATGATTGTCTCTACATGTTGATTATCGCTATGTATGTTTGACTTAATCGACATTCATGCTTATCGACATCGACATGCAAATTCATCGACATACATGCTATTGGTTCTTGCGATGATCACTAAAATAGCTAATATTGCTGAAAAATTCAAACTAAGCGAAAAAAATCAAAGCTTTATAGGTGAAAAGCGACTTCTATAGGAGATTCGGTCAAAAGAGAAGCTCTAATTTGCATATTGTAAGTGAAACTGGAAACTGTTTCTCACGTTTTGACTATGGTCTGCTAAGCTTACGAGGTAGACAAAATACAGATTCACAGATGAATTTTGTTTCTGTGTTGGATTACAATACTTGCCCATTCTGGAATATCACCGATGGGTCCAGGATTTCCGGGCCCCCCCGGCTAAAAAGAAAATAAACCGGCAATTACACCAAAGCACAACACAAGAAAAGACAGCTGCTTAGAACAAAATTACTAACAATCAACAAAAAACACAATACATGACCAGTTTACAGCTGTCTCATCTATGAAAACAGTTTGTTATTGAAGTGACAGCTATGCTATCTATTTCAACAGTAAATATGAAATAAATTTTGTAGAACTAAGATAATTGTCACAGCCGCATCAGAAAGTGTCGCACCGGGCTTCACATAGTGTAATATAGCAAATGGAATAAAAATTAGACGCGATAAAATATTCCCTTTTATAGAAGTGATTTTACAGAATACAACTCAAGTAGGAGTAACTGTGTGGGTAACGGCAGAAAACATTAGTAGCACCAACTTCACACGCGAGGTATGCGCAAATTGCTGCCCAGCAACCGTTAATACCTTCAGTGGTTCGATCTGTGCATCCTGTTTCAGCTCAAACCAACTTAGCGGCACTTGACCCAGGTTCGCTTGTCCCACCTTTTCTGGTATTCTGCGCTTCTTGGCGCTCATATCGCCCAGTGCATTACAATAGTGGACCTTGAGGGAACATCTCCTAATATTGTCTTAAATTCTAGCAGGAAAAACGTCGCGGCTATGTCTTTTATGAAATAAATTATGCGGTATTTCCCGGTCAATAGTAGCAAAGACGCTTGTCACCCCATCATCACCTGGTAAGTACCAACAGAGCCGATTTTCATCACGAACAGCGTGGCTACGACTTTTCTGAAAGGAATTGGGTGTCCTCTTTAGGTCAGTACCAGAAGAGCCGATTTTCACCACATCGCCCGTCTTTGCCACCCGACGCACCTCAGACCTACATGTCGATAAGTATAGCGCCAGAACAGAACGATGCCAAAGAGACAAGAAGGACCCGAAGGACGCGAGCGCTAACTTCCAACTGAGTTTATTGCGCAGAGCGCGAGAACATATAGAGGAGACTGTAAAGCATGTGACAAAAACCACGTGGGACAAAGAACAATACCCGAGTTAGCAGAAAAAAGCACAGAATCAATTGGAATAACCAACATACACTGGGAATATGACATGCAAAACACGAATAAGAAATGTTGATATGTCACTTTACAATCAACAAAACGTTACGAGGAGGAGGTAAACGATGCCGTACATGGCTTTTGTGTCATGATTATCATGTTTGGAAGTGCCAATTACCTTCGCCATCTATTCACGTCCTGCGATACCAAATTTAGTATATCTGGAGCTAGCGAAATGGGAGCGAGTACGCTATTACCGTGGTAGGTTGTCATGTGCTTACATGACACGCGTGTCAGGATTGTCATGTTTGCTCCAGTCTTACGCAAGGCGCGACCAGCTTCCGTCAGCTCTGCCCAACAACAACCAGCGCGAAATTCGCGCCGATGTGATATCCAGACAACATTGCGTCTTTCTCTTTTCGTGACGGAGAGACGCTGGATGCGCTGAAGCGCACATGCTTTAAAGCAACGCAGCGCGGCGTATGCCTGCGAGTACATGGCAACACCAGCGCTTGGCGTCGCGATGCCGGCCTGACGTGACGAAATGAACGCCGGCGAACACGCGCGCCGTGTAACGTCGAAATGTATTGGCGCCTTGACTGTGGCATGTAGTCATGCTCTCGCATGACACGCATATCATGATTATCGTGGTTGTACCAGTCACATACCTTTGCCATCCATTGGCGTCGCGTAATATTATATTTGGCATATGTGAAGCTAGCGAAACGGCTGCGAGCGCAATATAAGTGTGGCATGTAGTCAAGTTGTTACATAACACGCATGTCGTGATTATCATGTTTGTATGTGTCATTTACTTATGTTATTCTATTCGCATCGCGTAATACCGAGTTTGGTACATGCGAAGCTAGCAATACGGCCGCGAGTGCCTAATTAGCGTGGCATGTAGTCATGTTGTGACAGAACACGCGTCTCAAGTTGATCATGTTCGCACTAGTATCATACCTTCGTCATCCATTTGCGTCCCGTAATACCAAGTCTGGGATAAGTGAAGCTAGCGATGCAGAAACCAACGCATTCTGAGCGTGGCATGTAGTCCTATTGTTACATGACAGGCATCTCATGATTATCATGTTTGCACCAGTCGCATACCTTCTTCTTCTATTCATGTTCCGCAATACAAAATATGGTTTAATGAAGGCAGCAAAACAGCCGCCAGCGTATCATGAGCCTGGCTTGTAGTCATGTTGTTACATGACACGCGTGTCATGATTATCATGTTATGGTCTCTCGCTTGTGTTCACCATGCAATCATGTCATATCATACCAGTTTTGCAACACCATGTAAACGAAACCACCGCAATAGCTACAGGACCATGAAATTTAAGTCGTGACTTTCATGACATACGTGTCATTATTTCAGGTTGTGACTGATCAAATATGCTCTTCATACCATCATGATATGCCTTACCAAGTTTGGTATTGATACCATTATTGAAACGGCCAGGACAGCTAAAAGTCGCAGGTGTCTAGATAGATAGATAGATAGATAGATAGATAGATAGATAGATAGATAGATAGATAGATAGATAGATAGATAGATAGATAGATAGATAGATAGACAGATAGATAGATAGATAGATAGATAGATAGATAGATAGATAGATAGATAGATAGATAGATAGATAGATAGATAGATAGATAGATCTGCGCGACCTCGACGATGACTCGGGTGCACTCAAGCCTGTGCCTGTATAGTGTCACCGTGTCCATGAAGAGGGACACACAGTTACATTCAGTGTAGTGCTGAGCAACAAAACCATCTTTTCAGTTTCTAACATTGTTAACATGTTCTCTCAGTCGATTGTTCCGAAACCCGTGTGCTCAGATTTGGGCGCGCTTCAAAGAACCCTATGTGTTCGAAATTTCCGGAGCCCTCCACTACGGCGTCTCTCATAATGATATGGCGGTTTCGGGACGTTAAACAACACATAAAAATCAATCATTCACACACCCTCCGGTCGTTCCGACATAACAAGCACCGCAGGAAAGGAGGGTCCTAAAGAGAACTTCGCGGGAGCATGCCACATACCTATTTCTATGCTGAACTCTACATCCAGTTGATGACTGCGTTTTCACGGGGTTTGCATATTTGCCGAGGCTGATTAATTTGAACGGTGCAAAGAACAACGCACTAACTCCCACACGTTTTCAGATTTTCTAGAACCTGTGTGGTATCTGGTGCTTGTGTGGAACAACAACGGCTATCCTTTCACGCTCTGTAGCCATTTTGCTCAGATCCTGTCGCTGCCTTTGCTATGCCCTATTAGTCCGCAGGATAGTCTCAGGAACAGAAGCGATGACTTTTACTTTTCCGTTTCGTTTCCTTTCAGACTTTTCTTTGCCTTTTTTGTGCGTTTGCTTTTTCCCTTACTCGTGTACTGCTCTTTGTGCCACATTGTTTTTGTCGCATCGTTTATTGTCTCCTCTATATGTTTTTGCACTCTGCACAATAAACTCAGTATGAAGTTAGCACTCGTCTTCTTCGTGTCCTTCTTGTCTCTTTGTCGTCGTTATCTTCTCGCACTGTAGCTATCGTCATGTCATACCTCTTAGCCGTAGCTGCCACACTTCTAAGACAGACCTACCACTCAGGACGACCTCACTCCCCTTCTTCTCTCATACGCTCAACATCGCCTCTATGACAAGTCACCGCTGGCCCTTACTACCGCTCAAAAAAATCTGGTCCAGATTTTGGACAGAAAACTACATCACCCAGACATCACCCGGGCCCGGCCAATTTGTTGTTAGTATATACTGAAGGGGGGCCTATTTAGGCATTGGTGGACACTGGGGCTACTGTTTGTGCTATTTATGCAAAACTGGGTTGTGGTCTGTGTATGGTTACTAAACTTCAAAATGACTTTGCCTTACTTAGTGCAAACTATTTACAATACAGCCATCAACAAAGTGCACCGTCAAGTTTACCATAGATGGGATCAACATCATATTTGGGTCGTAGTGTTTATTTACTGTGCGTATATGCTTATCTTGGAATGGGACTTTCAGATGATGCCGCCTCCATTCCATGTCATCCGCGCCCAGCGAGGCCGGGGACTTCCTACACGCTGGACGTATAAATAAATGTTATTTATATCTCTCACTCGTGTCAACAACACTTCGTACATATCCAAGAGACTGACATTACCGATGGTTAATATTCGTCACGCCATCGCCTACGAACCATCAAAGATACCATAATGTTTCTTGGTTACGAGCAAGTTCCACGGTTGACTTAAACTTTGCTGACCATGGTGATGTTCCAGCTGCTCCATCAGCCCGTTGTATGTTTCAGGGCATTGTAGTTGCAACGGGTATTATTTTTTTCACCAACGGCACCGCCTTCCTTCTACGCAATGTCTTAAATGAGCCCATTCTGGTTCTGAAGGCGCTATTGTAGTTTGCGATATAGGCTCAAAAACTGTCTTTTTTCATGACTGCGAATAAAGGTGTGGTGCAAAGACGCTCACCTACAAATTCTACTCCTGCTACAGCTATTGCCAAGTCAATTATCAATGACCGAACTCCACCCCTAGCAGAGGAACTACTTGCGTTGTTCCCCAAGCACGAATATTGCTTCGACGTTGAATCTACAATTTTAGGACAGGCTTCAGCGGCAGCTCATCGCATACGCACGGAGATTCTATTGCGCGCTGCCGACCTTACCAGAGATTTCCTACCGAGTGTAAAATCTACGACAACCTCTTGACTGACAGTCTAAACCAAAATATCATCCGGCCTTCCACCAGCTATTTGTCATGCCCTGTTGTTCTTGCACGCAAAAAAAATGGTTCGGTGGAATTCAGCGTCGAGTGCCATGCGCTGAAGAGCATGACACGAGATGACGTATATCCGTTGCCTTGCATTATTGATGCTTTAGATTCATTTTTAACAAACAGATAATTTTTCCAGCCTCGACTTACGCTTGGGTTATTGGCTAATTTCATGCGTGAAGATGACAAGAAAAAAAAACGTGCCACACCCAACGAAAATTACGAATTAATGTTATGCCATTTGGCATCTGCGACTCGCCAGCAGCCTTCAAGTGAATAATGGATACGGTAGAGCGGGGCCTCAAGTAAAATTATGCTGTCTTACCTTGTCAATATCATCATATCTTCTTCAACATAAGAGTGTCACTTATAACGCCTGGACGAAGTTTGACGTGTCTCGCAGCTGCTGGTCCCAAGCTGAGTACCAAAAAGGGCCACTTCGCAACCAAAATTGTGATAGTGCTTGGACATCTCGTCAATAGAGATGGTATTAGGCCTGATCATTACAAGATTGGCGCCGTTCTTGACTTCCCGATGCATCAGCGCTCTAAGAAGCTTCATAGCCTTCTTACTTTTCGCTTCTCCTTCTTACTTTTGTCTCGCTTCTTACTTTTGGAAATTTACAGTCGACTTCACCACCATTTCCGCACAAATTCAGCAGCTACTTTATTCGCGAACATTATACGTTTGGTACAAGGAGTGCCAAATAACTTTTTACACCTTGAAGTGCTTTAAACATGATTTCTTGATGATGTGATGCCAAGTAAAGCACGCAAAGTATTTTTCCATTACTACTTGACGTGAACAACTACTCTCATTCTAGCAAAATATGCGTTCGCGTTTGCAGACTCCCGCTTGGGTGTGATTTGTGCAAATGACCTACTTGAGAGCACTGGTTCAATTTATTGTTCAAGTTTTAACAGTTGTAGAAGTCTTGCACGTTACCACAACAAATACGCTTGCTCTTCTCGTTCTGCTGCACCACCACTTCCTTTTGTGCATCCAGATTTGCTTTGCAGTTTAAGGCATTCACAACCGAGTTTTCGCCTCCAGCATGCAGTATGGCTGTTTTCTTGGCTGCTAGTGCTCACCTCAGGGTGACTTGGCAAGCAGTTTCAAAGCTTAGAATTTCTTCCATGAAGAAAGCCCTTTGAATACCTTCACTGTGAATTCCTGCCACAGGCCTGTCACGTATGGCGTCTGTCGCTAAGAAGCTGAAATCATATTAGTAAAACCTACTGCTTTTTCTCACTGAGGAAGTCCTCTACACATTTGTGCTGAAGCTGAGCGATGCACGTACACCTGCCATTTCAGCGATATATAAAAACGGAGAGCAGTACTGGTTATTATTAGAATCTTCACTTAATCAAAAGTTTTATCCATGGAAGTGATAGTGTCACGGGATCGTTGCGTCGCCGAAGACAGGAGACTTTGTGTTATATTTTAACTGTTTATTTGGGCGAACCTGTGCCCGGTAAAGGGAAAATCCGATTACAGTAGCAGTCTTGGACTGATAGCTGCAAACGGAGCTTCGGCCGTCGATCAACTACTCACAAGCGGCGAAGTGTGTCGGCATTTATACTTTTGCCATCGAATGTTCTAGCGTTATCGCTGGCGGTGGCGTAGGTTCCAGAATAATCTGCACAGTTCGCAGAGTGGGCGCGATCTTGTCAAAATGATCTACTAAAGCCCGGAAGCTTCTCGAAAACTGCAGGCGCGGTTGGCGCTGAGAATTGTGTAGTGTTTTGGGGCGATAACAAAACTTGAGAAATAGAACGGGGCATTGCCCCCCTCTTAAAAAGGCATCGTCCCGATGCTTTAACTAAGATGAAGGTACAACAATAATGCAAGAAAGTACAATGAATAAATTACGGTACAATAATAACAAAAAACACTGTTTCGGTTTGTTAACGCGCATGAAACGGCTTGAGGCGCGCGACCTGGACGACTTCAGGTCGCGATCGGCGTCGTTGAGAGTTCGTGATGCCGTCGGGGACAACCTCGTAATCAAGTGGGCCGAGACGTTGAACCACCCTGTACGGTCCGAAATACCGTCGCAGAAGCTTTTCTTAATCCACGTCGGCGTATCGGCGTCCACACCTAAACACGTTCACCGGGCTGGTATTCTACGAAGCGTCATCAAAGATTGTAACGGCGGCTGTCGGTCATGTGTTTATTCATGATACGGAGACGCGCGAGTTGTCGGGCTTCTTCGGCACGTTGATGTACTCACTCACATCAAGGTTTTCTTCGTCCGTGACGTTGGGTAACCTGGCATCAAGCGTCGTTGCCGAGCTCCTTCCGTAGACCAATTTGTATGGAGATATCTGCGTCGTCTCCTGCACCGCCGTGTTGTATGCGAAGGTCACGTATGAAACAATGGCGTCCTACGTCTTGTGTTCGACATCGACGTACTTTGCCAGCATGTCGGCGATCGTCTTGTTTAGCCGCTCGGTGAGGCCGTTGGTCTGTGGGTGGTACGCTGTCGTCCGGCGGTGGTTTGCGTGGCTGTGTGCCAAGATCGCTTGAGTTAAGTCGGGAGTAAATGCCGTTCCTCTGTCGGTGATAAGGACCTCCGGGGCGCCGTGACGTAGGACAATATTTTCGACGAAGAACTTAGCTACGTCGGATGCACTGCCTTTTGGCAGGGCTTTTGTCTCGGCGTAGCGTGTGAGGTAGTCGGTAGCTACCACGATCCATTTGTTTCCGAAAGCTTACGTCGGGAACGGCCCCAGTTGGTCCATACCAATCTTCTGGAAAGGTCGGCGAGGTGGTTCAATTGGCTGCGAAAGTCCCGCTGGCCTTGTCGGTGGTGTCTTGCGTCGCTGACAGTCCCGACATGTCCTCAAATAACGAGTGACGTCGGTGGTAGGACGTGGCCAGTTGTGCCTTTCTTGTATTCAGGCGAGCGTGCGAGAAACACCGAGGTGCCCTGCTGTCCGATCGTCGTGCAGGGCCTGTAGGAGTTCTTGTCGCAGAGCTGAAGGCACCACAAGGAGGTACTTGGCTCAAAGTGGCGAAAAGTTTTTCTTTTGGAGAAGACCGTTTCGCAGGAAGAACGACGCAAGTGCGCGCTTGAATACCTTCGGGACTTCGGTGGTCCTGCCTTCGAGGTATTCTATTAGGGCCTTAAGTTCAGGGTTAGCCCGCTGTCGTTCAGCGAAGTCGTCGGTAGTTATTGTTCCCAAGAAGTAGTCGTCATCCGGGTCGTCGGCTGGTGGTTGGTCGACAGACGCACGGGAGAGACAGTCGGCGTCGGAGTGTTTCTTACCGGACTTGTAAACGACGCTAATGTCATATTCTGGAAGTCTCAGACTCCATCGTGCGAGGCGCCCTGGAGGGTCCTTCAAGGTGGCTAGCCAAAACAAGGCGTGGTGGTCGCTCACAACTTTGAAGGGCCTGCCGTAGAGGTAGGGGCGAAATTTCGACGTAGCCCAGATGATGGCGAGGCACTCCTATTCTCTTGTGAAATAATTGGCTTCTGCTTTGGATAGCGATCGGCTGGCGTAACTAATAACCCTTTCAAGTCCGTCAGCCCTCTGCAAAAGAACGGCGCGAAGACCTACGCTGCTTGCGTCAGTGTGTATTTCTGTTTCGGCGAATCCGTCGAAATGGGCAAGTAACGGAGGCGTCTCGAGGCGATGTTTAAGGTCCTGAAAAGCGTGTTCCTGTGGCGTTTCCCACTTGAACTCTACGTAGGCCTTGATAAGGTTATTGAGAGGATCGGCGATGCAGGCGAAGTTTTTCACGAACCGCCCATAATAGGCGCACAGGCCCAGAAATCTGCGCACCGCCTTCTTGTAAGTGGGGGGCGTGGATTGGGACGAACTCTAGACTTGCTAATAACGTGCCCCAGAAACAAGAGCTCCTCGTACGCAAATCTCCATTTTTCTGGCTTCATTGTGAGTCCAGACGTCTTGATGGCTTTAAGTACACCTTCAAGGCGCCGAAGATGCTCGTCGAAACTCGAGGAAAGCACGACGACGTCGTCCAAGTACACAAGGCAACTCTACCACTCCAATCCTGCTGTAGTGTATCCATAACGCGTTGTAAAGTTGCAGGCGCTGAGCAAAGACCGAAGGGCACCACCTTAAACTCGAAGAGGCCGTCCGGTGTTACAAACGCCGTCTTCTCTCGGTCTCTTCGATTTGCCAATAGCCAGCTTGAGGTCCATTGATGAAAACTACTTGGAGTTATGGAGCAGATCAAGTGCGTCGTCTATTCGTGGGAGAGGATACACGTCCTGTCTTGTAATTTTGTTCAGGCGGCAATAATCGACGCAAAAACGTAGGGTCCCATCCTTTTTCTTCACGGGGGACGCCCATGGACTCTTGGACGGCTGGATGATGTCATCCCGCAGCATCTCATCAACTTGTCTCTTCATGGCCTCACGTTCTGGCGTCGAAACCCTTTACAGACTCTGACGGAGTGGTCTGGCATTTTCTTCGGTTATGATGCAATGTATCGTGATTGGGGTCTGCCGAATTTTTGATGACGATGAAAAGCAATCTTCGTATTGCAGAAGCAGGGCTTTGAGCTTTTTTTTGCTTGTGGTTCGGAAGTCTGGGATTGACATCGAAAGTTATGGGAGGGGCTAGGTTCCTCTTAGGAGGTTCCGCAGAATCGGCGAGTTCGAAAGCACTGGTGGCTCCGACAATTTCTTCGATGTATGCGACCGTTGTTCCTTTGTTCACATGTTTGTACTCAGTGCCGAAATTCCTGAGCATAATCGTTCCTTTGCCTCCCCGCAGCTCTGCAATTCCACTTGCGACGCAAATATTTTGGGTGACCAACAGATGTTAACTGCCTTCAACGACGCCTTCTAAGTCTGGTGATTTAGGAGCGTCGACTGAAATAATGACGCTTGAGCGAGGCGGAATGGTGACTTGTTCTTTCAGCACATTCAAGGCTGGGTTTCCTGACGGCGTGCGTGGTGGTAGTGCTTATTCTGTGAAAAACGTTATCTACTTTGTTTTTAGGTTGATGACAGCACCATGGAGGCATAAGAAGTCCATGCCAAGGATGACATCTCTCGAGCAACGCTGTAGGACTATCAAGTCTGTAGGATAAATACGGCCATTAATGGTGACTCTCGCTGTGCAGATTCCTGCAGGCGTTACGAGATGACCTCCGGCTGTGCGGATTTCAGGGCCTTCCCAAGCTGTCCCAAATTTCTTTAACTTCGTGGCGAACGGCCCACTGATGACGGAATAGTCGGCTCCAGTATCGACGAGAGCGGTCACACTGTGGCCGTCGATAAGAACGTCGAGGTCGCTAGTTCGCCGTCTCGCATTACAGTTAGGGCGTGGCGTCGGGTCACGGCTGCGTCGGCTTGTTCCGCTGATTCCATGTTGCGTCGTCAGACCACATTCGGTATGTGAGCTTTCGCCGTCAGGGCCTTGCCAGGTTGGCGTCGTGTTCAGAAAGCTCCGTCGCGGCGGCGTCGTCGTCGGAGGATCTTCGGTAGTTCGTCGCACGGCAACCGAACTTTCATCGGTTGCTGCCCTTAGTTTCCGGGATACGGGCAAGGAGACCGACCCCGCGTTGTGCCAGAGTACTGCTGGTGGTGCGGTGACGTACGGCGGTTGGGAGACGGCGAACGGGAAGGACTTCGTGATGTCCACTCAGTTCCTGTCAGGTAGTCGATGTCACGTGGCCGTTCTCCTGGCTGTGGACGTGGTGCATTGACGGCGAAGCCACACGGTCCCATCTGTCGGTACTGGCAACGGCGGTATGTGTGTCCGGCCTTGCAGCAGTGGTAGCAGAGCGGGTGGTGGTCAAAGGTGCGCCAGACGTCAGTCTTCCTCGGCGCACTGCGCTGGGCCGCTGGCGAACGGCAGGACGTCTGTGGTGGCGGTGGCGTCTGGCGACGGGAGTGCGATGGGACAGCGTTTTGGAGTGAACGTGGAGGAGGGGCGTGGCGGCGGGCTGCAGCAGCGTAGCTCATGGCTTCTAGCTGAGGCTCTTGAGGCTGAGGAACGCCCAGCGATTGCTGGATCTCCGGGCGTACGACGTCCGCGATGAATTCCACGTGAGACTGCGCTGAAGGAAGTAATTTTCGCAGCTCTTCTTGCACGATCGCTCGGATCGTCTCACGCAAGTCAGTGGTTCCATGCGCTTGAATGCCGGCGTAGCTTGTAGACGAGAAGCTACGGTTATATTGCCACGTGCGCATCTTGAGCGTCTTCTCTATCGTAGATGCTTCTGAATTGAATTCGGCGACCGTCTTCGGTGGGTTTCAGATCACCCCAGCGAAGAGTTCTTGCTTTACTCCTCCCATGAGTAGACGGACCTTCTTCTCCTCAGACTTGTCGGAGTCAGCGTTGCGGAAAAGTTTAATCATATCTTCAGTGAATAGCGCCACGTTTTCGTTTGGCATCTGCATGCGGGTTCGAAGAAGAGCTGCGGCCTTCTCCTTGCGCACCACACTTGCGAATGTGGTGAGGAATCTGGCGCAAAAGACGTCCGACGTTGTAAGGCTTCACTCTAGATTCTCGAACCAGGTCTGAGCAGCATCTTCTAAGGCGAAATACAAATGCCGGAGCTTGTCATCGTCTGTCCAGTCATTGAAGGCGCCGACGTGGTCGAACCTTTCGATCCAGCTTTTCGAGTCTTCTAGTGGCGAACCACGGACAGTTGGCGGCTCTTTGGGTTGCCGGAGCGGAAGTGGTGCAGGCTGCACGGGGGCGGTCATGGATGCAGTAGTTGATGTCTGGATCCGGGTCTGCCTGGCTGCTTCAAGAAGGGGCCCGTACTCTGGTTGTAGTCCCCTCTGCCTGCGGCGTGTTCGCTGTTCAGGGTTAGCGTCCCTGTCTTCTTTGCCGCTTGGGCTGGGGTCACGGCTTGAAGGGGGCGTCCGGAACATCGAAGAAGCAGCACCTCCACCAGATGTCACAGGGTCGTGACCTGACCGAAGACAGGAGACTTTGTGTTAGAATGTAACTGTTTATTTGGGTGAACCTGTGCACGGTAAACGGAAAATCAGATTACAGTAGCAGTCTTGGAGAAATAGAACGTGACAATAGTAACACCCATATCTCCAGTAGCTCGTTTGCCTCCGGCCCGATCACAGTACAAAGTATTCAGTCTTTTCCAGAGAGCTCTGTGATACGCATTGACAAAGAGCTCGAAATGATCTAAGTAAGAATGATACGTCTCAACCTTCTCTATCTCTTAGTCTCTGTGTCTACAAGCGCGTACAAGCTTACTTCGAACATCGACGTCATTGAAGGAGAGTTAATAGACCAGTGGGGACTTGACCAACAGGAGTCGTTGAGTGCCAGAATTACGTAATTTGGGTATTGGCAGTTCTGAAGGTACGTTTAGCACAGATTTTTAAACTGCAGCAATCGGTGAACGAGCAAAAAGGTATTCGAATCTCTAATTGATTGGAATCTATCAATTAATCATTCTGTTTATTATAATCTGGCTCCGAGCCCTCAAGAATGCAGTAATTTACCACCTTCCATAGTAGAAAGAAAGATCGCAAATTTCTATGTGTCCCTGTTCTCCGCTTTGAAAAGAAGCATTGTTGCAACGCTATCTGAGTCGTCCCTTTTATTTCATCATTGTGGCACCACCTACTCGAACAATATGTATATAATAAATTATATATTATAGAAGCACACATTCTAAACCATTTTCTTTTTCTAACGGTCGTGCGTTTGGTAACTGTTCTCTACCAACTGCATTTGACAGTAATGTGCTTCGTCATAAAATACCAAAATTTTCGTTAGAATAAAGCACTTGCCTCTGGAAGAACTGAGGGGCGCCCACGCTGTAAAGAATTAGATTGCAATTGCAGATTTAAAATACATGCGAAACTGAATCCTCAAACAAGTATTTTAATCAATGTATATAGCAAGACACCGTGTTAATTTAACGTTAGCAACAATCAAGAATTGTCACTATAGCCATCTTAGCAACGTTTACTTTTACACTGCAAGTGCTAGCTTGATTGTAGTTCAAGTGAGGCAATGTAACATTTTTAGTTATAATTTCGTTATTGTTTTTCGCTTACCTTTCGTTCCGTTGTATACGTTGGGGTGATTTCGCCTTGGAGTAGGAACACAATATATATGAGAAATGTCCTCTCGTCTTGTTTTTCGCCCAAGCAGCCAGCGCGCCAGAACTCCGGTGTTGCTCTTTGTCGTCACAGTTTACCATCATGGCGAACACAGGGAGCTACCAACAGTATGGCAGGTAGGATATGCCGTTTACATCACGGTGGGTGTTCCCAATCTTGCTTCAACGTTGTTCGAGGGTCCGGTTGAAGTGACTTTGATGGGCAACAGTAGCTTTATTACAATGGTTCGTAGTGGCCACGCTGTGACGACATGGCAGATGTAAAACGCTTTTCTGGTCTACCTTGGCTTTGCCGTGGTTGCAACAGTGGACACTGCATGGCCATGGAAAAACATCAATCAAATTCCTAAATTACACTGTTACCATCTTATGCTGTTTGAAGTCGTGTTCTTGTTTTCTTGCTTTTCAGTCATCACCCAGGCAAGGCAGGTGCCTGCTGTCACCTTGCACGTAAATATCTGGAATACACATAGTCCTCACAATGATCTCGCCCTCATTCTGTTGGACGCGACCACGGGCTCGTTCAGGGAATGACCGTGCTTGAAGTGACCAAAAATGAGCTCAGCATGCAGCCCGCGCTACTCATTCCCGTCGAGAAATTGCGCTCTTGGTTTAGTAACAGGTCAGTCAACTGTCCCCTACTGCCTAGCTCCAGTAATTATTTGTTGGCAGAGTGAAGTTTGTGGTAATAATGTGCAAGGCACAGCTTCATAGTTGTGACCCATTGAACTTTACAGTTGGTAGTAGTATAGTAGAAATGGATGATAGTTCTAACCTGGTAGTCCATCCGACCAAATGTAGTTAAGACTGGGTGCTACAATACACCTCGGGCTGCTGCCTCGTATTCAAGGTGATCTGTGGCGTCTCACCAATTTGACTCGTTTATCAAGGCCCCACAATCATCTGGAACGTTTCAGTTCAGCACCGAGGTAACGGCGCTGTTCTGGAAGTGGTGGAGCTACTGTACTTTTTTATAGACATTCATTGCAGGGCGACTGGAAAAACCCTGCCCGATCCGGCGCGAAGCAGGCCTTGGTCCCATGAAACTTGCAAGAGATCCCACAGGGACCTTCTACAGTTTTCTAGTAAGCTTGCTTCAAAATACATAAGTCGGTCAAGCGCAACCCGGCGTTGATTGCACCCTGTAGCGTCATCATCATCACCGTTCATGATCATGATCATTCACCCACCAACACGCTGCGCGTCTTCGTCAAATGATGCGAAAGTTCAGGAAGAGTCCACCTACTGATGGTTCGGAACGCTGGCAGCCGCGGCGCTCTGTTTCAGTCCTCGAAATAAACTGGCGAGCTTGGCATGAACGCTTTAGCCATCTTTACGACGTCATCTCACGTCTCTCTGTAACTACACCCAGAATGCATGGAAGGCAGTGTCAAACATGAATCTATACGCGGAGCTCAGCAGTAGAGCGGTATAACTTCATAGCGCTGTTGGGAGGACAAAATGCTCACTGCCCTTCATGTGGCTGTATGCTTGTCTAAGAGAACTTAAACAGCACCTCGAGTGACTCAGGTGTCGATTGTGTCCTGGGCGAGAGGTTATCGCAACGGGAAGCACCTACAGTGTAACCGAGCAACAGGACGCTGTGCGCTATCTAGATGGCTCCGCGTACACTTTCCACTGTGCCTCTACGATCCTTGAAGTGTAGGTGCAAGTTCTTCATGCAGTGAATCGTAAGCTTCATGATAGAAAAAATTGATGAAGGCGTTCAATAGGCAGAATTAACTGGAACACCGACGACAAATGGATGCAGGAGGCTTCGTTCAGTCTAAAGGTTCGGGTTTCATTAACTCTGCCATTGCACCGCAGAGATGAAAGGGCACCCGTACGCTGGGCCGGTGGTCTTTTTACCGTTTTCGTTGCTCAATTTCTCGTCCTGGTTGCCGTGATTAAAAAAAAAAACATTGATAGCGTTCTATAAAAAATAGAACGTGCCATGCCTGTGACCGTAGAGAACGACTTGCGCGCTTAAAAAAGCACAACAGTCACAAAAGCCCACAAAAACTCTTCTTAATGTGAGTTTTCACGTATGCCTAACCTCGCGCTATGTTCTAGCCGGGTTAGTAGAGTTGTGAAGATGCTGAAGTTGGATCGAGAGCATGCGCTTGATGAAACACCACTTCGTGTATTTTTTTGCTTTCTTTGTATCAATATATGTGTTTCTTTTTTACTACTATGTCAGCATCTACACAAGTCTACTTACCCGTCAAGGTTACTGCAAATGGTACCTTAGTGGTGTGTACTGAGATTAATCCGAATTCTGCTGCATGTACGTTTCGTTGACTGTGCTGGTCTTATCGGAAGGGCATGCACTTCACGCTAACCCTGACCGGCATTCTAAGTAAAACAACCGGTTTATCTGCATGAAAATACGTGCGCTCATCTTTCGTTTTCCTCGACGCATGAAGACGAGCACTGAACGAGGAAAAAACACTACCCGATAAAAGCAAAGAGCGATGCAAGCGAGGAAATAATTTGCATCAACGAACCTGTGTAACACTGATTTTACGGCACCGCTTCAAGAAATTCCAGTGGCTGTCTGTGTGGCGTAATCTGTGCGCAATTGCAACAACGCAATATAAGTTGAGCTTCTGGGTTGGTTTCAGGTTCTTCTATCTGTCAAGGGCTTTTATGCTAGGTAACCCGAACGCTTGGTGCGCGGCCACACGGTTTTTCGCGACCTTCCATAAAAAACGTTGCTCTCAGACCAAGCAGTTCATTAAATTGATAAGCACAACAGTATGGCATACTTTGTAAAAGAAAATGATTGGTTATGTAGCAGTAGTTGACTGCGAAAATAATATTGCGACAGCGCGTGCTTTGTTGTTTAGGTACTGTTTCTTACTGCCACGTTTTTATGAATATATCCAACATTCTTCATAGCATTCCCTAGGACCCGTGTGGTGTTTTGCTACAAGTTTAAATTTTATTTGAAATAGCCATGTTGTACTACATTTCTACGACACTTATAAAAGAATACGCGATGAATTGAAATACTTGCCCGAAGCGGACCAAAAGTGCGACGGTAGGCTTCACGGAACTGGAAATAATACAGTGCAACAATGAGGTGTCAAGCATAGGCGAAATTAAATTATTTCTTCTGCACGTTGAAATAACAGATTACCAGTGTCTCTTGAATTGTGTCTGAGATTTTCAGAGAATATGGAAACGTAGTGTTCACTAGAGGTTGTCAGAATAAATACTGTAGGAGCAGACGTGTTAAGATGAATAAAGACATATTTCAAGACAGAAATTAAAAAGAGCGGTAATTACTTTCTCAACACTGAAATTAGCTGGTTGTGATAAAGAGGGCAGTATGAGTCCTTCTGGCAAGAAGGTCATTCCAACTTTCAAATTGTGAAAGCTTTCTCCAGTAATAATTGTGCTCCAAGTAAGTTCACCGAGCAACCTGGGAAAAATGAATCACGAAAAAGCGCAACTGCCAGTTCCATCTTAAACGTCCTGAGTTATTCAACCAACATTTCGTGAGTGCGCGGGGTTGCTTGCCACTATGGAAACCGTGGCGCCCATAAGCTCTTTTGAAGGTAGAAAATACATAACGCGTTTTTTAACTTTCGATTGTTTTGTGCACAATACGTGAAATTCCAAGTTTAACAATAAAAAGATGAGTAATTGTGCCACTAGGAACACTGCATAAAGCCCACTTTCATGAACACACCACATTTAACTTACACTGCACGTCGTAGTTTGTTTAACCCTCGAGTGAGTGCTTAAAAAATTTGGAGGACACTGTCTACACCCCAAAGAGTGTTCCGTCTGTTGAGGCGTGGTACGCGCATCTTCGTTTTCGCGTGAATGTGCGTATTGTGGAAGGTTACAGGGGAGACTTGTGTGTGTGGGAGCCATTTAACTAACTCGACTGCTACAACAAGACGTCCGAATCTGACGGGGGCGCGTCTTCGCGCGCGTCGCTCTGCCATCACATGGTTCCTGAGAGTGATGATGGCGAGATTGACGAGTGTATGAACGAAAGAGCATCTTCTAACGAATGGTTCATTTTCAAAATTTGTCCGTGAAAAAGGGTAGACCTTGAAGCCGGAAAATCCTGCGAAGAAGAAATTACAAGTTCTTGGTACCAATATAGAGTATTTTCTGGAACATTGTTACGTTTGACCCGGCAAATCGTCTGGGCAGAGGCCATTGTGCGTAAGCTGGTCTACTTCAGAGGCTTTCAACCCCATCGGCGCCCAGTCTGCAAGACGCTGTCCTGTAGATGTTCCAGGAAGCACTCGGGTCTCAACGAAAACTTCCCGAGACAAGCCCTTTCTTGAATGGGCTTGAACATGGGGGGGAGGGGGGAGGGCGCCTATTAGGGCCGGTCTCATTTAGTCAACCTCTTGACTCGGTTATTGTCGTCGCCGACGCGAAATCGTCACAAAAGCACCGTCAGTCCTGAAGCGTGGGAAGACGTCGAAGAAGCCGTCCCCAGGATCGAGCGTTTGGACTGCCTGGAGCTGAAAGCAGCATGGACCGCTGCTGACGTTCTGGTTAGCGGCCATCTCCCTGCAGGAGCTCAACCTTCCCTCTCCGGACTCTACCTCATCGCCCTGCGGCGCCTTCTAGTAGGGGGCTGAGTGCGTCATGTGTGATGTGCTCGTGTTCCCATTGGACCATTGAGACTTGGTCACCTGAATAGTGGCGAGAGTGCTTACCGCCGCCTTCTTCGAATCTCGGTGTAAAGGAGACGGCGCAATATAAAAAGCCGAAGCATTTTGTGAATCAAGTGCGGAATCATTGCGGAATCATTGCGGAATCATGAACTAAGTCTCTGTTGTACATATTGCGGGATCTTCTGGATCTCTGTACAGTTTCTATCTTTCTTCTATAATAAATAATCTTCGTTCTTTCTTTCTTAGGAACGCGTCTCCACACAGGTGAAGATCGGCTATGCGGACAACGGCGGGGAGCCTGCTACCTTGAAGAAGCCCGCCGTTCCTGCCATCGACCTCGAGCCCTTTACAACTGGTGGCAGCGGTGGGATGCCATCATCAACTTCCACCCTTAACAACATGTCTGCTGGCTCTTCTAGCCTAGAGCAGGATATCCGCTTTGGAACATCGTCTCTAACTATTCTAAACTTCTGTAGAATGGCATTGTCGCGTCTTTTGTTCGTCGCGCGAAGAGGAAATCGCGTGTTGATACCGTTAGTACCATGATTCTTGAGGACGCTGTTGCGTGTAGTAAGGCCCTATACCCACTCACCGTAATGAGGGCCCCATGCGCATAGATAAAAAAAGCTAAAAGATTAAGATCACCTTCTCACTCTAAATAAGAGACAAAATTGTTCAAGTTGAAGGTAGAAGTGAATTCGTAAGTTCAATGTATTTGCCACATACTTAGAAACGTGGTAGAAAACTATGGTGTACAAATAGTGTTGTCAGCAGAAAGCGAAATAGGAGGCGTGTGTTCTGAGCAAGAACAATTTATGTTAAAAAGAGAGCTAGGAGTAATAAAAGATTGTAACCTTTCGCTGTTTGCAGATTGCACTAAAGAAATTGTATACAGCGTTCGTAGCACATGTACCATCGTGCCTTAAGGCAGGCAGGGTAATGCTGTACCACGAAACTAAGGAAACACTTGCACAGCCTGAAAGCTGGCGCAAACACACATTTGGTTAGGCATTGTCAGGAAACTGGGCACAAACCTCAGTCTAGCAAAGCTGGCTGCTTGTTCCAACACCCGAATTAAAAAGCAAGGGCACTGCGAAAGTTCAACTGATCGCAAAACTTGAAGAAATGTGCGTCGGCTACACTTTGGTTGTTTAATTAAAAAGTTCATTTCATTCAAAATATGCTCACAAAACAGTTTTATTTTTACTACTTTCCACTGGTAGTCTGTTTCTGCGAGCGCTCTAATCCCTTCATTAAGACAAAAAATGATTTTCATATGCGAGAATGGTGTTTTAACGATACCGTGCATAAGATGTTGGGTGCTTAAGCAGATCATTTTACTAAAATAAACCAGTTCTTACAATGCGCTTGTTTGATATACCCTTAGATTCAATCTTTTTGTGTCAAGCAAATTGCTTAAAAGATCAATTCGCTTCAACTAGGCGAGCTACCAAGGTATGAATATTGCGGCAAGTTGGTAGGATATAACACAAAATGCGAACAGCGCAACCTAGTAGTACTTACAGCGTAAATTCGGAAGTAAGATAAATGAACAGGAAAGGGTGCTCACTTTCAACTACCATTGTATTTAAAACAATTGTTTTATTTTTTACTGATGTTTTTTAAGTGAACGGTTGCGTCGTTGAATGGGAATCATTCAATCAAAAATGTGCCATGTGCACAGGTAATTGTTTGGGAGCAGCCACATTCAAATGGTCTTTTCTTGTGAAAGTCTGCAGGTTTGTCGACAATGTCTTAGTAGTTGTATTGGTCGGATGCCGACTTTGAAAGTGTCACCAGTCTTGCAGTGTCGTTTAGGATCTGTTGCATCCACTAGAACTTACATGCGATCTACCATCTGACAATTCGATTAGGTTTTTTTGACCTAACATTGGGTTTTTGGAGCAATCATTCATTCTGGCTGTTTGCACCTAGAAGTGAAAATTCGCTTTCGCCTTTACACTCAGCTCATTCGGAAGTGGTGAAGATGGTTATCAATATTGTTTGTCTGGTTATTGCTCGTAGACTATAATGCCTACATTCGGCGAATTGCAGTTTCAAAGGCCGAGCGGCTCTTAAGCGCTGGTAATCCGAGCGCCCCCATCTTCACTGTTGCGAAATGCTTTTGAAGCAATTCAAGTATCAAGGAGAGAAATCTCAGCCTTAAAGTGTATCAGCCCTTGAGGACTTTGTTGCAGTCCTTTTTAAGCACAATGTTTCGAGTACGCTGTTAGAAATCTGGAAACGCATTTGCATCACTGTTGTGTTCAATACCTAGGAAAATCTATCAAAGTTTTTTAAGCTGCTGAATCATCCAGCTGCAAATTAAACATGGAACGTGCTTTATTCCTTGTGCTATTGATGTCATGAGTCTTCTTCTACAACCCTGCGGTAAGAAATGCATAGGGCCACCCAGGAAATGCTTGAATGATCATTTATTAGGGCGCGCAATGTGGTTCATGGAAACCAAAGACTTCACTGCCATGACTGCATCTGCGTTTCCCTCTTTGAGCATTTCTAGGTAGTAGACAAGTGCCCCTTGCAGGCCACGAGTGAAATAACTCAGGCTCACCACATAAATAGATTGACGGTGCCTGTGTACGATCCCCATCACTCCAGCTTTTGCAAATGGAGGTTTCGTATCTCAATCATTATCAAGATGTGTACTGGCTTCCAGTTGAATCAACAAGTGACAAGTGTTTTATTGACAATTTATCGCAGCGGTTGTTAACTGCACCTTTCTATGTATGCCAGTTTCTTCTCCAATATATGTAACCACACTGCTACAGAACAATTGTTGAATATCAGCCATATTCCCTGTCTTTGTTTCTTGCTTCCGTAATTATGCTTTAACTACCACTGATTTGTGCTGTTTGTATTTTCAGCTGGCTATCAGTTTCAACTAGACCCGAATGACCACCTGTGATTTTGCTGCAGTTTATTGCACGCAATTCTCAATGCAAAGCATCTCTTAGCGAACTTCGGCGACTTAGAGCGTATCTATCTATCTATCTATCTATCTATCTATCTATCTATCTATCTATCTATCTATCTATCTATCTATCTATCTATCTATCTATCTATCTATCTATCTATCTATCTATCCATCTATCTATCTATCTATCTATCTATCTATCTATCTATCTATCTATCTATCTAGCTGCCTAAAACATTTAGCTCTCCTGCTCATTTCGATAACGGTAGCAATACCAAACTTGGTAGGGCATAACATTACTGTAGGACGCTCATATCTGACTAGTCATAACATGAAAATCATTATATATAGCTATGAATGTCATAATTTACATTTCATACTCCTGCTGCTCTTGCGGTAGTTTCGTTCACATGACATGTTGCAAAACTTGAATGCTAAGACATGATTGCATGGCGAACACAAGGGAGAGACCCTAACATGCAAAATCACCACTTGCGTGTAATGTAACAATATGACTACATGCCACTCTATTGAGGCGCTCGTGTCTGTTTCGCTACCGTCATACATACCAAATTAGGTATTACTGTACGTGAATGAATGACAAAGGTATGTGGCTGGTGCAAACATAAGAATCATGAAATGCGTGTCATGTGAGAACCTCACTACATGCCACAGTCAGTGAACCAATGCGTTTTGACGTGAACCAGTGTCTGCGTGCCGACATTCATTTTATCGCGGCACGCTGGCATTGCCATGCCAGGCGCAGGTTCAGCCACATACTCGCAGGCGCGCGCTGCGCTGCGTGTTTCTGACGCATACGCGTTTTAGCGCGCGCAGCATCCCTCCGTCACGAAAAGAGGGAGAATGTTGTCTGCGTAACACATTGGCGTGAAATGCAGCATGTCGCATTTGGCGCCGGTTGCCGTCGGATCATGCCGATGGACGCTGGTTGCTCCGGTTGCGACTGGCATTACACTATAAAGTACTCGAGTTTTGCTAACAGAGCTTCGCTACGCCCAGCATACGGGTGCGTCAGCATTACGTTGGAGTATATTGGACCCTTCGTGATGCGCTCGCGGCCGTTTCGCTAGCTCATCATATACAAAGTTTGGTGTTACGTGACGTCCATGAATACAAATACCGAGGGACACTTCCTCGGTACTTCATATTTTGAGGAACGAAGGACAACTTATCGGCATGGTTGTCACCCTGATCAGTACTATGCACGCGCTGCTGAGCAAGATGCAGACACTGAAGGTTCAAAGCGTTTTGCAACTGCTTGACACCATCCCTCCAATTCTCGCGACCCTTCAGAACTCTGCTGCTTCAGAACTCAAGCGGCTCCATCATGGCTTCATCATCGGTAAGAACAAGATTTTGGGTGCATGAAACCAAACCACGCATAGATGGTAATGCAACGAGTGTGCTCAAGTGTTTAAGACACGGATATGACTCACCGTCTGTGACGTTAAGCACATAACTGCCTTTTTGATGATGGCATGAGTTATATTTCTCTCCTTCTCTCTCTCTCTAGCCTTTATTCCCCTTACCCACTCCCTAGGGCAAGGTATCCTACCGGGCTCAGCCGAGGCTGACCTCCCTACCTTTCTTTCATCCTCATTCTCTCTCTCTCTACTTGCTGACTTCTGCATATCAAACGGATTCTTGAAGGTTGTGTAATTTGGTAATAATAAGTTTTCATATAGCAATTAGCGAGGTTTTTAATCTAGCTAGCAGTTCACCGGCTTTAGTGTGGAAAATTTGAAACTGATATTTATTACCCTGCATGGCTTTGAATAAAACAATGCATCGAATGCTGCTTGGGAATTTCTTTTTTTCGGTTTCATACGCTTTGACGTTTATAGGCATAACACTTGACCAGACAGAATAAAAAGTTTTCATCCTGCCTTTAGTCATCTGTGTTCGGTAAGAAACCTGCACTATGCAGATGTGGCATCAAAATTCGTTCAGTCAACAGATATAACGGTTTCCATTGAAATGAAAGACTTGCCTCTAAATAAGCTTTAGAGTATCTTCCATGAGTCGCCGGACGGCCAACTGGACGACGACTCTGAAATTAAAATCACATCACCACTGAGAATTCAAAGTACATACAAATGTCTGCAGCTAACTACACCAATAAATTAGGAGGGGATGAATAGCACAGACCGGTGCATAATTACTACTTCCTATAGCCGTATTTTTTAAAGCAAACTCAACAAAATTTAAGATTCTTTGAATGGGAACTTTTGTTTTGTGAGTTCTGCTAGAAAATACTGTTATTTTAAAAATTATAAAGAGAAAAAGGTTTTACTCTTTGGTGCTTGAAGAAACAGTGTTGAAAACATTTCGCGAGTAAGTTGATGAAACCTCTTCTGGTGGTACACGTGCCCAGGATATCCTTCTAAGCCAAAGTAATAAATATAGGCATGACCATTTTGTGGTAACAATTTAGATGTTGGATGAATAAAATTTTAGGGCTTTTTTGAAAAAGAAACCTTTTGTTAAAGATACAAGTGTGGTGGCAACATCATTCTTTTGCCTCAGGAAGGGTGCATGGCGATCAGAAAGGAGTCACAAAAGTTTGCATTTTTAGAATACGTGGTTACCGAGAAAATGTTCTTTTTATATCGACGGAAAGTATGATCGAAAAAAAAACGCTAATTATAACCCGAGATCCGCGGTGCAGTCCCAGAATCACGGGCATTTAGGCTGATTTTCAAATTCTTTCCACTCAGCATAAAATCTCACCAATCTGTAGAAGCACTAGTTCGTAATTGTGTAATATCTTGCAATGAAAATTCAAAAGTCACATTTCCTTTCGTCTTTGCATTTATATTTTTCTTTCAATATATATCAAAAATTGTAACAGGTCTCTAGTTTAAAACGTTTCATAAAAGCTACCATAAATGGCTAAACTACACATTAGAAATCTTAGAAGGGCTTGATGCTGAAGTGGACAATAAAACCTTTTTAGCCTTGGTTGTGCTAATCTACTCCGAGTAAATGATATGCAACCTGACTGCTTGATATGTGGCTTTTAAAGACCCAAAACAATCATAATGTTTTAAAAGACGCCATAGTGGAGGGCTGCGGCAACTGCGATCACCTGAGGCTCTTTAACGTGCTGTTAAACGGCTGCTTGACGGCCTACAGCATTTTAACCTTCATCGAAATTGCAGCTGCCGCAGCCGGGGTTCAATTTTTCCACCTGCGGGTCAGTAGTCGAGAACTTTAGCCACTAGACCACCGAGGCGGGTCAAGATGTGTAAGTGTGAAGAGCGGTGCCTGATATTCTAGGTCTCGCATTCCTCAGTTTTGACATCCACATTGCTCCTATCATACTGTTTAGCCTGGGAATATAAAAAGCTAACAGTGGATACCGGAGGACTTCACACGGTCAATGAGGAGTCAACCTAAGTTAACCACAGCATCTGTGAAGAGACCTGACCCACTCTCACAACCTACTTATTGAAATATACATCCATGCCGAGTGCACGTAACAAAGACCAGTACGGAGTTTTCATTTATGACCGGTCACGACTCCTGTTACTAATTCCCAAAGATCAGTCCATTAGGCAAACCTTGGATATACACGTATGTACTCTTTCAATATTCTCAATTTGAGTTGTGCAGCGCTTGCGATTTACAGCCACAATACGCGTGTGGATACTTACGGGGTCATTTTCTTTGTTAGGCACATCATTACTAAGAAATGGCATATAATAACGCCAGAGAAAGTGAATGGGTTGTTATTAGAAGTGTAATGGTAATGTGAAGCTATTAGCGTGGACAAAAGATAACTTGCCACCGGAAAAATCCAGACCTTCGACCTTGGAATGACGCATGCGATGCTATACCACGAGCTATGATGCTCTACCGTAGTGTAGAGCTGAGGAAGAAGAGGTTGTTACACGGCAACACAATGGTGAAATTGAGTTATCTCGTTATTCCCAGTGTGTCACTATTGCTTGCCTGTAGCGCTGCTGAAAGTTTACAATCAGAAAGAGAGACAAACGCACCGCTAAGAGAAACAGTTAAAGTCAAAGCAGGGTGTATACACCGAGTATATGTACAGGGAAGACAACTGCCACTGCTCGTGCTAACAGGGGTGGGAAGTTGAGCGATGAGCTGTAGCGGGTGTGCTCGTGTGAGTGTAGAGCAAGGCGACAGAAGCCAATTGCGCTGAGAAATCAGGCATTGGTGCTTCGACTTTAGCTATCACGTCCGCTTAATTTGATAAATAATTTAAAATGACGAATGGCAATTTATACCTCCTCTAAAGCCTGATAAATTATGGCCAAGTTTTTTGTCACACTACGTTCTGTGGGTCATGATCCCCATCAGCTTCATTGTGTTTTGTTGGGAATCACGTGTTAGTTTGAAATCTCCGGCAAAAATGACGCACTTACATTGGCTTTACACTCAAAGACTAATTACTCTCCCCTGTTCAGCAGATTCTCATTGAAGCTTTTGAGGTTTACATGCTCAACTGCAGTCGTTCTATCTTGTATCAGAGCAACATCAGCACTAGGGTACCTGCATCACTGACCTTTGAGCGTCAGTTATTTTTGTTGCTTACAAACGTGACTTTCTTTTTACTATTGATTGCTCAACATGTAGGCTAGCGAACCAAACACAGCTACGTTATTATCGCTGCCTGTCGCCTTCATTTCTTTCCTGACAAGAGAAAAATGAGCTTTTATCAAACAAAACTATTTACAGTGCGTGACAGAAAATGCTTGAAAAGCATCATGAGGTGACGCTAGCACAAGGTCGCAATGCGTTTGCATCAGTGCTCAGCGCTATGGTGTTAGCTAATAGCTCGCAGCGCTGGCCTGCAAAGTCGCGATATCCTAAATAGGTTTTAAAGATAATATTACCACAGTAGATTGTAGAGGAATGCAGTGGTATCCACCACATGCAGTTTTACAAGTACACGTCAAGGAATTCCTGGTTTTCCTGAGTGTTTTACACTTTGCGCTAAATAGCAAATCGTTCCTACAGCAAGTGATACATGTACTTGCTTTACACGGTGGTGTTAATAAAAAATATTTCGAGTTTTTATTATCCTCAGTTTCTCTTTAAAGCTGAAATCCTCTTTACCTCACTAAGATTTATCACCCCTGAAATAAATACTCAAATACATGTTCTAATTTTTGGGAATAAATGAATGTAATTTACACTCTAAATCCTGAATATATTAAACCAGTACAACTTTTTTGTTTCGTGGTGATTTGTTTTTACTAAAACCCAAATAGCACGAAAATAATGCATTGCCAGTACCCCATTAGCATACAAGAAAATGCGTCATGTCTTAGGTACAGCATACCAGAGCCTCGTAGTTGCAAAATCAAATATTATGAGTTAAACAACTATTTTTTATTACCCTGTTAGATTGTGCAATCTTTGCGAGAGTAGCAAGTAGTAACAACAAATAGGTTACAGCCCACAAAAGGTCCAACAACAGACTTTTTGCTCGTGATACACAGCTTCTCAAGGCACATGAGCGGTGGTTGCCTAACTATTCGACGCTTTGAACAAACATCATAAAAGATTGCCAAATGATTATTGCAGCACCAAAATCAAATTTGCCAGGTATAGCGGAGTAGAGTAGAGCGCACTGCACTTTACATTCGCATTAAGTAAAAAAATTCTGAATTATTGGACTAAGTTTTGTCATTTAAAAATAAAAAGCAATGAGAGCTTTGAATTAAAAAAAAAGTAATAATGTAGCAAAACTGTAAATAGATGACTGAAGGCAAACTTAGTTACAATCTGGTTGGATATTTGAGAAAATATTTGAGAACAATAGAATATCTTTTAGAAATAGGAGTACCACTTTGCTCTACAATTTAATTGCCTTTGAAACTTCAATAAACTTTTCTAAGGCATCAGCAAACCTCCCGTCACTGTGGCCAATGGAGAGAGCCCGAAACAAGACCAAATTTTGTACACTGAGATCCAGTCTAACGAGTCCGCGAACGGCCCTTCAAGTATTTTCCGCATAATAGAATACTTCTTGCAGACAATCAGGTAGTATTCTAGTGTCTCATGTACTCTGCAAGAAAACAACAGTGCGGGAAAGCTGCCCGTATAACTGTGTGTAAATAAAAATTTAGATATGAAACCTAACAACGTAGTCTAGTGGTTACAACTTCGATTCCTTTTGCTCGACATATTTTGCTGTTCCAACAGTGTCTGAAGTGCTGAAGTTCTATTGTGGCCAATACTTATGACGCAGGAATATTTTCTAACCTATTTTTTTCTTAGTTTAGCACCTCTAATGATTTTGAATGCTGGGAATACATGAAAAAGCCTGTCAATGAAAGATGATTTTGCTAGCGGATCCGCCATTTCATTCCAAAAAAAAGGTCCTTATGACCCGAAAGTGAAACCTTTGCAATCAATTTTACACGTGTAGGAATTAGGAATTTTATAGACTCGGAGCTTTCGCGTTTTTATTTCCTGAGAGAAAAAAAACGCACCGATAGCAAATCAGTCATAATTACCCTAAAACTTGTTGATGCTGGTAATTTGTGGAATGCTAGAATGATACCTAATAGTTTTGGTACAAAAATGGGGGCAATGTTTAAAGGCGAATGGTGAAGAACCAACCTAGAGTGAGCGAGAAAATACCAGTTCCACTTGTTTTCTCACTTTGGGAAACATCAGTCGCAATGACTGTCATTACTGGCATGGTTTCCAGGTGATCACATCAAATGGAGTTTACAAACTGCAAGCATCCTTGTCATTTTCTACCTGCTCCACGCCCCTTTGATATCTTGCAAAAATTAACTCGAATTCATAACATGCTATCTTGCTGTTGGCGACAGAATACATATTAGCATCATGATATTGGCAGGCTTCTCGACTAAAATGAATAGCAAGATATGTGAAGCAAGACTGCTGCACATGTCACACCTGCAGCTCCGGTTTGCAGGTGCATTTAGAGGCACGACAGACACACAACGTTGTCGTCCTATTTCAAAACGCGAAAGGTCACCATTAGTGCGGGCGACGTGTTAGTGCTATTTAGGATTGTTTTTGCAAAAATATTGTCAAGCTTATAATAAACTACACGTAAAACTTCTGACACGTACTGGTGTAATACTGAATGCATAGGACAGCAGCAAATATTTGGTTGCACCGAGCTACGTCTTTTTCACCTTCCGCGATCTTGCCGTTCATTTTGCCGAGTTTCTAAGAAGACAATCACGAAGAAACCACTGCCTATGTTTTCATAGATGTATTGAGGATACATTTTACTCCTTTTCCAAATCTGATTAAATCCCGTCACAATAAGCAGCAAAAGTTTCTTGTGTTCTTCTTCTAAGACACCAACGCCGAAATGGTTGGCATTAGAATATTTTACTTCCATACATGAAGTAGACAAATTGCTTTCAACCATTGTAATATTTAAGAATTCCTCATCTAGACAAAGCATACTTACTTTTCTCCCCTTAGGGCTGATTGAGTCTTCCACAAATAATGTCAAAAACAATACCATGAAGTAGAATAGAAAACAGTGAAACTTCGTGTTCATATCGGAACGAAAAAGTTCTGCTTAAAGAGGCACCTAGAAAATCTCCTCATGAGATATGCTCTGTATAAATAGAAAGTTTCACTCAGGAATTCATTCGAAACATCTGCAGCAGCTTGATACGGTATATAAGGAAGCGCGCTACTGACTGTAATTATGAGTGACAGTTTTTTACTTGTTTTTCGTAGCTTTAAGCGAATGACTGACTAAAAATAGGCGAAAATATCTGGAACGTAATTATTATTTTGCACGTCTGCCTATCACTCAGTCTTTGTAGACTCTAATTGCTTGTAGGTAAAGATGCGTAAAAGTTTAACCAATTAGGCATAGGCTAAGTCGCAGAATTCTTTCTGCTAATGAGTGAAGTTTTTTGCAAGCATTTCCCACGCATTTCCAAGGCAAAGTGACAAATGTAAATCCTCTTCCGTGCTTGTTCACCATTGTGATTGAAAAACAAATAGAAAAATTTCGCTGGTGCTTTCTTTACTTAGTTGCTAGTAACAACTCACTCGGGTTGCTGAATGTTTCACGCTTACATTACCATATATTTTGTATGAAATATTAAAAATCATTTTAAACGCGCCCTTCAACATCTTTCACAAATCGTCTGAAAATGCCGCAAATGTGTTGTCTCGGCTCTCCAGAGCGGATCAAACAGAATAATGCTGGCGGGTACCGAACCTGGAACCTTCGAATCATGGATCCGATGTTCTACCAACTCAACGAGTGAAGTAGCCATCCACTTATTTATTGAATAATTATTATGTGGAGTTTCACGTTTAACGTAAATATGAGAGACGCCACATTGGAGGGGCTCCGCAATTTGTGGCCACCTGGGGTTCTTTAACGGGCACCCGAAGCTGAGCACACAGGCGTACAGCATTTTCGCCTACATCTAAAACGCAGCCACCGCAGTCGGGATTATATCCCGCCACTTCCGGGTTAGCAGCCGAGTACCCACAAGACCACCGCTGCGTGGCGGCCATCTACTTAGAGAATATTGGATCAGCGTCACCGGCAGCAAGTACGGGTAGTGTGAAAAGCCCGAATTTCCCCGGTTGACGTCAGGTAACACATGGTATTATTAGGAGCAAGGAGCTAAACAACTGATACGAAATTTGTGTCCAGGCAGACTTCCCGCCTTGAGGTTGTATGCGAAAGATTAGTGGTCAAAGAGGCGCATACTGCAAGGGAACGTTAATGAGAGCGTTGCATTGGGCACCACTTCTTGTTGAAACTTTCTGCTGCCTTGGCCTTCGCTGGTTCAGGAGATTGAAATTTTTGGCTTAGTTTAGCTACACTGAAGTGAATGAAGTGGTTGCAAAAGGGCAGCCGACTGGCAGTTGACAGTTGTAGAAATCACGGCATAGCTTCCACGCGAATGACCGGTGCAGATAACTCCCGAAAACCCTCACAATGACCAACAAAGTCTAGTGCTTCAATTCTGAACTTTATTTTCACTACGTTGCTGAATAGTTCATATCTGCTGAGTTGCATGAAGACTTCACTTTTGTGAAGTTCGTGCAATTTTTCAATGTGCTGAATAAAGGGACGTCGTCTCTGATTGTCAGGCAGCTGGCCAAGTGACAAAAAGCTCGTGAAAAAAACGTTGAATTTTTTTCAGTTGTATCGAACACCCAATAGCATGCGCAAATATTCAAAGGTGCTGAAATGTGTTATGAGCGTGATCTCTAGTAGGTTTGATAGTTCGTCATATATATGATGGTAGGCCTTCTCGAAGTTCGTTTTATGTATTCTGATGCTTGGGTGCAGTGATCAATGAAGTCCTGTCTGTGCGGAATTTCATTGTCGTCCGGTACCGTCGCTTCAAAGAGATTGCAGTAGTCCGCACATGCTTCATGTCACCTGAGTTCAGGGACCATATGTAGCGGTGATGTCCAGGCAAGATATGAGGGTTGCTCGAACGCAAGTACAACATCTGGAATTCTTGCCGTAAAGCCTTGTAACGGTCAGGAACGAAACGACCAGCGTGCGCGGGCACCAGCGTTACCACTTTTGCAACGTTATGAGTGAAATTTGTTGTAACGTATATGTGTATATGTGTTTATTTGGGTTTGTGTATCGTTCGGTTCGTTTTAAACAAATAATACTCTAGTTCCTACATTATGATCTGTTCTATATTTCATATTGGCCTGTATGCTTTGTGCATTTCTTGTATAGTGTTATTCCCATTTAATTGCTGATCCTGCCTACAGAATGGCATTTGGACTGGCTGCATGTTCTAAAATAAATAAATAAATACCCCATAGCCACTGCTACTGGCGATCACTGTATTCCCTGAGTTGTGCTATTTCCACTGTATGGCGGACCCTTGCCTATTGTATGACATTCGGACTAACTCTACATTCTCAAATAAATAAATAAATAGATAGATAAGTAAATAAATAAATAAATAAATACCCTATAGCTATGATGGCCATCGCTGTATTTTCCTATATGTATCGCTCACGCTGCCTAAATCATGGCATTCTGACAGGCAGTATCTTCTTAAAAAAAAAGAAATCAATACTCCATTTCCACACCTACTGACCACCGAAGATGAAAACTATATCAAAATACCTTACATACACTTGTCTACTATGTTACTCTTAGGTTACCCTCACACTGGGATACTAAACTCGGTAAGCAGCAACGCTATTTCACTGATAAAAAGCACCGAGCTGCGAACTAACATATGAAAAACATCTGAAGCGATATAAAATTGCCAGAAAAATGAAGTGCAGCAATAACTAGGCCAATTCGCGGACGTTTCATTTAAGGATCTTTAACTCTTGAGAAGCTAGTGCGCTTCAGGGAGGCACAAGGGCAAATCGAAAAAGCATAAACACACTATTAAAAATACACGTGGTGATTCAAGGTTACGTAGCGACGTTGCTCATATCAGGAAAAAAACCGCATTCACACACACACACACACACAAACACAAACACACACACACGCACACACACACACACACACACACATAAGAAGCTTTGTGGAAGAAATTTAACTACACCATGGTGTTCCGCGCGGTTAGGTGGTGTTTGCAACACGAACAAATTCGACGATCGGCAATGACACGCCGCTTTGGAATGTCACGACACTTGCATAGACTCGTATTGACTCGTAGCACAGAATATCAAAACACACCCAAGTGGTCGGGCAATCGCCGCATGCAGTGAGAATAAGACTGTTGGCGTACGCGTTTCCACAAAATTTTAGTTAACACACGTGCGCAGGATGTTTACTTTCAGAGAGGATCACGCTTCAGTGACGCCATGTCGAAATGTTTTCGCTCCGGATGGCTCTCAGATGCATTCTTCGACCTAAGTGAGCGCTATATGTACAAAGCACACATACGAGCAAGAAAGGCGCAGAGCAATCGGATTAAGCCCACGCAGTCGCCAAGATAGCGCCAATATAGCGACCAAGGCCATGGGCAGCCGCGGGTAAACTCGCCTCTGGTGTTCTTCGGTCCCGGCTCGTCGTTGTTTGCCGTCAATGACTTCGACTATTTTGTGAAATGAAAGCGAATCAATACGCCTTTGTTTTTTTAATAATATGCAGCTAGTTTAGGTTGCAAAATGCAATGTATTACGAGCGCGAATAAACGAGATGTAAACATGCCAAATCTACAAGATCAAACATTTTTTCCGCTCTCTTTGTCTATGTTTATTTGAAATAAAAGCACAGCTTTTGCATTGTGGGCCAATATTTCGGCCTTCATCACAGTCAGACATCAGTAGCTTTTATTTTCTGGCATGTGAAGATATTTTTCCACCAGCCGAATGCCGTGCTTTAAGCTGGGCGTCGTCTGCTACAGGAACTTTCAAGGTGGCGCACACGGCAGATGTCGATATACCTTAAAAATTATGAAGGGACCTTGAGGCATGTGACATACGAGCACCATCTGGCAGTTTTATCTTCGAAAACGAAGGCGTGCACGCCTGCGGAGAAGGATGCGCACCTGTCTCAAACGTGATAAGGTGTAGAACGCAAAGCAACGGGCAGGTGCCACCAACGCGCTCGTAGAAAAGCGTTGGAAACACCTTTTTTAGCATCGCGTTGCACTGTCAGCGCGGTGCGATAAACGCTACAGTCCTTAGAGTTACTTGTGTGTGCCTCTTGTAGTATAAAGGCACACATAGAAAACATCAACGTGCTGTTATGGCGCCTCAAATATGCGCAATAATTGCTTTTTACCTCACAATCGCACATCATGAACGCTCAACCATTAGCAATATTGGTGGGCGCTGCGGATGGGGTCGGCCATTTGGTGCCGTTCCAAGTATAGTTAAGGGCGAACGAACAGACAAATACGCAGACACACAGACGAAAATATTTCGCCGAAGGCCCCCAAGAACGACTGTCTTCTTTAGAAAGAGCAGTTCGATGCCGACTATCGCAAGCAAGAGCGTACCGTGATCGCTGACTGATCAGCGCAACTCGCACGACGATTGGTCGGTTGGTTTCTGGACTGTGAATCAAATGTTTTTATAATGAATTAGTGCGCACAAGCCACTTGGCTGTGCTTCAACAATTCTTATAATAAAGTGAGTGCTGCGGTTACTGTCGTCGGTTTGAATACATTTCGTCTGGTGGTATTGTCGACAGCACAGGTTCTTTGGAGAAAGTTAGGACGTCCTTTTGTCGCTGCTCCTTATGCTCTATAAAACCTAATTTCAAGAAAATATTAGCCTATTATATGTTCATAAATCTTTGAACATATGCAGAAACAGGCCTCTGGTTGCTAATATTTGTTGGCGTCAGAAAGTAAGTGATTTATTTTTCGCGCTATATCGTGAATGTTTCTTGCCGTGATATAGTCTCTGCCAGTGAGATTCTGTTCGAGAGCTAAAAAAAAATCAGAAAGAAAGGCCAAAAATTATTACAGGAACTAAATTGCTTTATTATCTTCCAAATACGAGTATTTTAAACAAGACGCTTTAATTTAAATTACGCTTTTTATTTTTCTAGACCACAAAACAAACGCCATCTGAAATAGTGTATTTCATAACGAGCATAAAATGCTATGAAGCTCGTCTTCCACTTTTTTACTAACTGTTCGTGGAAACGTTATGAAACCAACTATATTCGTTTCATTACGACCACAATGCGCAACCACCCGCTGCTACTGAATATCCGACAGTCCGCTGCGCTGATGCGCTGATATTTCGATGAAGGCAAAATAGAGGAAGTGCGTATATATACTGTGTGATGTCAGTGCATGTTACAGCACCAGATGACAGAAATTTGCGGAGCCCTACATGATGGCGTCCCTCTTATTCATGTCGTGGTTTTTGGGCGTAAAAGCTCGGATGATTTTTGGATGTACACAACCGTAAAACACACATCTTTGTTTCAATGGCTACGTGGTCTGAACATTGATTTTCATGTGAGGTTTAATGTCCTCAAACAACCATATGATTATGACAGATGCCGTAGTGAAGGGCTCCGGAAATTTCGATGGAGTATGCACAGTGGCATCAGCTCTTGGTTCGAGACCTGGCCATTTCGGTCAATTTTATTTTGAACGAAGAACGCGCATAAGCATGCTTCAATATATATCACTCGTCGGGTTTCTATGCTGATACTAGTGCAATTGTTTCTTGCCGCGCTTGACTCAAGAACAACTTGGTGATATTGTTTACACGGTAATGTTTCTTGATAGCCCCCTTGTAAGACCTATTGACGAGATAGTGTTAAAGAACTGTTTCACACAAATTGTGGTGTCGGCGTCGTTGGTTGCGAGCGAAAAATTATATTATATGTGACCCGAAATTCAATAAATATGCGAATAGAATATAAAAACATAAAAAGTTTTAGGGGGCTCGAACTCGAATCGTTTGTGTAGTAAGCGGGCGTTCTATACCACTCTATCTCGCGTTCGCTTCTTTGCATAGTGAAAATAACTTACTCTACATGGAAACACACGCGTCCTTTGCTTCGTAATACAATAGGATATATTGCAGTGATAATGCGTTGTGTAAGCGTTCATTGCTACCTCGCGTCAGAACGTGTGAATAAAACGCGCACCTGGTATAATCCAGGTGCACGTTTTTTCGCATAAGTTATAAATTTTTCGCATAAGATATAAAAAATGTGCAAAAAAATTCAACCTCGACGTTGTGTTTCCGCACGTGGAAAATTGCAGCAAATGTGTTGTAGAATTGAATTACAAAGCAAAATAGAAGCAGGTCTTGTGAAGAAAGCTTGTGGTGTCAAGCATGTGAATTCTTTCACGAAATGTCGATCTAATGTCTTTTATTGTATCCCACTGTCTTGCGGCAGGTTATACATTGGGCAGACTGAGCGCTGCTTGAATATTCGCCTGCGAGAACACTACAATGCGCTGAAATCAGCCCCGGGTTTACCTTTGTCCGCCCATTGCAAAAAGTGTGGCTGCGTACCTGATTTTTCGCGCACATCTGTCTTATACAGCCATCATGACGTAAAAACTATAGAGATTGCGGAAGCCTTTTTTATTAAAAGGAATATTGATAGTTGTGTTAGTTTACCGTCTATATCACTGTTAGATTGTGAAATATGGTTTCTGGACGGCACCTGATCAATGTGGAACCTTCTCCCCAGTTGTTTCCCTTTCTCATCTTTCTGGTATATAACTTGTTCTCTGAATAAACTGAGTTTCAGTCTGCGCTTGTTTGTCTCATTTCTTGTGTCCCGTTGGTTTGCGCTTCCAGTTATTCCATTATGAATTATAAGCTTACTGTATTATGTTTGATGTACTTGTTGATTCAGAATGTTCAAAGTTGACTTGTTTCCGGATTTGTTGTTTCTGCTGCCCCAGTGTAATAGGACCTTGTCAGAAGGCTTGGATCCTGTTTTTGCCTTACCCCGCTGGCGAACCATGTAAACGTGTTATGCCGAAAAAAGTGTATATATATACATACATATATGCCATGCAAACATTCCTTGCATGCTATTGAAAATAAAAAAATTGGAAATAAAAAACAAAGAACCGAGTTTTATTGGCGTTTTTTTATTGCTACTGGATCTCCTGTTGAAGTATATGGTAGGCTTTGCACGAAAATACGTAAACTGCCCCCCTCTTGTACTCGTACTAGAAGGGTTAAGCAGAGACGTATATTCACAGCTGGCTGTCCCTAGATATTTATGAAGTAATATGCGACAGATATTTGCTTTGGAAATGGTTTGAACTCTCTCCTGGTAACGTAGAACTCAGTATTAACTACCGAATCAAAGTAAAATAAATTTCTGATCCTTACTCGATCGGCGAAACGACAATATTTTCCCTATCAGCTTCAGTTATCTGCCAGAAACCCGGCGTGGATATTGTCACTGATAAACCACCTTCGTGTTAAAAAAAGTAGAGACGCTAAACCTACTAATGTGTTAACTGGTGATCCCACACATACATTGATTGATTGATAAGTGGGGTTTTACGTCCTAAAAGCGCCATATGATTATGAGACACGCCGTAGTTGAGGGCTCCGGAAATCTTGACCACCTAAGGGACCCCGCGCATACAGCCAATTCAATTAATCGCCACTTATCTTCAGTGCCGACAGGCCGCTCCGGTTTAAATTAGTCAATACCTGCTTCCACCCTCCTCCCAACTATAGCAATAGATAAACTCGTTTGAATAGTTTGTTTCAAGTGGCATAAAATTGCAGGTGTTATGATGTCTCTGTATTTTCGCTGCAGCAGAATCTGGACGCATTATCAGAACATTTAGTTTTCATGCTTAATGATTTCTTGGAGACAGCTTCTCTGCCACCAGATTTACAAAGAGCAATGGTTTTAAAGGTTGACCTAAAAATAGCGTTGACAGCTGTCGACCTATATCAGTTTTGCCTATCTTATCGAAAACATTTCAGAAATATTTATCGCAATGGAAGACTTCATTTTAAAAAAAATTGCTTATTTCGAATCGCCAGTTGGTTTTTGTCACAGGTTGAGGTACATTGATTTACTTAAATCATTTTCCAATGAGCTGTATTATGCTTTGGAACACAATATGTCTTAGAATGATCATTTGGCTTGCATATGTGGCAGACTATGAAAAATCTCCTGGTTACTTCCTAATAATAGATTTATGGCGGCCACCAATATTAAATTGACCATTATGCTTGCTCTTGCGTAAAGTGTCCTGCATTATGGCATCACATTATTTGCTTTCTGTTCTTCACAATGGCAGTGTCAGGTTAAATAACATTTTGAAAATCATGTTCAATTCCAGTGTTTACAATTGTACTTTACCAGACATTGCAAATTTTGATTACTTCGCCTGCTGTCTTTCAAAGCGTCATTTCTTCATACTGTGGTATTAGGGTATTTCTGAATTTCTGAGTTGAAAAAAAGAGTGCATTGTCCTTCGTATACTTAGAAAAACTTCCCAATTTTCAGTACCATTCGTCAAACACGATATGACAAACCCATTAGAAAGGTTACGTTTCCTCTGTTTCTAATGACCTCCGTGACAGCGTCTTTTCTGTAAAGACGACACGCAATTTACGAAATGCCCTTAAATCAGTTTAATGCTGCACAAATATTGCACGACTATTATTCTACCCTCTGTCATGCCAGGTAAAATCGGGTGAAAGATTCTATGAACCACAAACAATGAGTAGATCTATTAGCAAGGGCGTCAATAGTGTGAACGAGGAATGTTACTATTGATATTACACCAAACACACGTTTGGAGCAGCGCATTATTCATTTGGGGGCTGAGCATTCTTAGTAAAAGTGAGCGAACAAAGCTCGATTGCACTAACGCGTTCTCCTCGTGAAAGCGAAGCTCAGACGCAGTTAAGTTTCTTCATTGGTTTATGGTGTGAAAAATAGAAGCCCGTCGATTAGTGAGAGCGTATTCTTAGCGAAAGTGAGCGAACAAAGTTCGATTGACTAACACGTTCTCCTCGTGAAAGCGAAGCTCGGACGCAGTTGTAATTCATTAATTAGTTTAATGCGTGAAAAACTAAAGCTTGTCGATCGGTGTATTTCAGTGTCAACAAATTTCACGTTGAGTAAGAAGTTTTAATCACATCACGTGGCAGACGTGCTGTGCCCAATACACGTGTTTTCCTGTAGAAATTCGACAAATAACAAGCTATATTTATCTATGATTAAGCTGAACAAGGCACCATCTCGGCTGTCTTACTTCGCGATGGAAACAAGTGTTTTAAGCATTTTCAACATGACTGAGGACTAACACACAATAATGTCAGGAAAAGTATAGGAAAAGTTAGTATGGTAATTCTAAGGCAGATATGCAAAAATAAAAGCGCAGGAAAAGATAACTTGTTACGGGCAGGGACCGAACCAGCGACCTTAGAATTACGCCCCCGGTGCTTCAGCCACTAAGCTACAGCAGCACTGATCGCCCCGTCTATTTTGTGTAAAATATGTGTGCTATAAAACCCGGGAGCGTTAGTTGGTGCTGACGAACAAACCCAGGAATAATTTTTCAGAGATTGTGATCATGGCGCTTTAAGCTGGATGCAAATACATTTCCAATAAAAATAAAATAGTATTGAAAGTTGGGCTTGTTGATTGGGGTGAGTTTTTGGTTACAGCACGAAAACGACGAACACAGAAACAAGAGGCATACAAAGGAGCGCTGACTCGCAACTGAAATTCGTATTTCAAGAACACGAGAACGTGAAAAAAAAAACATATCACGTAATAATATTGCATAGAAGTTTCAAAAAAAATATAAAAACTTACATAGAGAATCACTTGACGAAGCATGTGCTGAGAAAACATGCGAACTTTTATTCTCTCAGATATATCGATGCCTCACTGACGCACGCTTCATACATTCGTTTGACATAGGAAGCCTCTGTCACTTTCCCAGTTATCTGGAATCTGGACTTCGACAAAACCTCAGTATCAGCAAAGACAGATGAACAGCCATATGGGCTGCAGTGTGATGTCAGATGCAAGATGTTAATATTCCTGAGCGAATTTTTGTGGTCTCTTAAACACACAATAATGTCACTGGCGCTCTTCCCAATGAATGAATGCCCACATCTAAGAGGGATCTACTACATGATACCGCGCTTGCAGGCCAGAAACGTGGAAACAAATAATTACACAGTCACATCTTTTTTTGTCGTTTTACTTCTTTTTACTTTGAACCATAGAACAAATCTTAGTGCTGTTTACTTACACTCGACCATAATCAATAATGGGGTGCATGTCAATACTACTGATAATTATACCTTTATTATGTACTACTAGGCTGACAGTTTCATCACCAATATTTCAAGTAATTGTTACGTTAAACAGTGCCATTGAGTACCTATGTCGAAGAGAGCAAAATTTATCTATATATATATATATATATATATATATATATATAATAAGGGAAAGAAGTGTATGCCTAAGAGCTCGTTTTTCCGTGTTTTAACACAATATTAATGAGATATAACCGACAGTAGTGCCAAGAAATGTACAGGGGAAGTTATTAAAACCAATGGAATGTAAATAGGAAGAAAGAAAAGTGGATGAAAAAATTACCAACTGTGAGCAGGAATCGAACCTACGACCTTCGAGTTACGTGTTCAATGCTCTAACCACTCAGCTATCACAGCGGCCCTCCCTCCATCCACTTTTTTAGGTTTATCTGTGAATTTAGAAGTATATATATATATATATATATATATATATATATATATATATATATATATATATATATATATATATATCGATGTGTCTTGTTGATTGTTACTTCTTACATTAAATGACAAAGTGCTATTCATATACTTGAAAATTTACTAAAATTTACCGGAGACGTGTTAATGCTAATCATCAACATAGATGTACACAGTATAAATACCCTGCGGATATTCAGAAGTCTCAAGATAAAGAAGCCGACAGAAAAGAGCTGTAAAAATTTTACGTGTTGGAGTAACCGAAAACACTACAATTCGCGTGTGCCCCTGCAAGAGAGTTTCACTGCAAAACACGTTATTTTATAAAAGTGCTCGTTGCACCTCAGAAACAATGCCGATATCTACCAATGTTCACAGACATGAAGTCAAAGTCGTTAAGATATTGTAACTTCAGTATTTAGGATTTAGGGAGATGGAGCCTAATTGTTTGTATAAAAATTGAAAATTTTTCCAATGAAGTCTCCCTTAGCACATAAATGTCACAATAAAACCTTGAAGTTTCATGCGAAAAAGTGAAGTTTCTCTGCTTATGAGAGATTGAAGCCATTATTATATATGCGGAGTGTTTTAGCATATACTCAAGCGTTATGCTTCAATAAATGTCGAAAGGTCGTCTGCCATTGAGCAAACCCAACTGATCGCAATAGTTACTGATGTCCAGAATTCCTAGACATGCTTCTTCGTCCCAAACTGGGGCGGCTTTGATGGCTCTGCCCTTTAGGCGTGTGAAAGACGGAGTCTTCTTGTACGCCTGCGCGGGTCTTCCGTGTTCGCCTTCGCGGAACCGATTAGCGTCATTAGTTGGCGGCTTGAGAACTCGCTCCACGCTCCGCGTCAGCCGCGTTAGTTGCGCTACACACAACATGCTGCTAATGTGTGCCTCATTCTAACTGGCCCGTCCTACAGACGTAATATTTAGTGGAAAATCCCGTCAGCTGAAGTCGCTGACAGCGGCGGGGGCGTTTACAGAAATGATTTTCTGAAGGGATGCCACCTTGATTAGAATTGTGCCCGGGCAGGCAGATGGGGTAGACCGCTATTTTGTGTGTTATAAACCTTGACGAAAAATGGGAGGGGGGGGGCACTTGTTTGGTGGGCCACCCTTTGGCTACGCTACAGGTGGATGAAAACCTATGTGGTTGGGTGTACACATGAAACGGACAGCCGGAAAGGAGGGTGGAAGTGTCACTGACGGCGGTTAGGTTACCCTGACACGAGAAATAAGCTTTAGCAAAGAATGGAGCGGCACATGTATGATGTACGGAAGAAGCTATGGGCGAACATGGAGAAGCAACTGGCCACGAAATAAAGGTAAAATAACAAAAAGTAAGGGAGAAATACTGGACCTCCAGGCTATATCTTGACTTCCTATCAACTCATACAACAGCGCACATTCTTGAATGTATTGACGGCAACTTCCCCTACATGTACACACAAACGTCCTATTTTGCAATATACATAATTGAAGTGTTTTGTGAACGAGGCTACCATACGGAAACTGAAACCGTCTGCCTTTATGCCAACATAACGTTCATGGTCGGGGCTCGTTTTAGCCCCATAGGCTCGAAATAACAACTGTAACAACAGACAAAGAGAGAGGGGACAGTGGCACAGCCAGTGGTCGTAACAGTGCCCTTATGTAAGTAGTGCACTATGGCATGCCAGCGTCAACTTTTGCTGCAACGTTCAGGACTGCGTAGTCCGCCAAAGTACGTACACCTGAAGCCAGAGCAAAACAACGCTGCTCAAAAATGAAAACAGTGTGAAGTCACGGCAAAAACAACGAATTCAAGTACCAGCTTTCTCTCACCAGAGCGAGGAGAAATCACGTGATCTAATCATGCACGTCACAGCGATTGCAGCGCTAGCGCTTAATATGCCACGAATAAGTGCGCTAACATGTGTATTACGACTTGAGAGGCCCGAAATTAACGAATTGAAGTCACGCGCGGCACCGTTGAGAGTTCGTACTGGCTTTCGAGACAAACCTATCGTCGAGAGCGCTTAGACGTCGAAATACTTCGTGTTGCTCGAAGCATCTTTTCAGAGTTCACGTCGTCGTGTCCGCGAGCACATTGAAACACGCTCGCTGGGCTCGTATTCCATGAAGCATCGTCAAAGTTTTCTCTGTATGCGAGATTTGGTAACCTGGCGACAAGCGTCATTTCCGGGCTCAGTTCGCAGACTGTCATAGCGTCATCTGCGTCATATTTTGTACGAGCATGTTGTAGGTAAAGAGCACGTGCGTATGCATTGCATCCAACGTCCTGTGCTAGACGACGACGTACATGATCCGCATGTCATTCTTGTTTGGACGCTCAGTCAGGTAGTTGCTCTGTGGTTAATAGGCAGTTGTTCGGTGGTGGCTTGTCTGACTCTTTATCAAGATGGCGCAAGTTAGCTGCGCAGTAAAGGTCGTATTGATGTCGGTAATGAGAACGTCTGGGGCATCTTCAACGACTATTTCATCAATGAACAACTTTGCTATCTCGGGCGCACTGCCTTTGGGAAAGCCCTTGTTTCAACGTCGTAACAGCCTAGATAATTCCATACCGATATTCTGGAACAGTCGGTGACGTGGTTATATGGATTGCGGGAGGTCCGCTGGCCTCGATGGCGGTGTCTTGCGTTACTAACTGTCGCGACATGGCTTCACGTAACGAGCGGTGCCGCAGGCAATTCGTGCGAGAAAGAATTCATCTAGCACATGACAATTCCTATTTCAGAATGAAATGGTGACAGAGTGGTGTTGAGATAGCAGGATTTACTCTTAAGTAGGGCTTGTAATAAAAAATTCATAAAGCTATGGAAAAGTTACCATCAAGCAATAAACCCCATATTGCCCCAAAACTTGTACATACGACCACAATGGTTCATTATAAAAAAATGATATGGCTATATTGGGCTATACCAATGCCAATGTGTCACAGTTGTGTACGATTCCAAACATCAGGCACCGTATCTCACAATACATCGACGTTTCAAAATAGCGGTAGCAAAAACGCACTGTAACACTTATAAAGGCCCACTCGCTCGCTGGATTCCGTGCTGACCAGTCGTGCCCTCGTAATATCCGACGATAGTGCAGCTCTGGCCTACTCGGTTGGTCCTACGCCCCCTCCTGACGCCGGTCCCCGATGATGATGACAGTGTAGTTCTGGCTGACTGGATTAGCCCTATGCGATCTCCATTGCCGACAAGTGCTCTCGCCAGTGCTGCCCCGTCCTCGGATTCCTGCGACCTTGTCCATGTTTTCTATATTCTCTTTACTTCCGTCGCTTCCTGTCCCTGCGCCTCTCTCTCTATATATATATACCTTTCAATCCGATTCTTTTAATCCCTTCTTACCACCACCCTAATGAGCTTCTGTTGAGGTGTTGCACCAGATGCAGAGTGCTACGGGGATAAATTTTCTCTTCTTTTCCTTTTTATAACCACAGCAGAAAAAATAAAGGCAGATCGTTTTGAAATATACTCAAAAACAACCTCAATTACAAAGTATTTTATATTGTTGTGGACTTGTGATAAATCTCCTACCTTTTCATACAGAAGGTAATAGCCATTAGTGAAGCTAATCTGTTTATTTACACCAGGAAACATTTACGTGGAAGTTTGTTATTGTTCTACGTGTAAATAACTTGCTACATCTATGGCCTCTTGCCTCCTGGCTGTAGTTCTAAGTTCCTTAGATTCAGTAGCGTTTGGTTCTATACTTGTAAAGTCAACCTTTGTTATTCCTTGAAAATCCTATTATCTTAGAATGACTCCGTTATGCATTTAAAACACATGTCCGCGTATCAATTTTTTCTTAGTCACACATGAAGTTTGCGAGGTAAGCGAACATTAAAGCTGTAATATTAAATGGTGTGTACGTCATCGCTATCACCTGCACTTAGAACAAACCCTCCTCGGTGCAGCATATAGGATCAAAGATGGCTCATAACTACACATGCTCAAAATACCTTTTTCGAAATTCGAAGAATTCTGGTCGTCCTTCAAGAAACATTGTTCCAGAGCCGGAAAAAAAATAATAGATTGATGATAGGGATGATACGGCACTACTATCACACTTTAGGACCAACCAATGCGTCAAATATTAAAATTATTTCAATAAGGGTACTAATTCTTCATCAAGTCGCGTAAGAACAGTTTGCCTGAAGCGGGGCGTATTGTACAAAGACTCCAGTAGTGCTCTTCGAGCGACATTCTTCATAGTCATGTGGAAATCAATAGTAATGAAGACACTGCATCTAAAGCTGAAATAGTGCAAGCGAAAGCGATCGGCGATGCCTCCAGACAAACATTACTCACAGCCCACAAACATGAAAACATGGAAATGAGCCACATATAACTGCACCAACTCTTTGCAGCTGCATCGAAGGACAAGAGGCGCATTTGAACTTTTCACAGGATACATTCAACAAGTGCTATTATGAAAATTCCTTAAACTCATTGTATTATACCAGAGACTGAAATAGTAAGAATAATGCTGCCAGTTCTGCCCTCATCGGCAAACGTTTTTCAACGAAGTACCCTAAGTACTCATTCGCCAACTTTTTCAGTTACGATATCAACCGGCCGTATACTTGGCTAATTTTTTGCCTTCTTTTTGTTATGCTTATAACTCTTTTTAGGGGCGAAGCTCCTTAGGGCGTGGGCTGTGCGTCCCCTGTAGCCTGTATGTAGCCACCTCTAGTTTAGTTCTTGCAGTGTTCACTAGATGGCGGTACCGTCCCCTGTATGTAGCCACCTCTAGTTTAGTTCTTGCATTGTTCACTAGATGGCGGTACCGTCTCCTGTATGTAACAATGGAAAGCTGAACACACCCGCGATTGAAATAAGTAAGAGACGGTTAGAGTATTGGTGGCAGAAAATTAGAGAGAAAGGACAAAAATAAATATTGGAAAAATAAAATATGGACAGTGTGCCGTAAATGGCAGAGAGCTTAAGCTGAAAATTTACCTTTTTTTCCATTAAGATAGAATTTATCGAAGTAGAGGCATTAGGCCAACATAAAAAAAAGGTTTTTTTTTTGTCGAGCCTGGTGGCATACTTGTCACCACCCCGTTATAAAGGGGACGCTCATAGCATCCATCCATCCATGTAGCCACCTCTCGTTAAGTTCTTGTAGTGTTTACTAGATGGTGGTACTTGTAGCTGATGATGAAAAGATGCAAGATGTTATAAACTAGAAAGCGGTACTTGTAGTTGATGAAAGACGCGAGATCTTATAAAATAGGAATGATGTCACATATGGCGCGTGTCATTGGTTGAAGGCAATCGTTCGATTTAGTGCGGCGACGTACGATAGGGGGAGCGTTGTAATAAAATCCGTTCGCTGTTGGCGCGCGCTCGCAGTCGCCGGATGGATAAGGCTGCACCGCGGAGAGAGCGCAAGGTGGCAGCAGCGCGCGCTCACAGACAGAATCCTGATGTACGAGCGCGCGACGCAAGGGACATCGCAAGCCATCCATCGTCTAAGAACAAATAAAAGTTGATTTGTGTATATATACACACAGCGTTTCTCACGTCTTTACATGATGATCGACTGGGCGAATTACACGGAAGATTCACAGTTTACCGATGAATCCCTCCGGAGCTTTGCCCATTCATCATCATTCACCCCGTGAATATGCCGTAATTTTTTTTCTTATCAATTGCGATTCATGTTGTCCAAGAATACTGAGCGAAAAAGACGTTGAGAGAGAGAGAAAGAAAGACCTTTAATAAATGAAGTATGTGAGTGAAGGTGGGAGGGTCCCTTATTCCAGGAACCCCCCGGCTTGGATAGCCTGCCGCGCTCGAGCGACGAGTTGACGCTGCTGGAGCAGGTCCGGCTGGGAGACAGCAGCTTCCCACGCTTCACTGAGGAGGTCTCGGTCGGCATCTGGTGCTGCTGCTTGTAGTCTTGGGACGCTCACTTTGCACAGCAGTAGGAGGTGCGCCAGAGCGTCTGCCACAATGCAATGAGGACAGATGTAGCTGTGCAACGTTGGCCTCATATGGTGCAATAGTACGCTGTGACTGAACGTGTTGCTTTGAAGACGCATGTAGTCTGTGCCTTCGTTTCGTGAGTTTTGGATGTGACGGAGGGTATGACCTGCGTTCGAGCCAATAATGTTGCAGCATTGCATGATACGTTAGTGGTACGGGTTCCCTTGCCTCTGATACTGATGTTAAGGGGGAGGTGCGTCGGATCTCGTACGGGAATGCCCGGTTGGCGCATTCGCGGGCTGCGGTGTGTGCCGCTTCATTTCTCTCGAGACCTTCATAACCCAAAATCCACACGATGCATGTGCAGAAAGGAGGATGGTCCATGCGCTTTAGTAGCCTAATCGCCATCGTGGAGACCCTGTTTTTCAGGTAGTTCCGTACCGCTGTTTGGGAGTCTGTAAAGACCATGGCGGGATCCTCAATCATATGACTGGTGAGTGCTATAGCAGCCTCTTCAGCTGTTTCCGTACGTTTGGCGACGATAGTCGCCGTTGCCAATACCGCGCCCTTGTAATCTCTGACGGTATTTGCGAAGGCGTTACGTCCTGAATATTTGGCTGCGTCCACATATCGCTCCTGCGGATCATTGCCATAATTTTTCAGGATCATGTTAACCCTGGCGAGCCACATTGATCAGTGATGTTGAGGATGCATGTTTTAAGAGATCTGCTCACTTTCAAGCCATTCTCGGAGCTTTGACGGTATTTTGCTTTTGCGTTCTTCGTTGGGTTCTTGGGTGGTCTCGTATCCTGTGCGTCGAATGATGGCTTGCCCTGTGAGTGACAGCTTGACTCTCTCGACCTGTTGATGAGGTGTGCTTCGGTGAGTTCTTTCCACTTATTGTGAACTCCCATGTGAACAGTCGGTCAATGGAGGCAGCTGGCGGAAGTCCTAGGGCAAGCTTTATAGCCTTCCGTATCAGCAGATTAAGTTTTTTTTTCTCCGCTGTCTTCACGTTGAGGTAGGGAGTTCCGTAGGTTATGCAGTTGTAAAGGAAAGCTTGTACCTGTTTTAGGGTGTCGTGCTCTTTGAAGCCACTGCGGTGGTTAGCCACCCTTAGGATTAGGTGAGTGAGCTGTGTCCCCGTGTTCTGCAGTGGGATTAGGTCAGCAGAGCCAGACCCATCTTTATGTATATGTAGTCCAAGGACTCGAAGCGTGTTAACTTGTGGTATTTGGACTCCCTGTAGAAAGACTTCTGAGTCAGGAGCGTCATAGCTTGGTAGTCTACCACGGGTGCGTGCCACAAGTACTAACAGATCCGACTTTTCCGGAGCACATTGGAGCCGCAGGTCTTGAGATACTCTTCAATGATGTTAACCGCCTCTTGAAGTTGGTCCTCCTGTTCACCAGTGCTTACACCTCTTGTCCACTTAGTGATATTATCGGCGTATAACGTGTGATGTATCCCAGGGACAGCGTCCAAGAGACGTGGGAGCTTAAAGAGGGCCGAGTTCAAAAGCAGTGGTGGTATCACTGAGTCTTGCGGCGTGCCTTTGTTAGGGAGTTTGAAAAGCTTGCTCCGGATATTGGCAATCCCTACACTGGCTGTGCGGTTGGTGAGGAAAGCCAGCATATTAGGCGTATGTTTTGGCTCTGCAGCCGACGTCTTCCAGGCTATGCAGAATGGCTTCGTGGCTTATATAGTCAAATGTGCCCTTTACGTCCAGAGCTAGAACAGATTACTTACCATGCTTGCTCGAGCAGAGAAGAATATCTTCCTTTATCCGCAAGAGGACGTCTTGAGTGCTGAGCATTTGGCGGAAGGTGAACAAGGTGTTCATGTACTGACCATTGTCCCCGAGGTGTACGGTGAGCCGCTCGTTTACCATATGCCCAAAGAGTTTCCCAGGGCAAGATGTCAGGGAAATGGGACGAAAATTCGCATTCGGGATTGGCTTGTTTGGCTTCGGTCCCTTGGTCCCCTCTGAGTGCTTCCAGGTTTGTGGTAGCTCGCCCTTCCTTTAGCAGTCATTATAGTGCCGAAGGAGCTCCTCAACGCCCGGGGCGGTAGCTGTTGTAGATGCTTATTGGTAGCTTTGTCTTTTCCTGGGCTCGCATGGCGCGAAGGCTTAGCGAGGGCCACGAGAAGCTCTGCCTGCGTGAAAGGCTCGTCTAGTGCTTTGATCGGTGCTCCTCGGTATTCCATGGGTGTCGAAGTGCTGATGGACGTAGCTTTTTGGTTAAAAAAGCCACGCAGCTTTGCTTGAAGTTCTTGGACTAACTGGTGCTGTGTGCCCTCGTAGTTGTGCATGAGATGCTGAATTGTATTTCTTTGATTAGTTTTGTGTGGTTGTCGTCGATAAGGGCTTGAAAAATGCACCAAGTGTTCTTTGTGCTCAATGTCTCTTGAAGTTTGTCGCAGAAGGAGCGCCAGTTCTCGCTCGCAAGGATTTTGGCCTACTCCTGTGCCTGCGTGGTGAGTACGGCGATGCGGCGGTTAGGCTTGCGGTTGAGCTTTTGCCGTTGCCATCGTTTATTAGGCGATATTCTAGCTTCCCATAGTTGAAGGAGATGACTATCGACTGTGGCATTGTCCTCATTCAAGTGCGTCGTTTTAGTATGTCCATCAGCAACACTTACAATACTGTTTAACAAGCCTTCCATTTCTTCGATAGTCGAGTCATCATGTAGGTCATTCTTGTAGGTGGTCCAGTTTGTGAGCTGAGCTTTTCCTGTCTTGAGTAAGCAGTGAGCCTGTTCGACCTCTATTTGAATGATTTGATAGTCACTCCCTAGAGTGTCCGGTAGCCTTGTCCACGTTGCATTGTGCACGTCTCTAGTGAACGTGAGATCATACTAAGTATCTCTCGACACGCTGTTGCCCACTCGGGTTGGATGGAGCAAGTCGTTCTACAGCGTCAGACCGTGTTGCTTCGTGAACATGCGCCCCCTTCTTGGTGGTGCTGTGATAGTCCCACGCCGCGTGTGGAGTATTGAAGTCCCCAACCAAGACGAGTTGGTTACCGTTGACCATTTGACGGAGCTCGTGGATGAAGTGGTCGTATTGGTGTAGCTGCTCTCGTGGAGGGCTGTAAAAGTTTACCAGGTATAAGCTCTGCCGAGTCTTCCGAGTAGGGCGTATCTCCACACTGGTGTGTTCGATGCCAATGTCTTCAATTTCATGAGCCTGTGCGGTTAGAGTCTTCTTGACGAGAATCGCAGTGCGGGATGAGCATGTGAGAGTGTTGTAGCCAGGGAGCTTCATTTTCTTTGTGCGGGTTTTCTGCAACGCGATCATATCTGGCGTATATATTTTAACATATTCTTGCAAGTTTGCAGAACGAGGTCTGGGGGATTTGAAATTCCACGGCTGAGTTCGAAAAGCGCGGAGTGGCTCAGACTGTCTACGTGTCGGAGCTGCAATTTTGGCAGTTGATTTCCGCCTGGTGCCCGTCGTTTGGTGCTTTTGATCAAATTTCCACTGCAGTTTCATCCGCTAAAGTATTTCGCTTTTTCCACTTGGTTCCTGATTGCTCCAACAGCTGCTCATGCGTAACAAAATTTTTGTATGCACAAGTTATAAAGTTATGCTGTTGGGCTATGAAGCCTACAAGGCTGGCGTCGAGCATGCTGACAGGACGGGTCAGTAGACGTATACAATAAAAATTTAAAGCTCTTATACAACGAGCAAATTGGAGGCAAGTGAACCTTGGCATGTGTCTGCCTTACGACTACAGTAAACGCTCGTTATTTCGAGCTTGGTTAATAAGGCCAGGCACCAACACAGCCCTGTACATCAATATGGGGGAAAACTCATGATAATTCGAGAAGGGTGGTATCTATAACGGGTTTTCAAAGTGAGATCTCCTAGGCTTTCATTGTTGTTCGCATACATTGGCCTGTTATTATCAGAATCTGTTGCAAAACCAAGAAAAACCAAATTTACTATAGATGCAAAACTACGGAGCAGCCACACTTCTCGTACTTATGAGAATGCTTACCCGGCACTAGAGATCTTTGACGAGCTGAAAACGACGCATATGAAGTACCGTCAAAATAAGTACAACGAAAAGCAAATTATTGATTGCTGCTGATTTCAATCCCCTTAACTCTTCTATATAAGTGAACGTGTTTTGTAGCATAGAAAACGTCATATATATGGGCCTTAGCGCTCACTGCTCACATCAAAGCCAATCGTAGCTTGATTATGGGAAATCACTGGCTTATCAATTGATCACGCTCGGTGTAAGAGCTCCATGACCTCAATTCATAATATGATTCAACACACGTGTAGTAGCGCTTGCTTGGTGATGACAAGTCCAGATGTATCTTTTTTGGCTTCTCTTCGCACAGGTTTGTGGGATGTGCGTTCATTCTAGTGCCGAACGTCTGATTCTGACTGCGCATAATTTTGACATTCCTATACTTTATGCGAGCTAAAATTAACACGGTGTTACTGTGTTTTCCTCTTGTTTTAAAATTCCGCAATGCTCCATCTTAATAATTGTTTCCTTTTTAAGTATGTGCTTTTTCCGCCCAGGTGTTGCGAACCATGGATCACAGCAGACAGAAATTCAATGGCTGCATAGAACGATGGCTATTCTACATTCTTATACATGCGGCCATCAAATCTAGCATTGTGAAATAAAAGGTGAGCCCGACAACATCTTGATGGGGTCAGTATAGCGCGAAGAAATGGCTCTTCGTGTACGATTTCCTGATATTAAAAGGCTCCTTTTCTTGAAAAGTGGCTTATACAAATATAATTGTGTCCAGCAAAGCTTCATCGGTCGCATATTTTGTATAATGTATTCAAGCAAAGTTTATTTGGGGATGCTCAGTTTCAAGAAGGCGCAATATATAAAAATAAAGCATCAAGAAAAATGGTGCCTCAACAACTAAATACGCAGCCGTGCCAACTAGTCGGGCGCTAGAAGCCTTTATCTGCAATGGCTCTAATGTAAGTCTTATTTTCCAATATCATTTTTAGTGTGCTGGATCTATGGAATGGAACAACTAATGCAGCCGAGAAATAAGGCATCGTTTACCAACGTTTGACTTTACTGACTATTGTCAGATTTCGCGTCATTTTAAGAAAACATGAACACGTTGAGAAAATAATTGGACAAAACAATCGTTCTGGATCTGCATGTTACACCGCAAATATCGTAGAAAGACTATAACCTTGCGTCTGGAGAGATTGAACAAAACGTTCATTTCACGTTCTGCGCAAGAAAATAGGTGAATGGTATTCTAGAGGCGCTGCGTTAGAGTACCTCGAGAGTGCAGTGGAGGTGAACGAGCACGTCAAGTCACGTCACACGTGAGACATGAGCGCTATCTGGCAGTTATCTTGGAAAACGGAGCGTGCGCCGTGCACGCCCATCTCTGAGGTGATAAGATGTAGAACGCAAGGCAACGGGTAGGTGCCACCACCGTGTCGTCCTAGCAAAGCTTTGAAAACACTTGCCGTTTCGTGCAAGCCTTGCATGGCCAGTGCAGCGTTTTAAAGGCCACGATTCTTAAAATACTTATGTATGCAATTTCTAGTAAAAAATGCACATACTTGATATTGACGTGTTGTTACGGTGCCTCAGATATGCGCATTATTTGCTTTTTACTTGAATATCGCACATATATGAACGCTAAACCTTGAGCAATATTGGTGGGTGCTGCGGATGGGGTTGGCGTTTTGGAGTATTGTTTGCTCACTTTGGTGCCGTGTAACGTACTATTAGGAGTGAAAAAACCGACAATTGTGGAGACAGACAGACAGACAGACAGACAAACAGACAGACCAATGTTTTTGCGCCGAAGGTCCCCAAGAAAGCCTATCGTCTTTAACAAGAACGTGAGGCCTGCACAGAACACGCAGCACAGAAAAAATGAAAGTTAAATGACCGGCCTTTCAGAACCTTATTTAAACACTGCTTTGGTAACGGCTAAACGCACAAATTCAGAATACCCCCTACGCCATAAATTATTTTAGGGGCAAAGCTCCTTCAGACGTGGGTCGGTAGTCACCTGTATGTATGCATGTATGTAGTAGCCACCTAACAGCATATCCACGGCGTGGATAATCGATGATGAGTGGGGCGAGGCTTCGGAAGCTTTTATCAGCAAATTGTGAATCAACCGCTGGCTGCGTCCATCTGTAATCTGTCTGTCTGTCTGTCTGTCTGTCTGTCTGTCTGTCTGTCTGTCTGTCTGTCTGTCTGTCTGCCTGTCTGTCTGTCTGTCTGTCTGACGCACAGACGGACGGTTGCACGCACGCACGGAGAAACAGATGGCCGGACGGACTGATGGATGGAGGAACAGACGGCAGGGACGAAGGAACAGACGGCACACAAGGACGTACTCATAGAAGCACGCACAGGTGGACGTATATGCGGCCAGATGGACGGGCGGATGCATGGACGGACGGATGCATGGACGGATTAAGGCATACCCATATGAATGGACGGACGCACGGAAAAGCGCAGGGACACGTACAGCCTGGACGGACGCCTTCAAAGACGGCCACGCGGCTGGACGTATGGGTGGCCGGATGGACTGACGTACGGATGCACAGACGAATGGACAAACAGATGGACAAACGGACGAACGCAAGGACGTACGGATGGACGCGTGGAAGGGTGCTCGGACCAACGGAAGCAAGAACAAACGAATGGAAGGTAGAGCGGACGGACAGACGGATGCTTCGCCTCATTTATCATCATTCGCACCGTGGATATGAGGCGATGTTTTATGCAGCACGGAGACATTCATTATGCTTCCTTGATCTTTGGGAAGCCTGGTTCCCGCTACACACTAGGAGAGAATTTTGTGTAGTTTTTTCTTGCTGTGCCTGATGACGTTGAAGAATTATGCGTAGCGCTACTGTAATGGGTTGTACCATTGCATGACTTACTCGTCACGCAATTACCATTCTCTGAATTCTGGCTGTTCGTTAACCATTCTTAATTGCTTTATTGCACACTATAATGCAATGCCTCTGCCGACAAGATGCTTGTCTATGGTCAGTTTGCAACGAAGATTGAAGGGCGTAGACGAGTGGTGGAATAAATGGCTGGCACTTAGGGGACCCGACTTCGGTGGTGCCTGTGTGGTTTTCCTTTACGTTCAACACACACACGCTTACTATATATATATATATATATATATATATATATATATATATATATACATATCGTGAGCGCTGACTATGTACTTCATCTTCATCTGTATGACCAAACCATTGTAGTGATCATCATCGTTTGGCAGGCGGGCTGGCTCTCTGGCTCGTGCGTCTGGATTAAAAAGATAACCTGGTTGCTGCCGTACCGGACGTCGTCTCATAAGTGGTGGAGGTGCTGGGTAGACGTCCTTACGAGTGATTTTGTTGAGTGATCTGTAATCAATGCAAAACCGTACCGAGCCATCCCTTTTTTTCAATAGTAAAACAGGAGAAGACCATGCGCTTGTCGAAGGCCTGATGACGTCGCGCGCGAGAATGTCGTTGACTTGTTCTTCTATAAGCTTGCGTTCAGAAGCCGACACACGATAAGGGCGGCAGCGAATCACACGGGATTCGTCGGTGTCGATACAATGGGTGGTCACTGTTGTTTGACCTAGACCTTCGGAACAAACGTCAAAGCAAGTTTTGTGCTTCATTATTAACGCTAGCAAGGCATCAGTTTAAGTTGGGTTGAGATGTTCACACAAAGTGGCCTTGAGTGCAGGAAATGCATCTTCCGCTGGCATACACTGTGAGAATGACGAAGCAGATGAACCAGTGACGACACAAAGCAGCGCTTCTTCAGTAAGGCTGGCAACAGTGGTACCCTCTGGCAAAAAAAAAGTGGTTCTGGCGTCGTGTTGCAGGCGGTGATGCTTGCATAACCACGGGAGAAACGCACTGAACAAGATGCGATGGTGATCTCTCGAAAAATACAGCGCTGGCAAGGAACAACCAGAGCGTCACAATCTAGAATGTCTCGTGACTTGATCGAAAGGACACGTTCTTGTCCGGGAGGCAGGAAGAAATCCGCAGCTGTCACAAGGTTGGGCGACGAAAGGTCAGCAGCAGAAGAAAGCTCTGTGTCCGTAATACGAATGAGGGGCCGACCACACGAAATTACAGCAGACGCCGCTGACAAGAAGTCCCAGCCTAAGATTATCTGATGAGCGCAGGAAGACAGCACAGCCAATTGTATGTGATGACGGATTCCATCGATGAGAACACGAGCAGTGCACAACCCGGTCGGGCGAATTGGACTGTCATTAGCGCCGCTTAACATGAGACTGGCATAAGGAGTTTGCACTTTACGCACGCGAAAACACAATTCACAATCAATTACTAAAATTGCGGCTCCAGGGACTATAAGGGCGACGACAAAAACACCTTTCACACAAACAGGCAGTAAATTAGCTGGACGAGACGGAGGAGTTGTAACGTTCCGACAACAAGCAGTTCCCCTCCAAAAACAGCACCTTCTAGTTTTCCGAGTCCAGAGAGATCGGAGCGGGACGCATGGGTGATGACGTACGCCGAAACGGTGACAGAGAACGGCGGCGAGAAGAACGAGAAGAATGAGGTCCAGCATGAGACCGTGGAGGAAAGGGTGACTGACGGGATGTGGTTGGATACGGTGCGTGATCGTATTCATCGGGTCTCGGGGCAAAGTCTCTCTCGTAAGCTGAGTAACCACCTCGTTCATCCTGCTGACGGCGGCGGCAGAAACGGGATATATGACCCCTTACGCCACAGTAAAAGCAGATGGGGCGCGGAGGACGCCACGTAGAATAGTGGCATGGCCTTGGCGCTTGCATTGTCATCGCAGCCACAGGGTCGTATCCGACGTCCGCAGGCACGGTTGGAACTGGTGCAGGGGCCCGCGATGCAACTTCTGCGTACGAAGGCACTGGGAAGCGCACAGGCACTGCAGTTGCAGCGCTTGTCATTGATGCCAGTTCGTCCTTGATTATCTCTCGCCGGTTGGGAGGAGGTGTGTAGACAGACGCAATGGTAGGGTTGCCGGGAGTAAGGCCGTGAAGTTCTTCTCTGATAATTGTGCGGATAAGGGCCCGCAATTCCTGCTCTTTGGTAAAGCGAGCGTCGCAGGAGGCGTGTGGAAGGCGCATGGAATGAAGCGCGTCCAGGCGTTGGCATGTAGTGATGACGTACCGGACGGTAGTAGGATTCGGGATCACGAGAGCATTGAAGGCCACAGAGTTGATACCTTTCAGTAGATGTCGGATGCGATCGGCCTCCGTCATGTCATTTTGCGCTCGGCGATAGAGAGCCAGAATATTTTCAATGTAGGACGTATACGATTCGTCGTCCCCCTGGATGCGGGTTGCTAGCTTCTGTTTCGCTACTACAGAACATCTTGCAGACGTGCGAAATACCTGACGGAGATGCCCCGTGAAGGCCGACCAATTGGAGAAGTCGCTCTCGTGGTTGTAATACCAGGTTTTCGCGACGCCATCGAAGTAAAAAAAATTGCCCGCAGCTTCCCTCGGGGGAACACTGAGGAGGATGCGGACCATATAATTGGTTAACGGGGTGTTAAAGTGCGACTTACTTGGGTCGATGGCTAAATTGGTTAACGTGGTTGTGAAATGGGGCGTTAAATTGCGACTTACTTGGGTCGATGGCTAAATTGGTTAACGTGGTTGTAGGAGGGGGTGTTAAATGAGTGAACACGTACACACGTATGCGAAAGGGCGGCGCTGGTCGAAGGGACGTCGATCATTGTGTTTGTGGATTCGTTGGAATTCATTTCACCGCGACCTTGGACGTCGACGCGCCGTACAAACCAACCGACGAGCGGCAACTGAGCGAGCGAGCGCCGACCTTGAGTATATATACAGCACGACGGCGCCTGCACTGTCAGCTGTTGAATGTTCTCGAAGCGCGACGCCACATGCGCGTCCACTGGAGAATCAGGAGAATTGTAGATGTCGAACGCGGTGTGTAGAGGAGGAAGGGTGCACAGATGGTGGAGGAGTGAAGCGCGCGCGGTGTGTAGAGGAGGAAGGGATGCACAGATGGTGGAAGAGTGGGCGACGGCGCGACGGCGCATGCGCGCGCGTCAGCTGTCGAATGTTCGAGAAGCGGTGCGGACGGCGCACTACAAGGCGCGAGTATAAGATGCTCCGCATCTAAAAGGAACGTAGCGCAGTTTGTGCGCCTCGTCCTAATAAATACAAACGCTGGTTCGATCATAACTGTCCAGCCATTCTTCGACGTCTTCGTTGTGAAGGCCGGAAAATACCGGAGGGTCTCGATGAGAGGTACTCATGGTGTAGTGAAGCCTAAGAGGCTGAGAAGGAGAGGTTGCAGCAGCGGACGCGTTGGGTTCTGTCATCGCTGTTGCTTGAGGGCACAACCGTTGACCAGACTGGAGCTCCAGGGGTGACGGGTAGAGCAGAAGGACGTGGGAACCAAACCACGCTCCACCACCCAATGCCTCGCATTGACGACGTTCTTGATACTTTACAAGGTGCCGAGTACTTTTCAAGTGTCGACTTGCGCTCCGGTTATTGGTAAATTCCAATGCACGAGTCTGATAAAGAGAAGACTGAGTTTGCTACGCCAGATGGGCTCTTTGAATTCAATGTGATGCCTTTCGGCCTGTGCCACGCCCCAGCCACATTCGAACGGATGATAGACACGGTACTGTGGGGATTAAAATGGAAGACCTGCTTTTGCTATCTGAACGACATTGTCATCTTTTCGTCCAGCTTCTCACTGCACCTGGAACGGCTAGACGAAGTTCTCACGTGTTTAGCTAAGGCCGGTCTCCAGCTCAACACTAAGAAGTGTCGGTTTGCCAGTCACAGCATCAAGGTATTAGGTCACGTCGTCAGTAAATAAGGCGTTGAGCCCGATCCCGACAAGGTTGCAGCGGTACTGCACTTTCCTACACCAACCACACAGAAAGACCTCCGCAGCTTCGTTGGCTTAGCGTCGTATTTCCGCCGCTTTGTACGTGATTTCGCTACTATTGCGGCTTCTCTGCACAAACGTCTGACCACGAGCGCCCCCTTTGTCTGGTCGAATCACTGCGAAGCCGCTTTTCACACCCTCAAGCGATGCCTCACATCACGGCCAGTGCTTCGCCATTTCGACCCTGCAGCAGCTACTGTGCTACACACTGACGCAAGTGGACTTGGCATCGGTGCTGTCCTTCTTCAGCGGAACCACGCTTCCGAAGAACAAGTCGTGGCCTACGCGAGCCGTACTCTGTCACCTTCTGAGCGAAACTACAGCATCACTGAGCAAGAATGTCTCGCCATCGTGTGGTCCATACAAAAGATCCGTCCTTACTTATACGGCCGGCATTTCACAATAGTGACTGACCATCATGCTCTGTGTTGGTTATCGTCTCTCTAAAATTTGTCGGGACGGCTTGGCCGTTGGGTACTACGATTGCAAGAGTATGACTACAGCGTCACATATAGGTCGGGCTGAGAGCACCAAGATGCCGACGCTTTGTCCCGTTGGCCGCTCTCGCAAAGCGCCGAAGTGTCACCTTCTATCTAATCATCACCACCCGCCAAAGTGACCAAACAGACGGCTGCTGTTTCGAAACAGTTAGTTGCCTCGGCGGACCTTCTTTCGTCCACAGATCTCGCCTCGCTCCAACATGCCGACACCTATTGCCACACAATCATCGATCGGCTCACTGGCTTATCGCGTGCTCCAAACAGCCGCCTAAGACGACAACTTGCCCGTTTCAAGCTTCAAGAGGCAACATTATGTCAGCAGATTTACCATCCTCTCGGTAACCAACGGGTTTCCGTCATTCCTCGCTCACTTCGTATGGAAGCTCTACAAGCGTTTCATGACGATGCGACAGCTGGCCACTTAGGGTTCCACAAGACCTACAACCGCCTCAAGACTCGCTGCTTTTGGCCTGGCCTCTCCACTTCTGTCGCCAAGTACATCGCTTCCTGCGCGTCATGCCAGCACCGAAAACTTACCACGTCTCTTCGCGCGGGGCGATTGCAACCACTGCCGTGCCCGTCCACTCCCTTTGATGTTGTGGGCATAGACTTATACGGACCTCTACCGCTTACGCCAGCCGGTCACCGTTGGATATTTACTGCCGTAGACCACCTTACTCGCTACGCGGAGACGGCAGCTCTTTCATCTGGTGCTACTTCTGAAGTAGCCGATTTTTTCCTTCGCGCCATTATTTTACGACATGGCGCACCGCGTGTGCTTCTTAGTGACCGTGGCAAGACATTTCTTTCACATGTCCTTGCTGAAGTCTTACAGGCCTCTAACACCATCCACAAGACCACATCAGCGTATCACTTCGAAACTAATGGTCTGACTGAGCGTTTTCACCGAACTTTGTCTGACATGACCTGTATGTACGTGCAACCGAATTACAAAAACTAGGACACAATACTTCCTTTCGTCACGTTCGCATATAACACTGCCATACAGCGTACGACGAATTTCAGCCCTTTTTTTCTCGTGTATGGCCGTGTACCGACTTTTGTTGTGGACACCACCTTTTTGTCCACATCTTCCAATCCATCTTCATCTCTCCCGGAAGAGTTCGCCGCTCGCGTCGCCGGCTGCCGTGAAATCGCTCGCGCCAACACTGCTACCATTCAGGACAAGAGAAAAATCGACATTGATACGAAGCGTTGAGTTGTTGTGTTCCGCCCAGGCGGCGAAGTCCATTTGTGGACACCTGTTTTTGTAACTGGGCTCTGCGAAAAATTCCTTCACCGATATCTCGGTCCATACACCGTCCTGGAACGAACATCTGAAGTCAACTATCGCGTTGCTCCTGTCAACGCGGCTTCTGATCAACGTCGCCGCCACACCGAGATCGCCCACGTCTCTCGACTGAAACGATATATTTGGCGTCCCAACCCGTTCTAACTTGCCTCCCTCTTTTGCGAAGGGGGGAAAATAGTATGAGCGCTGACTATGTACTTCATCTTCATCTGTATGACCAAACGATTGTAGTGATCATCATGGTATGTCACGCGAGCTGGCTCTCTGGCTCGTGCGTCTGGATTAAAAAGATAACCTGGTTGTTTCCGTACCGGACGTCGTCTCATAATATATATATGACATCTAACAGACAATCATGCCAAGGAATGTATAAGCGAAGTTATTAGAGCAAATAAATTATCATAATGTAATTGTGAAGAAAGAGAAGTGGGTGAAAAGATAACTTGCCGGGAGCAGTAGCCGAACCTGCGACTTTCAAATAACACGTGCGATGCTCTACCACTGAGCTACCACAGCAGCTATCCCCCCAGCCACATTATTGGGTTTATATGTGAATTTAACGTGGGAGTGTCAGTCCGCGCCACCTCTAGTCATGGAGGCGAGTGTGGCTCACTCTTTAGTGTGCCACACTCGCCTCCATGCGTTCGATACTCTACCAACCTCGACTCCAGCTCAGTGGTAGAGCATTGAACGGGTTATTCGAAGGTCGCAGGTTCGGTTCCTGCTGACGGCGAGTTATCATTTTATCCACTTTTCTTTCTTCACACTTACACTACAAATGGTCTAATAACTTCCCCTATACATTCCTTGGCATGATTGTCTGTTGGATCTCATTATATTGTGGTCGAAACAGGCAAAAACGAGCCCTTAAATATACACTTCTTTCTCTTATATATATTGTGAAGAAGAAATATATATAATCTATAATATATATATATATATATATATATATATATATATATATATATATATATATATATATATATATATATATATATATATATATATATATATATATATATATATATATATAGGGACGGGGCGAGGTCTTGGCTTACAGGATAGCGTCCACCGAGAATCGGCAGCCGAACAAGATGTCTGAGTTGCTTCTCGCGCAAGCGCTTAACGCACAGGCGTCTTCTTCATCTTCGCTAAGTGCCACGCTTGCTCCAGTCGATGGTGCACCGTAACATCACTCCCCTGCGGTGGAAGCGCGGTGACGCCGCTTAGTGCGGCGGCGATGAACGAGGAGGGTGACACGGTTTCAGTATGGAAACGTGTACAACGTCTGTCTGGAGTGAGGTGGTCAAAGAGCCATTGTTTAGGGGTGCGATCTCGTAGCTGACGTCACTAAGTTGTCGTAACACTTTTTAGGGGTCATGGTAGTGTGATAGTAGCTTCTCTAATAAGCCGACTTAACGGTTTGGTGTCCAGAGAAGTACCAGAGACCCCGGCGAGAAGTGTACGCTTTGGTGGCGACTGTCATAGCGGTCTTTTTGGTGCGCTTGCGACAAGGGCACCTGAACACGGGCAAGCTGACGGGCTGCATGGGCTCGAGAAACGACATCGCTGGCGTACTCAGTAGACAAAGAGGCAGCCGAAAGAAGGAGCGTGTCAAATGGTAATGCTGGATGTCAGCCAAATATCAAATAAAACGGCGAATAACTAGCTGTGTAGTGCCGTGAAGAATTGTACGCGAACGTGACAAAGGGGAGTGCTTTGTCCCAGTCACGGTAATCTGGCGAAACGTACGTTGACCGCATCTGCGTCAGAGTTCGGTTCTGACGCTTGGTGAATCCATTTGTCTGTGGATGATAAGCGGTGGTAAGCTTGTGCTCAGTGGAGCAGGCGCGGAGAATGTCATCAACAACACGTGAAAGAAAGTACCTTCCTCGATCATTAAGCAGCTGCCGCGGACCGCCGTGACGAAGAATGACTTCATACAAGAGAAAGTCAGCCACGTTACTGGAACAGCTTGTCGGCAGTGCTTTAGTGATGGCAAAGCGTGTGGCGTAGTCTGTGTCGACTGCAACCCATTTATTTCCGGAGGTGGACGTAGGAAACGGGCCCAACCGATCAAGGCCAACACGGAAGAATGGTTTTGTTGGTATGTCAATGGGCTGTAGGAGGCCAGACGGTAGCACAGAGGTGCGCTTGCGGTGTTGGCAGCGGTCGCAAGCAGTGACGTAGCGAACCACAGAACGATACAGTCCGGGCCAGAAAAAGTGACGTCGCACACGATCGTAGGTACGAGAGACGCCTAGGTGACCGGCTGTAGGTACGTCAGGTAGTTGTACGAGAACGGTGGTACGCAGGTGATGGGGAAGCACGAGAAGTCATTCCGGGCCATCAGCGTTGAAGCTGCGACGGTACAGAATGTTGTCGTGCAGTTCGAGCAGGCGAACGGAAGGGTCTGTTGGAGCAGAGGTCAGACGCTCGATGATGGAGAGTAACGACGGGTCACGTCATTGTTTGGTGGAGATATCACCCAAAGCGGGGATGGAGAGAACGCATGGGTCTGAATGAAGATCTGTCAAGTCAGGCGTTTCAACCGGATAACGTGACAAACAGTCTGCGTCTGAGTGGAGGCATCCCGACTTGTAGTGGACCATGAATGAGTATTCTTGCAAACGGAGCGCCCAGTGACCAAGACGTCCAGATGGGTCCTTTAGCGATGACAGCCAGCAAAGAGCGTGATGGTTCGTAACAACGGAAAAAGTTCGGCCATACAGGTAAGGCCTGAATTTCGCCACGGCCCACACTAAAGCTAGGCGTTCACGCTCAGTAATGGAGAACTTCGGCAGGTGAAAGAAGACGACTGGCGTAAGCAATTACGCGGTCCTTCCCGTGCTGTCGTTGGCCAAGGACCGCTCCAATTCCATGGCCACTGGCATCGGTCCGAAGCTCTGTAGGTGATGCTGGGTCGGAATGGGTCAGTATTGGTGGCGTAGTCAGCAGATGGGTAAGACCCGAAAAGGCGTCCACTTGCTCTATACCCCATGCGAAGGGAACGTCCTTCTTTAAGAGATCAGTAAGCGGTCGAGCGTTGTCGGCGAAGTTGCGGACAAATCGACGAAACTAGGAACATAGACCTACAAAACTTCGCACGTCCTTGGTTGAGCGTGGTTCAGTGAATTGTTGTACTGCTCGCACCTTTTCGGGATCTGGTTGAACACCATCGGCACTGACTAGGTGGCCGAGTATGGTGATTTGGCGACATCCAAAATGGCATTTTGCAGAATTGAGCTGGAGAGCAGCTCTTTGAAAAACATCCAGAACGGCTGACAGACGTGTTATATGGCTGTCAAAGGTAGGTGAAAAGACGATGACATCGTCTAAGTAACATTAGCAGATGGACCACTTATATCCTCGGAGAAGGGAGTCCATCATGCGCTCGAAAGTTGCCAGTGCATTACACAGTCCAAACGGCATGATTTTGAACTGGTAGAGGCCGCCGGGCGTAACAAAAGCGGTTTTTTCATGATTCATAGGGTCGACGGAAGTTTGACAATTGCCGGACCGAAGGTCGATAGACGAAAAGTATTGGGCACCATGGAAGCAATCGAGGGCGTCAGCAATCCGAGGCAAAGGGTAGACATCTTTGTGGGTCACTTTGTTCAAAGGGTGATAGTCCTCGCAAAAGCGCCAGCTGCCATCCTTCTTCTCAACGAGCACGACTGGGGAGGCCCAGAGGCTGGATGACGGTTCTATTACGTCTTTAGTAATCGTTTTATCCACTTCATTTTGGATTACTTGGCGTTACTTGTGAGATACGCGATATGGACGCCACCGTATAGGACTGGCATCACCAGTGTTGATCCGGCGAGTCACTGAAGTTGTTTGGCTGAGCGGGCGGTGGTCAAAGTCAAAAACGTCTCTATATGATGTTAGCAGACTACGGAGGCTGGCAGCTTGCACTACAGTGAGGTCGGGAGCAATCATCTTGTTAATGTCATCTGCAGGCAGAGTGTAATTGCGGCCAAGACAGGGGGATGTAGTATCGGTATCCAAACCAGTAACGTTGCAGCTGTCAAGTGGAGATAGGGTGGCCAAAGACAAGTCTTGCGGAATAACTTGAGTCAAGAGACTCACGTTGAGTAGTGGTATAACCACTGTATTATTAGCGACGGCGACAACAGTGTGAGCAAGGGCGACGTCTCGGGCCATCAGTACATCGACTATAGGAGTTTGGAGGTAGTCGCCATCGGGCACATGACGTGAGCACGACAAAGTGACATATGTAGCAGCTTGCGGAGGCAAGCGAACGTGGTGACGAGAGCATAAACGGGGAGAATAGTCAGCTGGAAAATCGGCAAACTGCGGCAGTTCAAGCTGAAGAGCACAAGTGGCACAATCAATGAGCGTAGAATGACGTGACAGGAAGTCCAAACCAAGTATTAGGTCATGAGGACACATTTCAATCACGGCAAACTGAACTAATGTAGGATGACCGGCAATGGACACACGGGCCATGCACATCCCTTGAACATCAGGGGTCCTCCCATCAGCAACACGAAGTTTGTGGGAAGCGGCACGCGTGAGCACTTTATGTAGGCGTCGGCGAAGGTTCGCGCTCATTACAGAAATGTGCGCTCCAGTATCTATAAGGGCAGAAATAGCCACACCGTCAACGGCAACGTCTAACAAATATTGTCTCGTCGGAAGCGTCAAGAGAGGATTTGTGGAGGGTGTCGAAAATGCAGCGTCACTTCCAGGCGCTGCACCGTTTAGTTTTCCGGGTAGGTAGGAGCGGGGTTGAATGGGGACGACGGCCTGCGAGTCTGCGGTGAGCGAGACGACTGGCGACGTCCTGGAGGCGAACGCGACTGACGACCATACGGTGACGGAGATCGGCCGTTGAACCTTCTGTAGTTGTTTTGCGGAGAAGGCTGCGTGGCAGACGCGAAGCGGGTGCTGTCCTGTCAGTAGTGAGGTTGAGATGAAGTCCGAGGGGGCGAGGACCAGCGGTAATTGCAGTAACGGACGACATGACCGATACGGTGGCAATGGAAACAAATTGGTCGATTGTCGACGGTTCTCCACGCAGCAGGGTCGCGAGATTGGGCCGTAAACTGCTGCTCGTGATAGGACGAGGGTGGACGCCATGAAGCTCGCTGCGGGCTGGGCAAAGCGCACACTGAGGGAATACCTATGCTGGCGAGTTCTTGGCGGACGATGGCTTGAACCATGTTAGCAGTGAGTGGGGTCGTGTCACTTGCAGCAGTGTGAGCCGGAGCAGAGGCAATGGCTTCAAGTTTGCGCCGTACAATTCGGGTCACCTGATTCGATGAATCTATAGGTGGTGGCTGTGTTCTTGTACGGTCTTCGCAAGATGATGTTGCAGCCGTATTCGGAAGGCGGGTAAACACGCTGTTAATCCCCCGGCTCTTCGCTTGCTCAAAGCGCCGACATTCTTTTATAATGGCGTCCACTGTAGAAAAAATTTTGCAGATGAGGAGGTTGAATGCGTCATCCGCAATTCCCTTAGAATATGCCCGACCTTGTCAGCCTCCGGCATCTCGGCATTGGCTTTGTGACACAACGACAAAACATCTTCTATATAGGAAACGTAAGACTCGGTCGAGGTCTGCTCCCGAGACGCGAGTATTTTGTTCGCGTCCATTTTTCTTCCAATCGGCTTTTCGAACAGGTCCAAAAGTTTCTCCCTGCACACTGCCAACCTCCCAAGTTCCGTTTCATGGTTCTCATACCACGATTTGGCGGTTCCTATAAGATAGAATAACAAGTTTTCCAGCATAGGAGTCGGGCCCCATCGGTATCGAGTACTCACACGTTCGTACTCTGCCAGCCAATCTTCCACGTCAACTTCATCTCGATTGCCGGAACCGCTGAACGTGCCAGGATCCCGCAGGGGTTCGAGCACGAAGGTTGTGGTCGCAGAAGGAGATGTAGTTACCGCATCATCTCCGGCCGCAGGAACACCAGGAGCAGATGCAGATGCCGTACTCTCCGTCGTCATTGTGGACTGACCCTTCAAACGTCGGCCGCTGCGAACTTCCGTTGCGAGGCGGTTGCCCAGCACCTCCACCAAATGTAACGGGGCGAGGGCTTGGCTTACAGGATAGCGTCCACCGAGAATCGGCAGCCGAACAAGATGTCTGAGTTGCCTCTCGCGCAAGCGCCTAACGCACAGGCGTCTTCTTCATGTTCGCTAAGCGCCACGCTTGCTTCTGTCGATGATGCACCGTAACAATATATATATATATATATATATATATATATATATATATATATATATAGTGGGAGTAATAATTCAATGGGCCGGTTAGTCTTCGTGAAGGTATGAGATATGGCACAACGGGAGCGTTGTCAACAAGGATAAATATATTTATTTCCCAACAGTTTCGTGAGGGGTCCTCCCTTCATCACGGGATGAGTTATCCCCTGATGAAGGGAGGACCCCTCCCGAAACTGTTGGGAGATAATTATATTTATCCTTGTTTACAACGCTCCCGTTGTGCCATATATATATATATATATATATATATATATATATATATATATATATATATGGCACAACGGGACCCATATAACTTTTAGAGAATGTTATATATATATATATATATATATATAACATTCTCTAAAAGTATTTCCCGACATGTGAACGCATGAACCACTCGGTCGCTCTGCAGCACGTTGCGTTTCGTGCGCTTGTCTAAGGTGCAGTTAACCGAACGGCGCCTGATCGCGTATGCGTGCATCCGTGCTTTCTCATGATAGGGGAAAACAGTAAGCCTTGAGCGTTCACCGAGACGATTCCGCTGTAGTTACAGAGCACACCAATGTCTCTCTGCACTCTGCACAGTCCCCGTTTTAAGAAAAAGGCACTTTTTCAAACACAGTGAAGTAACGTGAAACTAGTTATTTTGCACTCATCCTGCCAGTACCTGTGCGTATTGCTTTCTTTTGTCCTATGCGTTTACAATAAACCTGAATAGCTCATTAAATGTTCAGTTGTGAACGCTGTTCGCGCCCTCCTGGGTGTATCAATTTCATAGGTTGTTTCTCCCTAGAGGGAGCGCTGCACGATTTTATCCACTTGCCATTATCCGTGTGACACTCCAAAATCTTGCCATCGCATTGACTGCTCCACACTTGCAGTGAAAGTGCGACTTTCTTCCTGCGACCGAGCAACTGGGAGAAGAAACTCAGAGCGATGTGACCTCTACTTCCACATTTTCTTAATGGGGAGACCCACCGCGGTGGCCTAGTGGTTACGTAATCGGCTGCTGACCCGCGAGTCCCGCGGTCAAATCCTGGCTTCGGCTGTTGCACTTTCGATTAAGGCGAAAATTTTGTACGCCCAAGTGCACAGATTTGCGTGCACGTTACGGAACCCCAGGGGGTCGAAATTTCCAGATTCCTCCACTACAGCCTTTCTCTAAATTTATTGGTGATTTTGGGACGTTAAACCCGACATATCAAATCAATTCAACCTTAATGGGGAACCCCACATACGCCTGCCTCGATAGCGGCGAACAGAGCGTGGGCTGATAGTAGACTGGTTATCAGCTAAATGTGTTTTTTTTCATAACTTATGTATCGAACCTTGTAGCTTAATCACTGGTGCTCGTGAAAGCTCTTCAATGCACTCGAGTGTTCGCGTCCTGTGCGCAGTCATAAAATAATGATCTCAACAGATGCGAATATTATCGAGAAAAGAGACATGGTTTGAGCTGAACTTCGCTAACAGCTTTTGCAGGTGGAGCATGAAAAAAATCAAAATAACCCGCGCGTAGTGATGTGTTGAGCATTCCTCCGAATCTGTTTCTTTATATTGGTTTGTAAAGCGACAGCGTCTCGTGGTCGAAGCACATTCCCTCTCTATCAGAGACATGCCATATGGACAATTGCGATAGACAAGTAATAAGTGTAATTGTTTATTGAGAATGACTTTATTGACATGTGAACTGATGATTACAGCATAAAAATATATTTGAGTAGTGACATGGACAAAATGATGGATGATACGTAGTATTGATTTGTAAAACATCTCACCGGTAATCCGAAAAATCCGGGAAATATTATGAAGACACCTACCAATGTGCCATATATTGTACTAATTTATTCCTGCAATATCTGGTATCGGCAGCAGCCATATTGGCATTCTGAAAATACGTAATAGTGTGTGTAAATATGGCCAACACAAAGCAAGTGAACGAAGAGATAATACCAGGAGTACGAGTGTGCGACATGTGGTATTTGATCAAACTGATTTAATAACGTTGAAGATCTTCACACAGAAGAAGCATTAAAAAATAGGGGTGGGGTTGAGGAGCTTTGGATATATTCTGCTACGGTTCACCGTACCAAAGGGCACTTAAAAGAGGCAGGTTGTGCAGCGGCAAAGTTTACGCAACCTGTTTTTTTTTTGCAGTGCATTTTGCTTATAAACATCAAATCAAACAAGCCATTGTGCAGTCTATGCGGAATGGTCCTCAATCTTAGGTGAAAATTTCAGCGTGTTACGGTTTCGAATAGTAACAAAATACCAAACGTTTTGAACAGTGTCAATAGAGTTTCATGCAAAAAAACCTGCTTTCTTGGAAATGAATGATTATTTGCATTACACGTTTTATATTGAAGTCAATCGTAAACTCGGTATGTGTGCCGGAGCCGACATTTTGAGAAGCTGACACCTCTTAAAGGCGGCAGCTCAATTTCCTAGCAATTGTGTGCACATGCTTAGCACCCTGAAAAGGCCGATTAAGCTAGCGTGGACTTCCTACCAAATTTCATTGTTTCGTTTATAGTTTTTTTACAATGCCTCTTACCGTCACTCCAAGTATTAATATATTTCGCTCTAGTCTTCCGTAGTGCACGCAGCTGTTCTATTCGTACCGAGGCTCACTCTCGTCAACACATAAGGCCACATGAGAAGCGCTATCACACCTCCGAACATATCAACGTCGACGACGACCAACTTGATGTAAAAAAAAGACTGGGTAGTCAGAATCGCTGCCATTCATAGCAGTTGTCTGACACGAACCTTGAATAGGTTAGTTTTCTCAAACAATTTGACTCACCGGTGCTGGTTTGTCATAGCATGCGTAATTGTTATGGCCTGGCTTAGGTTCTGGCTCAAGAAGTCAGTTGTATCTGCTTCTATCAATATTCGGCTCATAGAGCACTGCGCCAGCGCCAGAAACTATTTCCTGAGACACGGTGTCCACGCTGTCACCTTAATATTCACAAAGACTACCTTGTCATGTATACTGTCCATCACATGTGGCGTGCACCCGAATACCACGAACCGTAGTATGTTCCGCAAGTGGCTGGTGGGAAGAATGTTTTGGCGTGCGGGAAAGGGAACCCAAGGCGTTCATATCATGACCAGTGGGTTGTAATCGGCATTCAGTGACGCTTTTCTATGCATGATTCTCTTCTCTTCTAGGTACCAGGACGAAAGCTGAGACCACATGAGCCGCAAAACGTAGGTGGCTAGACAGAAACGGTCGAAACGCGTTTGGTTCCTTATAGTGTTTTCCGCACTTAGCACAGCGGTTGTTGAATTAACAAAAAAAAAACATCAACTAGAGCGTGGTCCATGCCACGTTCTGCCATGCGTTCGTATTACTGAGGTACCTGCATTACATTGTGTATCATTTCCGAGATGTTTTGAAACATAATTTTTTGAATTATCACCCATTTGCTGAAAATTGAATTGTTTTGTCTTAAATGCATTTATTTACACGTCTTTGTCTGGGTTCAGTGATGAGCTTGAATTGTGCAAGCACTAAGCGTCGCTAAAAGATAACGTTCAGATAATACACATGTACACGATGTAGAGCAAATAAGGAAATAACGCGCTTACCATATCCAAAGATGCAAAAACAGTGGTCCGCATAGCAGTTACCCTTTATTTGGTAATCCCTGCAAGGCCTTCTCATTGAAGCCAATGGCTGGCAGAGACCTTTTTAACAACACCCTTTCCACATTCCGTGCTGTTTCTGCAATTTCAACCAAATTGTCCTTTCTGCAAGCAGTAAAAACCACGTTTCTTCCATTAATTAATGATTTACTAATTTTTAAACAGATGCAGTGAACAGTGTGAATTGCCCCGGCCGGATGCATGTATCAAGTGTTTTCATTTATTCAAAGTAGAATAACGATATCATTTGTTTTAATATGAACGTTTTTTTGTCACTGGATCAACAAAAAATTGAAGTAATTTGCTGTTAGGAAAGCAAATGCACTATGCCAACTTTAGACTTATCAGTGAGGCTCCGAGAAAAAAAACAGTGCCATTTTTGTCTATAGATAATAAGCTTGCAAAAAATTATCGTTTCCTCTTTGGTTTAGGAATAGCATTCAGATGAAAATTTAAAAAAAAAACGTAACTTATTGGAGAGAAAACATAACCACTAAAAGGCACAGTTGCCGCACTGCATATGTACCGAAGCTGAGCTGACAAATATACAAAAGTGCGGCTTGCGAATATGCGAAACTTATTTTAGAATATACATTTTCACAACATTTACACTGTTGATTTATATAATGCTTCAGAATTAGCTTTTTTTCAGCTTGAAGCCAATATTTGCTGCCAGGTCGCACTATGATGGTGGTGATATGAATACGGTGCTTGCCACGGGATAGCGGCATCAATAAAATGGCCATAAGAACGAGCTTAGTTCCACAAACCAAGTGTGACTATTTCAGCGGTTTTCGAGCCAGCAAGTCAGCATGACCTCCTACTATATCTTTGTTTTTTGAAGTAAAATACCAACATTAGTGATAAATTAACACAGGAGAACTTTCGTACTCATTGAACAATCATTGCCATAATTTGAAACTTGGATGACTTCAAAGTTAGCAATGTAGGAAAAGGAAATTGGGAACGAAATTCTAACATAGCACAACCATTTAGAAGCAACTATCGCAACACTTAGAGGCATCAGCGTAAAACAGATTGCTATCTCAGTACAGATGAGCTGAACACAAATTACAAGCGCTGTACTGTGACTCGAAGCAGAAATAGTTGTTAATTTGTTAAAAATGTGATTACCCGCAAGTGACAATTTAATTGATGATTTCTTAATGGTCAATTGTGGCCGCAGTGGCTTCACATTGCGCCAATGAGCAGCCATTCTTGGTCTTCCTGCGTGAACGCAACGAATGTATTCGCGTAAAAAGAAACTGGGACTACGTCATCTTCGGTTACATTTGCGGAGCGACACTGCGCCTCGACGGAAGGTTGCTAGCATTCACTGATCCGTATTAACAGCTTAAGTGCTGTATACGTATGTGAGGTTCAAGTATGTGTCGAGATGCTGAAGGTTCCACAGCTGGATTACGGCATCAACCATAATGACGAAGAGCCGAGCCCCAAATAGAAAACCCTCTGTCGTATCTACAGAGAGTCTCCTTCTTTTCCCGAGCCGAGCGAAAAAACTTTTGCAGTGGCAGACGACGCGACGCGCCCAAGGATATCTCACCACGTTCGCCGACAATGTCAAAAGACCCTACGGCTGCAGGCACTGTATTCTGCAGAACAAAAAAATGACTTATGCAAACTCTTGAATTTTGATATTTGTATGATGCTTTTAGAATCCACTAGGGACCGAAGTGTGGTAAACAACCCAAATGTCAGCATCCCTTTGAGCCTCACTGCACTCACTTGGTGATTAGCTAATCAATTTCTAACAGTGTATAGGTTGGTCTGTTATAAGTGGGAATATACCAGCGTCTATCTACCTCTACGGTGGTCACTTCGGGCACCGCTGTATAAAAACAATAAACACATCTTTTCAAAGCACCCCGCCGCGGTGGTGTAGTAGCTAAGGTACTCGGCTGCTGACTCCCAGGTCGTGGGATTGAATCCAGGCCGCGGTTGCTGCATTTTCGATGGAGGCGAAAACGCCATAGGCTCGTGTGCTCCTACTTTGGTGAACTTAAAGAAACCCCAGGTGGTCCAAATTTCCGGAGCTCTCCACTGCGGTGTCTTTCATAATGATAGGTGGTTTTCAGACGTTAAACGCCGCATATCAATCAATCAATTGTCGTCTGAAAGCTCTCTGTTGGCGCTCACAATAATAGTCTAGTGAGGAACAACATTTAATCGACGACGACTTTCGCCTGTTTATTCTCTGGTTAAATACTCAGTTTTGTTCACACCACACAAGTTTCGTGGTTCTTCTACGTGTCGATGCTCGAAAGGTCAATGCACAGCATGTGCCGCGTGCCAGAGGCGTATGCAAAATCTTGTTTGGGGGGCGGAAGGGGATGTCCTTGACCTGACATCGTGCCAATGCCCACATTTTGTGTTATGGTAGTGAGATGGAGGGTGATGCCGTGCTGTGTATACAGTAAGAAAAGGTTGGGGTGAGGTACAGCTGCCACCTATTGACATCGCTGCTTCCAGGTCTCCGTGCATTTCGTTTGAAAAAATTGCTGTACAATTCACTTGAATTCATCGATTATTCACAAGAAGATATGTACTTCAGTTTTGTTTAAAGGCAGGGCCCCCTTAACTCGCATAGGGATTGTCGAGGGGACCCTTATGTCATATCCAGTTATACAAACACTAGAGTGCGCAAAAAAGACTTATGACTGGTATAGAATGGGGGTAAAATACAAGCAAGTGGAGATAGTATGAACCAATGTAAGTGAACTTTATAACAGATAAACGACTGGCATTTTTTAGAGCTATTGGTAGTTCGTTCCGAAGATTTGATGCGGTATGTGTGAATGTATATGATCTATATTTAATGCGAGACTTAGGAACGGTTAAAGTACTGGAGGTAACTGATCGTGTCGTGTCTGCGGTGTTTTGGTAACTGGTTTTTACAGAAGGACACAGTATAATTTTATGCAAGATTTTCTACAGCAATGCGAGAACATGGTAATCAATGCAGCATTTCAAAGGAAGAATGTTAACCTATTGGTACGCGAGTGTAATTGAAGAAGTTCGTTTTATGAACAAAATAGCTCGTAGAGTGGTGCTCTGTGCTGCGCCCAGTGGCAATAAAGTGGTGGGCTATGCGAGTCTGTATAATGTAATGGCGTATATATTGTGTGAATGTATAAAACTGATATCGAGTGTACGAAGGGTGTACAATGAAAAATGTAACGCAATTTGTACAATATTAGAGTTTTTTATAGATAATGTTGTTTCATGTAGGTTTTTATGCCCGTTTAACTGACCGTCAAGATTGACACTGACGATGATGATGTCTATTCTTTCGTGGCGCAAGGGCCACTTGATGGCTGAAAAGCGCCAGTTCATGAGACTACAGATGTGGACAATAATTTTGATAAGCCGCTGTAAGGGCCTTAAAAGTCCTCACGCAAGAGTCGGTAAAAACATAGTGGTAATAAATTCACGACCATGTTGAGAAAAGTTTGTAGAGTCAATAGACAACTAAAGGTTGCGATAATAAAAAATTGATTCCGTATTCGCATGTTACACTGAAAATGTCACCGAAAGACGTTAGTCATGCGTTTAGAGAGACTGAACAAAACATTTGTTTGATGTTCTGTGCAAGAAAATTGGAGAATATTATTCTGGAGGCGCAGCGTTAGAGTGCCTCGAGCATGCACCGGAGGTGAACGAACACATCAAGTCACGTCACACGTGAGACATGAGCGCTATCTGGAAGTTATCCAGAAAAACCGGGCGGGCGAGATGCGCGCCCGTCTCTGAGATGATAATGTGTAGAACGCAATGTGTAGAACGACATGGTGCCAACACCATGTCGTCTTAGGAAAGCGTTGAAAACACTTGCCGTTTCGTGCAAGCGTTGCCTGGCCAGCGCAGCGTTTTAAGGACATGATTCTTCAAATTACTTATGTATGCCTTTTCTAGTAAAAGATACACATGCTTAATACTGGCGTGTTGTTAAGGTGCCTAGATATGCACAATAACCGCTCTTTGAACGACAATCGCACAAGTATAAACGCTGAACTTTGAACAATATTGGGGGCCACTGTGAATGGAGACGGCCGTTTGGAGTATCGTTGGGTCCCTTTGGTGCCGTTTAGGGTACTGGTAAAGGTGGAAAACTGGACAAATATGTAGACAGGTGGACAGACAAACAGAGACAGACAGACCAAACTTTTTGCGTCGCCCCGGCGCGGTGGTATTGTGGCTAAGGTACTCGGCTGCTGACTAGCAGGTCGCGGGATCGAATCCCAGCTGCGGCGGCTGCTTTTACGATGGAGACTGAAATGTTGTAGGTCCGTGTGCTCAGATTTAGGTGCACGTAAAGAACGTCAGGTGGTCGCAATTTCCAGTGCCCTTCACTATGGCGTCTCTCATAATCATATGGTGGTTTTGGGACGATAAACCCGACATATCAATCAATCAATCAATCAATCAATCAAAATATTTACGTCAAAAGTCCCCAAGAAAGACTATCCTCTTCTAAAAAACATGGTGCACATGTGTGGCATTTTACCACCAGCGCCTCGTTCGTTCACACCCTTGCAATCAAAAGCCATGAGGCAAGTGCTTTTTTGAGTGTAGCTATCACAGCGGAGACCTCTCTGTGAACGTTGTGCTACGACATGCCCGGGTATATGGCATGAAAGGTACGATCTTTTATAATGAAAGCCAACAACGATTTATGTGTGAAAAGTGGTTCCCTACTGATGAACATTACTGGATGAAGTAGTATTTGTTGTCGCTAAGGTAATGAAAAGTGTTGTCTGCTCAGTGTGTCTTATTGTTGTGGAGTACGGTGAGTGCCTCTCCACATCTGACACGCAAAAGTAGATCGCTACCAGACAAAAGCAATGAATGTGTTGTGTGTGTACGCCCTGTTCTTAAAATTTTGAGTATTACTAATGTGTGGCGTAATTTCAATACTGGCGGCCGATGACGAAGTAGTGGCTTGGTAGCATGCAGTTTGTTATCTGTGTGTGTGTCCTATGTTTTCTGACAATAACCTCTGAGCTTTTGTTTTATAAAAAGTGTGAAGTCAAGTGCAGGAATTGGAATCAATATATTGGTAGCGGTTTCGTTGACGGATCTAGCTACCGGGTCAACCAAAACATTGGCTTGTATTTCGCGGTGCTGTGGCACCCATTTCAGACTACAATATGCTGTTTGAATGAGTAGACTACGCATAAAAGTGAGTAAAGCGAGACAAAGACAGGGTTTTTGAGCTTTTTCACAGATTTCATAACTTCTAGTACATTTAGATACTCTATGCATATTATTGCCTTTTGTAGTTTTACTTCTTTATTGTGTTAACCAGCCGCAAGTATCGCATAAACTTCACCAGTGAAAATATTTGTATCAGACTGCAGAATGCCAGCTGCCTAAAAGAATGGCCTGATGGCTGCGAACGACACAGAAGTGATGGAGTTTTAAGGATCCGTACAGAACTCAGGACATGTGTATTTCTGTTGTAGTTCTAGGAAGCGTGTCTGAATAAGTGCAATAGGCGCATGCTTCATACTCTCCAAGAAAGGCACGTCGCAGTCATTCGCCTGCCCCTGCCATGGTGGATGGAACACTGCGGGAGCCATCAAATGGTGATCAAGTGGTACACCGGTTTCCATCGCTAGGCCTCTCACACGGAGTGAGTAGGGCTGTTTAATAGAAGGCTGTTTTTCAAGCACAGCAGAACTTGACATGTCTATAAATGTAGGATGTCAAGGGTGTGCATTGTCTGTGTTCACTTTAGAGTACCTAAAGACATGGAGCATCTCTATAGGTGGAAGGACCATTCATTTGATTCTATGTTAAAGCATTTCACGGGGCTAATGCGAAAAGCACCCGTAGAGAGTCGGATGCCTAAATAATGTGCAGGATCAAGCATTTTAAGGGCAGTAGGTGCCGCAGACTGATATGCTATTGACCCACAGGCTAGGTGAGTACGTATGAGGCCTCTATACAAACTCACCAGACACTTCTTCTCACTTCCCTACCTAGTGCGCGACAACACGTTTGGAACATTCATGATTTTTATGCACAAGTGTTTTTTAGATACTTTATGTTTGGTATGAAGGTTAGTTTGGTGTCCAATATTATGTCTAAAACTTTATGTTCAGTATTAACAACAAGACGTTGCCAGTGCAAATGAATATCAGATTCAGAATGAATGACTCTCTTTCTTGAGAACAAGGCACATGTGCTTTTCTGTGCAATCAGTAGGAATCTGTTTTCTTCTGCCCAGTTGGAGACTGTCTGAAACAGAATCTGAACCTGCCGCTCACACATGGCTAGATTATAACACTTGAAACCAAGGTGGGCGTCATCGACGTATGGGGAGTAAAGCATATTTTCAAGGATGGACAAGCGCAAGAGATTGATCTTATAATAAAAAGCATGCAGCTGAGCACACCACATTGCGGCACTCCTGTTCCTTCTACAAATGTTTCAGGAAGAAGGCTGCCCACTCGGAAACTGAATGTGGGACAGGTCTTTGAAATTCCAAAGTGCCTTGATGTAACATAAGCCTTTCCCATATCGACGAACACAGAAAATATTGTTTATGAACGAAAGCATCTCTGATCTGTGCCTCGACACGAACAAGTAGTCAGTGTTGGATCTACCCTGTCGAAACCCGCACAGAAATGGGTCGATCAACTTGTTTAATTCGAGGAAAGAGTACATGCCGGCACTTTGTCATTTTTTTCGAAAAGTTGGCACGAGCAGCTTATAAGTGCAATAGGCCTATAACTCGAATTGAAGAAGCCCTCTTTAATGATTAGAATAACAATAGCTTCTTTCCAGGAAGTAGGGATAGCGTCAGAGAACCCGATAGCACTCTACAAACGAAGAAAGGTTTCTTGCGTTTTGATTGTTAGGTTTTTCTGCATTTCATACACCACACGGTCAAAACCTGAGGCGGCATCACTGCAGGAGTTCAGTGATGTTTGAAGCAAAGCTAGGCTGAAAGCTTGGTTGTACGCCTCATATCTTGTACATTTGTGTTTAAGTTTTCGCTTTTCTATTTTTGTACTATATTTTTAGAAAGCATTGGTATAGTGTGATGAACTGAACACCAGTTTGAAGTGTGTGCTGAGGAAGCTCGCCTGAACTTCCATGGTATCACCTTGTGTGTTTACGAGTGAGAGAGTGTGTTTTTGTCTTCCTGCTACTCTACTAAACATGTTCCAGACTTTTGCCTGCTGGGTATATGAATGGATCTCCGGAAAAACTTCTGACAGCTTTCTATCCTGGCCTGCCGACGCGTTCTCCTGCCCTTACACTTTATTTGCTTAAGTCTGTCAAGACTTTTGGCAGTCGGTTAGTTCTGAAGCAACTTCCATGCTTTGTTTTGCTGCTTGCGCGACTTTCGGTACTCAGAGTTTCCCCACGGCACATGCCTTTTCCAGTGTGTCTATTTGTATGCGGGATACATTTTGTTGCTGCATCATCACAAATGCTGTGAAGTAGTTGACAGCAGCACCATGCTTCAAGCACATAAGTAACGCCAACCTAAACGAGGGATGGTATAAAACTGTTCCAAGTAGGCTTCGCTTATGGGATTTCCGGAACCTGGGGCGGACCTCCAGTTGATATAGGTGTGCTGAAAACACGGAAAAAACGGAAAAAAACGGAAAAATAGTCACTTCCGTAGGAATTAGAGAAGCTTTCCAGTAGAGTAGAGGCACAAGCGATGGAGATACTATGATTAAGTCTATGGAGGAATATGTATTGTTGGCGAGGTTATATTACGTTGCTTCTTTTTGATTTAGGAGATACGCGTCGAGAGAGAAGAAACTGTTCAATCAGTCGACCACTGGCCTCACAACGAGACGCACCCCATAGCTTGCTATTCGCGTTAAATTCTCCGAATAGAACATAAGGTTCCTGAAGTTCATAGATTAGGGTCTGGAAGTTTTGTTTTTAGGTAATAGCTCTCAGGTACGTAAAGGGCACAAATTGTGATCAGTTGTCAAAAAGCTCAGCCCGAACAGCCACTGTCTCAAGGGATGTTAGGAGTTGAAAGTGTGTACATGGATGTGGAAGTGATTGGCAAGGTACGATGCAGTGACCATAGAATGGTACGGTCTCGAATTCGCCTAGACTTGAAGAAGGAACGACAGAACTTGATACGCAAGAAGCCAATCAATCAGCTAGCACTGAGAGGGAAAGTACAGGAATTCAGAGTGTCACTGCAGAACAGGTACTCGGCTCTCAGTGAGGAAACCAACCTTAGCGTAGATACAATGAATGATAATCTGACGAGTATCATTATGGAGTGTGCAGTGGAAGTTGGAGGCAGGGTAGTTAGACAGGACACTGGCAAGCTTTCACAGGAAACGAAGAACCTAATTAAGAAGCGTCAAATCATGAAAGTGTCAAGTACAACAGACAAAATAGAACTGGCAGAGCTTTCGAAGTTGATTAATAGACATAAAGTATGCGATGTAAGAAGGTATAACATGGAGAGAATTGAACACGCTCTGAAAAACGGAGGAAGTGTAAAAGCATTGAAGAGGAAACTTGGGATAGGCAAAAGTCGGATGTATGCACTAAGGGACAAAGAAGGCAAAATAACTACCAATATGGATAGGATAGTCAAGATAGCGGAGGAGTTTTACAGGGATCTGTACAGTAGCCGAGACAACCACGACCTTAATACTATAAGAACTAGCAGTAACCCAGATTACACCCCACCAGTAATGATAGAAGAAGTCAGAAAAGCTTTGGAGAGCATGCAAAGGGGCAAAGCCGCTGGTGAGGATCAGGTAACATCAGATCTGCTGAAAGATGGAGGACAGATTGTGTTAGAAAAACTAGCCACCCTGTTTACGAGGTGTCTCCTGGCGGGAAGAGTACCAGAGTCTTGGAAGAACGCTAACATCATCTTAATACATAAGAAAGGAGATGACAAGGACTTGAAGAATTACAGGCCGATCAGCTTGCTCTCTGTAGTATACAAGCTATTTACAAAGGTAATTGCTAACAGAGTAAAGAAAACATTAGAATTCAATCAACCAAAGGAACAAGCAGGATTTCGAACAGGCTACTCAACAATTGACCACATTCATACTATCAATCAGGTAATAGAGAAATGCTCAGAGTATAACCAACCACTATACATAGCCTTCATAGATTACGAGAACGCGTTTGATTCAGTAGAAATATCAGCCATCATGCAAACACTGCGGAATCAGGGCGTAGATGAAGTATATATAAACATTCTGGAAGAAATCTACAGGGGATCAACTGCTACCATAGTGCTTCATAGAGAAAGCAACAGAATACCAATCAAGAAGGGTGTAAGGCAGGGGGACACAATTTCCCCAATGCTGTTTACCGCGTGCTTACAGGAGGTTTTCAGAAGCCTAGAATGGGAACAGTTAGGGATAAGAGTCAGTGGAGAATACCTTAGTAACCTGCGCTTCGCCGATGACATTGCATTGCTGAGTAACTCGGGGGACGAATTGCAACTCATGATTACGGAGTTAGACAAGGAGAGCAGAAAAGTGGGTCTTAAAATTAATCTGCAGAAAACGAAAGTAATGTACAACAACCTCGGCAAAGAGCAGCGCTTCGAGATAGGTAATAGTGCACTTGAAGTTGTAAAAGACTATGTCTACTTAGGGCAGGTAATAACCGCAGAGCCGAACCACGAGATTGAAGTAACTAGAAGAATAAGAATGGGGTGGAGCACATTCGGCAAGCACTCTCAAATTATGACAGGTAGATTGCCACTATCCCTCAAGAAGAAGGTATATAACAGCTGTATCTTGCCGGTACTTAGCTACGGAGCAGAAACCTGGAGACTTACAAAGAGGGTTCAGCTTAAATTGAGGACGACGCAGCGAGCAATGGAAAGAAAAATGGTAGGTGTAACCTTAAGAGACAAGAAGAAAGCAGAGTGGATTAGGGAACAAACGGGGGTTAAGGATATCATAGCTGAAATCAAGAAGAAGAAATGGACATGGGCAGGGCATGTAGCGCGTAGACAGGATAACCGCTGGTCATTAAGGGTAACTGACTGGATTCCCAGAGAAGGGAAGCGGGTTAGGGGGAGACAGAAGGTTAGGTGGGCAGATGAGATTAAGAAGTTTGCGGGTATAAATTGGAAGCAGCAAGCACAGGACCGGGTTAACTGGCGGAACATGGGAGAGGCCTTTGTCCTGCAGTGGACGTAGTCAGGCTGATGATGATGATGACATGGAATCTCTTGATTCCTCATAATGGCAACACCTCCATATGATGCCATGTCAGCATCACGGCCCTATCAAAAAATAGCGTATTTACGAAGAAAGTTGGTGCTTTGGATTTAGGTGTGTTTCCTGTACACACATCACTTTCGGTGAGGGTTCGTGTAAAAGTTGTTCGACGACGTCAAGGTTCCTGAGAAGGTGCCTGTCATTCCGTTGTTTAATTTGAGTATTTATGGAGAAATAAAAGTAGTACGGTGTGTACACAAAGCGAGTGGCTGTTTAGGCAGAAGATTTGACTTCAAGTAACGGCGCCATCATCAAGCCCCAATATCTGTTCTTTTGTTCTCTTGGCGCGCTCCAAAGAGCCACGCCGCTCTTTCGTCTCCAAGGGTACCGATGTGTCCGTCGCCCCCTCGTGGGCACTGGATGCCCGCACGTGCGAGCTAGTAGTTCAAATTCTGAGCCGCGCATGGTGAGGAGAGGCCTTGAGACCTGAGGACCTTGGAGTCTCCGGTCTCTGTTCACGAGAAGGTGAAGTAGACTTGACTACAGCTGCCTTGGGGGCAGGTGCCACAACCACTCGCTCGTTAAGCGCAGGCCGAGGGAGTGACGAGTGCTGGTGTGGTGGTTCCCCCTGACCTGGCGCATCAGCACATGTTGGGTCATAAAAGCGCGAGACTCTGTTTCCGGCTTCCTTAAAAGCAATGTTTTTTCACCTTCAGTTTTATTATCTCCTTTTCTTTCTTTCAGTGTGGACGGTAACGCGAATACGCGACCTGGTTTCTGTCACAATTGACGCAGTGTGGCTGCTCTTTGCAGTTCTCAGACACGTTTCCCAGGACTCCATATTGCGCACAAGTCTGGCGACTACGACAGCTTTTATAGCCATGGCCATACCTCTGACAGTGGAAGAAACGAAGGGGGTATGGTATGTTTGGCCTGAGAGAGATCTTCGTGTACACTGTTTGAATGGTTTCTGGCAGTAAACTGGAAGTAACCGTGAGTATTAGGTGTTTCGTTAGTGTTTTCTTGTTGTTTTTTTGATGATAATTCTCCATACATTGGTCACATTTTGGCTCTTTCACCCCTCCACATGTTCAGTCTTGATGAGTTCAAGTAAGTCTGTGTCAGATATCACTGCACGAGTTGTGTTCATTGATCTGTGTGGCGTTGCGATGACCGCTGCGCCACTGAAATTCGAGACACCATCTAGCTTTTCAAATTGTTCTTTTTCCCAAACTGTGAGGAGTAGTTCTCCGCTAGCCATTTTGGTTACATTGTCTCGAGCCCAAAGAACCTCAGTAAGACGCCTAGAAACTACAAAGGGAGGTGCGGTTCTGGCCATTTTTCCAGTTTTCTCAGACTGAGTGATGTGACAGTGGGGAAATGTTTCTGTTGGCTGGTTTAAAAAATTTGTCATTCATGCGTACCCGCTTCAAGCCGGTACGATTCGTAAGTAGGAGGAATGCTCTATGCATGCCGGTCTAATTTTCATTCAGCTGCTTGGTAACCACCCACCATCGAGCCCAACGAGGGGACGCAAGTTTGTGAAACTAAAAACATGCATACGCCAGTCGTACAATGCCACCATAAACCAAGGCGCCTAAACCAAGGTAGGCTGTTAGCACACAGTTATTCCTTCGCTGCCAGGACATTCGGAAGAAAAAGGAAGAAACAAAAAGACAGAAAAAATAAAAAGGCATGGCACGAACGATGAAGATAGAAAGGAGAGAGAAAAGTAGGAAAAGGTCACTGTCGATTTCCCCTAGGTGGGTCAGTCCAGGTGTGCCCGCCTACGTGAGGCCAGGGCCAAAAGGGTATGTTGCGTATGCCCAGGGGCTTTTAAAGGTCCAATCACCCGGGATTGGCTCGACACTCAGTATCCCATTTTTCCCCGGACACGGCTCTGCAACGTATGGCTAGGCGTGAGAGAGGCCGAAACCCCCCTGTAGAAATTAGAGTGAAGATGGAGCTCGGAAGCGAGGAAGAAGTAGCCAGGGGCTCACTCTGCATATTTTTTTATTCCTGTTCTGTCAACAATAAACTAAAGACGTACCGATTCTGTGGTCTATCTGGTCTTTCTGAAACATGGTGCCGTGACCAGGATGGTCTGAAGACAGACTCAGAGACTTCAACCCCATTTGCAACAACGGGTTGAAGAATGAAGCAGCGGCATCTGGCTCAAGGACGAACCGTCAAGAGAAGGACCCAACCGTCGACTGTTGGCGACGCCCATAAAATGGCAAGAGCTGTTTCAACACGTATTAAGCATGAACAAAGAGCTCCTATCGAAGAAGTGGAAAACACGTCGAGCAAATGTGACGACGCTTACGAGCGAACTCTATAAAAAGATACAAGAAGACGCTGATCGAGAGCAACTTATGACGCTTCTGAACCAGATGAAGAGCGTGTCACAGACGCTAAGACAAGTTAACGAATAGATTGAACTGTTCATTCAAGAAAACGACGTGGAGGCAGAATTTGAAAGAGTTTTGCATTATGAGATGATGATCGTCGCTGCAACGACAAAAATAGAGGAGCAATTACGCGAGTTAGAACAAGCGACGCAACTCACTACGAGAATAGTCACAGAAGAGGCAAGCTCAGTGCAAGGTAGTAACCAAATTTCGGAGACGCAAGAGCTTGTTAAGGTGCCACGTCTTGAGATGATCAAGTTTGATGGGAAAAAACAGCATGGCCAAGGTTTTGGCATCAGTTCAAGACATCGGTGCATAACAGAGTGAACATGCCGAAGAATAAAAAATGTAGTTACCTTCTGGCGTCTCTGAGCGGGGAAGCTGGGTCCCTCATAGAAGGTTTGCAGTTTTCTGATCTGAATTACTAGCATGCAGTCACTCATCTGAAAGAATCCTTAGGACGAGAAGATAATTTAAGGGGGACCTACACAAAGAAGTTTGCAAACTTGGAAGCAGTGAAGAGTCCTAAAGATGTAGATGGGTTGAAGAAACTCTTCCAAAAGTTGCGAATGAACACACGAGCATTGCAGTCTACAGGAGTGGAAATGGATAGTTACGCCACAGTGATAGCTCCTGTTGTAAAATCTGTGCTACCGGTGGATATGAAGATTGAAGTGAAGATGAAGGAGATAGAGAAAGGCGGCAACACACCAGCAACTATGGAATCGGACTCGGCGTCAAGAGACAGCACAAGCAGTTTGAAAGAAATTATGAAGTTTTGAAACATATGTATACGCAACAGAGAAGAAACTCGAGAGGAAATATTCGACGTGACCCAGTCACCACACAGTATGAGGCGGACTAGAACGTCTACGCTTCAAAGCATATCGATTAAGAAAAGCATCTTCTGTGAGATGACTGGACACTACACGGAAGATTGCAGAAGGAGCATTAGTATGCAACAGAAGAAAGAAGCCTTGCAAGGGGAACGAAGGTGCTTCAGATGCACCAGACCTCACCACAGGCGAAGATATGCCGCGCAATCGTACGCTGCAAAACATGCAAGGGAAGGCACGCGACATCTATGTGTCTACCGCGTACGCCTGCAGGAAAGTCAGCACAGCAGCAAAGCGGTGCATAAAAGCACCGTACGCCTGCAGGAAAGTGCATAAAAGCACGCAACCTGACCGGTTGGACAAAAGCAAGTCTTGCAACATGCACGCACAGCATTCTGATGAACACAAGTGCATACTACTGCAGACAGCCTTTTCGTGGACAGAGGGAGAAGACAGCGGATGCTACGCACGGATTTTTTTGGACAACGGGAGCCAGAGGACATTCATCCTCAAACGATTGTCAAGAAAGCTAGCTTGCAAAGTAAAAAGATCCGAAAGGATTACTGTAAGATCATTTGGAGAAGGAGAGATGGAACTAGACGTGAAAGTGGTCGAGGTCAGCGTGAGGAAGGATCCCATCTCGGAGCCAGTCACGATTGAGGCACTGGAGATAGAAGTTATATCCTGTGACGTGCTACCATCGCCACTGTTGACAATACACGAAAGAGCAAGATCGATGGGAATTTGTTTGGCTGATGACAACAAGAAGACGGACAAAAAAATTATACAAAAACTTCTATATATTTAAAGCAAATTATTACTAGAATGTTGTCACTGGTCGCATTTGCTAGATTCATCTAAAAGTAATGGCAATAGAAACAATAATGGGATGGATGGTCCAAGGTCCTCTAGGACTTCATTGTATGCCGATGAAATCATCGACGGTTATGGTACTCAAGGTCAGTGCCAAGTCGGACACGACTGTGGACGAACTGCAGAGATTCTAGGATTTGGAAAACATGGGCATCAAGGAGAAACTAGCAACAAAGATGAGCGATGAACATGTGCTAGAGTACGTCCGACAAACAATGGAGTTCAAGGCAGGAAGATACCAAGTGCGGCTACCATGGAAGGAAAACGTGACATTGGATGACAACAACACCACTGCAGAGAAGAGGCTTATCCAGGTGACTAAAAAATTATGCAAGGATAAAGATGAGATCGTAGCCTATGACAAAGCTATTCGAGTGTACTTCGAGCAAGAAATGGCAGAAAACGTCGAAGAAGATGCTGGATCCCTTATACAGAACAAATTTGTATACTACATGCCGCATCAAGCAGTAATTAGGAAGGACCGAACAACGACAAAAATACGGATCGTCTTTGACGCATCATCAAGCCAGAATCCAGGTGAATCCTTGAATGACAACTTGAAAAAGGGGCCAAACTTAAACCCCGACATAACAAGCTTGCTGATGAACTTTCGACATCACAAGATCACTATGTCAGCCAACATGAAAAAAGCATTCTTGCAGATCGATATACATGAAAATGACCGAGACGCACTGCGATTTATGTGGTGAGAAAGAATACCCAGCGAAGATATGCCAACCCCGAGGATAAAAACGTGGAGGATGACGAGGGTTACTTTCGGAACTACACCAAGTAGCTTCCTTCTAGCGGCCACAATTCATATACTTTGGATAAATTTGAAGCAAAATATCCTGCAGTTGTGGCGCAACTCCGGAAAGGAATCTACGTCGATGGCGTTTTACTAGGAGCTGACGAATACTCGACATCGACCAAGATATACAAAGAAGAACGAGATATTTTTCGCAATGCGGGAATAAATGTAAGAACATGGATTTCAAATGACGCCAAGCTAAGAAAACTCTTTCATGAAGAAGGAGAGGATCTGGATCGAGGGATAAGAAAAGAGGGACAAATCAAGATTTTGGGACTGAAATGAAATTTCGTAGACGACGTGTTGACCTTTCCCGACACTACATAGCGAAATTACAAGCACATGAGACAACTCTCGAAAAGGCAGGTTTTGCAGGCCACGGCAAAGCTATATGACCCTTTAGGTTTTTTGACAACATTTTCAGTTAGAGCAAAAGTATTACTGCGAAAAATTTGGATGGTTAAACTCAAATGGGATGGCTCATTACCAATCCAGCATAGATCATCTTGGAAGGACTGGTCCGAGTAGCTTCAGCGCTTAGATGACTTCACTGTTAACAGATGTTATTACAACAGGCAAGCTGAAGTGAAAGCATCGACTCTACACGTGTTCTCCGATGCGAGTCCGATGGCGTATGAAGCAGCAGCATACATTGTAACAAAATACTCCGATGGAAGCAATGAAGCCAATTTAATCATTGCAAAGGGTAGAGTCGCACCAATCAAAAGGATTACACTAGCAAGATTGGAGTTGTTGGCAGCCACAATATCACTCAGATTGGCCAGTCATATAACTGAGAATTTCATTAGGAAACTAAGAAATGTGAAATTCTAGACTGACTCTCAAATTGTATTATGCTGGATAAAGTGTAACAAGGCGAAAGATCTGTTTGTTCGCCACCGCGCAGCAGAAATTGAGAGCAAGTCCAATGAGAGTCGATGGGGGTTATGTTACAAGAGATGAAATTCCTGTGGATTTATGACAAGGGGGATGAAGATTAAACATTTGCTGGGCAGTAAATTATGGTGGAAAGGCCTCACGTGGATCAAGAATGAAAAACAAAGGCCTAATTATGACATCACGCAAGAATCGAACAGTGATGACAACAAAGACGAAGAAAAGACCATGGCAAGCTTAACTACCACCACGAGTGAAGAAAAGATTATGGATGTGAGCAGGTGTGGATCATACAAGAAAGCGTTACGAGTTACTGCGTGGGTGACGCGTTATATAGAGAACCAACGAAAATAAAGGAAAACAGGTTCGCTGACAGAAGAATTGGACATGGCAGAGTTTGTGCTGATAAAGCAGGAGGAGTGAACGCTACAAAATGCAGTGACATGAATATAAGATAATATGAATCTGTACGGCACGAACATCTTCGAAGATCATCAAGATGTCCTAAGAGTAAAAGGGAGGCTTCAGTGGAGTGATTTAAGCTTTAATGAGAAGCATCTTATTATTTTACCGAGAGAAAGTCACTTTTCAGAACTCCTAGTTCTGAACGCGCATCAAGTGACAATTCACGGTTGCGTTGTGGCAACATTGACACATCAAAGAACGAAGTTTTGGATTGTGCGTGCCCGACAGATGGTGAAATATATAATAAAGAAATGCATCACATGTAGAAGATTCAATTCCAGACCAATAGCACAAGAAATTCCACCACTACCAGCTGACAGGATAACACAGACGAGACCATTCGACACAGTTGGTATAGACTTTGCTGGACCGCTAATTGCTCGAGAGGAGAAAGGCGAAAAAATCACAGTTTTACATTGTGATATTTACGTGTGCAGTAATAAGAGCCATACAACTGGAGTTGGTCAAGAGGATGTCATCAGAAGCGTTTATACAAGCATTCCGAAGAATCGTAGCAAGAAGAGCATTGTGTACAACTATTTACAGTGATAATGCAAGAGCATTCAAGAAATCTGAGAAAGAGATCAACAAGATATTAAGGATGGAAGATGAAAGGGTTCAACAGTATACCAGTAACCTGAAAATAAAATGAAAATTTATTGTAGAGTTAGCTCCATGGTGGGGAGGATTTTATGAAGGACTGATCAGAAGGTTTAAGTCATCCTCGGCAAAAACTCTAGGTGCTTGACTTTTGGATGAAGAAGAGCTACGGACTGTGGTTGTTGAAGCAGAAGGAGTACTTAACAACCGGCCTCTTACTTATGTGTATGACGATCCTAACGAGCCACAACCCATCACACCGGCGGACGTTATAGGAGGCAGACAAGCAATCAACAAGCAGGAAGAAAACAGACTCGAAGAATACAGTTTGCTGAATTACTGGAGTGCAAGAAAACAGGCATTGATAACATGGTGGACCAGATGGAAAAAGGAGTACCAGAGTGAGCTTAAGTGTGCCAGCAGAAAAACAGAGCGTCACGCAAACGTATAAGAAGGAGATGTACTTATTTATTTATTTATTTATTCATGATACCTTACAGGGCCCGATAGGGCATTGAGTAAGGGGAGCAAGTACGAAACAAAAAATATCAGAGAAAAATGCATTAATAAATACAGGGAAACAAAATAAAATATATAAAAATGAACAAAATAAAACAAACAAATACAAAAATATATATATATGTATATATATATATATATATATACACACACATACATATGTACAGTGCAAAGCATTTTCAAACAGAGGAACAGCATTTCTTATTCCATGAAGCAATTTTTCTCCAATCACACACACTCGCAAAGGAAAGAATGGCGGAAGAATTCGCGAAGCAATGGTGACGACATGATACTATTTCAAGAAATGCTTACGCAATTGGTCAAGAAATGCTTGATGGTTACTGATAGATGCAATATTGTCGGGAAGATCATTCCATAGAACAATGGCTCGGGGAAGTGCTGATGAATTGAAAGTGTTAGTTCGTCCACTGATGCGTTTAATGCTATATTGATTATGCAAGCGGCGTGATATGCGTGAAGGCGCTTCCAGTGGTAAGGAAGATGGCCTGATGCTATAGCGATATTTATGGAATAAAGATAAAGAGAAATGGAACGACGTACAATTAATGGCACAAGCGGTATGTCATGTTTGATCTGCGTTATGCTGGAATGTGGGCTGTAGTTGGAAGTAATGAAACGAGCGGCTCTGTTTTGTACAGACTCAAGCTTGTTAGTCAGGTAGATTTGATGAGGAGACCACACTGGTGAAGCATATTCTAATTGCGGACGAACGATGGTTTCATAGGTGAGTTGTCTTAGACTGCTTGGCGAGTTCCACAAGTTCCGGCGCAGGTATCCAAGTGACCTGGATGCCTTGGCAGTAATGGTGTTAATATGCATGTCCCATGAAAGATTGTGCTTGAGATGGACGCCTAAATATTTATACGATGATGCCTGGGATGCTAATGTGCTATCTATGAGGTATGAAAAATCGGAATTGATGCGCTTGCGGCTGAAAGTGATAACCTTGCATTTAGTAGAGTTAAGACTCATCTGCCATTTGTCACACCACTTTGCAATTAATATGAGATAATTTTGAAGTACGAGGTGATCTTCGGTGGATTTAATTGAGCGGTAAATGATGCAGTCGTCAGCGAAAAGACGCAGCTTAGAAGATATGCCTGTGGGTAAATCGTTAATGTATATTAGGAACAGTAAAGGACCAAGGACACTGCCCTGGGGCACACCTGATGTTACGTCACAGAGAGATGAGGTAAAACTGTTAGCTGAAGTAAACTGCTGACGGAAAGAAAGAAAGTTACGAAGCCATGATAATGTTAAAGAATCCAGACAGAGAGCTGATAATTTCGAGAATAAACGTCTGCTTGGAGAAGCGCGAAAAAGGACTCAGTGGAATATCTGCAAGGTCGAAGAGATTTTCCATGCAAGGATGGACTAGTGAGAGCATGGTTGCTTCATACACCTGAAGGAAAATTAGTCAAGAGGCCGATTCAACTGTTGTATTCGCTCGAAGGTTGCTTCGGTTGAATCTGGCCGGCGGGAAGATGTAGAAAACAGATTGAAGATGGAGCTCGGAGGCTGGGAAGAAGAAGTAGCCAGGGGCACGCTCTGCATATTTTTTATTCCTGTTCTGTCAACAATAAACCGAAGAAGTATCGGTTCTGCGGTCTCTCTAGTCCGTCTAAAACACCCCCATTAGCTCAGATCCGTTGTTTCGTTACACACTAAACGCTTGTTTGCGTAGACGCCCCTGCGGGAACCAATACACTTCGTGTGAATAACTGGCTGCAAGGTAGAACTATTGAAATTCAACAGCGTAGTGTTTATTATCCGAGTGTTTTTGCTGTGGATATTATATAGTTAATTTTTTTGTGTTGCTTGCCATAACATTATTTGTTTGGAGCCAGTTAGATAGCTTTACCAGGACATCGTTACTGTTTTTGTAAAATTTTGCCTCTGTTTCAGCTGTGAGAAAGATATTGGTATCACCCGCGTAAAAATTGTAGTCTTCTGAGATATAATCAGGTAAATCATTTATGTAATCTAAAAAAAGAAAAGGGCCTCAAATGGAACAATCCCTGGGGAATTACTCTGTTAATTATTTTTTAGGATAATGCCATGGGGTTCATATTTACTTGTAGCCGGTTTGTGAAATACGTGCTAATGAGGCCTAGTGGTGCTCCAGGAATACCATAATTGTCAAGTTATTGCACCAATATATCGTGATTTCCTAGATGAAAAGCTTTCTCGGTGTCCATAAAGGTACCCATGGGTTATGGTTTCTTCCTAAATTTATTTTAGTTTTTTCTCGATGTTAATTAACGCTGTCTCAGTCGACTTTTCTTATATGTACCAGTATTGTTTTTAACATGCATTTTTCGGGCTGTGAAGAACTTGTCTAGTTGGTTTGATGTTATCGTTTACAAAACCTTGAAAAACTTCCTAATAATGCAGAGTAGATTATCAGAGCATAGCTTATGTTATTTGAAAGCTCACAGAAGTGCGAGCAATAACGCCGGAGCGTTCACTCACCAAAATACAAAAATGGCGAGAGGTTGATTAACGGTAACTGAAGACCGTTCACGGTGTTATCAAAGTAATGCCACCAATATTTTGGTATTTGTGTATTTTTGGTTTTGTAGGCTGAAAAGACCTGCTATCAACACCTAAAGCTTCAAGTTCGACTCACTTGCGCGTCGCCTTTGCAACCTTTGGGATTTTGAGGCTGAGCCTATCTATTGATCTTTCGGGTAGGCCATGTGACGGAAAAGATAGCAGCATGCAGAAAGCAAGCGTTTAGGTTTTCTTAAGAAAGTGGGCAACTGGGTAATCTATCACAGCAGCCACGATGTCGGCATTGTGCCTCCTGGTACATTGAAGATGCAGTAGCCTCGGAAGCTATTGAGTTTCAGTGGGTAGTCGTCTAAAGTTGTGTATAGCCGCCCGAAAACGTACAAGTGGTGCCCCACTTTTAACAAGGAAGACAACAGTGAGAATACACGTATTCAAAACTTCTCCCTTCGAGAATACCAGACCAGCTTGTGACAGGACTGAAAGTCCTCGCTGCTAGTCTCGGCATTGCTAGTACTACTACATCGTAATCTTTAAAGCGCAGATAAATCAAATGACGTAGAAGAGCTGGTTGTTTGCTGTGCGTTAATCTTGTGGTAATTCTCACCGCATCAATAATTGATGCTTCACAAATATTAGTTTTTAAGCTGTTGTCAGACCTAGCCTTGGTGTAGTAAAATAGACGATGGATGGTTGGATTTATAAGGCTGTACCCTATAGATCGGAGTGTGCCTAACGCAACCAAGCTGTATAATTTAGTGAGCCAAAAGCTAGATTTATTTTATTCCTTTAAATAGTGAGGTTGAGGACTCGTACTTTGCAGTGAAAGGTTTATTTTCACTCGTGCCTTCAGTTTAGCCACCAATCATATATCCTCCTTCTAATTAATTCAACCCACTTAAAGTTTTTCGCCCTGCCGTTCCCTAAACTCCAATGCTTTGAAAAACACTGTGGCATCATCCTGAATTATAGAGTGAAGTCTTTTACAGAACATTGTCAAGTGTTTGGCAGTTTCCCCTTCCTCTCCGCAAGCACTGCATACCGTGTCTACCTCTTCGTATTTGGCCCGATATGTCTTGAATTGCAATACTCCAGTCTTGGCCTGAAACATTAAAAACTCACCCCGAGTATTATCATAGAGCCCTTCCTTGGCAGTTTTCGGCTTAAAAGTTTGATAGATCTCTAGTGCGGACTTTTCAATCATGCCAATTCTCCACATATCGGTCTCAACTTCCTTGACCTTCTTTTTATCGATCATTTTTTTTGTCTGACCCCTGCTGTATTCTAAAAAATTATTAGTCAATTTTCTGGTTCTATTCCTCCATTACGTATCAACATTCTTCATGTACAAGTAGCTGAATACCTTCATAGCCCAACGCTCCTCTCTAATTTCTCTCAATCACTTTTCAAATTCAATCTTGCTACCAGCCTCTCTGCCCTCAAACAATGTCCATTCCATATCACCTTGTACTCCCTGGTTTGGTGTATTCCCGTGGGCCCCTAAGGCAAGCCTACCTATTCCACGTTGCTGAATTTCCAATCTTGCTTGAAGATCTGATATCATGCACAAGACCACATTGCCGAACGTCAGACGAGGAACCATGACCCCTTTACATAGTCCTCTCACAACATCACACCTGTTGTAATTCCACAGTGTCCTGTTTTTGATCACCGCTGCATTCCTTCTACCTTTAGTCTTCAAATATATTTCGTGTTCCCTTAGGTACTAGGTCCGATTGCTTATCCATACGCCCAGATATTTGTATTTATTTCTTATCTCCAGTGAAATCTCCTGTATTCTCAGCTCACTACCTTCATTAAGATTACAAATCATGACTGCTGACTTTTTCTTACCGATTATGAAATCTAACTTATCTCCCTTATTACCACAGATGTCCACCAATGTCTGCAAATCTTCCTTGTTGTCAATCATTAGCACTTTATCATCTGCGCACATCCACGCTGGTAATGCCTGTTCACTAAGTTTTTCTTGTTCAAAGAAAGAGAGCTTGAAGCCCAGTCCACTTCCTTCTAAGCTGGCCGGTAATCCTTGTAGCTACATCGTGAATAACAAGGGTGACAAAGGACACCCCTGCCTAAGCCCCCATTTTACCTCTGTGGAATTGAACACATGTTTTTCCCACATTATACCTGCCTTGTTATCTTTATAGATAATCTTTAAATATTAGTAAATCCATCTTCCACACCTACAGTATCCAGTATTCCCCACAAGTCCTCTTGAATTACGCTATCATACGCTCTTTCGATACCCAAAAATACTAGCCATAGGCACCTGTATTCCTTTCCTGCCATTTCGATGGACTGCGTCAGTGAAAAGAGATTGTCTTTCAACCTCCGTTGGTTCCAAAACCAATTGTGCAGTTCCCCCCGTACCCCATCATCCTCTATTCATGCCTCAAATCTTTCCTTTATAATCTGCATCGCCAGCCTGTAGATCACTGTTGTCAATATTATAGGACGTGTAATGATGAATGTAGTTTTTGACTGTCTCCGTTCTATATTATAGACAGAAGTTGTTTATGTCTGCTTTGTCCCCATTTCCTTAATAGATCATGCTCATCCTGCTAAGTTTTCAGTCATCGGGGACTTCACCATCGGTCATTATTTTGCTCACTGCCTGCCTCAAAGCCTGCTTAGACTTCAGACCTAATGTCTTTATCAGCATAATTGGAATGTCATCTGGGTCTGTTCATGTACTACTAGAAACCCTTTTCTCAGCTCCTTCCTACTCTCGTTGGGAAAATGGAGCCATTGCGCCCCTTGACTCATCCTTGTACATTGCGGTGCATAAAGCACTTCTTCGTTGAAATTTTTCTGTCACCCTTGTTCTTACATATTCAATCGCTTCGTCCCCTTCTGGTCTAGCACATTGAGCTGTAGTTATATGCCTCTGCTCTAGGCTCGTATCAATTCTTAGGGAGTTCATATGGTTCCAAAACTTTGCAGGTGCTTTTCTATCGTTTTATGTACTTCTGCCAGCCACTGAGCTCCTTTTCTTCTGATCTTCTCATCGATCAGAAGCGATGCATTCCTACTACAGCTGAGAACGATTTTCCTTTTTTTCAACATCATCTGTCAGTTCACCCCGCTGCCAAGCATGTCTGTGTTCCATAGAGGCTTCCTGACGTTTTGCTATGGCTTCTTTAAGTTCCTCATCCCACCAACTTTTGAACTGATGTCTTCTTTTCTGGAGTGACTTGTCACGTGTCTTAGCAAGTTCTAGCTCAGAGAGCCTAATTATAATCGTGCATGTCCACACTGTTTTATTATTTTAAGTGATTACTTTCTCAATTTGTTTAGTAGCTATTTCTATTTGCCTTTCTGAATAAAAGTTTTTCTGTAGTTGCTCATCTTGTCTCCTTCCCACGTTCATTGCCCTATCCCGACTAGAGAGGCTTGGGAGTAGCACCTGCTTGGCTGCTCTACCTTGGCTGCGCAACGCCCCTTGGTGAAGCGCGCACGGGCAGCTTCCAGCTTCACTGGCGTCCCGGAATAGGGTCTGGCCTCTCTAGCACGCCGATGCGCCACGTCGGCACTCTCTAGTAGACTTTTTCTGAATTAAATGTTTTTCACCACCACCATCGTGACTACGTCTATTTCTGCCCCGGACTCTACCTAACTTAGATACTGGAACCACTTTGAAATCGTATCTGTCCATACCACCTGTCAAAGAGTCGCCCTGGTTGTTTTTCTTGTTACTAGCTGTCCTGCACACCGAAGGACCCACGTGCCCACCAAAAAAGCTACTGCGCGTCCTGCAACTAGCCAAGCCACCTCATGACCTAGCCGCTCATCGAAGTGAATGCTGTCTCGTTGAAAACCAACCCACCGATGCACCTCTCTGTTTCTTTCCACCATTTCAAAGCATTTATCTCATCTCATCCGCCATATCTCTTGGATTGCGTTGACAACCGCTCTTTGAAGGTTCCGTCATGCACTGGTACCTCCGGTATCGTGCATATCACTACCTGTACCTGAGGAGATGTGGCGCGCATGTCATCAACCCCTTTCGCCAGTGTGGTTCCTGGTCCTGACATACCTTCATTCGAGACATTATTCAAAGCACCTGAATTTATAACGAGGTTTCGTCTATCAGCTGTAGTTTTGAATTTTGCGCTCGCTTACTTCTTACTGCTTCCAGTTTGTGTCTTCGGAACGTCCCTACTGCAACCCTTTTTGTCACCTCCTACCCTCTATTTGATTGCTTCTGCGCATCGATTTAAATTCGAGTCCCCGGCAATTATCACATGCTGTGACTTTCAGCTGGAGCATCCTAAACCTGAGAGTTACTTGCACCTGTGACACCAGCTGCTTTGTCCCCTCCCAGGCTCACCACTACTTCGCTGAAGCTGAGCCCTGCGACAATTGAACTGGCTGAACCTGTTCTTTCAAAACTTGCTTGCTCTTTCTTCTCTGCCGTTTTGATTGCCGGTGCCCTCTTGTTCTCTCCGTCGGCCACTCCTTTGTTCATCTTGGCTAGTGCTTCCTCGGTGGACTGCAGCCTTTCTCCCAATGCCCTCGTTTCTCCGTGCTCTGTCGCCAATGCAGTCTCCATCCAGCTCAGTGATTCTCATCAGCTGTTCACTCTGGGCAACCGTCAGTTTCTGTATTTTTCCTCTATCTCACATTGCTTACACTTCGCGTAAGCCTTCTGTTCATTCATTTCTGCACTTGTGTCTATTTTCAAACCCACCACGCATCCTGAACACTTTACAGCCTTTTTAACCATGTCTTTTCACACCAATTGCCTTTGAGACTTGTCTCCCTCGATAATTGCAAAACACAATCTCTGCCCTACAAAAAGAGAAAGAGTAAGCTCTACTACAAAAATTTGCGTGTTCAATGTAAATGCTCCATCCCCACAGGGTGGCAACAGATAAAAAACACAAAGAACCAAACACACACATACGCACGAAATAGTAAATATCTGGTGACTGACCCCTGAAAAATTCGTACAATGTAATAAGTGCTACAAAAGCTTATTACCTTTTTATTACCTGCTGCCTTCGGCCCTTTTCGAAAATGGGCGCCCCTGGCACCGCGGACGTAAACTACAGTCTGCCGCCATTGTGAGGGCACCACAGCAGATAACGCGGAATATGTGTCTAATCGATGCTGATGCGCATTTCTTGCAGTGCACAGACATGTCTTGCGTTCATGCAGGACGCGGAAAACTTCGGGAGGGCGCCCCGATAAGAGTTTCTTGCAGGCCGGATATATGTATTGCCAGTCATAACAAGCCAAAATACTCATCGAACCCACTCAAGGGTACATAATATTGCTCACTTTGCAGCAGAAGTAGCTGAAAAAGTTTACCGGAGAGTATTAGAAGCTCGTTCAAGCTGGAATACGGTGCGAGTGCAGCGTATGATAAAGACAACTAGCTGCCAACACAAATATCACAGCACTCACGCATTTGACGGCTCGCTTTCCATGCCCTTATGATGGCGCTAGCTATCCGACGCTCCTTTGCGAAGTGAAACTGACGAAAAGCTCACTGTCATATGGCGTATTAATGAAAAGGGTCAACACTTGCTTGCCGTGCAGAATGCCGGGTTTGATCCTTCCTGGGAGCTTGACATTTTGTGTTTACATTTGTAGATTCATTGCTTCCAATGTCAGCTTTTTTACTTTCATGCGTTAAAATTACCCTTGCGCGTTATCACCGTTTCTGGGTAGATAAGAAGCGTCAAACACCTGTGGCGAATACCCCGATACAAGTGGCACGTACATTTCACCAAGTATGTGCCACTGTCAGCTGGAAAGCGTTCAATGACGTGCGGGACAGGATCGTGAAATTCTTTGTGTAATCAGCAGAGAGTCTTATTCATCAATGCTTCCTACACTTCCAAGCTATTTTAGTTTATCTGAAGCTATGGGGTGATCACGAGACCACACAGACGTAGGGGGATACATCGATAGGTAGATAGATAGATAGATAGATAGATAGATGCAAAAAGTGCTTGCGGTTCCTCTTTATGCCATTGTTTAGCAGTGATAATATGGATATAGGGTTCGAAGCTGACATGGAATGCATCTCGGGAAGGCGAAGAAATTTACAGAGCTTCATGAGTATTTATATAGCTTTCTCCAGTTTGCACACCAAGAATTCTAACTGATTGACTGACAGCTTCTGCAACTCCTTATCATATGGCACTGATCTAAGAATGTCGTTCTCACCATAGAATCTTGAAGCATGCACAGCCCAGTCATCAGCCTAAAGTACCATTTGACAACACTGTCAGCAGTCATTGTGGTATAGGCATATTCGGTCAGCGAACACTCTGTTTTGAATGTTATTGAAGGTGAAGTAGTCTCTTGGCCCTACTTCTGCGTCACGCGGTCTATCGGATTCACAAGCTCCTGAAGCTAACGAATGCTTCATGAAGACTAAGAAAATGTGCACCTTGTTATTTAAACTTAATCACTGTGTAAATGTTCGGCTGCAGAGATAAAACTTAATGATTCTAAGTTATTACAAGTTCAGTTCTTTTTTTCTGAAGATGATGTAGGAGGAAGGAGGTGGACTTACGCTTCCTGATTAGGGAACTAGACTACCAGATGCCCGATATATTCCAGTGTCTCTATACACAAAAAAGAAACACAGCAAGAAACGTCACCACAACCACTGACCAAAACAAACAAACATCTCTAATATATGAAACTCACAGTGCTAAAGATAAGCTAAAAGCCCCAGAATTACAGCGAAACCACCAGAAACATTGTCACTTTCTCACAAATTGTACTATCAGTGCATGAGGCTGGCGTTCTTCTGAAGGACACAATTTTATTACAACACCCCGAGCTCTTCCACAGATCATTTCACCTGTTGCAGATGGCATTAAACACCTTGACAGTGAGGTAAAATACAACGTAGTACTTAAAGCCACAGAAATCCTCTCAAGGCTACCAGTACGATCGCGAAAATAGCGAACGAAAGTCAAAGAAGCCTCACTTCACGAACTTTAAAAAAGACTCACAAATCACCATTTTACCTGCAGACAAGATAATTCAATTTTTATAGCTGATCGAAAATCGTATGAAAACAAAGCAAAGAGGAGTCTGAAAACCACTGATTGCGTGCAACTCACGAAAGGTGCCGCTCCAATATTCCACGGGAGCTAAAAAAAACAATTGCTTGAGATTTTCAATGGTGACCCAGAATCAAGTGAGCCCCACTCACACCTGATATGCAGAAACGGTGAGCCAGCTGAATCCCATGACATACCAAAGATGCACAAACTGGAATACCGTTACGCCCGTAGTTCACATAAAAAACATTCCGCCTCTGCACTGTGCCAACATGTACGCAGGACCATGCCCTGTGTAGATGTGGGCACAGCATGCAAATGTAGAAGAGAACCACGCTTGTGAGAAATGCCACCAATTTTCTTCAGCGTAAGTCACAGGTGACGTCCTGCAATGATGACCGCTTCGCCTCACTCGATGTAGTGAACCCATACCCTCACGTCTCAGCTACCCGAACCACCCTGGATAGCCATAAGAACCTCCACGAAAGGACAAGCCTCAGAACAGACGAAACGTGCTGCTTAGTATAGTTATGCGTCAACGCAACGAATTTTTCTTTCGGAGATGATTTCTAGAAAGAAGCAAGTAAACTGTAATGGAAACTGCTATTTCAGCTACAGCAGCAAACTTCATGATCGGGCACATTCAAACACAAGTCTCAGACACACTTGCCGAGCCACCAAAAGGCTTTTTAGATACGTAGGTGACATCTTTTGTGCAATGATTGAGTCTAGCGTCGACAATTTTCTGGCAAACACAAACTTGATCACGCCAGCAATGCCATTCGCCATGGAAAGGAAAAAAATAACAAACTTCTTTTTCACTGGATGCCTTAGTGAAACAAAAAAGCGGGGGTGGAAAGACGTTTGAGTTTCTCTTTGTACAGAAAAACAATGCACACACGAGATTACCTGCAGTTCAGTACCAACCCCCCGACTGCCCGCAAAGCCTCAGTAGTCAACACACACCTGAATCAATCAGGGGCACTCTGCAGCTCTCATAAAGCGAGCAAAAAAACAAGAAGCATTCACTTCCGCTGATTTTATATATGGGTGCCCGAAGAGCTGCATTCACCTAGTACGCCAGCGTTGTGACAACTAGGAAAATGAGCCTACCTGTCTTCTTGTGCGAAGGCTGATATTAAAAATGAAGCCTCTCGCAAACACTATTCCTCGGTTAACGATGTGCAAACGCTTTCAACAGCCGTTATAGAAACATATTAAGATGTTTTCCGCCAGTAGATGATTACATTACTTTCTTGCATTGCGGAAATCACTTGCGTCTACTGATGTTACAGCCAGACTCTTCCCGTGTAAAAGTGTTGACATTTGTACAGTGCGGAAAGAAGTGAAAGCGATGTCAGCGACACCGTGCTTTGTGGCTGAAAAGACGCCGGAGTGCTCCACAACCCTGGTTTTGTTTTTCTGCTACCTCGTTTCACGTGAAATGTTTATTCTTGCAGTTTGGTCCCGCTGTACACCAGCCAAATCTTAGGTGCAAGTCCACGTTGCAGTAGATTTTGTCTAGTTTGTATTAGTTTTACTGCTAAAATCACCAAAATGTTTTGCATTGTTCAATTGGACAGTAGAACAGAAAAAAACACCAATAATTTTTTTAGATATGCATCTATAGATACTTTTCTGCCTAATAAAATGAAGAAAGTGTGTCTTATATTTGGATTGCAACTTCCTGCGAAAAACATCAAGATTTTAGCTATTTTCAAAATGGTTAAATCACCATGTGTCCTGCAAAGCAGCCGTGATTTAAAAACACTTTGTTAAATGGAACGGTGGTATCGCTCACTCAGTTTGACCAACTTTACGTGTATGAAATGAAATCACCATAGCTCACTCATTGACTCAAAACGTACGTGCTTCAATTAGAAAAATTAGTGTTTATTCAAGACAAACCAATACCATTTCGGCGTCGTATCGGTGAAATCACTAAATAAAAGCAACCATGCAAACAATGAGGACAGGGCTCATGCAAATATTTAAAAACTAAGGGCCATACCAGGAAATCGGGAAAATCGAAATGACGGTCCCCAAAACCCACAAAGTGCCATTGCATATTGACAACCCAACCATGGTCAGTCAGCGCAAAACATTTACAGAAAGGAAAAAATGAGAAATGTGGGCTTGCACTTCCGAGTGAGTTATTGAAAAATTTTACATAGTCTGTTTGTCAGGTTTTCACTAATGTACTACTCACTGAATGTTCGGTGCCAATAATTATATTTTCACATATAAGTAAAAACAAAACATGAAGTTTTGTGCTAGATCTAACCTTCCGAGGAAATGTGCCGAAGAAACGACACCGTTCTTGACTACAATTTTATATGATGGCTAAATTAAGCAGGCAGATTCCTAATGTCGACGTTCAATATCTGGGAAAATTGACGCACTGAACTTTTTTCAGTCTCCACCCCCATTAATCCCCGAAAGCCCTAAGACTTCAACCGAGGATGCTACTATCCGGCAAAACATTTGACTACTGTAAAGTGTACAATCAGCGTACAATCAGCGTCCAAAGAAACTTGAACAGCAACAGGCCTTTCAGATAGTATAGTCAAGGCCGTCCAGTAATCACCATTGACAGGCGCACGCACCGTGTTTGGCCTCTCTGCGCTTTTATTCGTGCCTGTTCGTGATATTGAGTGGATCGCGGGCAATATACCATCGCGAAGGCCTGCCGCTGCTGGGGTTTCATCTGACGTTGATAGTACACGTGTTCGTGTGTCTATGTCAGTCAACACTGCAGCGCTACCTTCTTCTTAGTCTCCGCCATTACTTAGTCCCGCAAGCCTCGTGGAGTAAGTTTTTCATTATTTAATTTCATTAGAAAAAAACCACAATGCTAAAATACGTAACGATTATGAGGCAATGTACGCGTATATTGCCACATTCTACTTCTCAAGTTTTGTTATCGCCCCGAAACACTACACAATTCTCAGCGCAAACCGTGCCTGCAGTTTTCGAGAAGCTTCCGGACTTTAGTAGATCATTTCGATAAGATCACGCCCACTCAGCGAACTGTACAGCTTATTCAGGAACATACGCCACCACCAGTGATAATGCTAGAACATTCGTTGGCAAGAGTATAAATGCCGACGAACTTCGCCGCTTGTGAGTAGTTGATCGACGGGCGATGCTCCGTTCGCCGCTATCAGTTCAAGACTGATACTGTAATCGAAATTTCCGTTTACCGGGCACAGGTTCATCCAAATACACAGTTAAATTCCAACACAATGTCTCCTGTCTTCAGCCACGTCACGACCCCGTGACATCTGGTGGAGGTGCTGCTTCTTTGATGTTCCGGGCGCCCCTTTCAAGCCGCGACCCCAGCCCAAGCGGCAAAGAAGACACGGACGCTAACCCTTAACAGCGAACAAGCCGCCGGCAAAGGGGACTACAACCAGTGTACGGGCCCCTTCCTGAAGCAGCCAGGCAGACCCGGATCGCGACATCAACTACTGCAACCATGACCGCCCCCGTGCAGCCTGCACCATTCCTGCTCCGACAACACAAAAAGCCGCCAACTTTCCGCGGTTCGCCACTGGAAGACCCGGAAAGCAGGATCAAAAGGTTCGACTCCGTCGCCGCCTTCAATGACTGGACAAACAATGACAAGCTACGGCATGTATATTTCGCCTTAGAAGATGCTGCTCGGATCTGGTTCGGAATCAAGAGCGAAGCCTTACAGCGTGGGACGTCTTTCGCGCCAGGTTCCTCACTACTTTCACAAGTGTGGTGCGCAAAGTGAAGGCTGCGGCTCTTCTCGAAACCCGCATGCAGATGTCACACGGAAACGTGGCGCTATTCATGGAAGACATGATAAAACTTTTCCGCCACGCTGACTCCGACATGTCCGAGGAGAAAAAGGTCCGTCTGCTCATGCGAGGAATAAAGCAGGAACTCTTCGCCGGGCTGATCAGATAACCGCCAAAGACGGTCGTTGAACTTATTTCGGAAGCATCTACGATAGAGAAGACCCTCGAGCCCTATCGGAAAAATTGCCATGGTGGATACTGGAAAACATGGTGGGCGTAGTGGAAATAATAGTGGGCATGGTGGAAATAATAGTGGGCATGGTGGAAATTATGATGGCTATGGTGGGACGTAGTGGAAAATATGGTGGTTATGCCGGGACATACTGGGTGGTATGGTGTACAGAAGATGGGTAAAGTGGAAATGATGGTGGAAAGCAGAGGCTAGATAGTGGGCAATAATGGGACACTCTGCCCACCATTGCGATAATGCTGGGAAGCGTTAAGCATATGGTGGGTGGTGCTTATTATGGTGGGCCACATGGTGTGCCAGGCTGAGAAGCTCTGCCCACCATTGCGATAATGCTGGGAAGCAGTAAGCAGATGATGGGTGGGCTTATATTGGCGGGCAATTTATATAGTCTACCAAGCTCGGATCTGTACACTACATGTTCTACCACCATGATTTCCACCAAAGGTTAGGCCTACCGACCAAGCCCGTACAATTGTGTTATCCGTGCTTCCGGGTTTCAGAATACACGATTTCGACGATTAAGTATGACAATTAATACAGCACAGCCATGACATCAATGAACCTAAATGAAGCATTTTTCATTGTGTATGGTGTCCGCTCAAGAAGCAACAAACATCGATGCGACGCGATTAAAGCACTCCCAGAGAACGTAATTAAGTGGCTTCTCACCGACAGCCGCCGGTCGCACTCGCCGGCACTTCTCTAGTTTTTGTACGAGAACTCAGACGTGGCAATTCGTATGCTTGGTGAACCAATATGATAGCGTAATGTTTCCAGTACACTGCATTCGTTTTGGCCAAGCCGTTATGTAGTTGTTGCTTTAGCGAAAGAGCTACAGCATTGCGCTGGCGCGACCGCCCTCTACATTGCGCGAAAAGCATCCCAATACTCAATGAAATAAATTAGGCGGGCGTATCTATGGAATGAGCCTAGAAGCGTCATAAAGCGTGAGCAGATGTCGTCCTTTAGAACGAGCGCGAAACGGATATTAAACTTGGCAGACCCCGCCGGTAAACTGTTGCTGCTCCCCCGTCCACTTGGTTTTTTTTCTTAAAGTTGTGAATTATAAAAAAAATAGCACTAGTGCCATTAACATAGTGGCAATCGTTACAGGCCGCAGTTGCTTGTGTTTAATAAATGTGCAATTTTTAGTAGCAGGTCTAGATCTTGTCTATGTTGTGTACACGACAAACATAACTTAAGTTGAATTGTAAGTTTGTATGTCAACTAAGTATTTAACACTCCATGGGCACTATGTTGGTGTGGCGCAGTGGTTAGCGTCGTCGAATGGAAATCCGCAAGTTGCAGGTTCGATCCTTCGTGGCGTCTTGTTTTTTTTTTACGGGACGGGTGTTTTTATACTGTTTTTATAGAATTCTTTTTCATTTTTTTGTGGCAGCTCGTCACGGTGATTCTGACGTCATTTCGCGCTCAAGTGTGGCCGGCACTGCAGCACCCACCATACCCACCATGCGCCATGGTGGGCGTTTCCCACCATTCACCCACTACACTAATCCACTATAATGGTGGGTGGTGGTTTACACCATGCCCACCATTCGTTTTTTTCCGATAGGGTCTAGATGCGCACGTGGCAATATATGCATAGCTTCTCGTCTACAAGCTACGCCACCATTTAAGGACTTGGAACCACTCACTTGCGTAAGACGATCCGAGCGATCGTGCAAGAAGAGCTGCGAAAATTACTTCTTTCAGGGCAGCCTCCCATGGAATCCATCGCGGACGTCGTACGCCAGGAGATCCAGCAATCGCTGGGTGTTCCTCATTCTCAAGAGCCTCAGCTGCAAGCCATGAGCTATGCTGCTGCAGCCCACCGCCACGCCCCTCCTCCACGCGCACGCCAAAACGCTGTCCCATCGCACTTCCGTCGCCAGACACCACCGCCGCCACCACCCCCACCAACGTCCTATCGTTCGCCAGCGGCCCAGCGCAGTGCGCCGAGGAAGACTGACGTCTGGCGCACCCCCGACCACCGCCCGCTCTGCTACCACTGTGGCGAGGCCGGACACACATACCGCCGTTGCCAGTACCGACAGATGGGACTGCGTGGCTTCGCCGTCAATGCACCGCGTCCACAGCCAGGAGAACGGTCCCGTGACATCGCCGACTACCTGACAGGAACTCAATGGACACCACGAAGTCCTTCCCGTTCACCGTCGCCTAGCCGACGCATGTCACCACACCACCGGCAGTTTTCTGGCCCAACGCGGGGCCGGTCTCCTAGCCCGTATCCGGGAAACTGAGGGCATCAACCAATGGAGATGCGGTTGCTGTGCGACGAAGTACCGAAGATCCTCCTCCGACGACGACAACGCGTCGAAGCTTTCTCAACACGCCAAACTGGCATAGCCCTGACGGCGAAAGCTCACTTACCGAAGGTGGCCTGACGACGCAACATGGAAGCAGCGGAACAAGCCGACGCAGCCGTGACCGAACGCCACGCAATAACTGTAATGCGAGCCAGCGAACTAGTGACCTCGATGTTCTTATCGACGGCCACAGTGACACCGCTCTCGTCGATACTGGAGCCGACTATTCCGTCATCAGTTGTCGTTCGCCACGAAGTTAAAGAAATTTAGGATAGCTTGGGAAGGCCATGAAATCCACACAGCCGGAGGTCATCTCGTAACGCCTACAGGAATCTGCGCCGCGAGAGTCACCATTAACGGCCGTATTTATCCTACAGACTTCGTAGTCCTTCAGCGTTGTTCGACAGATGTCATCCTTGGTATGGACTTTTTATGCCTCCATGGGGCTGTTATCAACCTAAGAACAAAATCGATAACGTTATCCACTGAAGAACCACTAGCGCCGCGCATGCTGTCAGTAAACCATGCCTTGAATGTGCTGGAAGAACAAGTCACCATTTTGCCTCACTCCAGCGTCATTATTTCTGTCGGCGCTCCTAAATCACCTGACTTGGAAGGCGTCGTTGAAGGCAGTCAGCATCTGTTGGTAACCCGATATATTTGCGTCGCAAGAGGAATTGCAGAGTTGCGGGGAGGAAAAGCAACGGTTATGCTCACGAATTTCAGCAATAAGTACAAACATGTGAACAAAGGAACAACGGTTGCATACATCGAAGAAATTGTGGACGTTACCAGTGCTTTCGCCCTCACCGATTCTGCGGAGCCTGCTTAGAGGAACCAAGCCCCTCCTACAGCTTTTGACGTGAATCCCAGACTTCCGAATCATAAGCAAGAACTGCTCAAGGCCCTGCTACTGCAACACGAAGATTGCTTTTCATAGTCGTCGAAAATTCGGCGGACCCCAATCACAAAACATCGCATCATAACCGAAGAAAATGTCAGACCACTCCATCAGAGTCCGTACAGGGTTTCGACGCGAGAACGTGAGGCCATGAAGAGACTAGTTGATGAGATGCTGCGGGATGACATCGTCCAGCCGTCCAAGAGTTCATGGGCGTCTCCCGTGGTGGTAGTGAAGAAAAACGATAGGACCCTACGTTTCTGTGTCGATTATCGCTGCCTGAACAAAATCACAAGAAAGGACGTGTATCCTCTCCCACGAATAGACGACGCACTTGATCGGCTCCATAGCGAAGTACTTTTCATCAGTGGACCTCAAGACTGGCTATTGGCAAATCGTAGTTGATGAAAGAGACCGAGAGAAGACGGCGTTTATAACACCGGACGACCTCTTCGAGTTTAAGGTGGTGCCTTCCGGTCTTTGCTCAGCGCCTGCAACTTTTCAACGCGTTATGGACACAGTACTGGCAGCATTGAAGTGGCAGACTTGCCTTGTCTACTTGTACGTCTATGTCGTGTTTTCCTCGAGTTTAGATGAGCGTCTTGGCGCCTTGAAGCTGGCCTCGAAGCTGTACTTAAAGCCATCAAGACGTCCGGACTCACACTGAAGCCAGAAAAGTGCAGATTTCCGTACGAGGTGCTCTTGTTTCTGGGGCACGTTATTAGCAAGTCTGGAGTTCATCCCGACCCACGGAAAACAGCCGCCATCGCCGACTTCCCGCCCACCACTGACAAGAAGGCGGTGCGCCGATTTCTTGGCCTGTGCGCCTATTAGAGGCGGTTCGTGAAAAATTTCGCTCGCGTCGCCGATCCTCTCACTAACTTTACCAAGGCCCATTTGGAGTTCAAGTGGAAAACGCCGTAGGAACACGCTTTCCAGGAGCCTAAACATCGGCTCCAGACGCCTCCGTTACTCGCCCATTTCGACGAATTGGCCGAGACAGAAATACACACTGACGCAAGCAGCGTTGGTCATGGCGCCGTTCTTGTGCAGAGGGCTGACGGACCCAAAGGGTTATTAGTTACGCCAGCCGATCGCTATCCAAAGCAGAAGTCAATTATTCCACAACAGTAAAGGAGTGTCTCGCCATCATTTGGGCCATGTCGAAATTTCGCCCCTACCTCGACGGCAGGTTCTTCAATGTTGTGAGCGACCACAATGCCTTGTGTTGGCTAGCTACCTTGAAGGACCCTTCAGGTCGATTCGCACGATGGAGCCTGAGACTTCTAGAATATGACATTACCGTCGTTTACAAGTCCAGCAAGAAACAATCCGACGCCGACTGTCTCTCTCGTGTGCCTGTCGACCAACCACAACCCGACGACCCGGATGATGACTACTTCTTGGGAACAATAACTACCGATGACTTCGCTGAAGGACAGTGGGCCGACCCCGAACTTGAGGCCCTAATAGAATACCTCGAAGGCAGGACCACCGAAGTCCCGAAGGTATTCAAGCGCGCACTTGCGTCGTTCTTCCTGCGAAACGTTCTTCTCCTAAAGAAAAACTTTTCACCGCTTCGAGTCAAGTGCCTCCTTGTGGTGCCTTCAGCTCTGCGACCAGAACTCCTGCAGGCCCTGCACGACGATCCGACAGCAGGACACCTCGGTGTTTCTCGCACGCTCGCGAGGATACAAGAAAGGTACTGTTGGCCATCTCTTACCACCGACGTCACTCGTTATGCGAAGACATGCCAGGACTGTCAGCGACGCAAGACACCGCCGACGAGGCCAGCGGCACTTTTTCTGCCAATTGAACCACCTCGACGACCTTTCCAGCAGATTGGTATGGACCTACTGGGCCCGTTTCCGACGTCAGCTTTAGGAAACAAATGGATCGTGGTAGCTACCGTCTACCTTACCCGCTATGTCGAGACAAAAGCCCTGCCAAAAGGCAGTGCATGCGAGGTAGCTAAGTTCTTCGTCTAAAATATCTTCCTACGTCACGGCGCCCCGGCGGTCCTCATCACCGACAGAGGAACGGCATTTACTGCCGACTTAACTCAAGCGATCTTGGCATACAGCCACACAAACCATCGCCGGACGACAGTGTACTACCACAGACCGACGGCCTCACCGAGCGGCTAAACAAGACGATTGCCGACATGCTGGCAATGTACGTCAATGTCGAACACAAGGCGTGGGACGCCATTCTTCCGTACTTGACCTTCGCATACAACACGGCGGTGCAGGAGACGACGCAGATCTCTCCATACAAATTGGTCTACGGAAGGAGCCCAGAAATGACGCTCGATGCCATGATACCCAACGTCACTGACGAAGAAAACCTCGATGTGAGTGAGTACCTTCAACGCGCTGAAGAAGCACGACAACTCGCGCGTCTCCGTATCAAGAATCAACAGACGACCGACAGCCGCCGTTACAACCTTCGATGACGCTTCGTGGAATACCAGCCCGGTGAACGTGTTTGGGTGTGGACGCCGATACGCCGACGTGGACTAAGTGAAAAGCTTCTGCGAAGGTACTTCGGACCACAAAGGGTGGTTCGACGTCTCGGCCCACTTGATTACGAGGTTGTTCCCGACGGCATCACGAACTCTTAACGACGCTGATCGCGACCTGAAGTCGTCTATGTCGCGCGCCTCAAGCCGTTTCATGCGCGTTAACAAACTCAGTGTTTTTTTATTATTATTGTATCGTAATTTATTCATTGTACATTCTTGAATTATTGTTGTACCTTCATCTTAGTTAGCGCATCGGGACGATGCCTTTTTAAGAGGTGGGCAATGGCACGTTCTATTTCTCAAGTTATGTTATCGCCCCAAAACACACACAATTCTCAGCGCAAACCGCGCCTGCAGTTTTAGAGAAGCTTCCGGACTTTAGTAGATCGTTTCGATAAGGTAACGCCCACAGCGACCCTTACAGATTATTCAGGAACCTACGCAACCGCCAGCGATAACGCTAGAGCATTTGATGGCAAGAGTATAAATGCCGACGCACTTCGCCGCTTGTGAGTAGTTGATCGACGGCCGACGCTCCGTTCGCCGCTATCAGTGCAAGACTGCTACTGTAATCGGATCTTCCGTATACCGGGCACAGGTTTGCCCAAATAAACAGTTAAATTCCAACACAAAGTCTCCTGTCTTCGGCCACGTCACGACCCCGTGACATGCGACACTTTTTTTCAGTATGTGCCGCCATTAAGCCCCCTAAGTTTCAGTACCCATTCAAGTAGGGTAAGTCTTGTGTACTATAGGACCAACAAAATGAAACACTACTGCTAAAGTAAACATGCAGTGTTGACTCTATTCAAGCGTCATATCTCAGTAAAGATTGTCGTGCTGTGCTTTTTTTTCAGTCTATGCCCCCATTAAGCCCCATAAGTCCCATCTCTGGTCAAAGTGTTGTAAGTCAATATACCCTGATGGTCATCGAAACCACACTACTGCTAAAATCAGCATTCAGTGGTAAATACGTCCATATGTGTGCATCGGGATCACGATTGCTATGCTATGTCTTCTTTTAAGTTTCTGCCGCCATGGAGCCCCGTATCTTTGGTGAGTCTCTCGCTGAAGGTAGGTTCAGTGTTTCACAAAATATGATGAGTGGAACAAATCTCTACCGCTGAAATACGCGTACAGTAACGCGTGTGTGCTGGTGTGAATATCTAAGTAACTATTGTTGTGTCATATTTTTGCAGTCGCCACCTACACAAGCCCCGTAAGTCTTGTTGCTGGTTCTAATAGCGTAAGTAGTTCATTCAAAATGACCAGACAAACAAGACAAGGCAGAAGTGCCACAATAAACGTACATAGTGATTATCTGCATGCGTGCATATCTCAGTAAACATGGTGGTACTGTGATTTTCCAGTCTCCATTATTACGCCCCTTAACTCTTATTCCTGCTTCTAGTGATAAATCTTTAATTCATCATGGCCATTACAACCAAATACAGCTGCGAAAACAAGCATACACTGGTGATTATGCGATTGCCTACATATTGTGGGAACGATTGACTGGATATGTTTTATTTTTTTCAGCCTCTGCCGTCATTAGGCCTCATCAGCTCCGTCGCTGGTTCAAGTAGGGTGAGAGACCTTTGTTGAAGGTAACGAGCGAAACAAATCATTACCACTGAAATCGGCACACAGAGATGATTGTTTGCATGTGCCTATAACTAAGTCAATACTGCTTCCTCATGAGTTTTACAGTCACCGCCACATCTAAACGCCGTAACATCAGTTGCCGGTTCGAGCAGGGTAAGTCTTTTATTCAGGATTATTGGACAAAGAAAAGACTATAGTGTGACAAAAACGTAACCCTAGCGATTATGCCCATGTCATTAGATATCAGTCAAGGCTGTCGTGCTATGCACTTTTTGCGTCTGCAATATCATTAAGCCCCTTAAGTTCCGTTTCTAAAACTAGCAGGGTAAGTAGGCGTCTCTCATATTCATATGGTGGTATTGAACGATAAAAAGTACGCATTAAGTAGGATAAGTATAATATTGAATATGGGAAGCGAAACAATACAGAGTACCAGTGAGGCAAAGGTGACACAAGCATATCGTACATTGCTTTAAACTTGCCGTGTTTTGTTTAGTTCGGTCAGCAAGAGTATTTTAGAAGTCCTCTATTTGTTATGAAAGTACTTTTTTCATCTTAAGGCAAATTATAGTATCTGTGATGTTCGAAAAACTTGGCGCTCAACTTGCATCTCATAAAAGGTTAAAAACGTTGCGTATATGGTTCACCTAGCATGTGAAATGCACAACGAATCATGAGCTAAGAACATTCTTAATAGCAATGTGTTGCATGGTATATGTGACAAAGTTCGTGCACAAAGGAGCACAGAAAATCAACGAAGGGAGATATCCTCCTCGACACTCAACCTGAAACAAAACGTGCGGCGCTAGTGCATAAAACAGTGCGAATTTTGCTTTCTCTGAGCGCAGCGAAAACGCTCTTTTCACCAAAATTAAAACTTCGTTGAATTTCCTGTGATTAAACATAATAAAATACTCCTTGTAGGCTCATTTCTCGTTATTTATCAAATGCGAAGCATTTATTAGTTAACTTTGGCGACTTTGAGCGTTTCGCTGGCGTCAAATACACCAAATTTGGTATTACGGTACGTGAATGGATGACAAAGGTATGTGACTGGTGCAAACATGATAATTATGGCATGCGTGTCATGTAACAACATGACTACATGCCACACTCATGATCCGCTCGCAGCTGTTTTTCTAGCTTCACGTATGACAAATTTGCTATTGCGTGACGTCATGGATGACGTCACGCAATAAGGTGTGTCACGACGTCACGAAGAAGGTATGTGACTGCTGCAAACAAGACAATCATAAGATGCGTGTCATGTGAGAACATGATTTCATGCCACAGTGAAGGCCCCAATACATTTCGACGTGGCGCGGTGCGCGTGCTCGCCGGCGTTCATATCGTCGCGTCACGCCGGCGTTGCCACGCCAGGCGCTCGTCCTGCCATATACTCGCAGGCGCGTGCCGCGCTGCGTTGCATCGACGCATGCACGTTTCAGCGCGTCCGACGTTCCTCGATCACGAAAAATGGAGACACAGTGTTTTCTGGGTAACTCATCGGTGCGAAATGCAGTATGTCGCATTTCGTGCCAGTTGCTGTAGGGCTACGCCAAGAGACGCTGATCGTGCCTGTCGTCAGACTACAGAGTGCTCACATTTTACTAAGGAACGTGTGCTCTCGTTGACAGGATTACTCCGATATCGTCGCCGGCACTGTGTCAGATCATCAAGTTTTAACTGTCCGGGAAACCGCACACCCTTCCCGAGGCTGTAGAGCATCTCCATTTTTCTCTATCGCCTCAGAAGAACCCATGTGAGCGCTGGGCCGCTGGGCCTAAGCGTCGACCCAGCTCGCCTGTGCGAGTACGGGCGACTGGGCCTAACGGTGCGAGCCCTTACACGACAATATGGACGCTAGCACTACGCCAACTGCTGACGTGGCTACTACCGGATGCGTTCAACCTGCATTCACCCCAGTGACACCCATGTTAACAAGGACTCTCTCGGCCTCGACGAGCTCACTTGGCAAGCGAAGATGAAGTTGCCGTGCACCATCCAACATCATCTGCATCGCTGAAATCAGCGAGCGACACCGACGCAACCTGGACATTGGCGATTTCCCGTCGCCAGCGTCAACGCCAGCAAAAAACTCGACAAAGCTCGAGCGGAATTGATGCAGCCGGCCGGTCCTGCAAGCACTCCGCCCGGCCACGTCAACGCTGGGGCTGCTGCGGCTGCGAGCGCTCCTGCTGCGCAGGCAGACACGGCCGGCCTCGCATCGGTGCGAACACCACCACCCGTGACGAAGCCACGCCTGCTATGACGGACGTAAAGATTATCATGTACCCGAAAAAGGGCCTGACCATTAGGAACTTTAGTACGCATCAAATCTCCCGAGCCGTAGCACTGGCGAGCGATTCTCGACAACATTGTACTGGTGAGCATTTCATTACACGTACTCGCCCCGGGTCGAACATCATTATTGCCAGCACGCCACATGTTGAGGCGGCCGAAATTCTCCATCGGATCACCACCCTCACGCTTGAGAGGAAGACCTACGAATTCAATACCTATGTGGCAGCCCTTGAGGGCACCTTGTGGGGAGGTATTCATGGGATAGACCCCGGCACCACTCCAGAAGAACTCACCGCCAACCTCCGCGTTCACACGCAGGGAGTGACAGTGCACAGTGCACAAATGCTTGGTGCTACCAAATTTGCCGTGATCACTTTTGAGGGCTCCCTTCTGCCACGATATGTACTGTATTACAATGGGCAGGTGGCCTGCCACCCGTACAAGCCGATGCGACAAGCCTGCAAAGTCTGCTTACAATAGACGCACCGCTCAGATGTATGCCCCACGACAAACGCTCCCGTGTGTCGGCAGTGTGGTATCTTCGAGCCCGTTGACGGTCACCCCTGTGCTCCGAAATGTCACTTGTGTGGAGGTGCCCACCTAACGGGCGCCAAAGAGTGCTCTCAGAGACTGAAGTCCCCGCGCCACGGCCACCTCCTCAACCAGCAGCACCTGCCAGGGGCCGCAACCCCCATCGTAACCCACCCATTCCCAAACGCGGGTGGTTCAGCTAAGAAAAAGAGACATCACGCCATCACAATAAGGTGAGCTGGTCAGCAAATGTAGATCCTCCCATCGCTCCACTCAATACCCTGTCCACCGCACACGAACACCTCGCTGAAAACATAAAACTCAAACAGGAATTTCATGCCCTAATGGCGCGTCTTGGATCGCCGCCCGAGTTCCCCGAAAAAAAAACCGACATTCCCCGATAGACAGAAAATCCCTAAAACGGTGCTATCAATTCCTGCTGCGTCGGGCACCACAGTCACACGCGAAGAGTTACGCGAAATGCTCTCAACGCTCGCGCAGCAGTAATCGCAACAATTCAGAGCCGTATCACACAGTTCGGAGAACGCCTCGACTCTCTCGAGACACACTTCGAGGCGAAAATAGCTGAAATGCGCAAAAATATACGCAGGAAGAGGGCCACTCGTAGCTCGCACGCCACGACAGATCAAGGTAACCATAGACTATGATTGGAATCACATGAATCCGAAATCCTCGCTACCCTCGCATCGACACCCAGTGCCCTCACCCTCACTCCAACATCGGCGTCGCAAGCCGAGATTCCGATACCCACGCCTTTCACTTAACGAATTAACCATGAGCAGCACAGACCCACTCATTGGCGAGCATTCAGGAGTCTGGCAATAGAACTGCCAACGCCACGCAGCCTCGCCAAAGCCATCAGTGTGTGATTTCAAATAGGCGTCTTTTTATACTTTCATTAGAACGCAATTGGCCGGCCTATGACTCGAAAGTGTCATGTCGAGCTGCACTTAAAAAAAAAACTTCAGTACAAGTGTGATGAGCGCTGAACGGGCTAGACAAAAATATCCAGCATTTATGTAACCATGTCAGCCGCGTCACGACAGAGCAGAAGAAAATCAAACTACGTAAACAGCATTTGAGACATCGAGAAATGTGCCTTTTAGATGCGGCCAATCGCCGCTTTTCTTTCAGTTTTGTTAGATGACCGATGAGTTGCGTGTGCACTGTGCAGTCACTCATCATACCTTTATGATATCTGGCATGCTTCTAATCTGACACCCAGCTTCCCGTCTTGCTGGTTAAAAGCGGTTTGTATATAACATTCAGGACATCGTTTGCTAAACAATAGCACGGCGGCTTTCATTACGACCCCTCACTCCTTAGACTGCACGATGCTTGGCTCCGGAACTAGAACACTTCATACGACCAAAGCTTCCGGAGCCTTGCCCCCATGATAAGAGAGCTGTTTTCTTTGTTTTGCGTTGATTTATCGCTACAGCTCAATCATACTCATCATCAGCCTGACTACGCCCACTGCAGGGCAAATGCCTCTTCCACGATGCGTCAAACAATGCGGTCGTGGGCTTTCTGCTGCCACGTTATACCTGCGAACGTTTTATTCTGATAGACCAACCTAACTTACTGCCGCTCGCTCGGGCATTTGCTTTCTCTGGGAATCCAGTGAGTTACCCTCAATGACTAGTACTATGTTTGAAGTTCGATTGCTCTTGCAATGTACGTTCGTAGTCCTTTACTTTTCGGTGTAACCTACTCCCTCTGCGCTCTCGCTTTCCTTCTTTATAGTTGTTACTGTGAAGGCGAATTCCTTAAATGCACCAACAAACGTGAAAATTCACCGGTTGCGTCTCCCACAGCCAGCGGAAACCCGTAACGCGAAAAGTTATTTCCTCGTGCTTACGGTACAACGAGAAAAATCGTGGTCTAAATTTTTGAGGCTGCGTGGGGCTGCAGGTAGCTCTGTCGGTTTCACATGCCACCTCCAAACTTTTGGGCATCACAGACCCCCATTATATAAAACGGCGAGCGTTGCATTCACTGAACTTCTCTGTTAGGCACGTAAGCATGGAAGAAGCGATCAGTATGTTTACCCTAATCAACTGCGTCATTCTCTATGGCTGCTGTGCCGAAGGAACTCGTGCACACTGTCGGTGCAGCCTCGACGGTCTCCAGGTAAGCTCACGGTTCCAGGCAGCGCTTTGGTGGTAGGCGAGCTCTGGAGCATTCTGAGCTAAACATATACGTCCGCGGTCAATGTAAAATCATCTGCGCAGCGTACGGCCAAACTTTCAGAACAATGTGCGGCAACTAATCGGAAGGCCTCCGTTTAGTGACTGGTCTACCCGAAATATGTCACTCTCATCGATGTATTTTTTGCACACACGCACACATGAAAGATGAATTTTGAAACCACAAGTTTCTTGTCATTGTCGAGCGCTCTTTCAACTTTATCGCTGTATGCCGAATCTAGGTAGCCAAAACATTGGCACTTATTAACGTGAGAACATTAAAGAGCTCGTGTCGGAGGAATTCCGCCGTCGGTGTCATCACCGTTGGTTGTGAGTAAAAAGTTGTTCGTGATCAACAAATCGAGAATGAAGCAAATAAAGAATATAATTTTCGGTTTCATCGAGGATTGAGCCCGGGTAGTTGACGTCGCAAGCAGGTGACTTAGCACAAAACCACAACGTTGCTTGCAGGTGTTAAAAAAAAACTACACAAATGCCATGTAACGAAAGGAGTGTGTCCAATGCGTATTGTTCGACAGGTGTCACGACGAAAACTGGCCCGTTCGGCGATTCGTAGGCGCATTTTGGAGGTCATGAAACTACGTCGAAAAAGACCGGTATAGTGCAGCAATCCCCGCTAAAAACAGAGGAAATTTTAAACAGCTTTAAAATTGACAACTGTTTCCATCTTGTGGAAAACACCTCATACCTTTCTTGAGGCGTTGGTCAAGCATATAGCATACGCTAGATAACGTGCTGCCATCCTTGAGGCATTGTAAGACTCTTTATAGCCTCCGAGATGTCAAGCGCGCGGCATATATCTTGAAAGCCATGCGACTTTTCCTTTATATATAAAAAGTTGTGTGTACCATTCGCGCGCGTGCGCTAGTACAATCTCCAGTGTGCATGTGTGTGTGTATAACAAAACATACAATGAAGTATGTACTTGACAGTTCAAGGGTGTACTGGGGAGCCAAATTTTGCTTTTGCGTTGAACTCTTAAAGGCGAAGTTTAAGGATGGAATGGAATGGAATGGAATGAAAAAACTTTATTCGAAGCTTAAGGATCTTCTACTTTTTATCATATCTGTCATAACCAGATCAACACCCCGATACGCAGTAGGCACGGTTACATGATTGTGGAAAGTTCAGTGAGTTTCGTTGCTCATTTTTCTCATCATAAATACTAAGCAAAACTTTCTGATCATGACAATGCAGTGGACAGTCACTCTGAATGAGAAACCGTACCGATTTGAACAAAATTCCCGCAGCATTCAGGAAACTCATAACGGTCCCACGAATGCCCAAGAAAAATTCTGCACAAAAATGGCAGCATACGAAGTGCCATGTTCAGAAGCACACAAACAATTTGCTATTGGTTGCAGAATCGCATATTTTGGAACCATGGCCGCTGAGAGAGGCATCTGTTTACCAACAATTTTTTTTCAACATATTTTGTCAACATTCCTGCTCTCTTTGGCAAACAGTGGTTCATATTTACAACGAAATTGCCATACTGACCTCAGCAGGCACCACGAATTTGCTTTAGCATAGGACTGGTGCATTATTCTAAACCTTACATAAACTTTAGGAGTTTTTGCAAAAAAAATTTCTGCATAGTGTGGCCTTTTTTTTCTAACAGAAATGTATTGCTTGACAACTTGGACTTTTTATTTGAAAACGAGACCAGATACATTTCAAATAGTGTCACTTGAATTTAAAAAAGTCAATATGCGAAAATTTGGAAAGCATAAATCGCTGCATAATTGGTGGATAATTGGTGCAACGCTGCATAATTCATTTTATGAATAGATGATTCCCACCTTGTCTCATATAGGTGGAAACACGAAATCACATCGCGTGACTTTAGATATAGTGATACAAATACATCAGAGTTGCAGAAAATGCCAACCGAGGGGTGTCTTATTGCGTATGACTTTAAAATTTATATATGGCAGTAGCACTACTCACACTATAACACCCGAAGACAATTTATTTCGCAATTGACTCCTGAATAGGCGTGGCTATATATTCTTTTAAATATTTCGCATTTACGATGAATTACCGGCCCTTCTCAATACAGCAGTTGGCAGATTGTAATTATAGACGCGAAGACAGAAGAAAAATTAGGAACGTTGAACGTTTTTTATCGTTTTATAAATATGATACGGGTAAAAGCTATAGTACGCTACTCCTTTACTGTACTTTAGGTCTAATTAAGTCTGTGGCTTTGGACACCAAACCAGTCAACTTCATATTTGAAACTCTTGAAAAACGAAGTGATCTCATAATACTTTTGTTATGAATGCAAGACGAGCGAAAGTCAATCATTTATACCTTACTCACAGCATAGTCACGCAGTTGAAACACTACTACGTATTGTCTAATTGTAGATACTTTATTGCTTACACCTGCACTTGTAACAACGGTTCTGAGATTTGGCAATGAGAATCTAACATGGGTCATCACTGCAAATGCTCAAAACAGCCTATTTAAAGTGAATAACGCAGCTCGTCTTGTTTCATCAATCTTTCAATACTGGACGGAGAAACAATAGACTGAGAATTGTCATGGTAATAGGCTTCCCTTGCACTAGAGTATTATTTTTTTCATCAATTGTTGAAATCTGTTTCATATAAGAACCGTACTTTCTTATGAAGTCGTACCGAATATAAGTGTGGTGAACCAAAGAAACCACACTGGAAATGCAATATAAAGAATCTAGCACATAAATTGTTTGTCGAGCCATTAACGTGTCTATTATGTGGAGAAGATTACCACAGAACACAGCATTAAAATCTACTAACATGTTCTGTTGGTGATAAGTAGTTTCGTTCATACCTTGCACGATGCTAGTTTTTATGTTTCATTATATTAGTGAAAATTGGCGGGACGTTCTACATTTCAATAATCACAGGGCTCGACTGGACACAGGCTACAGAAGCCTCACAATACGTACTTTATTACCACACCTTCACGTCTCAATTGAAACACATACAACGCATACGTCCCCAAGCTCGCCTGTTACAAACAAATTGGGCAAAGATATTTTGCAATTGTATCGCGATACAATACATGATACTACAGTTAATAGTTTATATGACACAAGAGTTGCCAATTGTACCTTCAGATCCTTTATTACAATCGCTAATTTCTTGTTATACACCCCTGTAATGTAGCCGTAAATGCCTAAATGCATAAAAATATCTGCTTAATATTTCCTGCATGTGACACGTTTTATCACAAATGCATAAAGATTTTGTTGGTGTACAAAATTTGTCCAAGGTCAAATTCCGTTTGCTCACTTAAAAATGTATTTTGATTTCCCTCAGCTGCCTAATAGCACCACTGTCCCACCATTTCGCTGATACCTATAATTTTTGCAGTTTCTATAATTAGGAGTTAATGCTGCGATTGCTGACCAGCTAGCGAGTTGTCTTATAATCACGTAAGCTTCAATAAAAAGCCTTCACGCGGTGGCACCAATATTCTTGACACAAAAAAGTGTTTATGTTATACCGAAACACCAGTGTACAGCAGCCCTGACGCCGGTAGCGAGATAAATTTGATATGTAGAATACATCAAGCTGCAATTATTTTTCGAATTGTTAATGGCTCGCATATCACGTTTCTTATCTATACAGGTTATTCTTATAGCGACATAACATTCGGAGAAATTTGCCACGTTGCACAGACTGACTACAAGGAAGCTTCACTCTAGGTACAAATATTTCGAGGCGTGTGTAACATGCTCTGATGTGCTCAGCGCACGACAAAGTTGCCATTTTTGGACAAGTGGTTTCGCCAATTTCGGATTTAGGTGCACCAGTAAAATTTTCCAAGATAACTAATTGACCTGTCGTTTTTCTTGGTTACGAACAAACACATTTTTTATACCAACTGTTGCTTTTATGCGGGAAAACTCGTTCTGACATTTTTTTCCTCCCAGTATCTGTGCTGCACAGATGTATACTCCATGGCAATGAGCGCTAGCGGCAAGCACAAGTTGCGCATACACGAGGATCATTTGAACAGCCTAATCAACTTTTTCCGTGCTTAGCTAAACTGTTGGCCGGAAAGTATTAGCCTGAGTCAACTATAAATGTGAACGCTATTGTGGCGTTTAACTGATTGCAACGGTCTATTGATGGCCTGAATGGTGAGCTTACACAGAGTTGTCAAGTGGTACCGAAATTGTACAATATTATGCTACTTTTACATTAAGATTTAAAGTGAGAAGACTACTACGCTTTAAAAATAGGTCAAACTATTTCACTTGCGGTGTGTACATCTCGATTCAGCTGGTTTGAGCACTTAGATAACTGACATAATCAGTGTTTTTATGTTAAAAGCGCAAGCTTAACAGCCATAGAAATCTCAGAGAAAAGACAGAGCCGGGTTCATTAGTGCGCCTTGAGAGGCATCTTTGTCTAGCCATGGGCGTGAAAACGTTCATAATGGTGAAAAACAGCAAATGTCACAGTTTCCAGCGTATTGTAAAAAAGGTATTTAGAATTGTTTTTCGTGACGTAGATGAGTCTATTATGTGCGTATTGCTGATGAATAGCATTTACTTTGCTTTTAACTACTGAAGCCAGGTATGAAGTGATTATTTCCAAGACACATTTCACTGACTTTCAATCATATTTTATTTTTCCGCAGAAAATTATGAGGAATCATTTTTCATGAAAACCAACAATGTGCAAACACCGTTTTCGCAGGTACCTGAAAAAGAATAATATGTTTTGTAGGAAAGCAGAAACACCACAAACAATAGCCAGCCGTACAATTCTTTGCGACATCACCACACCCACTTGTACTCGGCACGCGCTTCATTCTCTAGACTTCGTGTTATTGACCTTGCACCTCTACGCCGAAACCTACTTCTCTCGATTCCGTCATTGTGCCCCATGTCACTACTGCTCTCACCGGCATCCTTGCTATCTGGACTTCATGTTCCACACTGTATACCTACACTCAAGGCACACTCGTCTTACTCTGCTGCCTCTCCACGACCCTAACGTACGTGGCATGTGCTTCCCTCTCTCCACAAGCTTTTCATAAGCCGGCATACCTATGTGTTGCCTTCTGTGCTTTCGGTCAAATCCCTTTCTAAGAACCCCGTCACCTGTACTCCGTACACTCTTTCAACGACCACCTGTACCCCACACGCTCTTTCCGTCCTTACTCTATTGACCACCCATGCTGTGAATGGTCTTTTCTCTTCCTATTGTAATGGTCTCTGTACCCCGCACGCTCTTCATTCTGCCTACTGTTAAGACTACTTGCACTCCGCACCCTTTTTTGTCTTCAGAGTAACTGTAACGACTACCTATACTTGGCACGCTGATTTTTATCCAATCTATAACGGCCACCTCTACTACCCGCTGTCTTTCTCCCTTCTCGCAGCAGTAACGGCCACCTGTTGTCCATTAGCCCTTTCCTCTCTATCCTTTAACCCCCCCCCCTAAGCTCTGCAGCACTTTCCTATGAGTTGTAATGAATCGAGTGCCGGCGGTAACATCGCTACTCATTTGACAGCACCCGCTTCAGTTTTAACGCAATCGATTGCGCGTCCTGACACGAAGATGTGCATATTATAAATACCAGTCTTTGGCACATTAAAGCAGAGACGTGGCACGCATGTCTCACTGAGCCAGCACGAAAAATTTGTAGTGTTAAATATGTTGATTTAAAATTAAACAGTGGGGTCCGGAAGCATGTGGAAAGTTCTCCTGTTTTGCCGGTTTGCTTAAATCTCAAATACAGTCGTGACTCTTCAGTAGACGATGCGACTGCCGCGAAGAGTGTAAGGTTTTCCATTTTGAAATAAACATGCAGAGCTGCTTATAAAATGAATACATGCGAAGGTACGTGCCTGTTGTCTGCATTACGCTGTAAATTCACCTAAAAATGTGAAATACGAATTCATTCAGCTTGCTTTGCTATTTTCGACTTCTAGTCTACCTCAAACTTCGCTTTTTATTCATTGCGTCCAACATGCTTTAGCACTCGTATGCAAGGTTGGCATAAGAGTATATGTGGCACGCGTTCTTTGGTGCTATAACTTCATCAAATCTCGTCTGTTCTCCCTATAACTGAATGGATTAGACTCTAAGAACACCAGAAAGGCATGCATTGATTATGAAGATCTGAGGTGCATTGTGTGTGCCTACTCGATATTTGTCAGTTTACTATTAGGTATTTTAGGTTTATGATCTATAACTAGTTGAAACTATGCGTCCAAGTCTTCCAGATTGCCATACAGACTTAGTACACTAAATACCTTGAGCATCGAAGATCCCAGTTTTCTTCAGGGGAAAAAAAACTTGGCGGATTCAGCCTGGAATGAGCATTGCACCACAATAAAAAGTTAGGCAGACCACACGCGACTTTGGGAATCCATGTCACCTTCCACGTTAAAAGTTAAAGCACATGAGCTGAAATCCATCTCCAATGCTGAAAGCATATTTAACTCTTCGGGAGAGGCAAACTTATTTAGGACAGTACAAAGTATACAGTGATTTAGCGTCGAAATTGGAGCTTTTTAGTAAGACACCGTACATGAAGATAAGAAAGAGTCATAAAGTCTGCCGGTGGTCCTGGTTTGTGTTCAACAGTTATTTTCATAAATTCATGAAAGCCTGTTAGGATTTTATCTTGCTATATTGCATGTCGACAGATTCTGCATTTTCTAAAAAGTGATTATTTTCGCTGGGTAGCATTTGCGTCTAATTACGTATGCTCTGATACTGCCGGAACTATCGAACACGTAAATAAAATATGGACACTCTGGGAATAGGTTTGATTCTATATTGTCTTCATATTATATTTGCGGTAAGTTTCTGGAGCCTCACAAGTTCCTACAGGAATTTGGATATTTTGTAGTTAAAGACACAAAAGAAACCAAGAGGAAAATGAAAGTACACTCGTTTTCTGCATTGATTCTTTGTGCCTCCTATCTCATCTTGTTGGTCAATATGTCGCCCCATACAGCAGATTAGTATTATTGCAGAGTGCCCATTCCTAAGTATGTCAGAGCACTGCTCACCTTCTTACTAAATATTGCAGGAAACTTTACAAATATTTATACTATACTTTTCCTATAGAGTGCACGCAGTGTCACACCAGACTGCATCAAATTGTGCGCACATGGCAATGTTTCAGCTGTTGTTAATGACCACAAGTATTGCATATGCTTTTCATGTGAAATCGCTTATACCAGGATCTATAATGCCGGCATTCCAAAAGAATGGGCTGACCACTAGACACGACACAGAAGGGTTAGACTTTCAGACATCCCTACATAAATCAGGACATGGGTATTTCAGTAAAAGTTCGAAAACGTATGTACGTATGTGGGTTATAGGCGCGTGTTGCGCGACTTCTACAAAAGAGCCATCACAGCGTATAAGGTGCCACTGCCATGGTGGCAGATATGCAGCAAGAGCCATCAATCGGTGTTCGAGAAGTGACATGCATGTTTCTTCGATGAGGTCTTTTAGACGAAGCGAGTAGATATGCCTTAATGAAGGACAATTGTAGAACAAGAAAAAAAGAGACAAATCATTTATTTTGAAATAAAAGGGGTGTTTTCCGTCTACCTTCACCTTGAGATTCATTCATTTATTCTGAAATAAATGGGGTGTTTTTCGTCTACCTCCACCTTTAGATAGTACACAAAATACATGTAATATCTCTGTGGATGGAGCAACCCCTCAATTGATTCTATGTAGAGGGTTCGCGTGGGATTAGTGCGAAGAGCGCCCGTAGTTAAGTGAATACTCGAGTGGTGCACGGGGTCCATCATCGTCCACGCACATTGTGCCGCAGATCGAAAAAAAAAAGCCCCGCAGTCTATGTCAGTGAGAATGAGTTTTTTATTAAGATTGAGAGGCACTTCTCGTCACTATAACACGTAGTTCGAAAGATAGCCTTCAAAATATTCATGGTTGTTATACACCCATTTTTTTATAGTTAATGTGTGGTATGACGGTTAATTTTGTGTCTAAAAGTCCGCCCAGAAACATATGGTCAGTCTTTACAGTCATACACTGACCTGGCAGGTTGATGCCATGATGAGGGTTAAGGCGCTTCTTTATGCAGGATAAAGCGCAAGTGTTTTTTTATGCGCGTTTATTTTAAAGTGATTCAATCGCGTTCACTCGTTTAAAGCAATTCCCTGGCGTTCACTCATTGGGAGGCCACATGATTTATAGGTGACGTGGACATTGTCAATGCATCGGCAGTAAAATTTAGCACGCGGGATAGTGAGGCGCAACTAGTTTATTTTGACTAAAAAGTGTATTACTCAACGCAACTGCTTGTGGCACCCCTGTTTCTTTGAGAAACTTACGAAAAAAAAACCCTGGCTAGCGTAACACGAAATGCCCAATTGAACAGCTAGCTTTCGATTGTTAGGAACATATTCTTCACAGCTAACTGTGACAGGTCTCACAGTATGCCAAAGCACCATGTTGTGGCACAGACGTCCTCTATATAGAGAGTCACAGAAAAGAAAACGTTCAGGCGGAAGGGATCTCACTGAAAACCCAAGTGCTATTGTACAAGGAGGGAGAGGCTTTTTTTTTATTTCAGGCAGCAGAAGCTTTAGCGTTTCCTAAACTATGCGATTGGATCCCGGGGCAGTTTTTTCACAGCAGTTTGGCTATGCTCTTAATTAAGGTCAGAAGGAAGGTACAATATGCGTGTCATTGTTTGTAAGTTTGCGTTCTATATTTCATATTTCCTTTCTAATCTTGTATCGTTGGAATGCAGCAGTGTATTGGGATAAGCTTGAGACCTCCTCTAAATGTATGCCGCTAGAGTTCACCTGGTCTCCCTGGCCGTCGCGCTGTGTGCGTACTACAGGAAGTGCACGTGCTTCTCTTTCTGTTATCCTACTAATCACGCTTCAGACGCTCGCCTCATGTGTGCATAAACTATTGCAAGGTAAATACATCTGACACCTCTCTATTTTCACCTGTCGGTACATTCTCCTGCTTTGAGACGATGCATTCATATTTAGATAAGATTCTAAGTAGTCTTTGAGCCTCAAAGTAGCCTGCATAGCCTGTTTTTTTGTTTGAGTGTATTTCGACACTGACTTTTTCTCCAGGATTCGCGTCATTTCCCGGATAGACCCGATGTTTGCGGAATGTACTTAGCTGCAGCTTCAGTCTATAAAGCTGTAAAGTATTGTACAGCTTTACGTAAACTTAAGCCACATATCTCAGTCAAGCCTAAACGAGTAACATTATGATATTGTTCCCAAACGGCCTTGTCTATGAGCCATTTGAGAGCCTGCGGAATGCATTCATTTGCCATTGACAAGCCCTGCTCCTATGGCTTCCCAGGCTATCGTGTGCTCCGGCGCGGTCCGTCAGTGGGATTCTCCCATATTCAGCGGCACTGACGATCACGACGTCGACAACTGGCTGGCTACATACGAACTCGTGAGTGTTTTGAACAATAGGGACGAAGCCACGAGACTGGCCACTGTCGGCATTTGCCTAGTGGCATTGCCCACTTATGACTTCGAAACCATGAGGCTGACGTTCCCACCTGGACAGCATTCAAGGCAGGATTCAGCGAAGTCTTTGGTCGTCCTTCTGTTCGCAAGCTTCGTGCCGAGCAGCGCCTTTAGTCGAGATCTCAACTGCCTGGTGAGAACTTTACAAGTTACATAGAAGACGTGATTGACTTGTGCAAACGCGTCGATGTGAACATTACAGAGGTGGACCAGATCAAGCATATTTTTAAGAGTATTGACAAGGACGCCTTCCAGATGCTCTTGTAAAAAAGCCCTGCTACTGTCGCCCAAGTTAAGTTAAGCACTTGTGTTGTGTGTTCTTTGTAATAGTGGCTGCGCTTCCTAGCAAGATGACAAGTTACCGAGCTCTGCCAAAGCTATGATGAGCTCCGCCGGCAACGTCTCCTCACCCGCCGTGCTGTCCCACATCAGGAATCAATCTCCGGACTAACTCCCTCGCAAGACTCCATCCTCCTCTCGCAGATCAAAGATTTCGTGCGCGAAGATGTTGCCCGCCAACTCTCGCTCATTTCTGGCCTACCGGAGCGCAGTGCGCCTCCTAGCTCTACTCTATGGACTATTATACGAGATAAAGTGTCTGAGGTCCTTCCTCTTCAGCTGGTGCCACCAGTCAATGCACCATTTACGTATGCCGAAACAGCAGCACGACCACGAACACAGACGTTCCAAGCGCCGCCTCCACGGCCTGCTCCTGTTTATGCCGCCCAGCCGCCACGACCTCCAGTTCGCGGAGTCCGTAATCCATGGTGCACTGCCGACAACCAACCGATCTGCTTTTCGTGTGGTCTACCTGGGCACGTCGCACGTCTGTGCACCGCCGCCCACTCCACTCATGTGAAAACGAACGCACGTCCATATGAGAACGATTACACGTACACTCAATACACTCCGGACCCCGAATTGTACGCCCCTCGACCAAGCCATCAACCAGCCCCTGATCGCTGATTTCCTTCTCCACGTCGACGCTCACCCACCCCGATGCGCCGACGCCCCCCTAAAATCGACGCGGAAAACTAAATGACGCAGTTCCCGAGGCAAGAACTGCGTCCTCGTCACAAAGCACAAGCCCTCTTCGTTCGCCGCTGAATGTTCTTGAAGGTGTACCCGTACTTGCCCTTCTTGATACTGGTGCCGCAATTTCCGTCATCGCCTAAAACGTTTGCCGTTCAATTCGAAAAGTGACAACGCCTTACTTGGGTTCATGTCTTCACTCTGCCACTGCACAGCCTCTGCAGCCTGTGGCCGCGTGTACTGCCAGACTTGTAATTTAAGGAGTGCCCTACACAGTGCAGTTCGTAGTACTCCCACACTGTTCTCGTGACATCATTTTAGGTTAGGATTTTCTCTCCCGTCACCAAGCCATCATTGATTGCGCCCGTGCCGAAGTCGCCGTTTGTCCCCTTGGTGATGCGCTACCAGTGCACGATCGCCCTTCCTACGCGAAGTTGGTCATTAGTGACGACACCCAGATCCCTCCACGTGCTACTGTCTTCGCACCTGTGTCGTGTTCCGCCGTCGTCTACGCTACCGCATTCTTCACGCCTTCCGCTGCTTTCGTTCATCGCCACTTATCACCGCTCCCAACCGCTCTTCTTACTCTTCAAGGTGGTGTGACCAACGTGCCTGTGGAGAATCCGTTCCCATTCACGATTACGCTGCTTCGAGGCGATTGTAGCGGTTCGATAGAGTCATTCGAAGCCATCGCTACACTTGACGTTCCTGATGAATCATCGGAAGTCAGCGCCCTCTCCTGTAGTTCCGTGAATGACCCTTCCACTACCGATATTTTCAACCGTGTCATCGACAAAGGCCTAAACCCACTACAGAGGTGTGAGCTTTTGAGCCTCCTTGACAAGTTTCGGCCATCTTTTGACAATCACAGCACTACTTCAGGTCGAACATCTACCGTATGCCACCAGATCGACACATGTAATCACACACCACTACAGCAGTGACCATACCGTGTTTCGCCGACTGAACGCCGTGTCATCGATGAACAAGTAGGTGACATGCTAAAGCGAGGCATCGTTCAACTATCAAACAGTCCTTGGGCGTCGCCGGTTGATTAAGTTAAAAAGAATGATGGCAAGATACGCTTTTGCGTAGATTATCGTCGCCTAAACAAAATAACACGAAAGGATGTTTATGCTTTGCCTCGAATCGATGACGCCCTCGACTCTTTACAAGACGCAGAGTTCTTTTCCTCTCTTGATCTACGCTCTTGGTACTGGCAAGTGCCCATGAATCCAAATGTTAGGCCAAAAACTGCCTTTGTTACACCAGACGGCTTATATAAATTTAACGTGATGCCATTCGGCCTATGCAATGCGCCGGCAAAATTTGAGCGCATGATGTACACTGTCCTACGAGGCCTCAAATGGAACACGTGTTTGTGCTACTTAGACGATGTAGTGGTATTCTCGCCCAATTTTCCCACGCACCTTCGTCGCGTCGAACAGGTTCTACGCTGCCTCTCTGAAGCAGGCCTCCAACTCAACTTGAAGAAGTATCACTTTGGAGTGCGAAAGCTGACCATTCTCGGACACGTCATGTCGAAGGATGGCGTTCTTCCTGACCCCGCTAAGCTACGTGCTGTTCGCGAGTTCCCGAGGCCCGCTTCTCTCCAGCAGCTGCGCAATTTCATTGAGCTTTGCTCATACTTCCGCCGCTTCGTCCGGGATTTCGCCTCTATCATGGCGCCTCTGACAGACCTACTCCAGGGAGACGATAGTTATAGCGCCCATATGTCGTCGTTTTGTTCTCGCGCTATAACTATCGTCATGCCATACCAACTAGCCCAAGCTGCCACACTTCTAAGATACTCCAGGGAGACCGCAATCTATCCGCGTGGTCTCCAGCCTGCGACAATGCCTTTGCGAAGCTCTGTGAACTGCTTACAACACCACCCATACTGCGGCATTTCAATTCAAGCGCTCCCACAGAAATCCACACAGATGCTAGTGGTGTCGGTCTTGGCGCTGTACTCGGTCAACGAAAGCCTAATTACCAAGAATATGTTGTTGCGTACGCGAGCCGCACTCTTACAAGAACAGAATCAATATATTCGGTAACTGAGAAAAAATGCCTAGCGATTATCTGGGCCATTACAAAATTTCGGCCTTATCTGTACGGCCGCCCTTTCAATGTTGTTACCGACCACCACGCGCTCTGCTGGTTATCCTCCCTCAAAGATCCCTCAGGACGCTCGGCACGATGGGCTTTACGGCTCCAAGAGTACGACATCCGTGTCTTTTATTGCTCAGGCCAGAATCACGCCGATGCCGACGCTCTTTCGCGTGCACCTGTTTCTATTGATATTGCGAGTGTCTCCATCCAAGACAACTTCCTTCCACTGTCAGGACTCATCAACATGGCTGCGGAGCAGCGCAAAGATTCGTGCATTGCAGTTCTGATGGAATACCTATCTGAAACACTCGCCCACCCGCCATCTCGAGTGCCACACCGACAAGCTTCTTACTTCGCCATCCATGATGAAATACTTTATCGCCGCAACTACCACCCTGACGGTCGCAAATGGCTACTCGTCATACCCAGGCATCTCCGTGCCAGCATATGTGCTGCTTTTCATGCCGATCCGCAGTGTGCGCACGCCGGTTTGTTTAAAACCTACGCCAAGCTACGTTTTCGGTTTTATTGGCGAGGCATGTACACATTCGTTCAAAAGTACATTCAATCTTGCACAGAGTGCCATCGCCGCAACCACAATCCTAGCCGTCCTACTGCACCATTGCAGCCGTTACCATGCCCAGTGCGACCATTCGACCGGGTTGAAATAGACCTTTATGGTCCTCTACCATATACATCAGCTGGGGATCGCTGGATTATTGTAGCGATCGACCACCTCACGAGATATGCAGAAACGGCACTCTACCAGCCGCGACGCACATGATGTTGCGTCTTTCTTGCTGAAACGTTTTGTTCTGTGTCACGGCGCTCCAAGTGATCTTTTGAGCGACCAAGGCCGCGTCTTTCTCGCGGATGTTATTCAAGAACTTCTTGCAGAATGCCATGTGATTCACCACTGTACTACTGCATATCGCATACAAACAAATGGATTGACCGAGTGTTTCCACCGTACTCCTGGTGACATGCTTTCTATGTATGTCGCCTCCGACCACACCAGCTGGGATCTCATCTTTCCCTACGTAACGTACGCTTACAACACGGCACCTCAAGCGATGACAGGCTTTTCTCCCTTCTTTTTACTTTATGGTCGAGAACCATCATCTCCAATCGACACCATTCTCCCCTAACGACCTGACTCATCCGAAGGCACACCAGTTTCCGAAGCCGCGCGGTACGCGGAAGAATGTCCGCAATTAGCTCACACCCTTGCAGCACAAGAACAAGGGCTACAGAAATTTCGTCACGACGATGGACGGTACAACTACCAATTTTCGCCCAAATCTCTTGTTTGGCTGTGGGTGCCCCCAGTGCTGCTCCTAGTACCTCTACAAAGTTTGTCAGCAGGTACTACGGACCTTATCGCGTCATAGAACAAACTTTCGCTGTTAACTACCTCAACGAACCCCTCACGGCCACTGTGGACTTGCATCGCTGAGGCCGCGAAATCGTACATGTGGATCGCATGAAACCATATCACGAACCACTTGTCCTCACGACACCTTAGAACACTCACTTGGCACCATCATCAGCGAGAGGGAAATATGTAATGATTATTGTAGTGGGTCATGCAAATCTCGGCAAACACATTGTCAGTGCTAAGCACGATACGCTCGGCCCGGACTGTCGCTGTTTTCGCTAGCTAGGCCTACGCTCCTACCTGGTCTCGAATAACAGTTTTGACTGTTTCAGTTCTTTATAACATATGAATTAATAATCACTTTTCATTTAAGTAAAGACAAAAGTGATGCAGATGTTACGCTGAGCGAAATTCACGAGAAGGTATTGCTACTGACACTAAGATATGTTCGCTCATTTCAATTCAGGAGGCACGCACCAGAAGAAGAAAGAAATAATTATGCAGGCGACTTCGCACTTCGCAGCGGGAGTCAACCCAAAGGATACCATGTGCATTGAAGTCTGCTAGGACAAGATATGTTTCTGTAGGTTCATCTGTAAAGGATTATAATTCATGTCTTTCAAGACCGAGGTGTGGAAACATGTAGAGAGAGCAGATGGTGAAGATATTATTCAGAATAACTGCGTGAACAGCCACTGCCTTAAGGCATGTCTGTAGTGGTAGTTGTGTACATGCCATCCCTTGATTGGCTATACCAACAACACGACCGGATGACTCGACGGAATCGTCCCGGTTCATTTTAAAAATAACATTATGACGTAGAAAATTAGTGTTCATGGTTTTTAGGTGCGTTTCTGGTACACACACCTCCTTTATTGAATAATGGGGTTGAAGGTTTTATACCTCCTCGAGGTATCTGAATAGTGCTCTGCCGTTTCACTGTTGAAGTTCTTTCCGTTTTTAATGTAGTTGGGTGCAGTATGTACAGCCACGGACCTGTCTGTGTATAGCGCGTGAGCGGCCTGCTTTACTCTGCAGCGCGACACCTTGCGGCCGTCGCGTGTAGTGACGTCGCAAGCACAAGAACATGCGCAACCTAAAAGACATGCAGACATGCTTTACACGGGCGAGAACAGGGGATGGTGTGCTTTTTAGCCGAAGATCCGTGCTCCCTCACCAAGCGCGTTTTATCAACTGATAAAACGCGCTTTCATAAAAGATGCACGCTTTCTGGCCTGTTTGAGGCAACATCATTCCTTCTTGAGTGCAACCCAGCCCAGCAGCTCCCGATTTGAGGAAGCTAACGCTACCAGCGGTAGCTGCGATTGAACGTTGGTGATGTAATGATTGACCCGGTGCCTGTAAGGAAAGCAAAAGCAGCACGTCGACAAGCAGCCGACCTATGCGCCAGAGAGAAGCCGAAGGTTCCGGTACGCAAAAAAGGGCTTCGTTTCTCGCCTTAAAGCGATTTAGTTAAATGGCTCAAGAGCGAACGTGTTTACTACGATCGAGATAAAAAGATATAATTCATTGCATTAGAGAATTGCTACCGCTGCATCGAGAATGATGTCAAGCTTTGGCTGTAAGATAAACTTGGTGAAGCACAGCTAAACAAGGTGGCAGAGTTAGTTGAGGAGTACTATACTCGCCGAACGTTGCATAGTAGGACAGTGCGCATTGATAATAGTGAAAGAAAAGAGCGTTTTTCAAACAAACCTGATGAACGGAAATCCACTCCACACCGCAATGTCAGGAAGGAGCCCTCTTTTACGATCGACACTGTAGGGGACGGGCCAACGGAAGCAGAGAAATAGAGAGAAGTTCCTAAACAACGCAGTAATATCACACGCGCGTTTGAATCATGGAAGCCACTAATCTACTACTACTGCAAAAAGGAAGGGCACATTGCGGTAAGCTGTGAACAAGTTTGCTTTTGCAACAATTGAAAAATTAAAAAAGAACATTCGTTTGTTAGAGCCGTATCTCCAGGAAATCGGTGTGAAGTGCAAAACGTGTCGACCACTTCAAGACTCAGTGGTAACAATGGGCGTGGTCCATCCTGCGTTTGTGTCTTCGGACGAATGTACAGGAGAATGCGTGTGTATCAGGCAAGTCGCCTTGAGCATAGTGTTTGCTTACCAATCGCTACAGTTGTCATTGAAGGCCCGTACCGTAGGATTCGCCCCGAAGCGGCTGTGTCTGCCGCGTTTCCAGATTGTCTTCTCATCTTTTTTCTAACAACTCTGAGCAGCTTCTCAAAGAGCAAGGTAAATGCTTCTTCTCCAACTAAGCGTACATGGGCCTCAAGCGATCGCAAGCGCGGGAGCTTTCGCAGAAACTTATTCTCGTTCAGTGTAGTGAAACAGCACCTGTTAAAGAGGTTGATCTACGGGACGTTAGCGGTAAGGCTATGGCGCCTCCGAGAAGTAATTCTCCGGATGAGTCACTCTAACCCGCCCGTCATGAAAGCCGTTCCTGTCGGTGGAGGAGACGACATGACGCTATTCAATGACAGCGAGAAATGTGCTAAGCTCTCGTCTGTAGCGGAAAGTTGTTGTGAGCTATCAAGGTTTGATAGAGAAACGCTCATTCCAAAGCAGCGTGAGGACATTTAAATTAAACGCTAATGAAGAGCGTAAAGTTGGGAGCAACAAAACATTGCCCACAGCTTCCCTCGGGGGAACACTGAGGAGGATGCGGAGCATATGATTGGTTAACGGGGTGTTAAAGTGCGACTTACTTGGGTCGATGGCTAAATTGGTTAACGTGGTTGTGAAATGGGATGTTAAATTGCAACTTACTTGGGTCGATGGCTAAATTGGTTAACGTGGTTGTAGGAGGGGGTGTTAAATGAGTGAACACGTAAACACGTATGCGAAAGGGTGGCGCTGGTCGAAGGGACGTCGATCATTGTGTTTGTGGATTCGTTGGAATTTATTTCACTGCGACCTTGGACGTCGACGCGCCGCACAAACCAACCGACGAGCGGCAACTGAGCGAGCTAGCGCCGACCTTGAGTATATATACAGCGCGACGGCGCATGCACTGTCAGCTGTCGAATGTTCGAGAAGGGGGAGAAGAGCAACGGCGCATGCGCGCGCGTCAGCTGCCGATGTTCTCGAAGCGCGACGGCGCATGCGCGCGCGTCAGCTGCCGATGTTCTCGAAGCGTGACGGCGCATGCGCGCTACATTATACAGCTAGCGAATGTTCGTGAAGAGGAGAAGCGCACGCGGTGTGTAGAGGAGGAAGGGTGCACAGATGGTGGAGGAGTGAAGCGCGCGCGGTGTGTAGAGGAGGAAGGGATGCACAGATGGTGGAAGAAGGAGGAGGAAGCTTGCGGACGGCGCCGCACTACAAGCCTCGAGTATTAGATGCTCCGCATCTAAAAAATGTTTCTTTTTTTGAGGAAGCAGGGCTCCTGTATCGAAGAACCACAAATGATCAAGGTTGCAAGTACGAGCAGCTTCTTGGTGCCACAAGTGTATCGTCACCAACTATTGAAACTGGCGCATGAAAACACGTTGGCTGGACATCTCGGCTTAAAGAAGACCAAGGCTAGAATTTTCTATGAGTTTTATTGGCCGAATTATTGGAAAGATATCGAAGACTATGTACGCTCATGCGACACTTGTCAGAGAGCGGGCGAATTGACAGACAAGTAGAAGGCATGCACCCAAAATCTTGTGCCAATTATCACAGAATCTTTTTGACGCCGAGTAACAGATGTTGTTGGGCCATTGCCAGAGTCAAGACAAGGTTTCGGTACATCCTAAAGGCCCTCTGTGTAGCCAAAAAATTTTCCGAAACGAAACCACTTAAGGAGCTCAATTCGCCTCATGTCATGGATGCTCTGCTGTATATTTGCTTGCACGGGATTCCTTTCTGAAATTTAATGAGACAACTGCAGTGTCTTCACCAGCTGCCTTACCTCTACATTTTTAGATAAATGTAGAATAATAGTAGTGTACAGCACGATCCGTCACCGCAATCTAATCGGGTTGAGCATATGCATGCCATACTGAAGTGGATACAAAGAGCTCTTTGCTACGAGCACAAATGCAACTGCGAAGCGTGTATTACTCCCGCTATGTTCGCTTTGAGATCAGCTCCTCGTGACAGCAATGATCTTAGCCCTGTAGAGCTTGTGTATGGCAGGAGTTTGACAACATCATCACGATTGCTACGCGAGTCTTGAGATTAGATGAGAAAGCTAATGTAGTTGTGTAAGTTTTCGACCTCTTTCACAGTCCTGGAAAATCAAAAAAATGTGGAAAGCCACATGAAGGCTTCACAAGTGTTGTTTAGGCAGTACAAGGACAAGTCGGCAAAGAAATACACATTTGAAGTAGGTAGTGAGGTAATGCTGCTGCGGCCGTCCAAAAAGAACAAGCGTGAGGTTCATCGGGAAGGGCCTTCCTAAGTAATATCGAAGCTTTCTGATACCAATTATGAAGTGAAATGAGGAAGACGGCCGAACAAAATTTACCACAGTAACTTAATGAAACCATACGTTCAACGTCAAGCGGTCGTGAATCTGCTTTTGAATGTTTCGGAGGAAGAAGGATGAAAATTTTTGACTTCTAATAGTGTAATCCAAAGAGGATCCAGTGTAATCTGGGAGCAGTTGAACCTGAAGCCTAGGTTAAGTGATGTCTAGAAGGAGGACTTAAAGAGTATCGTTTCCGAGTTTAGAGACGTATTTTCGGACCATCCCGGAAACATGGCGGTCATGGAACACGATATCGAGCTAACTTGTGAGGAGCCAAATCGTATCAAGCCGTATAGATGCTCCCCTGTGCAAAAGCAATCATGAAAGAGCACATCGAACAAGTGCTGGAGTTAGGAGTCATAGTACCGGACGAGATTGACTATACATCCCCTCTAATATTCGCTCAAGTGCCGGGAAAATATCCGAAGCCATGCATCGATTATCGGCGTCTTAACGACGTATCTCGAGACCACATTTACCCGACACCAAATCCAGAAAAGAGGGTGCGAACTGTGTTGCAGTCTAGTTATATTTCCACGTTAGATCTTGTGCGACGGTATTGGCAAGTCCCCCTTATGGAGCGCACTAGCCGCTATGCCTTGGTCGCTTCTCTATTCAGACCGTGTCGTCCCCTTAAGTTGAGCTTTAAATAGAAAAATGCGCCCTTTTGTTTTTCAGGCTTAATGGACCGCGTTCTTAGTAGCCTTTCTGAGTTTGCTGTGCCATATCTTGACGATGTCGCCATCTTCTTAAACAGCTGGGAATAACATGTCGAGCATTCACACGTCGTGCTGAACAGGTTGAAAGAATCTGGTCTCACGATAAAACCTGCTGAATATCACCTAGGGTGCGGCGAGGTGTCTTATCTAGGACACGTTGTGGTGCGTGGCCAGCGTAGACCTTGAAAAATTAAGGTAGCCGCCATCGTGAACTATCCAAGACCAACCACAAAATATAAGATAAGGGCATTCTTGGGCCTAGCTGGATACTGCAAGCATTACGTGGAAAAACTCTACAGCAGTGCCAGCCCTCTAGCTTACGCACTTTGAAAGTCCTAGCTGGTTACGGTGGTATGCGACTCACATAGAGTTCGTTTTGCTAGCGGAAACAGGTCCTAAGCGAGAAGCCCGTTCTCATGGCACGCGATTTCTCCAAGGCATTTGTCTTTAAAAGCGACGCAAGGGAGCTGTATTTTGCCAGAAAAACAGTGCTGCTAACAAAATGACAGTTTTGTATTTAAGTTGAAAACTGAGATGCAGGGAGAGGCTTACAATACCTCTGAAAGGTTACGCGCTTGTCTTGTGTGGGCTGTTCAAAAGCTAGCCTGATATTCCCCTGGTCCCAGGTTTGTGGTCGAAACGGACAACTGTCATCTAACCATGTTAAAAAGCATCTTACCTAAAAAAGGCTGGTTACTGAGGTAGAGCAAGATACTCCAAAAGCACAACTTATACGTTCGTTACAAGAAGTGAAAGCTAAGTGCTAATAAAAAGGTATTGAGCCTTGCGTTTTAGTATTACCTTCTCCATTTTGAGGTCTTGCACGGGCTTGTCATGGCAAAACTTTGTCCTCATCACTGCTTCAGCTGAGCACTCTCGTGCAGAGTGATCTCATGGGGTCAACTTTATGTAATAATTTATTTCAGTACGTTTTTGTACGTGTAAAAATTTGAGTTCCCATTTTAAGAGTCAGGTATCCCACATGTGCCTCTTGTGTTGAGAGAACAAAATCCCGATACAGACGTAGCTAGTTATACGATGTACTATACTTTGTATGGTGTTCTGTTAGGTAGCCGAAGACAGTTTCTTGTGTCGTGTGTTGTCTGTTGTCGATTCTTTATTGAAAAGTTTGAGAACCACGGGCAACTGCTGAGACAGAAAATCGCCAGCAGAGACGAGCGAAGCTAGTCGATAAGTTTTTGCGACAAGCCAGTGGAGCTGAGATCCGCCCTCAACAATGGGATGTGTTCACAGAACTGAGCCTGGAGCTGCATCCTCTTCATTGCCCTGGAGGCGAACCTGAAGAGACCTGGCGAACGAGCGTGCCCGACATCCGAGCGACGTGAAACAGGTCGTCTTTCAGGTGCATTGGCTGGCAGCGCGGGTGCTGTTATGTCTTGGAGTCAACACCGAACTGCACCACCTCTTCAAAGGCATTCTGTGTGAAGGCAAGTGACTAAGCCCGCCTGACGTCATCAACTCAACGAAGTGGACAAGTGGCAGCGCCGGTCTGTCTTACGCAACGCACAGCCCGCGAGCCCGATGAAGCAAGCGGGGCCATTCAGTCTAGAGAGTCTTACGCAACGCATGGCAACATCACTCCTTCCTTGGTGCAACCCAGTGCAGCGGCTCCCGATTCGAGGAAGCTACACCATCTGTGGTGGTTCCTATTATACAATGGTGACGTAATTGATGACCCAGGGCTCTTAAAAAGCCAAGCGGCGCGTCGACAAGCCGCCGACCTATGCGTCAGGGAGAAGCCATCGTATTCGTCAGAGAGAAGACATCTCGGCACTTTGAGTCCCTTAGCTGTCGGCCCCAGTGCCGAATACATAACGGCTCTATTTCTATTCTGTACATAAACCTTCATTTAACTCACCGTCGTCTTGCCCGCTTGTTTGTCAGCTCTGCGCAGAAGCAGTCACAAAATGAGAAACACACGCTACCAGACAGCCAGTGGCCTTGGCAGCGGCAAGTTTCGGAGCAGTGGCGCCTTCGGGATCGTCTTGGCGTCGCGCTTCGTAACAGTATTACTGCAAGATGTTTGCGCGACTCCTGGAAGGATAAGTCGAATTTATATCTCAGTTCACTTGCCCCTTTTTTGACGAAGTGCTTGTTCATGAATACGTAGAGTGGTTCCATCTCAAGTTCGCACATTGTGCAGCAGAGTTGCAACTGTTGAGAAGATGTTCTTTGGATGCACATAAAGCGCATGGGGCACGCCCTCTTCAGCTATGCGAGGCATGTCGGAAGCGCTGACATCTGAAGCAACGGCGGGGGTTTCGTATGCATGGTCTCACACGATATTCGCATTAGCTGGTTTTGATGGACTCGAGGAGGTTGGTGGTTCCAAATTATATAACTATGTGTTTAGCTGGAATTTGTCATCTAATCTTAGTATGAATATTTCTACTTTGACATCGTTCTTGTCTTGCCATCCTTTAATGATTTCACTGTCACTGATTTCAAAAAGATCATAATGGGAGACGAAGCCTAACACAATATTCATAGATCTGTGTGGGTATATTGATACCGGTATGTCCTCAAAAGTTAGAAGTTTTTACACTCTCTCAAGCTGGTGCATGTCAAAAACTTTAAAAGAAGATTGCTGCTTCTCATCTTTGTTACCTTTCAGCGTGGTCCGATTGCCGCCGTGAGGCACTTTGACACCAGGAAGGATGTGAGTGTTCAGAGTTTTCGTTTGATGTTGACGGTGTATTAGATAATATTTAGGAAGCCATTCTTTTGTTAAGGCGAAAAGTTAAGCTCTCTTCGGCACACCACATGTTCCGAAGGCGATCATGAATCGGAAGAGACGGGTTTGCCATAACATCCATTAGAATTCCTCGCCCATAGTCGCTACCTACCACCTAGCCTAACAATTAAGGTAGATAACTTGAAGACAGCAGTCACCCATCATCGCTATAACCAAATATAACTACACTAGGTTCGCTGACTACCCAAAGGTAACTCTCACCACCAGAAAAACTTGAAGTGAAAAAGTACAAGACCAGAGAGAATCAAAGTGAGAGAAAACGACGGCGATGAGGGGAGAGAAAAAAATTGCCCGCAGCTTCCCTCGGGGGAATACTGAGGAGGATGCGGAGCATATAACTGGTTAACGTGGTGTTAAAGTGCGACTTACTTGGGTCGATGGCTAAATTGGTTAACGTGGTTGTGAAATGGGGTGTTAAATTGCGACTTACTTGGGTCGATGGCTAAATTGGTTAACGTGGTTGTAGGAGGGGGTGTTAAATGAGTGAACACTAACACACGTATGCGAAAGGGCGGCGCTGGTCGAAGGGACGTCGATCATTGTGTTTGTGGATTCGTTGGAATTCATTTCACCGCGACCTTGGACGTCGACGCGCCGTACAAACCAACCGACGAGCGGCAACTGAGCGAGCGAGCGCCGACCTTGAGTATATATTCAGCGCGACGGCGCATGCGCTGTCAGCTGTCGAATGTTCTCGAAGGAGAAGCGCACGCGCGGCACAGATGGCGACGGCGCGACGGCGCATGCGCTTTCAGCTGTCGAATGTTCTCGAAGGAGAAGCGCGCGCGGCACAGATGGTGGGCGACGGCGCGACGGCGCATGCGCGCGCGTCAGCTGTCGAATGTTCGAGAAGTGGTGCGGACGGCGCGGACGGCGCACTACAAGGCGCGAGTGTAAGATGCTTCCGCATCTAAAAACATGAAAAGGTGATTGCCGTTGCCCTCCTCACCTAATTGATCAGCGTAGGGTTGCCGTCTACATGAAGCAGAGGCCAAAGGGATGTGTTGCATCGGCCGGGGGTCTTTAAAGGTCCAAACACCACGTGTCGGCTCAACTGCCATCATACCCTTTTCCTTTTCACCGACCACGGCAAGGCATGTGAGAGAGTCGACCCCCATCCTCCACATCTTCATTAGCTCCTGCCCTAGTGTCGGCACACTCCAAACGCCTGCTTATGCAACAACCACAGCGCTATTCAGCCAATCGTGATATGGTCTTTTGCGTTTGCTGGTTGCCGCTGTGGTTGTCCATCTCTCTAAAAAATTGGCATGCCCCCTGCAGCAGTCAAGAGAGAGTTCCATTTGGTTGTATAGTTCCTATTGAGTAGTGTTTAGCGTTTAAAGTTTAACGAGTTCATCTCTTGCATGCTCGAATAGTTGCTATTCAGTGCATTCCTCTTATCTGGTAGTTCTTAGTGTGATGACAATGCTTTCCTGTTTAGACAATAAAATTTCATCGTAGGTCTTGCAACTTCCACTAGAGAAGCGGTATTAAAGCGATGGCGTCCGAGGCACTATGATCAGCCTCAACTCTGTCGCTAAAGCACAAGTAAAAAATACTAGTTTACTGAGCTGCGCTCGGAAGCGCTCTGCTTCCACATGAGCGTCGCTGCATCTACCTCTGCTCGTGCTCTCCTTCTTTTTCGGTTTCTTTTCCCAGCCCAGAACGTGCGAAAGCAAACAACATTCCCGCCAAGTAGTTATACATACAGTTCTAGTAGGTACAGTTATTGTACCGGCCTGATCGCAGGGCGACCGCCTTGCAACTTTAGCTTGCAGGAAATAATGAGACCACCGGCACTGCGGATCACTTCCGTGACACTTGTAAGCTTCCATAGCTGGCGTGGTGTGCTGTCCACATGCACGAAAACTACGTCCCCTTGCTTTATTAGTGTAGCCGCTCTGGTGTCAGCAAAGTGCTCAGATCGTAGTTGCAACAAGTACTCTTTTTACAAACACTTCCAAAATCATCCAGTAGATTCCTGTCGTTGTGTCTGCGTATGACGTCTCTTCGCTTGAGTAACTGTTGGCTTCGTCAGTGGTCGCATACGGTATGGAAGTTAAACTTCGTTCAAGGAGAAGTTCGGATGGTTTTAAAGTGCACGGTTCTCCTGCATTTGTCTCAATCAAAGTCAGAGGCCTAGAGCTTACGACTGCTTCGACTTCAGCTAGCACTGTTGATACTTCTTCGTACTTCAGACGTGCTTCACCGACCATTTTTTGCAGCGGGATCCTTACTGATCGTACGAAGCGCTCCCACCGTCCACCCCACCAAGGAGCATTGCGTTCGATAAACTTCCTTGAAATGCCACTGGTACTGAGGTGGCCAGCGAGGTTCCCTTTATAGATTATTCGGTGTAGTCACCTTATGTATGCTGATGTCTTGTGAAAGGTCCGTGCGTTGTCTGAATAGGCCACCCTAGGTAATCCTCTCGAAGCTGCTAATCGTCGTAGGCACAGCTTGAAAGCCTCGGATGTTATTTCCGAGACAATCTCGAGATGCACGTCTCTAAATATGGCGCACGTAAAAAATTGCAATGTAGCACCTCGTGTCCCGTTTCTCCGTACATGCATACAGAGGGCCCGTAAAGTAGACTCTTACAACTTCGAACAGGTTCGTAGGTAACATTCGGTGATTGCCAACGTAGCAGTTGTCTCAGCACTTCCTGAGCCTTCACTGAAACGCTTGTATATATTGCAGCAATGCAGCACTCACTTTACCTAAGAGCTAGTTCGAAATCCAGTAGTGTTCCCGAAGCTGGGTAAGTATATTTCGAACTCCTCCATGTAGAACTTGAAGATGGGCTCTGTTTGCCAATAGTGCCAAAAAGTGATAGCATGACGGCATAAGAATTGGCTTCTTGAAATATTGTGTGCAATTCATGAGTGATAAACGGCCTTCAACCCAAAGAATTTGGCATTGGTCTATGTAAGGTCGTGGTTCAGTAATTCGAGATGTAGACTTGACTGGTTGGTTGTTGGTCAAAGCGATGTGCTCTGCAAGAAAGCCTCACTTTTTTGTACATTTTATCCAATACTTGTTCAGAATTCAAGGTTTCTGCTGCCACGAGATGTCCAGTGTGATCCGCCTTTTTTCTGCATCAGTCAGTGAATATGAAAATTCATGCAGTGACTCTGATTGGATGCTGAATCCTGATGTAACTTTGAATGTCGATAATAAAATTTAAAAGCATGTCACTAGTGCGATGTGAACTGTTTCAACTTCACCTTTGGTGGCTTTCGCTATGCCTAGTTCACTGAACTGTAGGGGCCATTCAGATATTGGCCTAGCTAGCCACTCAGGACCATCTCACATTTTAGAGCTGCACAGCAGTCTCTTTAGTGTGAGAGACCTCACAACCCGGCGCACCTACTCACACCACGTGTGAGTAGGTCAGCTGGGTTGTGAGGTCCAGGGCAGTATCTTCCCTTTGATGGATCTCTTTTGCACCTAATTTCATTGACTCTGTTTGCTACGAACTGTTTTCAACTTTTGATGCCACCTTTCATCAATGACAACACAATGGCGGATTCTGTCCACTTCTTGTAGTCAACTTGAACCTTCTTGAAACCACTTTTCGCATATGCCAGAATTCTTGTGCCGATTAAGGCAGCCAGCAGCGCTAATCGCGGCAGCATGGTCTCCCTAATGGGTGCTACACGTGCCTCAGCAATCAACAGTTTCGACTTTTCAGGACATGGTACGACGTATATTTGCTTCGTATTCCGCTGAACTGGCATCACAGGAAACAGGTACTTGAAGCACATTGCGCTTACTTGCTCCACCTCCCATATAGCGAAGAACAACAACGTCTTGCAGTTGCGGCAGCTGGATGACCCAATCATTCCATTCTTTTTGCAGGTCTTTGGGTAGTACTTCATCCCATCCAATCCCTCGTATCCATAGTTTCTGAAACAATATCCATAATGCAATAGTATATCGTTCTGCTAGTCCCAGTCAGATATTCTTGTTGCTGACTGCAAGACTAATCATTTTGTGTCGACCTTTGCTGTCTAAAACCTGAGTAGATTTTAATCGAAATGCTGAATTCATCCATTGCAGGATTCCACACTAAAACACAGAACCGTGACTGATGTTTCGTGAAAAACGATCATCTTTTACTAGCAGGTTTTTTTTTAATACAAAGTGCTCGCATGAAGTTTCCTGAATTTCCTGTACACTTTCGCCATGTCATGCAGGCCAATTTCTTTATTATTTGCGCTTCTCGGCAAAGTTTAGCGGCTTTCTCTTCTGTCTTGGCATTAGTAACCAAGTTATTCACGTTAAATGACTCGGCAAGAGTTTGTGTTGTTTGTGCGATGGCAGCCGGTGCTCTTTTTCCGTAGTAGATCTTAGTAGCTGTGAGCAGGAACCAGCTAAATTTAGCTCCGAAAAGTGGTCGTGTCTTCCTCAACTCTTGCAGCTTGCTTTTGGATAATTCTCTTTCTGCAAACCAGAGAAAGTGGAAAGCGTCTTTGTTGCTCTTCCAAATCGCAATCTGAAGGAATGAATTTTCTATGTCTACGATCACTGCCACGGGGTGCATCCTGAGGCGTAGCCGATTTTTACGAGGTCTTGGTACAAGTTGTCACTTTTTCAAGGCAATCATTAAGAAACTTGCATCCTTTGGCATGATACGATACTTTCAATACCACTCTAGTTTTCGTCGTCAGTGCTTGTTCACAGATGCCTTCCGTGTGCGGCATGTAAAACAACTTCTTCACGTCTGGAGGTACCTCACTGACTACTTCGGTGTGTCCTGACCGCAAGTACTCTCTCATGGTGCGGTTATACGTTTCGAGCAGTCCTTCCTTTGAGTCGAGATAGTTGACAAGCTTGTCCAGTCGAGTAACGGTGACTTGCTTGTTGCTTGCAAGCTCGAAACCTTTTTTCCAAGGGAGGGCCACTTCATTACTTTCATTTAAAAAGCTAGTCATTTTCTCAAAAATGCATCATAATGTCGCTCATTTCAGGTGGCTTGTTTGTAGTGTCGGCAATTTTTACATTTTCAAGTTCTCAAAAGGAGCGCAAAATCTCGCCGGATTCTGTACCTTGGACTTTTAGCACGCACACCAACATTTTTGAAGCAGTTGGTCGAGACACCAAGTTCGATGTGCTTCCCTGCAAAGTCCAGCCAAGCTTGGAGTACAGTGCCATCAATGATTTGTTGCTTTCGCACCATGAAACTTTGCCGGTCAACACTTTCCACATCTGATGGGACCCAATGAGTATGCTGATGCCCCTCTTAGTGATGATAGATTGGTATTTCAGCTCGTCGGCAACATCCTTTCCCAGCTTCTTGAAAGACACTACAAAGACTTCTTTGACGGATTTTCTCCCAAGCGATGCGCAGACTGTCATAGTGTTTCATCGTTCTCGTAAGCATAGTCTGACTTCGGCAAACGCCTGTCGGCATCACACATGCTTTTAGCGTGTTGTGCTTGGCATCTGGAGCAGGAAATCTTTTTGCAGTCCCGTGCCCGATGTAATTTGCTGGTGCATTAGAAACACGTGTTGTCTGGTCGTTGGAAAGCAGTTATTTCTTCTATATCAGGGGAAAGTCAGCTGTGTATGCTGCCGATCCATGATAACTTGACAAGCGAAAGACGCAGTTGTCCTTTTTTTCACCACAAGCTGCTTTGAAGCACAGATGATATTGGTTTCCCATGCCGACAGTACGCCAACTGACTTGCCCCGGGGAGTGTTCTATGTCCTTTTCCTCAGAAATCCTTGAAATTGCTCTTCTCCAGGCTTTCCAGCTCAATACGCAGAAAGTTGAGCGCACGGTTCAGTCCCATTGGTGTAGCTTCACCTCTCGAGTCATGTGCCAACTGTACAGCACACAAATGATGATACTGCACGTCTATATCTTGTGGAAAAGCACACAATAGGATGTCATAGGGCATAGAAGAAAATGAAAACTTGTGCACACTTAAGGTCTCTAGGCCTCGGATATTGACGATAACCTGGTCGCACAAGCTGTGTAGCGCATTGGTGTCAGTTGATGAACGGAAGAGGCTCAACATGCGTAGCGTGGTAAAATATTCTTTCTCCAGGCGCGTCTTGTCCCCAAATCGCTTAGCATGCTGATGGCGTCATTGTAGCAGCTTCCGGTTGTCAGAAGACCCGCAATCACTGAAGCAGTATCTCCTTTTAGATATAGTTGTAAATAATGAAACTTCTTTATGGCAAGGGTGCGAGCGTCACTATAAATTGTGTAGTCGAATTGTTGCCAAATTTCGCTTCACTTGCATAGGTACCCAGAAGAACCATCTATGGTCAGTTTAGGCAATTTACCGCCAGTTCCGTTGGATGGTACTGTGACTGTCTGGGCAACTGTTTCTTGAATTCCAGTCGATGTCCTTAGCATGCGATCTTTCTTGCTGAGAATCTCTGCAAGAATCCACGTAGCACTATCCTCATACTGTAAGACGGCGTTATTGACGACATCGAACTCTTTGTCACGTATATCATGCTTTATCTCGTTTTTCAAGTTTTTAAGCTCTTCGCTATCAGCCTTCAGACTCCCAAATATGAAATCGAGCTCCTCATAGGAGGCAGAGTCATTAGCAAGCAGAGCACTTGTGTGGTTCCTTATCGCCATCTTCTGTGCTTGCCGCGACGTCCGCTTCAAATTCAGTCAATCCACACTGCTACAGTTGGCTGGTAGCCGTTTGTAGGTTCTTCGTTTTAATCCCGATTCTTTGGCACCCAGTATTTGGACGATTACGCCCCAGACATGGTGGTCAGACTCAACCCCATCGTTAAGGCATAAGGCAAAAGATACTTGTTGGACTGCGCTCTCAAGCGCTCTGCTTTCACTTGAACATCCCCACGTCTAACTATGTTCGCGCTCTTATACTTTTTCGGCTCCTTGTCCCAGCCCGGAAGTGCAAAAAAAGGAACGCCGGGATTCTGCCAAATTTGTGATTTTTGTTATGTACGCGATCTTCTTGCTTTTGTCGGATCTGTCGTGTAAGAAAATAAAGTCGCAGTAATGTAAATCAAGTTCGAATCACTTTCCAAGTGTTCCGCACTTTGAGTCATCATTGGAATAATTTTCTTTTATTTGCATTTATTTCATGCTACTTGTGGTCGCGGGATCTTAGAGTGTCTTTTTTCTTTTTCCTCTTACCACATCTGCTGGTGGTGAGAGTGCGGCTACTGCTACTACTATTACTACTGCTAGGACTTATAACAGCAACGAAAAATGCAGAAGTGAATAAATAAATATATAATAATAAATAATGCCACAGATTCTCTCGTACCATCAACACAAAAACTAAAGTGATGACACTACAAGCCAAATACGAGGGCGCTACAGCAAACGTTGTTCCATAATAAAGTCAAGCATAATTTTACTGGAAACACAGACTTTGGTGCTCTTTCGTCCCGTTTCCTTCGTCTTCCTTGATATTAGCTATACGCAAAGCCCAAGAAAAAATGAGTGATCATTGTAGAAGCCAATGTGATTGCCTGTTCTCGCGTTGTGAGGCTGCCTAGGAGTGTACTCGATGCAGAAGGCATGTAAAAAGTTGCATTAACACAAATGATCACTTAAATTGCTTTGAGATAAAAGACTTACCATCGGTTATCCTGGATTGCCTTGAGCGGGTTTCGATTGGGGTGAAATCTATAAAGAGTGTAGCAAAACATTGAACGAAGGCGAATTCAAGCGTATAGGAATGAGCACAACACTATTGTCTATTTAACACTTGTATTTAAAATCCCAAAGAAAAAATAACTAGATACAATTGTTGTAGAAGGCAAGTCCTTTCTACAGATTTAAATTTCCAGCACGCTGCTTAAGCGACGATGGTCCGCCGCCTCAGCGTAACAAATATAATCATTTTGTTAACTTTCGAAGCATCGCTAGTGGCCATTAACGCGTATTGCAATTGAATTTTCTTAAACTTAGAACAGGTATCTCACTGCAAAGCGCAAGAAAAATTATCAGTGGCCGTATGAAAAGCTTCAGACCCGCCAGAAGCAGTAGAGAACCTTTACTGGCACGTCAAAATGGCGCATGCGAGAACGTTATCGAAATCCTAAATATGTTAAGCAGTCCTGCCAATATCATGATATAATGACTTGCCAGATAACTTTCCCTGAAACATTTGCTTGATAAGTAATGTGGTTCTTATACTTTCTATAAACTGCAAACTCTATAAACAAACCGAAGTTAATGATTCAGTTGCATTTGCCCTACAATTGCATGTATGCCTGTAAGAACAGCTTGACCACACGTTGCCTAACATCATCACCATCATCAGCCCCACCACGCCCAATGCAGAGTAAAAGTCTCACCCAGGATCCGCCCATCATTCCAGTCTTGTACGTTCTGCTACCCCGTTATACATGCGAACTTCTTACTCTCATCGGCCGAACTTATTGTCCATCCCTCTCATGATTTTGCCCTGTCCGGGAATCGAGTCTGTTTGTCACCCTTCATAACCAGCAGTTATCTTGCTGATGTGCTACGTGCCCTGCTCATGTCCATTTCTGTTTCTTCCTTTCTTTCTTTTATTTTCTTTCTTTCTGTTTGTCTTTCTTTCTTTGTTTTTAGGGACGAAGCTCCTTAAAGCGGCACCTGTTCGTCTTTCGTAGAGGTAGTCGTAGTTGTAGTAAGTAAGCAGTCTTACATTTTGACCTTCAAGGTGGTGCCGGTGGGAGATTTCTGCTGTGCTTTGCTGAACAATAAAAAGTTCACAGCGTGCGCGTTAACTAAAAGCCGAATGCTTCTGTCTCTAATTCCCCATTAGCAGCCTTTGTAATGTACATTGAGCACTATTTGACAAGAAAGGGTTGCTACGTTATACTCGCTGGGTGTAACCTCCTTGGTTTTAGAAAGATTTAGCGACCTTCGGGCCACATTGCCATGATTGCAGTGAACTAGTATAAACCATGAACTCGAGGTGGTTAAAGGTGGGAAGTAGACCCGAAGCGCAAGCCGTAAGAAAGTGTGCGCTTGCCACCTTTCGTTCATTCCTTGGAATGTCCACTGGATGGCGGTGCTTCTATATGGGGAATATATGATGAAAAGATGCGAGGTGGTGGTACTTGGAGTGTTGAATAGATGGACGAACAGACACACAGACAGATGCATGGATGGACGCATGAACAGACGCAGGGGTGATTGCAAGGATGAACGCAGGAACGGACGCACGAACAGACGCACGCACGGATGGTCAAACAGACGGCCGCATAGACGGACGGAAACAAGAACGAATGGAAGGACGAATGCCTCGCCCCACTCTCCATCATTCACTCCGTGGATATGCTGCCATTTTTTCTCTCTTTCTTTCTTTCTTTCTTTCTTTCTTTCCTCCTGTCTTTTTTCTTTTCTTCTTTCTTTATATGCAACTGCAGGAAATTGAGCGAAGGCAAAAGGCTAAACACCTGACAAAGGGCCTTTGCTTCAAATGAGACACAAATAAAGACACAATGCTTTGCTCCAAATGAGACGCAAATAAAGACACAATGCTGTGCGCTTTCACACCGTTGAATCAGCCATCTTTAGAATACGCTTCAGTCATATGGCATCCTCAACCTATAGGTCTCACTAAGATGCACGAAATGTTTTCAGAAAGAATGCTGCCCGGTTCTTTTCATCATTCTATTCGCTTTACACAATTGTTTTTTTTAATAAAGGCAGAGCTTAGTCTTGCAACACTTGCGAAGCACAGGCCACTTACTCGACTATCGGTCTTTCACTCTGCTTACCACAGCAACTCACCGTTCACCCAGTTCCATCTATTTTCGACCCCTCATACCTCAAACCGCATTGGTGAGGCACACAAGGTTGCCTAGATTGCGGCCAGGCTGAAGAAGTTTGATTTGACTGATATATGCGGTTTAACGTCCCAAAACCAGGATATGATTATGAGAGGTGCCGCAGTGGAGGGCTTCGGAAGTTTCGACCATCTGGGGTTCTCTCCCGTGCACCGAAATCTGAGTACACAGGCCTACAACTATTCTACCTCTATCGGAAATGCAGCCGCCGCAGCCGGGATTTGATCCCGCGACCTGTGGGCCAGCAGCCGAGTTCCTTAACCACTAGACCACCACGGTGGGGCCAGGTTGAAGAGGTTTCAAAATTCACCTTTATCATCATGCATAAACGAGTGAAACTCTCTTCCACCTAACATCGCTGAAATAACATATCCTTCCTTATTTCACTCAATGCTCCAGGAGTATTTGCATAGCCAGTGAAATTTTAACTCCTGCCTGGTTGTCCTCGTTTTATTCACAGTTTTTTTCGCAATACCCATGCAATGTTCTTATATAATTTTTCATCAGTGTCTTCATAATGTTTTTTTTAGCGTTGGTGTATCTATTTATTGGCGAATGTCGTGGTTCGATTCTCTCGTTGTTTCTTTTTTGGAAATTTTAGTACTTTTTTCAGTTTACGTTGTTTAAAATATATGTGCCCATGTGAATCCTCCCCTACCCTCTACGCAATGCCTAACAGCACAATTAGGATATGGAAATCAATAGATAAATAAATAAATAAATGTCTTTTTCGCTCGTCATCAGTCTTTCTTTCAAAAAATTGTGAAAACCCACGTGCAAAAAGATTCCCCATGAATCGACCGTTTCGCGCATTCTCTGAGCGCTTGTTTCGTGCGTTTTTTTGAGCATCGGGCTTTTAATACAGGGTAGTTACTTATAACAGCCTTAACGTTTTCGCTCTTCAGCCCGTACATAAAGTATTGGTAATTATAGCGTATTCGCGAGTTTTTGTTGAGGTGTCTTTAACACCTAAGATCGTCCAAGAAAAAAAGCGCGACCAATTGAGTGTCGTACCGTCATTGTTCTCTGAATGTCCAATCAGAGTAATTATAGTTTTAGCAGAGGATACAAAGTTAAGGAAATCAACACTGGCATTCTTTGGTAACGGTGAGACACAAATCTTGTCCCACAATAAATGCACAAACCGCGTCTTTCTTGTAATATATGTTCTCTTGTTAATGCCTTTCGTGGTGGTATGTACACGTACTTCGACACATACATATAACGCCACAGTGCTATTGGCAAATTGTGTACTGTGCAGTCGGTATATAAGGAATGCCACACACACAACGTTTTTCGCTGTCTATCGCGGGAGCGAGTTATGTGGCAGGTGGTTCGAATATAACAAGCAACGTAATTCGCTAAACTAACTTACATAGAAAACCGGACGAGTTGAAAGGTACTGATGCTGGAAGGCCCAAACAAGCCAGCGTAAATTCAAAGCAATGTACAACGTGTCTGGGTTCGCCATCCCTGGCCTGTACAATTTTTGTGTCGCTGGCCAACATGGATATTATACTCACCCTGCGTCCACCATAAAAGGGACCAATGTACCCTAATGATGTAGAAAACTTGACAAAAGCTTGTCAAGGCAATCTTGATTGAGTTTACGTATCCCCAAAATCACTACTACAGAATTCTGTTAGCATTATTCGTTTGTTTCACTTTTCATGAGGTAAAGGTTTACCCTACTTTGAACAGCAACAAGATTTGCCAGTCTAGATCAAGGTCGACAGAAAAAAAAAACACTATCGCATGGTAGTCTTGATTGCCATATTTATATTAGCACATGTGTACTACTGCCTAGTTACTTCAGAATTTTGGTTTATTTCGGTGATCATTATAAGGGAAAAACTTACTGCACTTGGTCCACTAACAGTATTTGCAGAGCCGAATGGTAGCGGAGACTGAAAAAAACAAGCACACCAATATTGCCTCTATTATACAAAGCAGCATTTATTTGCTACTGTGTGCCTATTTTAGTAGCAGTGAATCGTTTCAGTGCTCATCATGATACAAGTCTTGTCCGACTTCTTCAAGGAATGGGACTTGGAGTTGCTGACGGTGGTGGAGAATGAAATGTAAACCACGCTAATCGTTACTGATATATGCGCGCCTGCACATACTAACTACTGTCTGTTTGCTTGGGCAGCAGTAATTGCCGTGTACACGCAGTAATGGCCTAGCTACCGATATTGCACGAAGGCACATTAAAGAGCAGCCTATATCAGGCTGCAAATGTTATGCATTTTAATGGTCCAGCAGTTTCGTCTAAAACGTTCAATCATTTCTTTTCATGCTGAATGTTTAATTGTTAGCAAGTTGACGTATAGCCTAAATACCGTTTTGCAATAGTTCAGTGAATGGTTGCCGCTTACATTACACATTTTTCTTCTTTCTTACAGTGTTTTGCTCTAAATGACCATGATTGCATGGCCAATACGTAGTGGTACTTCACCAGTATAGCTGCGCCAAATTTTGGATTTTTCAAACTGCATGACAGGCTTGGTCGTCATGTTTTTAGTTTACGCAATCAGCTCTGCCTAAGTTGTTTTGTAAAGTTTACCATAATTTGGCTGTTTCACACATGCGATATGGTATATGTAATTTTTGTGAAAAGTAGCCAATAGTTCATGAGGATCAACACATGTATTTCGAGTCATTCATTGGGCAGATATGACCCATTTGTGAGTCCATTCAAAACAATGTTTGGTGTAAAAGCCTGACCTAGAGGTAAATATGCCCCGCTGCGTTCAATGAATGAATCACAACGAAAGCAAAAATAGCGAACCTTCAGAGCCTTTTCAAAATACTGACTGGGTAACTGCTTCAATCACGCTTGCTGGGTACCCACTAGGTCGTTATTATTGAGTTTATTTGGGCAGTAGGCTGGCATTCACAATGCTATTTTCTAATATTGTTCTAAAAAGCGTGGTACCAGCGAAACAATTTCAGCAATGTTTGTGCCAATTGTCTTGTCTTGTCGCGTAGATCTTGGTTGGGCCAATTATTCATGTAGTGGCTGACAATGATGAGTAATTCCGGCTGAAGTGGGTATGAGCCACAGTTACTGGGTAAAAAGAACGAGCTCTTGTGATGGTTTGGAGCATTGGACAGCCCAAGCGTTACGCTAATCGCATTGTGCGACGACTGGTTGTTTTTTCGCTCTTTCAATTATAGGTCGTAATAACGTGATTGCTTTCCTGACATTGAGCGTGCACAAGGCAAGTTTGACAACAAGTCACAAGCCCCGGTGTAGCTCGGTGAAAGACGGAGACACCGTTCGGAACAGTTGCGTTTTTGATGTTCTCCACCACAAAGGATCGATCGGCTTCAAGACAAGGTACTGCTCAGGTTTTCAACAGCAGTAATGAATACCGCATCCTCCCGCCCGTCTTCCCTTTCCTAAGCTTGTCGCCGACTCCATTTTTCAGCATGCAGGTCTTGCTGGTCGTCCATACCGAGCACAGAACTTTCGAGATACTCTCTATAATACCATAGATCCTTCGAGATACCCGTCATAATACGATAGAAGTTACAGGTGTAACTTCCATTGGACCGTTTTAAATGTCCCATGTTTGGATGGTGACTTGCAAGACAGCACTAGCAAAAACGAAGCTGGAAACCTGTGGCGAAGTCTTTGTTCGAGTTTGAAGGTTTGTTGTGATAGACCCTGAGCGCAGAAAGTTAAAATGAAGTTAATATGGCTCTCTGAAGGTTTACGTGATATCTATGTGCATGAAGCGCTGTAGTCATTCAGAAAGATCAAGTGAATTACAGTGGAAACTTGGAGAGTGTCAGAGATGGAACAGATTCGTAGCTTTAATTGAGATGCCGTACTGACACTAGCGAATGGAGTCCGTGCGTGCGATATCACATGTGTGCTCTCGGTTTGCGGTCAACAAAACCTCATGCCAATTTCCGGCAGACCACCATATTCCTGCGCTGCAACAGAGTAGGACACATTCGTCGTCCCTGCCAGAGACGGCGCTGCGAGGATTGTCGAAGGTTTGGGCACACTGATGAAGGTGTGGCGACATATTCCAACAAACTACGCCATCGCATACGACCACATAATGAAGCTTTGGACGAACACATTATGGATGCTACGGAAGTCCATGAAGCAACTGGTGACCTTCCACGTACTGTAGTTGTTGGTCCCTGTGCTGCCGAGAAGGACGAGGCGAGTGACTGTGCTGTAGTGGAGACATGCGAACAAGAATCGAAAAAGATGACTTGAAAGACAGCGGAGAAAAGCATGTGGTCCCTGCATCTGAGTCGGAAGACACTCCTGATGAAAACCTCGAAAGCAAGGTTGATAATGAGGCACTAGATACGGAGATGACTGCTAATGATGTGCGAGGATGCACCGACGCCTTCATATGTAAACGCCGAGCATCACCCAACTCCACCACAACCGAGGAAAGCGACTCGATTGCATGTCTTCGTCAGTCACGGAGTCGCAAATCATAACAGCCTGTGGGAGGGTGCAGACGCTCAAGATCATGGAGGCTGAGTACAGGTGACGGGGTACATTCGCACGCCCCTTCTCCACCAGACCGGCAAATGCAACTCTGAAAAGATTACAGACACCATTGCGCTGCCCCAGAGGGTCTTTTTGCAGCGGTCAACGTATGCAGACTATGATTCAAGGAAAAAGAGGTGCAGCTCCACTGGTTGCTCTTCAGTCGACATCTTGACTTTGTTGCCATTCAAGAAACGAAGATCGAGAGTTAAGCGGATACAGAGAGAGCCTTGAGGCGTTATCTCTCTGTATTTTAAGTATTTGCGTCACATGCCGTGGTCTTTTCGGGAGGCTGTCTTCTGTTTTTCACAAAGCGTTTACCGTATTCAACCACAGCCAATAGTGTTGATCAAGAAGGACAGCTAATACAATGTGACTTTGTTTTCTTTGGTTCGCCGTGGCACCTAATCAACGTGTATGTCTATGGCGATGCACCATGGCACACTAGGGTCTTTGAAAGTTTGGCTACCTTTTTAGATCCTGACTGTAACATTGCGCTCATGCGCGATTTCAACTGCGTCGGCAATCAATCCGACAGTACCAGGCTTAGTCGCATTGGCAAGAGTGCTGAAGTGCTCTCACCTATAGTTGAAAATGTGGGAGTAGTTGATATGAGATCAGTCAACGACCTACCCTCGTATACGCATGCACAAGGAAGTACACATACGCGCCTTGATCACAATCACGTTTGAGAACCATTCATTTCGCACGACGTGTCGCTAAACGGAGTATATTTCCTTTTCAGATCACTGCATTATTGTGGGTCAGACAGGTAGCAACATTCAATCAAACTTAAGACCACAACAGGCACTTCGGAAACTCGACTCCTCAGATGTGAGCGACCGGGAGTTTACTGCACGTGTCCGCGTAGCACTGAAGAACTATTTGTCGGTGGACATACCTCTGTTCGCCTCTTGGAAATTATTCAAACGCGAAGTTCGGGCAATAGGTAAAGAAATTTTATCTGGGAGAGGCTTCTACAGAAAATTAGAACAAAGCATGGTAAAGCAAAAGCTTCAGAATCTACATGAATTTGAGCGTAAGGCCCCTGGTCGCTATACAGCCTAAGTTTCTAACACCAAAAACTCCCTTCAGACGTAAGACGCTTTACGTTACAGAAGTTCCCGTGTTCAAGCCCGAAATACTCGTATTTTGCACACAGAGGAGCCAACACGTCAAGCCTTATTTGATGAATATCACAATGCTAAAATCAAGTTTTTACCAGACATTCAACCGGGAGGACTATTCCAGTAAAATTATGAAAGAATTTTGACCCTATTACAAAGAATTGTTCAGCGCTTCTTCTGAAAATGACAATGAAGACCTGGTGACTCAGTTTTTGTCATTTGTGACTCCTCTAGATCCCGAGAAATGTGACTCTATTAGTGGGCTATTTTTAGAATTAGAACTTGCCGTCGAGCAGTTACCATTGTTGAAAATGACAGTACCTGATGGAATATACGGCGAGTTTTACAAAGTATTTATATTTACACTGTGCCCTGTATTGCTCAGCATGTTCACTCTGAGTTTGAATCGGGAGACGCTTCTTCGCTTTTTCACTAATAGCTACACTGTTCTAATAACAAAATACTCAGATAGAGAAAATTTTCTTCACGTTGATGGCTATGAAATATTTACATTGTGTAACGTTGATTACAAAATTTTTACAAAGGTACTTTCAAACAGGCTTCGATTTGCATTGTCAATACTCATTGGTGGCCAAGAAACGTGCGCTATAAAAGGTCACTCAATACAAACATCGTACACATTGCTCGCACAGTGCTGGAGCATTGTTCACACTTACATGAACAACTGGCAATACTACAAGTAGACTTAGCGAAATCCTTTGATTGGGTTCACTATTCTTTTCTGTTTTCTCTTCTTGAACATGCCAACGTTAGCTGCACTAAATTTAGAGCTGTAAAACTATGCTACAATGAATGTTCAACCCAAATAATTGTTAAAGACTATGTTTCAAACCCGTGTGCCCTAACTCGTCAGTGAAACAGGGCTGTTCGTTGTCACCAATGGTTTTTGCTCTTTACTCTGAGCCACTGTGCTCAAGTTTAATTCGATCTAGTTACATCCACGGTTTCAGTGCCTACGGGAATGGGGTAAAGGTATTGGCGCATGCGGATGACCCAGCGTTGGTTTTCACAGATTATTTTAGTATAAATTTGGTGTTGTCAACATTCGGAGAATTTGGAACAATTTCTGGGGCACGAATGAATTTGCTAAAAGTTTGAGACTGTGGTTTGGCCCATAAATACATAAACCACCACAATTTCAGGGTATAAGTGGTCTTGTGTTCCACCGAACTACCAAGGTGTTCCATTAGATGCATAATTATCAAGTGCAAATTATTAGAAAGAACGTGTGCCCTTCCGTAAGCGCTAGCCCAGATGTCCTAACATCTCATTCTATGGCAGAGCTGAATTGTGCATCCTATTTTGGCAACAAAAGTATTCTACGTTCTTCAAATATTTTTTTCAGTGAGGTTTTACACACAGAAATTTCACCGTGTATTTGCTACCTTTACTTGGTCGACAACCTTCGAACCAATGAGGCGAGACAATGTTTTTAGACCTGTCTGTGCAGGTGGTCTTGGGTGGGTGCATCTCTTTATTAAAACTTGCGTGGCGCTTTTCCTATTTTCGCGAGTGTATTTTTCCACTGCTTCGTATATTCTTGCAATTAAATTTCGCAGATGTTTTACCAAATTTATTGGTACATACTAATGTTTCATCGCCTCCCTGTCTTCAGGGTTTAATGTGTGAAGTTTTCGAATCAGTGTGTTGCCTTACAGCCAGATTCTCTAATGAGCACTTGTTCTCTAGCTCAAGAAAAGGCCTATATTATGCTGTGTTGGATGTGCTTTTTGCGGCCCCACTTTACCGCTCACTATATATTAAACTTTCTCGCTATTACGTGCTATTACGTGTAACTAAAATGCCTATTTCCTTAATAACCAAGACATTTTTTACAAAACGCATACAGAAGCAATACCTGTAAAAACCTGCTTAAACACCAAAAGCATATTTGTATTCTCAATTACCTACCGCCTTTGTGAAGTTGAAGAAACAATCAAACATTACTTTATTGGTTTTGAGGATGCTATACTTTTCTGGGACGTCCTGCAGAAGGCTTTCAAAACCATCTGGATTTGTATTATCATAGCATTCGTTATCTTGTACCACACAAATGCAACGAAATGCCATTTTACATGTTGTTGTTAATGGGCATGCATAGTTTGTGAAAAACTCGCATGCTGGGCAGGCCTGTGGAACCAACGGTGTCTTCGCAAAGCCACTTTGTGCAAGTGACTGTGCGGCTAAGAAACATTTAAGACCAACTGTTTTAGCCGGGCTGGTATAATAAGTTCATGAAGTGCGCTACTCAAATACCACTTTAGAATAGTGTTGTACGAGACTTACTTTGTAACATCCATTTTACATTTGTCGACTTGACCCTATGTATGTTGTACGCTATGTGTACACGTACGCCACATTTGTATTCAATACCATGTAAGAAAAAAAGAGTGTAGCTCAGTGGTCGAATACCGGGCTGGCACCGAGCGGACCTGGGCTCGAGCCCCATTGTGTCATTCGTGCTAGGTCAAGCCTGCCTAAGGCAAATTTGACAAGTTACAAGCACCAGTGTTACTCAGTGATAGATTACTGGGCTGGCACCCAGCGGAGTCAGGTTCGAGCCCCACTGTGTCATTCGAGTTGTTCGCTAACAAACGAGTTGTCATAACGAGTTGTTCACTACTGCGCAGTTATGCCAACTGAAACTTGCATATTAGCTACACCAGAAGCTGATATGAACCACTGATGCTCGCTAAGATGCTGGCTCTAGACACTGCTACAGAAATCAACTTCAGCTCATGCCAACTAACCAGAAAGGACGTCAACCCGGTGTGACGGCTGTATCAAAAGCGTACATTTGTAACGTTTATCGAATTGGGTAGGCAGTACTGCAGTCAGTATTGATTTTTGACGAAGATTAGCATCTGTTTGAAACATAGTTCCAAGACCTGGCATAGCTCTGTGGTAAAATGCTTCACTGCCACACAGAATGCTTGGGTTTAATTCCATCTGTCACTCTGACATTTACTTTTTGCATTCGTCGGGTCGACGCCACCGATATCGGGTATTTCTTAACGCTCGCACGTTAAAATTGCCCATGTGCGTTGTATATGCTCCTGGGTAGATATTAAGTGTCATTCACATGTGGCACATACCCTCATACCAGCGGCGAATGCTACCCATGGGTATATGCCACTGTCTTTCAGGAAGTGCTTGACGACGTAGGCGACGGAATCGGGCCATTATTTAGGTCTTTACCAGTGCGTCATATTCGTCAAACCATCTTAACCTCCCATGCCAACTTTCGTTTACGCCAAGTTAAGAGGTTTACGACAAGAGCACCGAAGAGTAGGCGGATAGATAGATAGATAGATAGATAGATAGATAGATAGATAAATAGATAGATTCGAAGTCACCGAAGTTCGCTAAGAAATGTCTCGCAATCATTTTCAAGCTTTGATAACGATGTAGGGAGCACGTACCAAAATTTCGAAAACATTAGGGTCATTTTGTGCTAGCACAATCATGCCGTAAAGGCACAGTGCCATAGACCGGCGGCCGGCACCGCCCGCATGAGAGCTGTTGAAATCGCACGACAAGCTCCACGGACAAACATGGCTGCCCTTCCGAAAAAAGTTGTTTACCACCTCTAATCTATCAAGCAGCCGCCGTGCGCTCTTTAGCTCGTAAGCTCCGAACTTATGCTTCCATTTTCTTTAGACTCATGTCCTTTAGCTTCGACAACACAGTACTTGAATCAATTCAGCACCGCTTTTGAGAACCATGCTCAAATAATTGATATTCTAGTCCTAAGCAAGCTTTCCCAAATCCCGGGGGGCATACATTATACGTTTGTTTGTTATTGCGAATGATGAATATCTGGCGCCACTTTTCCAAACACCTGTTTCTGGGATGTCATTTGGAATCCCTGAGCGCTTTTTTATATATACTGAACAGCCTGAAATACTATATTCACTTCTGCAACGTAGTCTGGGAACAACACGTACAACATAGGTTGAAAACCACGGAGCACCAAGCAAGCAGCTCGAAGTGTCCCGCGGGAGACGCAGACGATGCGGAGAGGCGAAAGCAGATGATGCGGTTCAGCCATGTCACTCCTCCATCACGGATTGGCTACGTCAATCTCCGGCAAACGGAAAGCAGCAAAAAAAAAACGTGTCTCGGACCCAGTCTTCGAACGGCAGAGAACGGCAGACATGCACGAAGGAAACAGCCGTGCACGGGTGTCTGAGAATGTCAAACGTCAAACGGCACGGCATGCTATAACATGCCGTGCTATTGCATGCCGCCTAAAACAGCAGCCTTAGGGCGTGAACTGGTTCTAAGGCTGCTAGCTACACTGAACCTAAGTCGAGGGCTTGCCTACACACCCATGCAACCAGAAAGAGCCCCCGCATAACGCATGCTTACCGAGGGAGAGATATACTATGACGGGGTATAAAAAGCATTGAAAAAAAACCCCGGCCTGTGCGCCGCCGAAGTGTAGAGAGCTTATACCAAGGGAGGCAGTGAGCGCCGCCACTTCGCCGAATGTGCCCGGCATATTGTGAGCCGAGTTAAGGCGTGCGCTTCTACTCGGGGCACCCGAGACAAGTCTGCACGTGAGGATGAACAGTTTGGACATTCTTTCTAGATCTGTGACAAGGCGTAGTTTGATTTTGCTCTGTTCACGCCAATAAAACACCTGTAGCATCACCCAACTATATGTGGGGCTAAGGCGTTAAGAAGGAGAATCTTCGCTGTTTCTGAAGGGTTAACGTGGATTGTAATATACTTCATTTTTAGGGGCGAAGCTCCTTAGGGCGTGGGCTGTGCGTCCCCTGTAGCCTGTATGTAGCCACCTCTAGTTTAGTTCTTGCAGTGTTCACTAGATGGCGGTACGGTCCCCTGTATGTAGCCACCTGTAGTTTAGTTCTTGCAGTGTTCACTAGATGGCGGTACCGTCTCCTGTATGTAGCCACCTCTCGTTTAGTTCTTGTAGTGTTTATTAGATGGTGGTACTTGTAGCTGATGATGAAAAGACGCAAGATGTTATAAACTAGAAAGCGGTACTTGTAGTTGATGAAAGACGCGAGATCTTATAAAATAGGAATGATGTCACATATGGCGCGTGTCATTGGTTGAAGGCAATCGTTCGATTTAGTGCGGCGACGTACGCTAGGGGGAGCGATGTAATAAAATAGAGTGGGCAAAATGTACAGAGGATTCATGGTTTACCAGGTTTACCTCCGGAGCTTCGCCCACTCATCATTATTCACTTCGTGGATATGGCGGAATTTTTATTTTATTTCAACATCAGCTAAGTATCTTATTTCGCTGTGCGTAATGTAGATGGTATGCATTATTTTCTTTTAATCAAATATCGTTAACTTTTTTTGGAATAAAATACTTACCCGACGGTCACCGAAGACGACACTCTGAAGGCTAGGTGGTGTGTAAGACTGAAAACAAATTAGGATTGCATTACACACACAAAATGAATATTACCACGGGATTTTGACTTGAACGAAAGGAGCAGACTGTAGGACGAAGATGAAGCGGTTTATTTGGCTGAACTTGGGGCCCGAAATTGAACGTAAGATTACAAAGATATGCAATGGCACATAACGGCGAACAGAACGTCGGCCGTCGACCAACTGCCCAACGGTCAAGTGCGTTAGTAATTATAAACATGCACTCACATTTTATAGTATTATTACGATTGGCCATATTGATTATAAAATAATGTGTTCGTTAAGTGGGCGCAATCTCACAAAACGATTTACCGCATTCCTGAAGCTACTCGAACACTGCAGGAGCACTTTGCGCTGCAAAAAACTTACAGAGTAACAGGTTAATCCCAATACTTGAGGGAGGACTGTGGCAATATACACATAGGCACAATCTTTGCTGCTTATCTTGTTCAAGTCTTTTTTGTTATATGAAGGAATGACATTCGTGCAACTTTCAATGTTCTGTGAAAGTCATCTTTCGTTGATTAAATTGTGAGAGCGTGCACACTGCACGTTGTAGAAATGCTTTCCATTTCTAGGCGGGAATTCTCATAATTTTTTAATATTATTACCATGGCATACTTCATTGGATTATTAAAAAGACCATAGTTTTTCTAAGGGTACTTAAACGCAAACAGCCCCTCCGTGATGGTCTAGTGGCTAAGGTGCTCGGCTGCTCGCCAGTAGGTGGCTGGCTCAAATTCCGGCTGTCGCGGCTGCATTTTTGAAAGAAGCAAAAATAAATGCTGTAGGCCCTTGTGCTCTGATTTGGGTGCACGTTACACAACCCCAAGTGGTCAAAGTTTTCGGAGATCTCAACTACGGCGTCTCTCATAATACTATGGTGGTTTTGGGACGTTAAACCTCCACATAAAAGCGAACAATCAATAGAACAAAGACTTTCGTATGCCTCTCGGTGCGTGTCTGTTCAAAAAACAGCCACCCGGCAAAAACTTAGCCTCTTGCGCAACGCCCACATACCTTGATCTCATGGCAGCATTGATACTTTTCTGTTACCATTGGAAAAAAGCGAATATTACGCATGTCAAAGCTGCAAGGTCATGCGTAATGGTCAGGCGAAATGTCTTTTGATTTGTATAATTTACAGCCACGTAACGACGTGCTCTCCAGCGAACTATGCAGATACCCAGCCGTTTACAAAGCTTGCCATTTATTAGCTTGAAAGGCCCATGTCAATTATATACTCACTGAATATTTAATGGGCTTTTCACGGTATTTTTGTACAGCACCTAAAGCCAGGAAGCTATCGTGTTTTGATATCCTTTGCAATGAAGGGTAGCAAACGTTTCATTGTTTTTTTACAGAATTTATCCACAATAAATCCAGCTAGAACACTGTTATCTTTCGACATCATTTGAAATGCGAAGACTATTTTATTGGCTTTTGACAGTATTGTTGCAGTGCGCCTTCAGACAAAAGACAATCGTGTTTCGAAGTCCTTTGCAGCGAAGCATAGAGATACGCAGCCATTTACAAGGTTTGCATTTTACAAGACAATAAGTACAACGCTTTGATGAATAACGTCACTGGATACTTGAGTGGCTTTGTTAAAGTATCAAGCACAGTGTGACTAAACATTTAGCGTCATGAGTCACGTATTATATTAGGCAATTTCTACTTTGAACCTGTAGGATAACTAAACAATGTTTCCAATTGTCCAGCAGATCTCACGTCAGCATATACTAGTTTAGAATTATGGCTGGTTGAGAATACATCGCAAAACAACGAGGTCTAAGAAACAGAGGACGCAACAGGAGCGCCCACTTTGACCTCAATATATTGCGCGTGCTCTTAGAAGGCAAAAGAGTGATGACGACGTTCATGACTAGGTACAAGGCAACTAAGCTTAACTCGGTTCAATATTACAACTATCTAAAAAAAATTACTTATCCAGGCACCCTATTGAATGCTGATTGTCACAATACACGCAGTTTCTGTATCTTGGACGACTCCATAATTTCACAAAGGGGTACCATGGCATCGGATGAGGTGCTTGGTAGTGGCTGAACGTGGTTAGCTACGCAATTGTTTAGCAAGACCAACATTTGTGTGTGACACAGCGGTGCGTTGATTCCCAGCTTATCTAAAATGGTCCACATAGTTGTCGTGATAGAAAGTCATTGACTGACCAGCTGAGCCTCTACAAGCTCTTCTGTGGTATTGTGAAATTGGAGACAAAACGATCCGCTTACTTCCAACCGAATGCTTAGAAAGGAGAAAATGGCAAACTGAGCCAGTCTTTCTACGATCATGTTTATATTTCAGTTAGGCGCACAGAAAAAGATGGACAAAGAGATGCTGACGGGTGGACGCTTAACCAAAATTTTCAAACATACGTGGCACATTTATGTTGAGCAATGTGCGTAGTGGCTAAGCGCATTGGGCAACGCCCACAAAGCAAAATTAGGTGCAGCGATGACTTGAATCAAATATATCTATGCTAATACATCTTGTTGGCAGATGTACATATATATATATATATATATATATATATATATATATATATATATATATATATATATATAATAATATATAGATTATATATATATATAATATATGAGTATATTATATATATATATATATGTAAAAGCCAAAACAGGGCGAGGTTGATGGTTCGGTAGTAATGGCGTCGTCGGTATTAGCACCAGTTCACGTCTTCCTCCTCTTCTCCTCTCTCGGCTCATACTTGTTGCATTTCCCGGATCCCAGGCGAAGCCCGCTGGGCGAGTATGAATCATTCTGAATGTGGAGGATGAAACCGTATTAGACGAGCGACATGTACCAGCTGGGTCCAGTTCGACAGACGATCAGCTGATGTCAGCTGCGCTACCAAGTGTGTCAAATCGCTCAAGCGATCAACAATGACGAATGGGCCACTGTACTGAGGTAAAAACTTTTTGCATAGGCCCCGTTTACGTTGTGGCGTCCACAACCCCACAAAGTCTTCTTTGCAGTATGCTACAGACTGAAGGCTGTTATCGTAGCTTTATTTTGATCGGTGTTGCGAAGCCACAGTACGAAGACGAGCAATACGCCGGGCTTCTTGGCTAGGTAGAGTGTCTTGGAGACATAGTAGTCGCTATGGAAGTCAAATAGTAGAATAGAATCGATGCAGCTTAACGGTGAACGTGCGTAAAGGAGGTAAAAAAGACTGTAATTGGTTGTGTCATGTTTGGCCGTGTTGTACGCATAAGTAATGAATGGAAGAACATCATCCCAGTCCTCATGGCCAGACGATACGTATATGGCCCACATGTTTCAGGGTTCTGTTTGTACGTTCTACTAGCCCATTCGTGTGAGGGTGATACGGGGATGAATGGTGAAACTGCGAATGGCACAGGCGAACCAGTTCTTCGACGGTGTCCTCAATGAACTGACGACCACGATCACTAATGGTCACTCTGGGAGGGTCATGCCGAAGAATCATTAATCTAAGCAAAAACATGGCCACGCACGCCGCTGTCGAGGAGAGTATCGCTGCATTTTCTGCGCAACAATTTAGATGGTCGACGCACACTATCACCTATCGATTGTTGTTAGAGGAGCATGGAAATGAACCCAAAGTGTCGATACCAACTTCATCAAATGGTAGGTGAGGAGGTGGCAGCGGATGGAGAAGACCTGGTGGAGGAGTTGTAGGCTGCTTGTAGCGTTGGCATTGTTCGCAACTTGAGACATAGTGCTTTTCTGTATTCCGCATTCCGAGCCAGTGAAAGCGCTCTTGTGTCCTATTCCAAGTTCTGATGAAGCCCAATGGACCAGCTGCCGCATCGTCGAGCGTGGTGTTTAGTAGGTCAAATTGTAGGCTCTGTGGTACGACTAGAAGGAAGCGTACGCCTTTAGCCGAATAATTTGTCTTCTCTAGGAGGCCGTCACGAATACAAAAGCGGCCGTTGGCTTGAGAACGCAATGCCGCGGCAAGTATTGGCTTCAAGCTAAAATCGGCCACTTTTTCTTTCTTGAAAGTACTTAAGTTAGTTAATGTGGAAGAAATAGAGGCAAACAGTCGTCAAAACTGTCAGCTTGACACTCATCCGTCTTCAAGGGAAGGCGGTAGAGACAGTCGGCATCTGCGTGGTGGCGTCCAGACTTGAAAGAAAATAATGAAGTCGTACTCCGGAAGTTGAAGAGCCCAACGTGCCAGTTGACCAGTCGGGTCACGAAGATTTACCAACCAGCGTAAAGCGTGATGGTCGGTAACGTTAGTGAACGGACGTCCATAGATATTAGGCGAAATTTGTGTACTGCAAAAACAGCTGCCAAGCATTCTTGTTCTGTTATGGTATAGTTGCGTTCTGGTTTGTTGAACAAGCGACTGGCATAAGCCACTACGTGTTCAGCTCCTGGATGACACTGCACAAGTACAGCATCGATACCGATGCCACTAGCATCAGCATGCACTTCCGTAGGCAAGTGATGCATTATGGGCCCTGACGTTAGTAGAAACTTTAGCTGGCGCAACGCATCGTCGCAAGCTGACGTCCAGTTGAACGGGACGTGTTTTTGAAGAAGACATGTTAGGGAATGCACCACGTCAGAGAACATCAGAACGAAACGACGAAAATATGAGCATGGCCCCAAGAAGCTCCTCGATTCCCGCACCGATTTTGGTGGTTCAAAAGAACTGACGGCCTCAATTTTTGTGGATCTGGCCTTACTCCACTTTTGTCCAAGTGCTAATGTTTTCGTTTCACCGATATGACATTTCTTATAGTTTATGATGAAGCCGGCCTTTTGCAACCCAAAACAAGACTGAGACGTCTGTTATGCTCGTTCAGTGTGCAGCTAAAAATCACCACGTCATCTAGGTAGCATAAACGAATTTTCCATTAAAGTCCTCGAAGTATTGTGTTCACAAATTGTTCTAATGTTGCCGGTGCACTGCAAAAACTGAACGGCATATCATTAAATTCATAAAGGCTGTCAGGTGTTACAAAGGCCGTTTTCTCTTTGTCATTTGGGCGCATAGGTACTTGCCAATACCCTGATTGCAAATCCAGTGATGAAATGTAGGCAGCGGAATGCAGGCAATCAATGACGTCATCAATTCTAGGAAGCGGATGCACATTTTCTTGGTGACCGTATTTAGTTTTCTATAGTAAAGGCAACAGCGCCATGATCCATTCTTCTTTATTAAAATCACAGGCGCTGCCTACGAACTACATGACTCTTGCACAACATCTTTCCGCAACATATCGGTGACCTGTTCAGCTATCACTGCCCTCTCTGTCGACGACATGCGGAAAGGTTTTTGATGAATGGGTTGTGCAGATATGGTATCAATTCTGTGATGAGCATGAGAACGCGCTAGTGAAGTCTTCATGTCACCTTGTGTGAAATCGAACACCGAAATATGTGTCATAAGGACACATACAAAAGCGGGGCGTTCATGTGAGGGTGGCGACTTGCTGATCATTTTAAGATCTCTTTAGAACTGCTTCTCTGGGGTTTGCTTGTTTCAGACTGCTGCTCTTCGCTTAAAACGGTGATAGTGCCGTACGTGATTTCGTCGAACCCGGTAAGCTTCATATCGCGTGAAAGAACAGCAGGCACCGAAGAACAATCGAAAGCCGATAAGCTTGAAGCGCCATTCACAACTGTCACAAGAGAACGAGGCACAAGTACTTTTTCTACTCTCCTATTGAAAATCCTTGGTTGGTGGATGCTCTAATCGTTGGTGGATATGGTAGAAAGAATAGTGGATATGGTGGAAATATTAGGGGATATGATGGAAACTGTAGTGGACCTATTGGCTGATGATGGCGAGAGTGGAAAAAATGATGGCAGATGGTGGTGGTGGTGGGGAGCCAATGGTGATGACGGTGGATAATAGCCGACTCGTGGTGGCGAGGCAAAACGTCTAAGGTGATAAGCTTGGTGAGCAAGGCGGATGACGGTGGCATGATAGAAGCTTGGTGGTTACGGTGGCATGATGAAAAGCACATGAGAGTATATGAAATCACTCGTTTGTAGTGTTTCATTCTTGATTGCGCAGAGATATATGTTTACGGTCAAAAGAAACCAACGCTGTTCATTACGCTTTTTAGTACGTTTGTTTTTTTATTCCTGCGGTGTCACCACGCTTAAATTTTTGTGAAGCATAGAATATGCAGCCGGGAATATTTTAACATTTCTCGCACGTACTTACAACAGTTTGGCATCCGCGATGGGTTTCTTTGTTGTGATTTTTAGAAGACGTGAGTTGTCGCTGTCAACAGGCCAATAAATGTTTTACATCGGTGCGCAGTGTTCGACAAATAAATGGGCTCCACTTCGCAATTGATCTTTCAATGTTAGAGCAGAACACAGCGGTCACTTGATGTTGCCACGCTAGAAACGCTACTCTGGTAATTCATGCACACTCTGTTGTTTGGGCCGTACCTATAGGTAAACAAAGCGGGTGCGAATATGCATAAACTTTCACTTTCGACATGCGTCGATATGAGCCCCAGCGAATTTGACTTTCACCCATCTGTTCTACCACTTGGATATCCAACGAAGGTTAGTCATACCGACCGAGCTCGTACAAGTGTTATTGGCGCTTCTGGGTTTCAGAATACACGACTTTGACGAGTAAAATGGCAATACTGCATATCTGCGGCATCATTTAACCTAAACTAAGCATTTTTTATTGTGTACGGTGTCCACGCATGAAGCGACAAACATCGATGCCGTGCACTTGCAGCACTTCCACCAAAGGTACGGCTCCCGTCACCGGCAGCCGCCAGTCCCACTCGCCGGCACTTCGCGGGCTCTTATGCGAGAACATAGAACGTGAATTCGTATGCTTACTGAACCAATATGAAAGCATAATGTTTTTGGTGCACTGCATTCGTTTTGGACAAGCCGTTATGTAGCGGTTCTTAACGACACAGCAACAGCGGTGCGCTGGTACTACTGCGGTGTGCGTTGCGCAAAAAAAAAATCAAAATAGATTGTGTGGGCTTATCTATAGCATTAGTATAGAAGCGTATTAAAGCCTGAACTAATATCGCCCTTTGGAAGAAGCGAGAAACGGATAATAAATTTGGCAGTAACCGCCGATAAACTCTACCTGCTTCTCAGTCCACTGAGTTGTTTTTTTCGTTGTGGCTGTAAATTGTAACAAAAACATAGCGCAGTTGCCAGTATTGCAATGAGAACCGTTACAGGCAGCAGTTATTCGTGTTTATCAAATGCGCAAATTTAAGTGGCAGGTGCAGATATTGTCCCTCCCGAGTAAACGAGTAAACGACAAACGAAAACTGAAGTTTAACAGTGACTTTGTGAGTTGACTACTTCTTTAAAACCCCCATCGATGTGGCGCAATGGTTAGTGTGCTTAACTCAAAATTCGGAAGTGGTATGTTCCATTCCACGCTGTCGCACCTTGTTCTTTTTAAGGTTGCGTGCTGCATCATTTTTTATTCAATTATTTTTATTAATTTCTTAGTGGCTGCTCGTCACGGTAGATCTGACGCTGCATCGCGCTGCAGCATTGCCGACAGGAGCGCGCCATCCCCCATCCGCTCCACCGTACGCCACCATACACCATGTGACACCAACATTTACACCGCTATAATCCATCAGAATGATGGATGGTGGAATCCACCATTCCTATGGTGGATGTTTTTTCAATACGACCATCCTGTTACAATGGCGGAAGGAATACCTCGGTGGCGAGCTTATAGCGTTTGTTGCGCGATGTGTTGCCGGCCAATCATCATCGTTGAGGCCTTCAAAGTTATGCCAAGTCAGTGGTGGGCCATACCTTATGTGGCAGCGGCGGCGAAAAGAACTAGAGATGCGTCCTGTCGCACCGCAGTTGTAGTAAGCAGGTGAAGGGTGACCTACGTTGTAGACTTTGGGATAAGCCGCCCTCGGACGCTGCGAGTAGTGGATACAATCATCCAAGTGGGTGCCGATTTGTCGTCGTACCCCGATAAGCGCGTTGATCACGCATCACGTCGTCAGGAAACGTATGGTGGTGCTGTTGTAGGGGATCGGTTCGACTGTCTGCAGCGCCTGACATGGCTGACAGCGCAGAAACTACCGGCGCAGCTTCTTGAGGTTGATTAAAAACGCAACCGAGCTGTTCGGCCTTCATAGCGTTCATTGATTTGCTGTGTCGCTCGAGTTCCTCACGGATGATTTGCCTCACAGTGGTAGCAAGCTCCCAATGGATACTGCAGCTGTCCTCATAGCTTGCACCCGTCACAACATTCGCCAAGCTGCCGAACTTTGGCGTGATACGGTGTAGCTTCAAGGTCTCAACGTGCGGCAATGATTGATCACGTCAGCTACCGGATTCCGGCTCTCCTTGCCAATCAAATAGGTATACAAGTCTTCGGCAATTCCTTTGAGAAGATGCCCAACATTGTCATCTTCGGACATACGAGGATTCACCGTCTTACACAGCTTCAGGATCATCTCACTGTACGTGTTAAAAGTCTCTCCAGCCACATGAACATGCTAAAGTATTGTCTGCTTGGCTCGCATTCTTTTCGCAGTGAAATCCCCAAAGCACTCTGTGAGTTGTATTGCGAAGTGATCCCAGGTTTTTAGCGACTCTACGTGGTTCGAACCACACAAGAGCAGTGTCTGTCAGGAAGAGAGCAACATACTCTAGCTCAGCCGTGGCTTACCAGCCGTTGCACTTGCTCACACGTTTGTAGTGTGTCAGCCAATCTTCCACGTCCTCGCTGGGTTTCCTCGAGAAAAGGCGCGGCTCCAACTGACACATCCAGGCACCGGGTGTTCACGCCGAAGAAGTTGAAGGACTGTGGGTCACCGTTGTTTGACATCGCGAGTTCCGGTAGTGTTGGAGGCAGTCGAGCGAGGCGTCGGCTTCGACAAGGACCTAGCGGCAGTGGCTCCGTCATCTTGGGCGAGTACCCAGCACGTCCACCACAAAACTGTTACGGTTAAAGTCAGAGAGGGTGTTTATTAGCAGGGCGAGGTTGATGATTCGGTAGTAATGGCGTCGGTATCTGCACCAGTTCACGTATTCCTCCTCTTCTCCTCTCTCGGCTCATACCCGTTGCCATATATATATATATATATATATATATATAGAGAGAGAGAGAGAGAGAGAGAAAGTTTACTTTTGTGCACACGTGTCAGCTGCATGGCCTTTTAAAGTTGCACCTCTAGGGCAAGCCGTGATAATCTAGGGCAAGCCACACTATACTCTGTAGATCAGTTGGGCTGTTGTATTCTGAGCATAAGAGTACGGGCTCTCTTTAGTGGTACTAGCAGTACAAGTACTTGCAGTAGTGGTCGTTTTAGTTGTAGTAGTAGTAATAGTAGTACTATAAATGACAACAAGAGCAAAACATACGGATTATTGGCAGCAACAAATAATGTTCAACAGGCCTCATTGGTAGTCCGCGGCTAGCATCAAGTTCCTTTTGCTAGGCATCATGAAACACTTCCCCACTTGGACAAGCAATGGGATTTGTGGGGCTTGTGAGCCACGGAGACTGACAAGAGTACGGTATAGAAATCTTGATACTTGTCCTAATAGACATATTTTTTGGTTCTTTCTTCACCACCTAACCTATCGCCAAGTGCTCTTTTCTGGTGAAACTGTTTCACATTACTTTAGGTTTTGCAAAATTATTTTCAGACCTACTTTTCTGATTTGCGTGTTCAGTTCTGTAATCCTGAGCTGAAATTTGTCCCCTGAATTACTGATTAAGGCCTGTGCCACCTTTCTGCGTTTAATTTTCATGCACTCTAACCACCCGCGACGTATACGCTTAAACTAACATTTACATAGAAGTAGCTGATTCATTCGCAAGACAAGTACGCGGCATTCGTCAGTTGACAGGAAACTTCAAAGTAGGATTGCCACCACTTTGACACTGCGGACTTTTTTAAACCAACAATGTCAACTTTGAGTGACACAGGAAGAAGTTAGGAGAGAATCGACGCCTGAGAAAGATGGTCATCAAGAGCACTAAGGCAGCTAAGTTCGCAAGTTAGGAAGTTTGGAATAAACATAGACAAACATAATTCAACAAGAGGCAGTGGTCGTACTTGTTATTACCAGTGCGAAAGTCCGCCATTGCCTTGTGAGTACATTTTTCACTTTGTGTCAGGTTCACATCTCCTGGTAAGCTATAGAAACATCACAAGTAATATTCTTTGCCTCGGGATTAAAGACTAAATTAGGTAACGAATCGGGCAAGCTAGGAAATAGTCAAGTTAGCAAGCACCAACGAAACATGGAACCAGCGAAAGATTGCACGGCATGCCTTTGTCGATATTTCTTGACTGACGTTGTGTTTTGATTTGCTCGGCATCATAAATAAAGCACTTACCCCACTTGGATCAGCAGGGAATGTTTCGTGGGCTAGTGGAGGCGGAAACTGAAAAAACGTGAAGCAATACAATCTTCACTCAAATGCACAGAAACACATAACGTCTGCTGTAAGTGTATTACCAGTAGCAGTCGTGCTAATATTATTATTAGCTTTACTGAGCATTCCTGCATTATTTGTTTCAACTTGCGTAGGCTCTAGAATAGTCTTAACTGCTCATGGTGCGCGCGAATTCAATATCTTGTTATAACGTCCTCAAACAACTGTGAGTCCCACTGGTGTTCCCTGGCTGGCTGAATATGAACCTTCCCGGTCACATTACAACATTATTGCGGCTGCGTATGTTGCTTCTCGACGCAGAAACAACCTTATTACTGTACATTGTCACCTTTATAAACAGTTTCTAGCAATTCGAACTGCTTTAGCACAAAGCAGCAAAATCAGTAAGTTTATTGAAACAAGCTACTAAGTGTAAATCAAATCACATAAAAAACATCCAAGCAGCTTGACCAAAAAGCGAAACGATTCGCTTTAGGAAAGCACGACTTTGTGTATAAAGCACACAGTCGAGAACACATGCAAGTACAAGTACTGTTTTAAAAACAATATTTCGCGTTACGCACATGAAATAAAAATATCCGAAATATTCTCGTAAAAATAAATCAAAATACTGTCGCTAATAATCAAGCCATCCAGGTAAATACACAGAAAAACAAGAAAAAGAAATTATAGTGACAATTGAAACTATTGTTTACATAATATATACGATCAAAATGCACAGATTATGCGTATATGTGAATAAGTACTGCGAGGTCATGGTAAAGCAAAATAGTTTTCAATTGAATAATACGAATGTAACATTCTTCAGTACAGTATTTATTCTTGCATGAGACGAGTTACAGAAGTGCTCTTCTACATCCTTATTAGTGTATTTTTTTTCATTTCGATTACGCTACTCACCAGAATTGTTGAGTAAGTGAGGCAAACAATACCTTAACATTTGTCTTTCATATTCGATTTCGCAAAAGCAATGGTCCAGAAGTCTTGTTCACACAGAAAAAAAAGTAACATTTCCACCTAAGTTGGCGAGATTTATGAGATCGTGTTGATTTTTTTTAACACGAGCTTTGCATTTTAAGACTAATTTCGAGTCAAACAAATTATAGTGGGCTAAACGTTCAAAAGAACAAATAAATTTCTTGTGTGCACACGATATGCAATGTTTGCCATGAAACTAAGTTCTGTTTTTTGTAACATAAATAATTTGTGGTTTTTCACTGTGTAGACTTTCCCTATACAAAAAACAGTAATTATTATAAGAACAATAGGCGTAATATAAAGCATTAGGCTTATTGATACAGGAAGAATGTTTCGAAAATTTGCTATGGTAACCTAAGGAACTATTGGCATTACAACGCGAAAGATGTGTGCTGAGAAAGAGTTTTATTCGATTCTGTACGTGACAACGCCGCAGTGTTCAAAAAATAAAGTTCCGGATCTCTAAATAAGGTTTCGTACAATGTGGTATATATATTGCACTTGAAATAGTAGCCTAGTGTTTTGCTACGTCTGGTACGGTTGCTTATATTTAGCTTTTATTTATTATATATTTTCTTCGTATTCTAGCGTCTACTTTGATAGAGTTACCATTTGATGGAGATACCGTTTCCGTTGCCATCATCGGTGCTTGAATACTTGAGATGCTTTAATGTGACTGATAAACGTGTGAAACAAATAAATTTGAAAAAATACCTACGACATATTGGCATACCAGCCCGTGACCCTCTGCGTCGACTTGGAGTGATATGCCTCAGATATATGTTGCTGCTCACACTTTACCCACTAAAATACACTATACAGACATCATATAGAGTAAGGGTTCGCATAAACCTATGCATTTTAACGTGATATACAAGAAAAATAGCAAAAAAGAATAAAATACCGAGCACTCCTAACACCATGTAATGGCGCAACGAGTGTGCCCTTCAGTGTTTCTCACTACTCAATAAGGCTGACCCATAATTTCTCACATGATCAGTCACATGCAGCATCAACAAATTCCTCAAAATATATTATGAGTGTGTGGCAGATCCCGCGTCTATCCGTAGAAAAAAGTATCTTAGCGGATTCTGTGCTATCGTATACTCCAAGCATTTTGATTTATGGCGTATGCCATACCTCGAAGAATTCCTAGTTATAAAGCCAGCTCCCCTTGCCGAAACATAAAGCTGCACACAAAATTTGCATGAGAACATATCACGGTGCATCGTTGTAATTTTTAAAAAAGAGAGTCTTTCTTTGCATACTTCAAAGCAGGAAAATCAGTCTGTGTTTCGGTTGGTCATAGTGTCGTACGACTAAACACGCTCTACTATACCACCCGCCGAACGTTTCAAAACTGCGGCAACACCATGCCATCCTGATAAGCTTGCTGCATTCATACTTCTCAAGATTGTGAATCAAAAAGCAAGTATCACGCATATTTGAGGTAAACATAAGTACGTTAGTACTAAGCGTGTGTTAATTCATATCTCGAATGGCGAGATACGAAATTCTGAAGACAGCATTGTTTATTACGCTGTACTAACAATGCGACGCTATAAACTAGAAGAGGTTGCATCCTGCTTTTACTAAACCGACATGGTTCTGCAACCTAGCAGTGGCCTGCATTCTAGAAAAGTTCCATTTCTAGAAATTACTGCCAGGTCGTGTCCATATCCAACGGAGCGCCTCCTCATCCATGTTTCCGCGCAGAACGTAGAAACAAACTTTAATTATCTCTCTCCAGAAAGAAGATTGACTTCTTTTGACATGTACCACCGAAGCACGCAGATATGAGGGAAATTTTTATATGTTTCTTTCTCTGAAATATTCTTAAAGAGGTTTCCATAATATTTTTACTGCAATGCATATTGCCATATTGTTGTTTTCTGATCGAAAGAACAAGTAACTGACGACGAAAATAAATATTGTATTGTTCATTTCACCGTCCTCTGATTCGATGTGGTAAGTACGGTCTCGAGTACATGCGACAGAAATATTGTATAACAGCATAAAGAAAGACATAGTCGGAATGAGAATGAAATACTTGCCCAAGTTGGAATAGGTCGACTGCTGTCTCCGGGCTTTAGGGGGAGCTTAGGCTGAAATTGATATAGCGCGAGAAACGCGTCAAGCTGCATAGCACCACAAAGATATTGTTTTACAGTAAAAGCATTTATGAGATCACAACCCAGGTCACGCGCAGGTGTCCGCCGGCTCCGCCAGCCTGCTGGTATCCGTAACCACATCGCGAGAGCTTAGAAGAAGAATCTACCAATAAAGACACAGTGGGACTCAAAACACGGATCTGCAGGGTGCCAGCCCAGAATTATACTACTGAGCTACGCCGGTGCTTGTGATTTGTTGGCAAACATCGCACGAAGAATACAGTAGGTCTCGAACTCGGGTCCGCTGGGTTCCAGCCTTGTATTCTATCTTTCAGCTACACTGGTACTTCTTACTTGTTCGCTAAATTGCCTGCTTGATGTCGGGAAAAAATCGCTTTAATAGGACTTATAAACCGTTTAAAAACAGCGAAAGGACCAGCAGTCTTTGCACAAGGGCATAATGTACGGAGGGGGCCGCCGAATGCTCTAAACCATTACAAAACCTTGTTCTTGCTTGCCTATTTACTGTGGCCCATACCCACCACCAATTGGCACAAATATCCTTGCAAAAGTTTAGCGAATACCATGTTTATTAGAAGAATAACCAAAAATTACATAGGGAAAGCTGGCCTCCTATAAAAAGTTTATTAATATTTCCATAGTAGAGATCAAGCAAGTGTGTTTGCAGTAGTTACGCGATGAGTGTTTTGAAAAGGCTCTGAAAGGCCGCGCTACTAGCTTTCGCTGTGACTGTTCTGCGCCTTTCACGCCGGCCTGGCGTTTTTTCTGTGCAGTGCTTAATGTTAGCACGAGCCCTTGTCCAGCTGTCAAAAATTCGCTAGAGCTAAATTGCACATAAGTCCTTAAGTATTGGGCACCGACTCGTCCGCAAATTGTTTGCTTTGAGTGAAAAAATTGCCAACAGTTGTACAATAAAAGTACTTAGTAAGCGGCCATTTTCTTTAAGGGTTGCTTGTCAATCTCATAACTGCTTCTTTAGATGCCACTCTCTTGAATTTACGCGAGCTAGTACTCGGATAACGAATGCCACCCCCAGGACTAGCCTTGTAATCGCCCCGTTACACTTTCTTCAGCGCAGTCGACGCTTAAGGTGTTAGAGTAGCTTCGAGGCTGTAGTAGATCGATGTGTTCAAATTATTCCCACCTCGTGAACTTTTCAGATTATTGTGGAACGTACGTAGAAGCTAGCGATAGTACTGGAATGTTCGATGGCAAGTGTATAAATGCTGACATGCTTCGCTGCTTGTCAGTTTATCGACGGCCTATGCTCTGTTCACCGCTGTCGTGTCATTGTGTATCGCTTTGATATTACTTTACGTTTGTTGGCCACGAGTTCAGCCCGAATAAGGTGTTTCATCGTATCATCGAGTCTGCTACTTTAGTAAATGTCATGACCGCGTGAATAAATATCTATCTGTCTCTATATTTGTGTGTCAATCTACGTATCTACCTAAATGTCCATGTATCTAGCTTCACAGCCATGTTCAAAAGATTAAAACACAGCAGCAAGGATTGATTAGGACGGTCATCAAGGGCACTAAGGCGGCCTAAGCACGCACGTTCAGAAGTTCAGTATGATGGTAGACATATGTAATTCTCCTAGCGCAAGAAGCCATACTTGTTATTACCAGTGCGATTGTTCAGCATTGTTTTGTGAGCATTTTCTTCACATTGTGTCAGGTGCACGTCTTCTGGTAACTTATAAACACATTAAAACCAATAATATTTGCCTCAAGATGAAAGACTGAATTAAGTAACGAATTGATCAAGCTAGGAAATAGTCATATTAGCAAGCATTGACGGCACACGGTACCAGCGACAAAATGTACGACGTGCCTTTGTCAATCTTTCTTGACTGACACTGTGTTTTGATTCGCTCGGAACCATCAATAAAACACTTACCCCATTTGGACTAGCAGGGAAAGTTTGGCGGGTTAGTGGAGATGGAAATTGAAAACAAAATGTAGCAATGCAATTTTCACTCATATGCACAGAAACGCATAACGTCTGCTGTAAGTGTATTACCAGTAGCAGAAGTGCTATCATTGTTTTCAGTAATAACAGTAGTATTTACATATTTCATCGAAGACTGCCTATCATTCGTATTTCACAAAAGCCACAATCGCACAGAAGAATATATCTAGGTGCGAACTTCCCGTTCTGTAATGGTTTAGTCTCTAAAGTGTAAATTGGAGAAACATTGATGTCATCGCTGGAGCCTTATTCAGTACTACAGTGGCCTGTACGGGTGCACTAAAGCTTGAAGTTACTAAAATGTAATGAGACTGATGATCTTGTCTTGATGAAATCACCTTGAAGGTTTTGAGTTTTGGCATCTGCCCTGTCTGAATTGACTTCTAATAATCACAAAGTTTCAGTGCTTTCACACATAAGATATGTTGCTACTAATATTTCTTTGTTTGTAGCCACTAGTTCTCGATTTTTGGCGTGGTTTTCTTGGTAACCTTAAAAACAAATGTAACAAATATGAGCCTTGAACTAGCACTCCCGTGGAAACATTGCAATATTTGGTTGCTGGTGTGCTAAGAACCGCTGTGACGCCGCACTGATATGGGATGGTGAGTTCACTTGAGAGAACACTAAAGGGGGAAAATCCCAGTGCGAATTTGCCTATGCCACCAGTTTGTTGACAGCGTTGTCAAATGGAATGATTAGTTGGCGCTTGCAGCTTATAAGTCTAAAAACTCCGTCCAGAGGATGTATCTCTTAATTAGTACCATACGAATGCGAAGCCCGCAGGACAAGTAAGCGTGTTCATAAAGATTCTTGGTGTGCCGATGTGAGAAAGTGCTTATGTGTTTTATGGAGCTCAGGAACTTTTCTGCATGACCGGAATGAGATGGCAGAATAAAGGATATGGCAGAGAGCCCTTGTCATTAATTAAGAACAAGCAGCCTCTTTTTAAGGGGCATTTTACTCATCTGCGCGTTTTTAAACCAACGTAGTTGATATTGCTGTGTCTCGCAGTGAGGAGTCTGTTCTGTAACAAATGAGCTCCTCGTCCGTTCTTCGAGGAAAAAACATACGCGACCCAGCACCTCGCTACAGTCCCTTTTGTGGGAACTCATGACTAGGTCTTACGTTTAACGACGGTTTTCTGCTACTTCGTATGGCGAAATATTGAAAGCTAGCAGCAGCTTAGGCTTCGGTCTCGTGAACGTATCAGTCGACAGAGCTGCTGGCATAGGGGCTATTATCGAAATATTGAGAGGTTCGTAATGTGTAATAAAAATAGGGCTAGTAGTGTGCCTGATGTTTGATTTGATTGATATTAGGGGTTTAACGTCCCAAAACCACCATATGATTATGAGAGATGCCGTAGTGGAGGGCTCCGGAAATTTCGACCACCTGGGGTTCTTTAACGTGCACTCAAATCTGAGTACACGGGCCTACCGTGTGCCTGATGCTGCAGCGTAATGCTGTTAACTTCATTGCATCGGCTTGTTTCACATTTTGAAGGGTGCGTTGGGTTCATGGACAGAAGAACAGCGCGTGATATGCTTGTGGTTTTGTTGTTGGCTATTCTATGAAGGAATCCTTGAGATATAGTGTTGTTCAATTCAAGCAAAATCACACTGGATGTACCATGGAATGACAAGCAGGTTCATCGGTCACCAATAAACGAATCACTGGTGATTTGTATGTGTGGGTGTGAAGGGGGGGGGTGCGCGAGCTTTATTGAGCATTCTAGCATTATTGGTTTCGGCTTCCGTGGGCTCTAGAATAGTCTTAACTACTCATGTTGCGAGCGCACTCAATACATCATAATTGCCTGAAACACATATGGTTCCCGCTTGTGTTCCATGTGCTGGTTGATCAAGAGCCTTCCCGGTCACATTACAAATATATTGCTGCCGCGAATAGTGATATTCGACTCAGAGCGCCGTATTACTGAACACTGCCACCTTTATAAACAGTCTCTAGCAACTCGGATTGATTTATCTCAAAGCAGTCGAATCAATAGGTTTATTGAAAAGGTTACTCAAATAAAACAAAATAAAATCGTAGTGTATTTTTATCTTGAAAGTTGCAGTCAAGCTTGGGAAAAAAGCGATGAAATTCACTTTAGTAAAGCACAAGCCCTCATGTACAAGGCATACAGCCGAGAACACAGTCATGTACAAGTACCGTTTTAAAACCAATGTTTCGTGTTACACACATGAAAGTAATAATATCAGAAATATTTTCGTAAAAACTAATCTAAATACTGTCGCTAAAAAAATCTAACCATCGTGGTAAATACACGGAAAAACAAGCGATGATGATTTGATTTGATATGTGGGGTTTAACGTTGCAAAAGCACCTTATGTTTATGAGACTCAATAAACAATTGTATCGGGTCAGTTGGTAAGAATCCATCTTGCTAGGAAGCGCAGCCACTATTACAAAAAACACACAACACAAGCGCTTAACTTCAACTGAACGTTTATAGAAAACGTCAGAGTTTATAAAGGGGGTGAAAAGAGAAAAAGAATAAAAAAGGTAGAACCTACCTTTTTTATTCTTTTCCTCTTTTCACCGCTTTTATAAAATCTGACGTTTGCAATAAACAATAAGTTGAAGTTAAGCGCTTGTGTTGTGTGTTCTTTGTAATAGTGGCTGCACTTTCTAGCGAGATGTTTATGGGAGACGCCCTTATGAAGGACTCCGGAAATTTCGACCACCTGGGGTTCTTTAACGTGCACGCAAATCTGAGCATACGGGCCTACAACATTTCAGCCTCCATCAAAAATGCAGCCGCCGCAACAGGGATTCGATCTCGCGACCTGCGGGTCAGCAGCGGAGAACCTTAGCCACTAAACCACTGCGGCGGAAAAAAAGACAAGCGAAAAGAAAGTATAGTGACTATTGAAACTATTATATACATAATAAATACGATCAAAATGCACAAAATATGCGTGAATGTGAATACGTACCAAGAAGCAATGGTAAATCAAAATAGTTTTAATTGATTATTGCAAATGTAACAATCTTCAGTACAGTATTATTCTTGGATGAGAGTTCTTACAAGAGTGTTCCTATTTAACCTTTATTGTTCATTTTTCTATTTCTCTGCTCAGCAGATTGTTGAGTAAGTGAGGCGAGCAATACCGTACCATCTGTCTTTTATATTCACTTCAGCCAAAGGGAATTGTCCAGATGTCTTGTTCACACAGAAAACAAATAGGAACATCTCCGCTTCGATTGGCGAGATTTATGAGCTCATGTTGATTTTTTACCAGAAGCTATGTGTGTTAAGGCTGAAGTCAATTAAAATAAGTTAGTGGAACGAACAAAGAAATTTTTGTGTGCAGACGCTATGCAGCGTTTGCATGGAACAAACAGCCTTTTTTGAAACATAGGTATTTTACGGTTCTTTTTTTGTGTGAAATTTTCCCACACCAGGAAACTGTGAATATTGTGAGACAAAATAACCGTAATATAGAGCATTACTTTTATCGATACAGGGAGAATGTGTCAAAAGTTTGGTATTTTTAACCTAAAGAACAGCCAAGCAGTTCCATTCAGTTTTGTGCGTGACAGCGCCTAAGTGTTCAATAAATAAACTTGCGGAGCCCTGAATAAGATTTCTTACATTATGGTACGTAAATTGCACTTGACCTGGCTGCGTAGTGTATCGCTATTTCTGGTTTAGCTACGTATTTTTTGCTGTTTATTTATGATATATAATTGTCGTCTTTATATTCTTTGGTAGAGTGCAGATGTCAAGTGCTCCTTCCTCGACTAGCGCCGTCCCCATTGCCGTTGGCATCTACGGTGCTTCAATACCTGACAGGCATTAATTGACTTATAAACATGTATATTAAATGAAATCAGAATAAAATACCTACGATTTATCGGAATAGGAGCCCGAGGCACTCTACGGCGACGTCGAGTATTATACCTAAGAAATATGCTGGTGCTTCAACCTTACTCGCAAAAAATTCTATACAGGCATCATATTGGGCAAGGGTCCACAAAAACCTATGTATTTTTAAGAGGTATAAGACAACAATAACAAGAAAGATTAAAATACCAAGCACTCATCATGCCATGTAATGGCGCAACCAGTTTGTCCTTCAGTGTTTCTCACCTACTGAAAAAAGATGACCCATCATTTCTTACATCATCAGCCTTGGGCAGCATCAACAAAGTCCACACAATATTTTACAGATGTGTGGCGGGCCTCGCGCTTATCCGTGGAAAGGGGAACACTGGCGGATTGGGTGCTATCGTATACCCTATCCATATTGACTTATGGCGTATCTGATACCTTGAAGAAAGCTTAAATTTCAAAGGCAGCTCCCCCTGCTAAAACACAAAGCTGCACTCATTGGCATGAGAATATATCACGTGCATCGGTGTATTTTTACAAGTTCTTTCTTTGCGTCCTTCAAAGCAGGAATCTCGGTCTGTGTTTAAGTTGTCAGTGTGTTGCACGTCTCAACGCACTCTACTGCACGACCTGGCAAAAGTTTCAGTGCTGCTGCGCCGCCAAGCCACCCTGATATATGCTTGCTGCGTTCATACTTGTGAAGCTTGTCAATCAAAAAGCAAGTATCACGCATAGTTGTGGTAAGCATATGTAAGTGAGTATTAGGCGTGTGTTACTTTAGATCTCGAATTAAGAGTTACGTAATTCACAAGACAGCAGTGTTTATTTCGCTGGACTACCAATGCGACGCTCTAAACAAAAACAGGTTGTATCCTACGCTTTACTAAAGCGACATTGTTCTGCAACCTACCAGTAACCTGCATTCTAGAAAACTTCCATATCTAGAAATTACTGACAAATGAAATTACTGACGTCTATATCTAACGGAGCGCCTCCTCACCAGTCTTTTCACGCAAAACGTGAAATCAACTTTTTATGCCTTCTCTCTAGAGGGAAGACTATCTTCGTTTGACGACATGTGCCACTGAAGTAGATATAGATGTAGATCCTAAACGCGCAGAACGCAGTTATGCTGGCAATGTTCATGTGTTTTTTCCTTCAATCATTCATAAAAGGGTGTTTTTATTATTTTTTCTGCAATTCATATCGCCCTATTCATTCGCCGTTACTTCATTGTCGTTTTATGATCGAAATACCACGTAACTGACCAACACAATTAATATTGTATTGTTAATTTCACCTTTCTAGGCTCTGATGTTGGGAGTACGGCCTGGAATACATGCGACAGAAACATTATATAGCAGCATAAATCAAGATATTGTCCGAATGAGAATGGAATACTTGCCCTAGTTGAAATAGGTCGATTGCCGTCTTCGGGCCTTAGGGGGGACTCAGGCTGAAAATGATATGGCGTAAAAATTACGCCAAGCTGAAAAATAAAACGCACTCTACTGCTTAGCACCGGAGAAGTATTCTTTTACAGTGAAGACTGTTATGAGATCACAACCCGGGTCACGCGCAGTTGTCCGCCGCCTCAGCTTCAGCCGCGGTATTCGTAATTATATCGCTCGAAATTAGAAGAAAAACCTACCACTAAAGACAGAGTGGGGCTCCGGGTGCCAGGTGCTAGCTCAGTATTCTGCCTCTTAGCTAAAGCCTGTGCTAGTGAATTGCTGGAAAACATTGCGCTGAGGACACAGGCTCAAAACTGGTTTCGCTGGGTGCCAGCCCAGTATTATACAACTTAGCTGAACTGGTACTTGTTACTTTTTGGCCAAATTTCTTTAGGCAGGCTTGACGTCGGGACAGAAATTTCGTTAATACGACCTATAATGCGTTTAAAAACAGCGAAAGAACAACCAGTCCTCGCACAATGCGAATAAAGTAACGAGGGGGCCGTCGATTGCTACAACCTATTGCAGAAGCTTGTTCTTGTTTACCTATTAACTGTCCTGCATAACCACTTTAGCCATAATTCCTGATCGTCAGCAGCCACTGCACGAACAAGTGGTATGAATATGAAATTCTTTGCAAGTAGTTAGCGTTTACCACGTTTTTCGGAAGAATGACGAAAAATAGCACAGCGAATGCTGGCCTACTACCCAAAAGATTAATAATAATGCCCTCGTAGTTATCAAGCAAGTGTGCTTACAGTAGTTACCCAATAAGTCCTTTGAGAAGGCTCTGAAATCCGCTTTTCTAGCTTTTCCTGTGACTGTGCTGCACCTTCTGCACAGGCCTGGCGTTTTTTTCTGTGTAGTGCCTAATTTTAGCACACGCAGTTGTCCAGCTGTCAAAAAAATTGCAGGAGTCACATTGCATATACGTTCTTAAGTAGGGGGCCCCTACTCGACCGCAACTTGTTTGCTTTGAGTGTGAAAATTGCCTACAGTTTTACAGTAAAGGTATTTAGTAGGCGGCCTTTTTCCGTTAGGATTACTTGTTCTGAAATTTACCCCTTTAGTTGCTTCCTCCTGGATTTACGCGAGGAATTTCTCGGACAACAAATGCCGCCCCCAGGACTAGCCTTTAATAGTGGCACGAGTCATCTTTGGAAGCCTAGCTTGGAAGCTGCTATTATTGCACGCCCACTACGTTGCTTAGACCACTGCTTACAGGTAATGGTGTTATAAATTGTGTCACTATAGCGGGCCCCCGTCCTAGGACCCATCGTCGAACAAGTCAGTTGAGGCGCTCATAAAAACGACAACAATTCATTTAAGGTATTAGTAACTGAGAGTTAGAAAAGAGGTGATAACTGTACATGGGAACTGTTGAACGGTAGAACTTTGGAATTTCAAATACATGAAAGTCTTCGGCTTATATAGCGCCTCGTTGCCAACCCTGGGCACATTGTCCGCTGCTTCCGCCAATAGGGCGCTTCATGGTCTAGGTGATCCACCCATGAATGAGAGGAAAGACACCACACAATGCATGTGGAGAGGGCACAGTCCACACGATGCCCAAATATGGTCACCAAAGCACTGCACCGATGTTTTCGCAAACGTCACCAAGTTTCGCGCACGTCCGCTGATTTTGGTTTCCAAGATTCTTCTGGCAGCTGGGTGAGGTTCGAAAAACCGGCTGCCAGTACACGTGTGAAACTTGTCTGACTGTTTGGGTAGGGCAATCTAGTGGTGGGCCAGCATACCCTCAAAATATGCCACCCCAATCAGCCGATCCTATAGAGAAAAGGGGGAAGGAGGAGTAGTAAACTAATCCCTCGTCGCCGAGGCGGGCTTCGGCAAGGGCTGCAGCAGATAGTGCATTATCCTTTTCTTCACCCCCACATTCCTTTCCCGGTTGTTTGCTAGAAGCTGTGGCTTAGGTGCACATATCCCTAGGCTCCGCTTGTCCTCGCAAGATGCAGCCACAACCAATTTGGCTTTAGCTTGCAGCCTGAACTGCAAAGACCATGCTGATTCCGAGATTTCCAGATCCTCGGTGACCTCGAAAATGGCCCAGCTGCCTCCTTGTCTGCCTAGAAAGCCTTGCCCGCAGAAAACACAATGACCTTTCTTGAGTTGAGCTCACAATGGCCTCTCTTGGCTCGTGCGTTTTCTTTGCGCGAACCAGTCCCGAACCCCTCTTTCAGGTTTTGCCGAGATGAAATCAACCCGTCTTGACGGCACACCCTTGCTTGGAATGCATCGAAATATTTTCGTCCCGTTCACAAAGGCCGGAAAACTTCAATAATGATGATGTTCGTAACAGTCTCTCGCGCGGTGGGGTGAAGATTTCGATGGGCTGAGGTTTGCAGCCACAGTTCGGAGAGATCAGCACTGAGGTCTAGTCTGGTGAAGACTGTTCTTGAAGAAGTAGTGACGACCTGCTTCATTTTGGCTCAACAGACATCACATACGCATATAAAACACAAGCACTCACCTAGTGAGCGTCAGACAATTCCGTCAAACCCCACCAGGCATATGTACCCTTTTACAACTAATTAAATGAAGTACACTAGTTATTCTAAATTCCTCTCCTACGTTTGAGTGAAATAGAACAATAGCACTGGAAGCACACCAAACCTGAAACCTTGAATAGTGGTGTCTTCAATGTACTCACCATAGGTTCAACGAACTCTAAAACGCAACAAAACAACAACAAAACCTAATCCATGGTCCTCGTCTAGGTCAGGAAAAAAAATATTGCTGAACTCTCGAGAATGGCGTTCGCGTCAAGGACAGCGACTTAAACACTCAGCGTTGCCATGGGGTATACCTCTTTTGAAATATATGTCAAACGTATACTGTTGCAAAACGAGGCTTCAACGCAGCAGGCGGCCATTCTTAGAGAACAAAGCAATAGCCCCGAGAGAGGACAATGCTCCACCTCAATAAAACTCACTTGGTAATCTAGTAAGCTAGTTTTCCGAGCTGCTTTCACTAGGCTTTTCCAACCCTAAACAGGGCACTTGCGAAACAACGAAAAGCTCAAAACGATGAATTCTCGCATTAGTTTAATTTACGCACAACGAACAACTTAAGTCTTCGTGCGAGCTCTCTGTGGACGCTATAACCCAAGCTCAAACGTTACCGTTTCTTCACGTCTCCAGTAGGACACACCTTGACAGACTCAAATCTTTCACACTAGATTCGGCTGCATCTTACAAATGTCCGAAATGTCGCTCCAACCTCGACTTCCGCTTACGCGTAACATTCCGCCTAAATTATCGCACAATACCCAAAAACCAAAGTGACGGAACTAAACCTTGCGTAATAGTCTGGTTTGGTTAATGTTACCTAATCATGTCAGACTCTTGTATAAAGAACGCGCTGGGTTCCTTCAGGTGTGTTAGCTCTATTCGCACTTATAGAGCGCTGTAACATTTAAGGACCAAACGTACGCTTCCGTACCATCTAAAAATATTCTAACTGCGCGTTTGTTTCTAAAAGTTAACAAAAACAACAACATTCCGCGCTTGGCATGAACCCTTTAAAACCAGTTCTTTTTTTAAACCTTACTGACAAAAGAAAACTTTACTTCAAAGGCTCGAAACTGGAACAATATTGTGAAAAAAGCTCCTTCCCAGAAACTCTAGGTCGCATTCTGCGTAAAGCTTCCAGCTGACCTTCACGCTTTTAGTCTTGCACGTGGCGGTCGTGTTCTCTGCCGCTTTCGCGATCGCCAGAGGTCACAATGAGCGCGAGCTCCTATTCCAACTTTGCTATCTCGCCTCACTCGTGATTTTGACCGGCTTTCTTCGTAACACCAAAGATTCCAGAAGTGCGGGAGAAAGAATCGCCATTGTCCTTCGGTGTTTGGTTCCACCCTGAATTTAGGACTAGCAGCCTTTCCTTTAGGAACTTGTCGACATTGTTGTCGACGCAAATCCGTTCTTTTCAACCGCGCCTTCCTTCTTAGGGACGCGCGCCCCTTTCCGCTACTTCTCTCTCGCCAGTTTCGCCTGACCCTACGCGTCAAAGGACTTTTTATTGAATCGCCCGATGGCCAACTTTTCCGTTTTCGCTGCAGCGTGCCCTCTGCCTTCACCTTTTGTGGTGCCGCACGTCCCCGCTTTCTTCTTTTGCAGTGACGCTTCCATACAACCTTTCTTTGGTTGTTACAAACTTCCCTGGTTGCGTCATCGGCGATCTCACAGTTCAGGTATGCCTGTGCACCACCCTTTCTGCAAACTTTGCGCTTCAATTTCTCCACTCCATTGCTCTGTCGGGCTAACTTATCTGTGCTACCCCTCAGAAAACCAGACTCTGGGCCCTCCACAGATCTTAACTCTTGAAAATTTGCGTCCTGCTCTAATTCCGGGTAGTTTTTAGCGTCCGACCGATTGTTTAAGTGCCGCTGCACGAGGCCTGTCTCTAACAACACACAATCTATGTTCATGCTGCTGGCATTAGATTTTTCCTCGAAACGATCCTCCACCGAACTTGTGCCTGTTTGTACTCCTACGACAGCCTCGCAACGCACCTTCTCACCGTCTGAAACTTTTCCGACGCTATCTGTAGGAAATAATTTCAACAGTAGCTCGCACTCGCTGGCAGTACTGTCGGGTTTCAGTAGCGTTATGTCTGCGCTACATTTAGGACTACCTTCGTTGTCCTCTCTTTCAATATTCGAAAGTTCATTCCCTTGCTGAGGCTTGAGCGTGGTCTTCAGCTCATCAATATGCTCAATGACGCCACCAGGGCAACTGGAACCAGCCTCGGTCTCACAAAGAACACCTTTTCAACTAGCTACAGTTTGCATACCAGCCACCGTCCCGCTCTCTACATGCACTGCCTTCGCACCATCGGAGAGTCGCGTACCTTCGCTAGGCGCATTTTCACTAACAACGACCTGTTGCTCTTTTCTCTGCGCCGAAAGATCACTTTGCACGTCGCACTCATAGAGACGCGTACCTTTCTCGGGTGGTACCTCGCAAACAGCGGCTTTCTCGGTGACTTCACCCTGCACCGTACTCGCCACTTCACCGCACATTTCGGGCTCTACACATACTGAACATATACACGACCAAAGACGCTTCTGATGCTGTGCCCTAGTTATACGATTTGCCCTTGCAATGTCTTCGTCTAATGCTCGCATTTTAGCCTTGTGTATACGTATCCTTTCGGCTTCTTCTGCCTCTTCTCTCTGGGCCTCTGCCTCTTCTCTCTCGGCTTCTGCCTCTTTTCTCCGGGCTTCTGCCTGTTGAATGCTCTCGACATACTCTGAAAGGTCCTCGTTGCTTGTCCCTGTCCCGACGATCCGCTCGATCAGTTCTGTTCTGTTTGGGGAGTCCGACACATCCAGTTTCAACTCCTCTGCGATCGCTAGCAATACGGGTTTTGGCAGGGCTTTCAGATTCATGACTGCTTCCGGTACCGTTCTCTGTTCAATATATGATTGCTGTCTTGCAGCTAATTAACCCTGACAACAACGGCAGCCCTTGTCTTCTGCCTTGCCTCAAGTTACCTGTTAACTTAGTCTGCAAATGCTTCCTTTAGCTCTTCCACGGAACCCTGTTCTGTCACTGTTAACCACCGTCACCCACAGACTATAGCTTAAACAAGCTATCTCACAATTATCTGCCCGACGCAAGTTATCTGTTAACCATATGACTAAAACAGCCCTGTCACCACTAACCTTGCCGTCACCCAAAGACTATAGCTTAAACAAGCTATCTCAAAATCGTCTGCCCAACGCAAGTTATCTGTTAACCTGATGACTAAAATAGCTCTGTCACTGTTAACCTTGCCGTCACCCACAGACCACAGCTTAATCAAGCTATCTGATATTCTGCCGGACGCCAGTTACACAATGACCAAAAAAGCTATGCTCCCTCTCAGCTTTTACTCACACATTAGTAAATGCCTGGCAAAGTTTAACAGAGAAAGTCGGTCCTCACCCGGCTTTCAGTCATGCCTCCAGCGTCGTGCATCTCAGCAGTGCCTTCCGGTTGCCTCTCGCAGTTGATGACCTTGTGTCATGCAAGAACTGTCGTTTGCCTGCCTTTCAAGTTGATGAGCTCGGAGCATCCGACCGTTGTCATCAATCGCCTTTCGAAGTCGATGGGGTCGTAGCATCTGACTGCTGTCGTCGAGTCGTTGCTACCTCGGTTGACGCCATCTCTCCACTAAATCCCGTGCTTGCGACCTGGGTTGACGCTATCCCACCGCTGCCACCAGTTGTTGCGACTGCGGGTCCTGCGGGTCTCAATTTGGTAGCGGGCCCCCGTCCTAGAACCCATCGTCGAACAAGTCAGTTGAGGCGCTCATAAAAACGACAACAATTTATTTACATTATTTGTAACTGAGAGTTACAAAAGAGGTGATCAAGTGAACAGAACTGTACATGGGAACTGTTGAACGGTAGAACTTTGGAATTTCAAATACATGAAAGACTTCGACTTATATAGCGCCTCGTTGCCAACCCTGGGCACAATGTCCGCTGCTTCCGTCAATATGGCGCTTCATGGTCTAGGTGATCCACCCATGAAGGAGAGGAAAGACACCACACAATGCATGCGGAGAGGGAACAGTCCACACGATGCCCATATATAGTCACCAAAGCACTGCACCGACGTTTTCACACACGTCACCAAGTTTCGCGCGCATCCGATGATTTTGGTTTCCAAGATTCTTCTGGCAGCTGGTTGAGGTTCGAAAAACCGGCTGCCAGTACACCTGTCAAACTTGCCTAACTGTTTGGGTAGGACAATGTAGTGGTGGGCCAGCATACCGTCAAAATATGCCACCCCATTCAGCCGATCCTATGGAGCAAGGGGGAAAGGAGGAGTAATCAACTATTCCCTCGTCGCCGAGGCGAGCTCCGGCAAGGGCTGCAGCAGATAGTGCATTATCCTTTTCTTCACCCCCACATTCCATTCCTGGTTGTTTGCTAGAAGCTGTGGCTTAGCTGCACATATCCCGGGGCTCCGCTTGTCCTCGCAAAATGCAGCCACAACCACTTTGGCTTTAGGTTGCAGCCTGAACTGCAAATACCATGCTAGTTCCGAGGTTTCCAGGTCCTCAGTGACCTCAAAAATGGCCCAGCTGCCTCCTTCTCTGCCTCGAAAGCCTTGCCCGCAGCAAACACAATGGCCTTTCTTGAGTCGAGCTCACAATAGCCTCTCTTGGCTGGTGCGTTTTTTTGCGCGAACTGGTCCCGAAGCCCTCGTTCAAGTTTCGCCAAGAGGAAATCAACCCGTCTTGACGGCACACCCTTGCTTGGAATGCATCGAAATATTTTTGTCCCGTTCACAAAGGCCGAAAAACTTCAATAATGATGACGGTCGTAACAAGGAGAGCTCAAAGTTTTTCAATGTTGCATGCAGTATATAAATCAGGCGATGATTAGAAAGATTGGTTTTAAAGCCCCACATATATACTTGAAGATTACTTGATATTCTTGAAGACAAGCTGCAAAAAGTGTAAGCACTCAGACAGTTGATAATTATTGTAGTAAGTATTGGAGCAAATACACTACCATAAGCCTTTCTAATGGCGGAACGATGACATCTAGGCCACTCATTAAGGATGATTTTAGGTGCCTTATGCATTAGCAGATGTGCTTTTCTTTCAGGGAAAAGCAATTGGTTTTGCTGCTTCCCTTGTGCCATTGTCCGATCTGAGTGCTAGACTGTGAGTCCTTATAAAAATATTAAAAAATGCACAGCAAAACAGTCAGCTATTCAACACGGTCGAACTCCACTAATAATAGTAAAAATAATAATAATAATAATAATAATAAGAAGAAGAAGAAGAAGAAGAAGAAAAAGAAGAAGCATACCTGGCTTGTTGCGCGCGAAAACTCGGGCTTGTTAATAGGGCAATCCATACCGGAGTATTCCAGAAATATCAAGTTTTGTGGTGTACATGAAATTGCCCTCTCATTGCACGGTATACGGACATACATTGTTTTATTTATTATATAATCGACTGCCGTGCCCTAAATTGAGTCTTTAACTCTCAGTCATCAGGCAAGCACATCTGCTCGTACTCGCTTGTTGCAGTAAATCTGACGAGATAGTTATACCGAGGGCTGTCGTCTTGCATCTGTTTCTGTTCTAAACATTGCCGTAGACTACTTTGAATAAACTTTTTCTACAAGGTGATTGGTTATTATATTTATCCATAAATAGTATGTATCATAATACAGCCCATAGACGTAATTATCAGATAGATGCAATGAACGTAACTCATTTTTCCTATTATATTATGTCATCGTTGTCTTGTGAATAAGTTTTTTTCTTTGTTTCAGGTAGCCGTCATGTGGTATGTTTTTCGAAAATAAAAAAATACCATCATTTCCCCAGGTTAAAATGCTTAGTGGTAGAGAATTCATCAATTTGCAAAATACACACGAATAAGAGCTCAAGCAGCACGCGTTATGAGTTAAGAAATGCATGACGTCTCTTAATAGCACTTTTATGCTTCGCTTCATGTTTTAGTTCGTTTTCCATTATAAATAAAACACTTACCCTTCTTGGACTACCAGGCAAAGTTGTAGGAGATAATGGAGGTGGAGACTGAAAAATAATACAATCGGGGAATTGTTACTCGCGTACGCATCTGAACGTCACTTTTACTGTACCATTTTAGCATTCATGTTTACACAGTTGTAGTAAATATTTCTTATTATACACTTGTGGATCAGAGAAGATGTGAAAACTTGAAGGACTCAGTTTTTTTGCTAGACTAGTTAATAATCAAAACCAGCAGAGAACAACCAAATGATATTTAGGAGGTATCATTAGCAGTAAAGGTTATTTAAGTATAAAAAAACGTGTACCTAAACAGAACTTGCCGCGGGCAAGGACGAAATCTGTGACCTTCAAATACATAGGCTATACCGAGCCACCAGCTTTGCGTACGATAACGGTCTATGCTAACAGCCTAAATAATACAGATAATATAACGCCACTGAAAGCTTAGTCAGGGGCACTTAGGTGCTATTGTTATGTTCTAGGTTAAATTTTGAAAACTGCGATCAGTCTTTCATTGAAACGGCTAACTAAATTTTAACACACACGTGATGTCTTATTTGTAATACCTTGTGGACTGCGAAACTAGTTTTTGGCCTTAAGCACGGGTTTTCAGAGTAATTCAGTGGTCCTAAGTGGTGTCGATTATCACTCGCAAGGTGTTCCTCTTCTTCACTTGTTTCGATAAACTTCCTGTCGGGCTAGTGTGATGTTGCCTGACATCAAATGTTTGAGTGCTAACGGGGAAAAAAAGGACAGAGATACATTATGAAAGAACAAGACAGAGCGCCAGGCAATTGCTTTTTGCATTGTGTTCTTTTCTCAGCGAGTTCTTCGTTTTTTTTTGTTTGTGCCAAAGAAATGACGTCTTCGGCTGTTCTTGCGCCGACGAGTAGCACAGCGCAGAAACGGTGTGTAAAGGGCAAGTTCACGTTCGATAACACTCAAGAAAAAGTGATAGATGTTCAACTATACATATATGACTGTGCTCCGCTGAAGTAGGAGTCGGCCTTATTTTTAGGCGGTGGGGCATCTACGCGTAAAGTCGAGACAGCGGGGGCTGCAACACCGTTAATTCGGTAGGGGGTGGACATTGCACGCAAGTAGAAAAAAAGTTTTACGAATGAACATGCCATGCAAAAACGGGATAAAACATTGTCTATTACACGCAAGTCACAAATTTGCAAATTAAAAAAAAACCTAAGATGCAAGGCAAAACTTTATTTGAGGTCAAAGCTGCCGCGATGACCTTCTTACGGGAAGCAAGAAAGGAGGGGACGTTCTGAAATCTTACTTGGAGCCGCACCAAACTGCTACGTGGGTCGCAGGTGGCTGACCCCACGTCTAGAGCGTTGTCGTACTTAATTTTAAGGAAATAATTTTACCTCGTGCCGCCCCGACTCGGGCGTCGCCTACGGTAGCGGCTGCTAGGATGTCCCACGTGGGCACCCTGGTGGCTTAAACTCCTCAGGACCATATATTAAAGTTCTTGACTGACTGTGCTTATAATTTTGATGCTGCTGATGAGATCTCTTGAAGAGCGCCATACGATTACGAATCCCGTGGGACAAGTCAGAATTCTTGGTGTGCCGCTTGCAGGAAGCGTAATTATCTTCAACGAAATAAGCCGAATTTATAGTGTTTGCAAGGCGACTTCATTTCCATCAGCTTAGCGCTCAAAGATCTAATCACCCTGTAAAATACAAGAGCTTAAACTTTGTATGAAGGGACAGGGGGTAGGCTAGTACAGTTACGATGAATTATATGCTAATGAGCTCACGCAGTGTTCAAGGAAGAAACACGAGTAACGCAGGTGCTCGCTGAAGTCCCATATGTCTAAATTGAAGGCGTTATCGCACATTTCCTGCCAGACATCTGCGACTTCACTAATCATCGTAAGGACGGTGTCTAGTTACGTTACTCTATCAGGGCAGTAAAAAGGGACGCACCTACCAACATCAGTATTGTGTTTTCATTGGTATCCCGTAGTCTGCTTTGAAAATCCAGCCCATGATGTGCACATGCGTCGGTGTGAGGCTGTTTTCTTCGTGGAATGATCCTAATTTCTGGTTTGAAAGGTATCCGAAATATGAAAAAACTAGCCGACTTGCGACATGTCTGGCGGTTCTGTCAGTAATTACTCAACAAGTTTAATTTGAGAATTTTTCATTATTGATTTGCAATATTTTCGATAAAATAAAAAGTTCAGACGCAAGTGTAGCAATACAGGTGGACTCTTAGTATGCGAAAGAACGTAGATATATTGACGCGCACTCTTAATTGCGATAGCAAGCATACGGACACTCTTGTCTGAATTAGCCACCAGCGTCGGCGTCAACGTCGACGTGGGAGTCGCCGTCACTTACCGTGTATATATACGTGTTTATATACATGAAACACAGCAAAAAAAAAAGAATCGTGAAACAGACACCGGCGTGTGCATCGTACATAGAACCTCTGAGTTTAAAATGAGAAGCGGTAACCACTGAGTCACGCAGAAGCACGTCTTTCCACGCTGAAACGGCAAACTGTTTATATCTACCACTTACAGCTGGTAAGGGACATACGGGGGCGAGGGGACCATTGTGTTTTTAGCATTACCAGCAAGATGACAGAAACAGCGCACGGTGGTGCGCGCTTTCATCTCCCATGTGTAAAGTTCCCCGCAGAGAGGAGAAGGTAGATGCTAGCAGGGGCGCCCATATCTCACGGTAGGGAGGAACTTACGTCTTGGTTGGCCTGTGGCTTTTACTGGAATGAATATGTTGTGGGTATTGGGCACACAAAGTCATCGAGCGCACAAACTGAAATTCCCATTCGCGTTCATCTGTGCTTGTGAATGCGTTTTCTACGTAATTTGTGTGTGAGAAACGTGGAGCTCGTTTCTAAGTTCTTGATATTTTGCGCGTTACCTTCTAAGTTGTTTCTGTCACGTTCATTTCTTCATCTTTTTAGCAAAGCCGTGACTTTATAAATCCACGAATGATAACTGGTGATTAGGCAACTACTTCTTGCTTGGGCGATGAATTATGCATGTGAAGTCAGTATAAAATGCTCCTTCCTTCTAAGACTACTTATACAAAAATTACAAAGCTACTTTGGGCTAATAAATAATTTCATAACGTAAAACAGGCCGTCAAACGTGCATTTATTTTCGAGGCGTGACCTAGTCTTGGCTGGCACACTGCAGGCAAGCCTCAGAACTCGTCAGCTGCTGTTCAGAGCATGTTGAGCTTGGCTTTTGAGCAGGTTTCCCTTGACTCTCCCTTCTGCTATCATAAGCTGCTTCTAGAATTATAGGCTGCGTCTGGGGTCGTGCTCCCGTCGCAGTAAGCGCGGTGTGACAGCCCCCTTGTATGTTTTCTGGCTTGAGACCTCGTCCAGGCACTCCTGAATTGGTTCCTATGTCGGTGATGGCTTTTTCCCTTATGCTAATTGACCCGAAAGTAAACGGGAGCCTTGGGGCCACTAAGTCATTTTCTCTGACATCGCTGGCAGTAACGTACATATATTTCACTTATTAGACATATTTAGCTGCTGTTTCCATAGTATTTGTTTGTGGCTTCGGAAGCTATCATGCGATTTTACCAGAGTCTGAAATTCTGGCATTACGAGAACTAAACCTTCATCACGTTTTATAGTGAAACTGTTGTGTAGTTGTGCCAAAGGCCAATCACTCAGGATTTAGTCTCTTACCAGTGCCAATACACTCTCTGTTTTGAGCAGCTTTGTGATATCCGCTGCATTAGGATGGCTGTGTTTGTCTTCGTACCTGGGGTTTGTAAGCCCCTACCCGTACAGGGTATGCATCCCAGCACATCACCAATAGACGCAAGGGCCATACAAAATAAGCACGGCGTCCGAGATAGAACCTTCATCTCGAATGCCATAGTCAGTAACGAGCTTCTCCAAAGCTCGTTAGTTCCCCCTTTGTCTCTCTTTTTCGTGGTCGCGATTCAAAAGGCCGTAGACAGTTTCCTCTACTTTGGTCCTTCTCTTGACGAAACTGCTGTAGAGTTTCAGTAGCCCTGATAAGGCCTCTAGATCTTTCTTTGCGGGCGTAGCGCTTGCAGGATAATGTCAGTCTCGCTTTCGTTCTAGTAGATCGCTGCGTTATCATTACACTATTTTAAGAAATCAATTCTCGTCGGACTGAACTTTCACTCATTTGTTAATTCCTAAAATTGCTCTTTGAAAACACGCCAACTCAGCCTCCAGTCTTTCTGTTTGCTCTGCTACGTTAAGCTTAAAAATCAAGACATCATCGAGATAAGCCTTAACGCCCGGAATACCTCCCAACAGCAAGTGGATGACTCATTAGAACACCCATGACGTGACAGAAATTCTAACGGCAGTAGCCTCAACTTGTGTAGCTCCACGATAGTATTAACTGTGGTGACTTCGGCTGACACAATGTACAAAAATGAGCTTTATAAGCTTCAGCAAGTTGGAGCTTAGTAAAGATGTTGTCCTAACCGAGAGTCGATAAAATTCAAGTGGCAGTGGCCGAAGAATTCTCGCTACTTTTTACTGTTTTGTTTACCACAAAGACGTAAACTACCGAACGTAAACTTGAACTAGTTGAGAATACTCAACTAGTTCAAGTGGTTCACTGCCTCAGCCATATCATGCTTTAGTGCTGCTGCAACTCTACGACTTTTCATAATTACTTTTTGATGCTATATTTCAACTTTCTGTGCGCTCGTAGTGTACTTCAGGCAATGAGGTCATTTTGGAATGCATCAGAAAATCGTGAACCCATGTCTTAACAATAGTTTGCTGAATTTCATGCCTCAAGGTACTTGGATTACGACAAATAAGAAAAACAAGAAGGCTGCCGCTAACACAAGGACACCAGCCAACCAACCCACAGGGCAGCATTCTATTACAGAGCAGGCGCTGAAGTCATCACCATCGCAACAACAACGCAGGCTCAAGATGCCACCTCTGCCACTCGATGACTGTAAGATCGTGTACCGCCCGCAAGCAGGTCTTGACCCCGCCAAAGGAAAAACCTTTGCTGACACACATGCCATAGGAAGAGAAAGGGGACAAATTAAGCAAGACTTTACTGACAAGATATGCGTACAAGTCCAAAGAAAGGAAAACCTATTTATCGCCAGCACCGTCGACAGTGAAGACGCAAAGAAGCTAGCAAACATCAAGAGAATACAGCTTGTAAGCAATTTCTACAATGTGAACGGCAACATACGCACTCCGAACGACGCCTCCTGAGGCGTCATCAATGGCTTAGTACTTCAAGCAAGCACCACAGAACTTATGGCCTGAATCCGCGCGCCAGCGAGATAGACCATTCTTCAATCCCGAATACTGGGTCAATCGTCCACGGCAGTTGTATTCTTCGAAGGACCGCACGTTTCCTTTCACATAATCTTCAAGAGCGTAGACGTATGATGCAGACCACGTCGCAAGTTTGTTCAATACTGCCGAACCTGTGGCCACACCGGACAGCGTCAAGACATCTGTCCAAGGCCTATCCCAAATTTCGTGCTACAAATGTGGCAACGCCGGACAAATGCAGCGGCATAAGTGCAAATTAACGTGCAAGACCTGTGGAGGAGGGCACAAAACTGCAAGAGTTCAAGAGGCGAGTAAAGCAAAATGCACCACCCTGCATTATAAGACAACTACGCCTCAACGGAATGCAGAAAGGCAACCACTAGAGCTCTATTGGAGAAAGTTCCCCAAGCTTGGCACCCCTGTAGCTAAATCAAGCAGTGGGAGCAGTACAAGCTTGCCCTGGCGCGGAAAATGTAGGTCCATCTGGCAACCTACTTCACGCGCTCGCCACCAGCCAAATGAACGAGCTACACTGCCGTGGTGGGCGACTCCAGTGGTAGCAGCAGTTCGACCTCTACATCGCCGGAAAGCGCATCCCTAGAAGCCCTGGAAGATAGGCTGCGAAACAAGCAGAGGAAGCTCCAAAATCACCACAGCCAATTGCAAAACTATCAAAGCCTTATTGACAAGCTGCTTTAGAGTCAGAAAAGACAACAAAAGCTCACAGACAAACTACTTCGAAAATACCACGTACAGCAAAGATTTCTGAAAATGCAGAACAACAATGCCAAGTGGTAGAAGACGCGAGCTGGAAGCCGAGCAGGATGCTTCCTAAGGCGGACGTCCAAGCTCTTGTGGATGACAAGTACAAAATATTGCAGGAAGGTTTTATAACAAACATCCATGCTACGATGAAAAAGATTGTCCAATCAGCAATCTAAAAAAACAGCTGCCATCTTCGAACACGGACTTACCACGTTAAATTATAAGATTGACGGGATCACTGTGCAAAATAAACAATTTTATTGCAAACGTGAACAAAACTTATGTCAACGTGGCATAGCTCGACACTTTATGCAACTAACGCCAACTCAATCGAAAGAAGGCGCGGGTGAACAGCCACAGTGCCTCCCGCTCAGTCTCACCCATCTGCGATTGCCGACGTGACGTCGAATCAATCGAAGGCAGCGAGCCGCTACCGCGAGTTAAAAATTCAGCAATTAACTTTGCGCATATAGTAATGGAACTGCATATCGTACTGCCCACAACATAAGAGCTTAGAAAAAATTCATGAAGTGTAATCAACCCCACACCATCGCACTGCAGGAAACCAACACTCAGGACGTCCATCTGCAAGGATACTGGACCTGCGCACAAACCCGACACACAGCCATGCTTGTCAAGAAAACTCTTTCAGCGCAAAACAACGACGTTGGGTAAACTCATATAGAACTCTCCCTCATAGAGCTTTTACCAGAACAAAAGACGCAGAAAAGTATATTCATACCCAACGTGTAGAGCCCCCCTGAAGACCAACTACCACATTTCGATCACTTCGTACGAGAACTCAGGAAGCGCACAAAAGGCCACCACATTGTCATAGTGGGAGACTTCAATGCTTGCCTCACACACGGTATGGGGCTTTCATATGACCAGGAAGAAAGGCTCTAGGGTGCACGATGTCGCCCAGCACCACGGACCAACATTGTGGAGCGACCCTCTCCATAAGACGAGAATCGGGAACAGCATCTCCGGGGTCACCAATCCTGATCTCAACTTCACGGCGAACCTCATCCGGGCAGTATGGACTGCGCTACCAGAAACCTCAAGCAGCGATCACCTTATCCTCGAACTTGACGTAGCACACACTCGACATCAAAGACAGGAATAGCACGCTGAAAGGCAAGAAAATTCTACAAGGTCGATCTCGCTGTTGAAACCACTATAACCGACATTGAACAGTGATTCAAAATGTTCTAGATGCATCTGAACGACACACTAAAACATACAGCTCAACAGTAATATGCCCGCAGTCGCCGCCCATTTTCTCCACCTCTGGGAAGCAAGGAGAGGTCTTCTCAAGAGATTGAAGCGGCAAAAGCTTAACAGGAAGCTACAGCAACGCGTCGCTCTCCTCACCAAGCAAAGTCAAGATTATGCTTCGAACTGGCGCGGCATAACTAGCACGCCTTTTGCGACAAGAACCAAGAAAACTTGGCACCTACTAGACTATCTTATGGGCACGGAGACCTGGAAGGTGGCCCAGAAGCAGCATCTTCACAGGCTTATTGACAACTATGCTGGTTCGGAAGAACACCTGCTTCAAGGATTAGTGAAAAAGCTTTGCGGAGAAGCGCCCACTGTCGCGTCATTTAACGTCAAGAAATATGCGCAAACACTTAACCCTGACCTCTACCGGCCCTTTACGCAGGCGGAACTTCACGCTGCCCTGTCGAAGTTGACAAGCAATACGAGTCCGGAAAAGACCGAATTGTTAACAAACACTAGCGCATCTTACCGCACCAGGCCACCAAAGTTCTTCTCCAATATAACAACAATATCTGGGAGAAGGGAGAGCTGGCCGTGGTTTGAAAACACTCGGAGATCACCATAACTCTCAAGGCTAACAAACCTACCAGCATTGAGAACTTGTGGCCGATTTCCTTCACCTCGTGTGTGGGAAAGCTATTTGAACATAGGGTACATGGCCACTTTACAGTATACCTAGAAGATAATCAGCTCCTACTAGTTACGGTGTTCGGATTCATGCACTCGAGGCCCGCCATTCTCGCCAAGAAGGCCTTCTTGATCACCTCTGTCACTGAACCAAACACTGAATACTTGGAGTCTATTTCGAGTGGGCATTCGACAACGTAAGCCATGACGTGATCCTAACGAGCCCTCAAGGCACTACCTGCGGCGCTAAGACCTACACATATGTCCAAAACTTTTTGATGGACCATACAGCAACCGCGGGCATCTGAAATGTCACCAGCAAAAGCTTCTAACTACATAAAACAGGCACGCCACAGGATTTGGTTATGTCACCGCTACTGTTTAACGTAGCCACGATCAATCTGCCTAACGTTCTCAATAAAACACCACATGTACGGCACGCAATGTACGCTGATGACATCATGCCCTGAACAAAAGCTTAGAGCATAAGAAGACAAGAGAGCTGCTTACAAGATGCCGTGAACACCAACCAAATCCGACACTGCGGCCTCAACTGCGCCCCCGAAAAGTCTGAGGACCTTGTACTCAAAGCAAGGGCGAATGGCAGGCCTTCCATATACGAAGAGCCAGACCGTTGCGTCACCCTTAACGGGGCAATTACTCCGGGTGCTCGGACTACGGGTGCTCGGACTTCACATACACAAAGATGGATCAGGAGTGGCCACCATACCGTGACTTCAAAAAACTCTCTCGCAGCTCAAGCGCCTCGTAAAAAGATCGCAAACCAACGCAATGGGCTTCAAGAATACGACACCCTTCGAATAATGCAAGCTCTGTTCAAAAGCCACCTCATGTACGGCACGCCATATCAGTTTACAAACTGCAGAAACAAAAAACCTAATATTATGATAAACAAGGCCACCAAAGCCACCTAGGGACTACCCCTAAAGGCTTTAACTTCATGACTTTTTACGATGGGTGTCCAGAACACGTGGCAAGAGCTCACCGAGGCGTGAGCTCTTGCCACGCCTCAGTGAACTCTTGTTGTTTCAGCTGTACAGCCAGCTGAAACAACTCAAGCTCAGGCCCACTGGGAGTTCGTTACTCCAGCATCTCGACTACAGTAAACCATACATGGCTGTTGATGTTCGGAAAAAGACGAATCCCGGTGGATGCTCGAGAGCCCCTGTCCACGCGTATGCTATCAGTGTCGTTGACTCTCAAGGCCGACAGTTAGCGTCGGCTACAGCCAAAGCACGCCACTCGGGCGTAGCAGAAGAACCGGCAATCGATCTCGCCACCACCACATGTAAAGACGTCACGGTGATCTTCGCTGACTCACAAGCTTATTGCTGGAATTATGCGAAGGGCCGCGTCTCAGACGAGACAACTAACATCCTGCAACGGCGAAGCTCTTCACTTCCATATTCCTGCGTAATCTGGGTTCCTTGACACGAAAGTCTACAGGGAAATGAAGGAGCTCACGCCGCTGCCCGCGAGCACGTCAGCTGGGCTGCCCTGGGACGAAAAGATACCCGATCTGTGGCTGCAGAAATGGAACTCCTAAACAGCACCTACTGGTCATTACTTCAACACTACAAACTAGAGTGACGGATGTACCGTTCACCCCATCCAACACTAACCAAAGACAAAAGCGTGATCTTCTGACTCCTGCAAAGTGACGCTTACATACAGAGAATAATAATGCACCACCTCTACGCAACGACACATGGCTACAAATGCCTGCTCTGCAGCGTACCAGACACCCTGGCACACTTGTTCCTGGATCGCCAGTGTAATGCTAACTACGACATGCAGCTGAAGTGGGATCAAGACCCCAAAATAAACGACGACCAACTAACGGAAATGTGGGAGGCCAAACTCGTCCTCGAGGACTTGAACAACCAGCGACAACTCGTTACCAGGGCCACGAGGGCAGTCTAATTAAGCCAAATGATCCCAGGACTAGGGAACCCTCCCACCTGTGGGCGATACTGGGCCTCGCTCTCAACCCTCTGTTCAAATAAACGTTTATTTCGTTCTCTGAATTTAACGATACTTTAGATATATTGAACAAGGCTTTGCAGATCCTTCGGAAAAGGGAGATGAAGGCACAAACACTCGATTGGTTCCCAACTCGCACGTAACGCACCAAGAGTTTGCCGCCCAATTTCAACGAGTAAGCCGACATAGCTACGCGCGGACTAGTTAACCACGCAGCTATCGTTGCACGTGCCCCCGCGATAGCTGTGTGCTCCCGTTATTTTCAAGAACCGAGACCCTCTCGTCACGTATAACGAACTGACAGAAATTTTTACCTGGCGTGGAAAATACCCTCCACTACACAGAAACTTAGCCAGAACACAGGCTCTGACACTCAGGCTTCTTCAGATCGGGGCGTAACACTTTTCTGCACTTCTTGGAGAAGGTATCACCTGAAATACTTTCTAGTAATAAGTGTTGCATGTGACCTGATGTAGCTAACATGGAACACATATTCTAGCAGTGCCCCACGTCACGGTCTGGTATAGTCAGCACGTAGTGAAAAGGGGAAATCGGTCGGTCCTATCACCACCTCAATCGACTCCTGCTCAATCGAGGGCTCAAAATGTTGTATATAATACAAGTGCAGCGCTCTGGTACTTCTGCAGGTGACGCTGAGAAAGTGTACCCGCGAACAGTGCAAAGTAATAAATTTCTGGTCGTCACTCTTGTCACAGCTTGCCGCGAAAATGGCATGCAGTAAAATATAGATACACACTCGGCTTTGTTATTTTTGAGTCGCACCTCAAAGGAAGTGCGCCTTTTGCCAGGACATTAGCCACTTCAGTTTTTCTGTCCTTGTGACACTTTTAAGTGTACTGGTTTGCTGCTAGTATTAACAACCATTTTGCATTCCAGCCTCAGCTAGGTGGGGGTCAGTTTTTCGTGGCATAAAATGCAAAAAAGTAGCTGACGCTCAGGGTAAAGTACAAACTGGCGAATAGAGAAACTTGTGAAATTTTCTAAGTCAAAGAATGAGCACGAGCGCTTCCCTTTTGTATTGAGCATCACTTCACTCTGCTGGTGTCAGAGTTTGTAAGGCGAAAACAATTCCCGTTTTTGGCCATCAGAGAATGCATGAGAAACATAAGCTTCAATATGAGACGCGGGAGCATTACATTGAAGCGCAAGTTGTTTTGAATTGTCAAAGTATGTACACGCCCAATGGCTCATAAAAAGTTTCTTCAGAAGACCTTACTTTAGACCAGAAACAGTTTTGCCACCATTGCTAGGCTTTTAATACACTTTCAATGAAAATTGAGCAAGCCTAATTATGCTTTGAGTTTACTCAAGTTTTTTGTGGTGGAGCATTTTTATGGCCTTAATTTTTCTTGGCAGGATAAATGCCTTCAGAGCTGAGCTGGTGGCACAGATAGCGTAAAGAGCGTATCGAATTAATTTTTCTTTCTCTGTATTCAAAGCAATAATGTTCTCGCTCGACCATTTCAAGACCATTTCTCATGTTTTAGAGCACTTATTCACGTTTTAGCTTGCAATTAAAACACCGTCTACGTTGCAGCCCACAGTTCTTGTTCCGACTGTGAGCACAGTATTCACTGCCTTTGGGAGTCTTCACTATGTTCACCATCTTCAAATGCAATATAATTATCAATGTGAGCATCTTCTTCATTTGAAGAATCAGTCTGGCGGGTTCGCTGATATAACGGCGTTGAGACCGTGACATCGCTGCTGCCTTGCAGTGTGGTGAAGGCTGCTGTCAATCGTCAAGTCCTCTTTCTCATCGAGATCTCCTGAAGCTTCGTTCGCGTCACCGGTTGTTAAGCTTGTCTGCTGTCATGGCCAAATAGACACTGCCGGGACCCTCCCGCAGCCCCACTCAACCATTCTTCCTCGTGTGGATTGCCACCATCCGCCAGCAGCAATCAGGTATCTTCACGTCTCTACCATGTGACAATATCAAAGTATGGCCGAAGGAATATGACTTGTCGAGTCTGTATCACCAGTAGGACTCACCCCATAAACTTCATCGCTTCGCCTTTTACCTATCAGGCGTAGCAAAATTATGGTATTTTAACCACCACGGCAGCTTGACAGCGTGCTCGGACTTTGTTTAAGAAATTCTCAGAATTTTCTCACTACAAACGTTCACGCTGAAGTTTCAAAAACCAAGCTCGACGTTCGCGTATAGCACCCTGTTAAGACGTACACCTCGTACGTAGAAGACGTTTTTTCCTTCAGCTCTGCGTGGACTCGGTTATGTCCAGAGCTAACCGCGTTCTACCTATCCTCAAATGAATTGAACACGTCGCCTTCAATGCTATGGTTGCAATAACTCCAGTTTCGTTGAGAATGTCTTCATGGCCCACCAAAATGTTAAAGAATTGCAGACCATCCTGCTGCACCTAGACTTCTGTGACATCTGGCCTTCGTCAGACGCATATATACGTACCTCAATCGGTAATTCGATTCGCGAAGAGCTCAAGCGCAAATGCTGTTATTTTCGCCTGCCGCACAGCCTCACTACTCCTCTGCTAGTCTAGGCCAGAATACAAGAGCTGCCGTCCACGGCTTGCTCCTTCACATCTGACAATCCCCTGCCACCGCCAACTCCACCAGTGACGTCTGTGCAAATTGCTGTCATGAAACATTCATTAGTCTAATCTGTACACCCTGTTCCTCCTCAAATAAACTTAGCGACGTGTGGACTACGCTCACCTGTCCCACGTCTTCTGGCACTCTAGGCCCCTTGGCGTTCATCTTGCCCTGTGTGTTATTACTGTAGCATCCGAGGACACATCTCACATTATTGTCGCAATAGCTAGCTGGACGAACGCCAAGACTACGATATTTATGAATGGATGTCATCTCTTGGTCAGTACTAGCAGTGCCGCTCTTCATCACGTTTGCTTTCCTCGTCTTCGCCACCTGAAGAACCTCGGACCTATTGCTCAGGACGCCCCGCTCCCCCTCTTCTCTTCGAAGCTTAAGATCGGTTCTACGACCGGTCGCCTCTGGCCTATTTCACCAAAGCTGTGGTGTGTTAAGGTACACCCAGAGGCCTTCACAAAACAATATGGGGGGCCTTCCAAGATAAGTAGTAAAAACTAAGCCAGAAAACCGATGGGTTTCATGTCGGCAGTTGCAAGCAAACCCTGTACTTCCAGCATTGTAAGCGGCTGTTCTAACTATGTAAGCACACTTGCGGAACTCCCAGGCGTTCTTATACAACCAAGCTAGCTCCACACAAAGACTTGCGAACTTCGAGTTCGATTGTAGTTTGTTCTGACGTAAAATTAGCCATCGGCTGTGAATGGAACAAAAATTGTGACAAGATCAGCCTCAAAGAAGCTGCACGACTTCCGCAAAAAAAGCACTCAATAAGCTGTTGTATAAGTAATTTAACTTTCTTGAAATTAGGTTTACTTCAGAAATGCTACTAAATTGTGGGGAGAAGAAATACTCAGTCCAGTCATTTTAAGTAATTACAGTTATCACCTTTTTACCAGTGTGTCCAAGGTAGTCCGAGTTCAGCTGAGCGCATGTTTGCTACTGCATGATTGACTCTACATGTTGATTATTGCTTTGCTGGTTTCACTTCTACAGAACCTGATAAATTCGTCAACGTACATGCAATTGGTTATAGCGAGGATCACTAAAATAGCTATATTTCTTGAAAAGTTCAAAAGAAGAAAAAAATGAAAACTCTCTAGGTGACGAGTTACTTCTATAAGAGATTCGATGAAAAAAGAAGCTCTAACGCAAATATTGTAAATCAAACTGGCAACTGTTTCTCACGTTATAACTACAGTGTGGTAAGCGTATGAGGTAGACATAATACAGATTCCCAGATGGCTTTTACTTCTGTATTAGAATGCAATACTTGCCCATGGTGGAATATCCCCGGTAGGCCCAAGATTCACGGACCACCCCGGCTAAAAAGAAAATAACCTGACAATTACACCAAGGCAGAACAAAAAAACGCCACTGCTTTACCAAAAATACTAAGAATCAACAAAAAACACTATACTTGACCTGTTTACAGCTATCTCACCTAGAAATATGGTTTGCTATTGAAGTGAAAACTGTGCTATCTATTTACACGTTACGTATCAAATAAATTTTCTTAGAAGTAAATTAATTGTCAGAGCCACGTCAGAAAGTCCGGTACCGAGCTTCAAGTAGTGAAATACGGCAAATGGAAGAAAAAAAGACGTGATAAATTATTCTCAAGTATAGAGCTCATTTTACCAGAATACAACTCAAGTAGGAGTAACAATGTAGGTTACGGCTTAAAATGTTAATACCTCAAACTCCACAAGCGAGGTATGCGCAAATTGCTGCCATGCAACCCTTAATACCTTTAATTCTTCAGTCTGTGCATCCTGTTCCTGCTCAAACCAAATTTGCGGCATTTGCCCAAAGTTCGCTTGTCCCATCTTTTCTGGCAACCTGCACCTCTTTGCGCTCATCTCGCTCTGCGCGTTATTATTGTGGAAGACACACACTCATAATATTGTCGCAAATGCCAGCAGGACAAACCTTGAAGCTACAACTTTTATGAAAGAAATTGAACGTTCTTTCCTCATCATTACTAGTAAAGACGCGTGTCACCCCATCCTCTCCTGGTCAGTACCAACAGAGCCTTTTTTTTCACCACGAACGGCACGGTTACGACTTTTATAAAAGGAATTGAATGTCACCTTCTGGTCAGTACCAGGAGAGCCGATTTTCACCACGTGCGCCCGTATTCGCTACCTGACGCACCCCAGGCCTACCGCTCCGGACGACCCTACTACCCCTCTATTCTTTTACACCCAACATCGTCTCTACGACCAGCCGCCACTGGCCCTGACTACCGCTCAAAAAAGCTTGTGCAGATTTTGGACGGAAAACTGCAACACCGGGACATACCTTAAACATCAGAGGACCCAGCCAATTTGTTGTCAGATTATGATGAAGGAGTGCCTCTTCAAGCATTGGAGGACATTGGGGCTACTATACTGCTATTCATGGGAACGTGGGTTGTCCTTCTCGTAAGAATACTACACCTTATAAATACCTTGTCTTACTTTGTGCAAATGATTTATCGATACAGCCATCAGCAAGGTGCACCATTAAAGTTAGCAGTGATGGGATCCACCACCATATTCTGGTCATAGTGTTCACTCCCTGTGCATGTATGTTTTTTTTGGGATGATACTTTCTTTCAGATGATGCCGCTTCCACCTCTTATCAACAACGCTCCGTACATACACAAGAGACTGACGTTACTGATGCCCAATATACGTCATGCCCTCGCATACGAACCTTCAAAGATTCCGTAGTGCCATTTGATCACGCGGAAACGGTTGCTTCAAACTTCACGGACCATTGTGATGTTCCAGTCGCTCCATCAGCCCGTTGTATACCTCAAGGCATTGTAGTAGCAACGAGTTTTGTTTGTTTCACCAATGGCACCACCATCCTTGTATGCAATGTCACAAATGAGCCCATTCTGCTTCTGAAGGGGCTGTTGTAGTTAGCGGCATTGACGCTAAAACTGCCTCTTTGATGACTGCAAAGAAAGGTGTGGTGCGACCACGCTCACCTACAGATGCTACCCCTGCTACAGCTATTGCCAGTTCAATCATCCATGACCTAACTCCACCCTTAGCAGACGAACTACTTGCGTTGTTTCTCAAGCATGAATATTCTTTCGAAGCTCAATCTATTATTTTATGACAGCCTTCAGCGGCAGCTCATCGCATACACACAAACGAAGCTTCTAGTGCATGCTGTCGACTTTACCGGAGATTTCCTACCGAGCGTAAAATCGTCGACAATCTCATGACCGACATGCTAAACCAAAATATCACCCGGTGTTCCTCCAGCCCTTGGTCGTCACCTGTTGTTCTTGTACGCAATAAAGACAGTTAAGTGGAATTCTGCTTTCAGTACCGTACGCTGAAAATCGCGATCCGTTGTCTCGCATTATTCATGCTTTAGATTCATTGCAACAAACAGATCATTTTTTCCAACCTTGACTTACGCTTGGGCTAATGGCGATTTCTATGTATAAAATGACAAGAAAAAAAACAGAACGTGCCACACGAAACGGACATTACGAAGTTATTGTTATACCGTGTGGCGTCTGCAACGCACCAGCAACCTTCGTGTGAATGATGGACATGGTAGTGTATGGCCTCAAGTGAAAACATGCTGACTTATGTTGACGATACCGTCATATCTTCTTCAACATTCGAGCCACACCTACAACGCCTGGACAAAATTCTAACGTGTATCGCAGCTGCTGGTCAAAAGCTTAGTACCAAAGAGTGTCACTTCGCAACCAAAACTCTGATAGTGTTTCGACATCTCGTCACAGAGATGGTATTCGGCCTGATCACGACAAGATTGACACCGTTCTTCACTTCCCGACGCATTAGCTCTGCAAAGAGCTAGTGCGCATTCTCAGTCTCTCTTCTTGCTGTTGGAACTTCATACGCGTTTTCACCCCCACTTCGCACCACTCTGCCAGCTACTTTCTTCGGGAAAATCATACGTTTGGTACGAAGAGTTCCAAACAATTTTTAACAACTTGAAGTGTTTTGAACAAGGCTTGTTGATAATCTGACGACAAGTAAAGCACGTAAAATAGTTTTCAACATTACCTGACGTGAACAACTACTCCTACTGTAGCAATGAATAATGATCTATCGTGAGAACAAGGTAAACGGTGACTTCAGTGTCACTACAAAGCCGTAGCTTATCATCGCCGTTTTTTGCGAATTCAACCCGGTCATAGTGATTTACTCGTATTACCAAGCAGTTTTTTAGTACATGTGGCTGCTTTGCAGCTGCTTCATGCAACGCAAAAGGCACAGGCATAGCTCTAAAAAACGCAGAGTAAGCTTCTTGTTTTAGAACAATCTGCGCTTCATACCTCCTGGTAGCGGCTAATGTTGGTGAGAGGACCTGCATGTACTTCTCCCGCAACGAAGCATCTGTATCATCTATACTTAACTACAAAAATGACTGCCAATGAGGCTGAAATTTTTGAAGTCATGTGCTATGTAAAAGAGCTGTAACTTTCGCTCAACTTCACGCGCAATAGGAACGCTTGCTGCACCTTGACTAAAATAAGTTTTCTCCCAACCGCGGTAAGTTTTCTTATACCATGCGGGAAAGACAATTGATACACCTTTTCAAAGCACACACTCAGCGCTGCACCAGTGTCGTCTTGCATTGCAATGCTATTTGCTTCTCTGATCATGGTAACCATGTAGCCCTTTTTCTTGCTCTGCCTGATGAATCATGGGACACGTGCTTCATGTGTTCATCTTTCCTGGATGATACCGACACAATATGCGTTCGCTTTTTTATAGTCTCGCTTGGGCACGTATTGTGCAAATGACCTACTTTAGAGCACCAGTTGAATGTATTGTTCTTGTATCAACAGTTGTACAAGTCATGCACGTTACCACAAGGAATACGCTAGCTCTACTTCTAGTTCTGCTGCATCATTTTATTTTTCTTTTGCGCAGCCGGTTTACTTTGCAAATGAAAGCATTCACACCCGACTTTTCACTTCCAGCTTGCAGTGTTGCTGGTTGATTGGCTGCTAGTTCTCACCCCAGGGCGACTTTGCAAGCTGTTTCAAAGCTCAGAATTGCTTTTATGAAAAAAGCACTATAAATGCCTTCGCTGTGGATTCCTAGGACAAGCCTGTCACGTATGGCGTCTTCGAGAAAGGAGCCAGAATCATATTTGTGAACTTAGTGCTTTTTCTCACTTCTAGTGTCCTTTACATTTTCGTGCTGGAGCTGAACCCTGCATTTACACCTGCCATTCCAGCAATAATTGCAATCGGGGGCAGTACTAAGGCCGAATTCACAAAGCGTTCCCTTGGCTACCCACTTTCTTAGCCAAGAATTGTCTTATCTGAAGAAATTACTATAGCACAGGTACAAACTTAACCTATCCAGCAATTAAGAGGGCTAGGAGGACACACAATAGCCGATGAAACGACAATGAAAGAAATAAGTGTGTGCCGATAATACCTAGGTAGCACGCAAAGCGTCTAGCATTGAAAGTATACGATGAGAGCCAATGATTTGTTGCATCTAAGTTTTACTTCCGCGAGCCTCTGCTACAGCGCTGACGGGAGCCGGCGTACGTTGTAATAGACGTTTTGGTGTCCTGTGCAAAGCCAAGCACTCGCCTTTCATCAACCACTGTAGCTAAAAAAAGAAATTGTTGGATGGCCCTAAGCAATAATCCATGCAATATCTCGCCAGTACAAGTAAACAACACTCCATATGCACCAAATGGACGAAACTACGCATTATTCGACGCATGCAATGTTTGAAAATGTTCCTCAAATGTCTTCCCCTGTTTAACGCGACCAGTTACCTTACATTTTAATGAAGCTGCGCTGCTACTCAGCTAATCCGATGTAATCGAGCATGGTAAAGTAGTTAACGTAAGGGTGTTTTATAGCTAGACGTAAAAGGTTGCCTTTCTTACAATAATCTTATTACAAGACACGGGGGCAACGTTTGCGCCTGCGGACGAATTGTGTGGAAATATAGAACAGCAGTAATCAAATGAAAGTGTGAGCGGAATTTCGCAAGTCCCGTGCATCGCAGCATTTTTAAAAGGTCGCATTGATAAAACTTGCATACGGTTACGCTAAGTTATGTCTACGTAAAACAAGAGAGAATCGTCGGGAGGTGTTTCAGTGCTAATGCTTTTCACAAAACATGGTGCAAATATTTCGTCCAGTGTTGTTTGAGTGAGCGAACAACGCAAGGGACGTGTATACGAGTCTGAAAGTCAGGAGACATTATCACATGTGCGAAAATGACGAAAGAGAGACAGAGAGATACTCTCGTTTCGTCTCCGCGAAGGCTTGAGCTCGAAAGATAATAAAGACAACTTTCTGGCCCAGCAGTTTTCATAGAAAGTTTCCAAAAAACAGCGTCGGATGTTTGGAGAGCATAAAAAAGTGGAGTACGCGTTTTATGGAAGCAATAGCCACACAAAAAGGGAGATGAAGTGTGACTGTCTTTAGATGTGATCGTCAATGCTAATTTAGAGAGTTGTGAGTTAATGAGCTAAATCGTCCTTAAATAACTATAATCGAAACAAACTGATTTTTCATCTAGTGAAAGTGACACTAGTAACAGTAAATTCATAATAGTTGATCAGCGTTCTCATAGGCCGGTACAAATTTATTTTTATTCATATTTGAAAAACTATGGGAAAGTCGCCTACGTTAGAGCCGGCTATCCCGACATCAAGACAGTAACGTATTAGCGTAGAAATTACACAGTGCATGGGTATACAGCCACACGTGGTGGTTTCAATCTTCTGGTAACCTTGGGCAAACGCCTTCTAATTATGTTTTTCTATTTTTCACCAAGTTTCACCGAACGACTTGCATTTGGCGTCATTCTAAGCCTTGGCAATATATCAGCAATAGAGTGAATGCAAGCACTGCTGCAGTGAACCAGGGGTTACAGTGCTCAGCTACAATCTAGGAGGTAATGGGTTGAATTCGCAGTGTCATCGAGCACTTTCTTTAGGAGGTTGCCCAGACTGAGATTATGCGTGACAGCGAGTACTGATTTGTTGAGAAGGTGGCTTTCGCACTCTCTTCTTTCACCCCCCTTTTGACCCCAAATCGCTATGCCATGCGCCTCATAAATTACATATTTCAGCGTTCATATTTTCCCCTCTATTCTCTTTTATTGCAAAAGTCCCCAGTGCTTACACACCAATATCATACCTGGTATATTACTTTTCACGTGTTTGGATACTCGAACTGCGATCAGTCATCACGGTGTTTTGAAAAAAATCCAGACATGAAGCAATCTAATTGCTTGCGGCCAAGTTGACTGCCTTTTCGGGACACGTGTTCGTGCTAGTTTTGTGGGCATATTACATGCAGCAAGGTAAAAGAACACAGAGAGTTAGGGAAGACACAAACAGAGTGATTAGTTTGTGTCTTTTCTCTCACTATCTGTCATGCTGCGCGCTTCAGTGTAATGTCACTTTCAATAAATTAAGTGAACTACACCAGCTAATCGAGCACTGCTGAATGGGTCCCCTATTGTCCAGAGCGGAACAGAAAAATTGCGATTCGATTATTGTCATAGAGAGATACTTTGCTTTTGGTTACAACAATAAATTATTAAACATAAGTTTATTTTTAATAACAACAGTTCCAGTTTGGAAGAAAGCTGCATGGACGAAATTCGTGTATTCAGCTTGACTAGTTTTGTGACTTATTAGTAATTGCCAATTAGTATTACAAAATGTCTAAATATCACACACATCTAAAAGCACAGGGGATAGCTTAGTTATTCTGAATAAAATTGATAAATTGAACTCGACACAATCGACCAACGCAATGTGTACAATATATGCCTTGTAGCGTAGCTATGCTCTAAACAAATTTTCGCTGGTTGTTTCTAATTTACCCAATTTTTCGCTCATTACTGTACGTTGGCAAACGAACCAACTTCTTCGAATGCACATTTTAGTATAAAATTTACAATTATTTTTATGCATTCTAAACAAATTGAAATGTATAATGGCTGAGAAGAAAAATACCTATAAAGAAATTCAGCCGAATAATTTCCACACTTACTTAACAAGACAACCGATTGTCATTTAAAAGATACATACATACATACACTCACACACACATACGTACATGTATGCATTTGTGAGTGTATGTATGTATGCATGTAAAGTGTACAGGACGCCATATATCGTGAAACGGCGCCAACAGAAGGCTCTACTGCAGGAGGAAAACTCCAAGCAACAAGATTAAGCGACTCAACAGCGGGTCACCCTTAAAAGCTCCAGTGTCTGGGACCGTCACCGGTCTGGTAGTACCCAGCGCAAGCATAGGGACCGCTCTTCTTCGTCCCCACCATTTGAGGATGACTCTTACCACAAGTCACCACAGCGATCGTCAAACTTGAGGGCACCTACCCCTGCTGCTACTTAGCCAGGTCTACCGGCAGGAAAGCTACGTGGACCTGCAGTTCCCGGAACTCCTGTGGCAGTGCTGGTGAGTATGCAGGCAGGGACTCCCAACACTACACTTGAGAAAGCTATTACTCACCTCACTGCTATAGTCACACAGCTTATGCATATAGTTACAATAATAAAACAGCACATAGCACCCGGTGCTTTTTCATATCCACCTACCATGGCAGAAACACCCACATCCACCCCAATGGACACTGACCAATCGGCAAGCACAGCCACAAAACGAAAGGCCTACTAGGTCGGCGTGACACAACAAGGAACACGCAGGCCCAAATTGAGCGCCTTACGCCAGCTCTGACTATGAATGAATCACGCACAGACCAACGTTTAGCGGCTCTGGAAAGCACCATGGAGAAATATTTTCAAGCATTCACAGCGCAGTTCACCCAGAAACTCGACTCGTTGAGTAAAGCATTACACGCTCGGTGCCAATCTTACGACGGTGCCCAAGGCCCAGCTTCTTCTTCAGTCCCAGGCAGCACGAACTCTCATCCTAATCATAGTGGGTCGCTCGGGAAACACCACCATCTGGCAGTAGAGCTGCCGGAGTTCGCACGTTAGCGCCCCATGCTCCAGCAGTTTCTTGTCTCCCGCGGTCGTCTAGAAATCATAGCACTTCAAGAGGGTGGCAAGCACGCTAAACTAGCTGGATATATGGCATAGACGTTGGGGTGCGCTAACTCTCAAGTGGCAACTCTAGTTAAACGCAAGATGAATGTAATCCCCCATAATAATTGCTCTAATTTTTTTGATCACGTACATTTAGAAATTCTGCTCACCCTTCTCGTAAACCTGGTCACTTTATTTTTGTGCCTAAAGTCTACAGACCACCCCGGAACCACCGGGTCGAATTCGGCCCCCTGTTTCTCTGCGTTCAGCAACAAGCCCAGCACCAGTCGCTTATTATAGTGGGGAACTTCAACGCTCCTCACTCATCAAGGAGTTACCACCACGACTCCCTCAAAGACCGTTCTCTATGGTACGAGTGGCACTCGCTGCACCTGAATCTTCTTACTGACCCAGCACATCCCACTCGCAGAGGGGGAGGAGTGAAGCATGACACCACACCAGATCTCACCTTCGATGGGCCTGGAGTAAATGCCACCGGGTGGAATACACAAGAAACTTTCGGCAGTGACCATTATGTTCTGCAAATAGTCATCCAGGAGCCCAAGTGAGCGTTTTCGTTCAGCCAGACTGAATGACTGGGACCGCTTTCGCACCAAGCGCCAAGAATCAGGAACCTCGCAGCATATTACTTATATTTTCACAACGTCCGCTACCCTCCTCCAGTACGTCGCGGACGCCACAACAGACGTCGAATTTGAGGAGTCGGTGCCTAGCTGTGACAGATACTACGCCAAACTTGGGGCCCGGAAACGCAAACTTTAGATCCTTCTGCAGGCCCGAAAATGGGATAGAAGCATCCGCCGCCAGTTGGCTTGAGTGCACACAAACATTTAAAACTATGCTATACAACTCATCCATCAAAACTGGAATGACATCTGTTCCCAAATGGATAAGGCTTCTAACACTAAGAATACTTGGCGACTCCTGCGTCACATGCTGAATCCTGATAGTGGCAAACTGCAAGCTGAATATCAACTTGAACGTATATTGCGCCAATTTTCTGACTCATCCGCTTCCCTAGGTCAAGATCTCAATAACACCAATATCCCTCCTGGACCCGCCATTCCTCTTCCTGCATATGAGAGTGATAATAACCCGCTTCTTGATTCCCCCAAATTATATCACAGGTGCGGGCGGAACTAAGCCGTCTCTAGACAAATTCTGCAGCTGGCCAAGATCGAGTCACCAATCGCATGCTCCGAAACCTGGACGATTCTTCTAAGGAAGCCCTCCCGGGCTATATGCAGTGATGTTGGGAGCAAGGCACCGCACCCCAGAGGTGGAAACTTGCCAACCTCATCCTGATTCTTAATCCGGGAAAAAGCCCCACGATAGCAAACTTGTGTCCCATCTCCCTCACATCCTGTGTAGGCAATTTGATGGAGCCTATTGTCCAGTCCAGCCTTATCCGCTACTTGAAGGATCATCATCTACTTTCTGACACCATGTTCGGCTTCCACCAACACCTGGTGACACCGGATATCATGCTTCTACTCAAACACCATATGCTCTGCAACTGCACTCTAGACACTCAAAACATTGTTGGTCATGATGTTTTCAAAGCTTTTGACAATGTACAGCACACCATCACCCTGCAGAATTTACAGGCTTTAAGAGCACGGAACAGGACTTATGCATACGTGAAATATTTTCTAACCAATTGCCAAATGCAACTTGACATCGGAGAAAGAGAGCCTTCCACCATCTGTCACACACAGGTCCCGTTAATTAGGGAGGCGATCGCCGGGCTAATTCCAAGGGCCGAAGTATTGGCCCCCTGAACCGCACCACGAAAGCGTGGACAATTTAGAAGTGGTCCTTTTTGGTGCACCAGCGGACGCCGGCTGCGGTCCAAAGAACAAGTCAGAGCCGAGAGTTGATGAACAACCAAAATAATATTCTCAATAACGACAGATCGAAAACAATACACAAGAATGCACACTCCACAATAGTTGCATACTATATGTCACCAATCAAACAACGTACTACACAGTACAATCAGCCACACTCGAAACAACAGACACAGACAACAATACGCACTACAATGCAGTCGCATGCATTGAACAACCAAGACACTTAAAGACTAAAGAGATAGAAAACCTATTCAGTCCAAAGTTCTTGGAACAAAAGTCTGGATGATACTCTTCCGAGAATCACTCACTCAAAGTCCAGCGTTGTTGTCGTTCCGCTGCCCCTGAAGTTTCTCTTCCAGGAAACCTCGCGTCTTCAAATGGCCACTCTCCAAGCTTCAAACTTCTTCGCCGGAAACACGTCGGCTTCACACACGCAGCTGTTGCCACGCGTCCTCGCTCGATAGCGGTAGACACACGCTCTTGCCTGTAGCTCGAGCCTTCACCCCTCAAAGGAAATCCTCTTCTTCTTCTCCTGCTTTGTCTCTGTGGACAAAATCTTCGCCGACTTCACGGCGGAATCCCTACGCGCTCTGGCGCTAACTTCCGTCTTCTCCTGATCTCTCCTCTCGGCTGCTCGATTTAATACCTTCCGCACGAGATTCCAGAAGGTTCTCGTCATTTCGCTGGCGCAATACGCAGTGAAGGCTGGGGAGAGGGCGAGACGGTTGGAATGCCCTCCGCGATGGATGACTCAACCCGGCGTGACCACGCCTCTTTCTTTCTAGAAATTTCGCGGGCTTGCTCGGCCGCCGATGTGGGGTGAGGAGGTTCGTCGGCGAAGCCACGCTTCCGAGGGGAGAGCACGCGCCCGGGGAGCCTTGGATGTTTGTTTTCTTTTTTTTTTGACCTTCCGGCGTCTTTCCCGCTCGTTATCGCAAGAATTTGGCGGCGCGCCCATTTTTAGCGCTCGTTCTGTGACACCATCACTCCCGGCAGCCGTGGAGCACCCCGACGCTCCGTGCTATCCCCACTCTTCTTCTATGTTGCATTGTTAGGACTTCCCAAACTTCTGACTGACATTCCAAATCTGCATCACACACTCTATGCAGATGAACTCACCCTGTGGGTGTCAAGAGGTAGTGATGGCCAAATTGAAGAAACCCTGCAAACAGCAATCGACCGCGTGGGCAGCTATCTTTCTACGGTAGGCCTGTCCTGCTCGGCGACCTAATCTGTATACATTGTTATCAGATCACAGGGACGCAAACCGAAACAGGACTCCTTCAATTTCCAAGTGCAGGGGATGTATATTCCCCAAAGGCATCACATCCGCATCTTGCGATTGCACCTACAGGCCAATGGTGGCAACTTTACTACTCTTCAGCGAATCGACCAATCTGCCAACCAAATTGGTCACCTGCTCAAGTGAGTTCACAACAAGAATGTAGGCATGCGCGAATCAACCTTCTTTTACTGGTTCAGGCATTTGTCTGCACACGCATCACCTACGAGGCTTCCTACCTCCGCCTTACGCGCACTGGTCTCGATCGCCTCAATACTTCACTTCGCAAGGCATACAAGACTGTGTTAGGACTCCTCATATCCACTTCTACCTCCAAGCTTAAAGTCCTTGGGGTGTCGAACATAGTCATTGAGCTTATAAAAGCTACCCTTAGGTCACAGTACCAGCAGCTCTCGCTCACGCATGCGGGACGTGCCATATTGCACCAAACTGGACTCATCCCCACGCGGGCGGCCACCACTTACCAAGATGTACCGACAGATCAACGTCTCAGTCTTCGTATTCCTGCAATCCCCAAACTCATGCACCCTGAACATCATGTAGATCGTAGGGCTCACCGAGGATGCCAACTACAGAAACGTCTTTCAAATTGTTCCGATGTCCCTTACACAGACGCCTCGCGATACCCACATTGATCAACAATGGTGGCTGTTGCCCTGGCCCTACACCGTGGGTGGAGCGCGGCATGTAGTGTAATTCACTCCACCGATATAACAGTTGCCGAAGAGGTTGCCATTGCTTTGGCAATGACCGACCCAATAACCAAGGGGATCGTAAGTGATTCTCAACTCGGCATCCAAAATTTCGACGTGGGCCATATCTCTACACAGGCATACTCAATCATAAAGCATCACACCCCGCCTATCTCACCTCGTTTTCTTATGTGAGCCCCAGCTCATAATTCCTTAGTGGAAATGCGCTGGCACACACTCTCACCCGAGATCTCAACTGCCAGGCGGAGGTCCTTACACTTTATACTTCTCATTCTTCGCCCTCTCAGGTCTGTAAGTGACCAAACTCCTTTGGTCACTTACCCAGACATTCTACAGCACTACAGGCTAGGCCGTCTCCGCTATCCTACAGCTCACAAAGACCTACCTCGACGTGATGCCGTTCTGTGGCGCAAGCTTCAGACAGGTGTCTTTTCCAACCCCTGGCTTTATGGCTAGGTATACCCGCACCTCGTCACACCAAACTGTAAATACTCCTCATTATCGGCCACCCTCATACACAAGGCGTGGACATGCCCACATTACGCTGACGCTTCTCACACAGAAGATACATGGGAGTCCTTTCTGCATATCACTTACTCGGCAAAGCAATTCCGGGTAATCTGACGCGCATTGGAGGCCGCGGTGTCCCAAAGGATCCCCGCTGACCTCCTCTAAGCAGCGTAACCGACCTCTCAGCCGGTCCTTTCTTTTGGGAGTTATAACGTTTTTATCATCATCATCATCACCTACAGGCGTCCGCTGCGTCAGACATAAGGTTGGTTCAATATCTAGTCGGGATCTCTAACAGCTTGTTCGTTGCAAAAACGCCTGCCACAAGTGCCGCCTCTAAGTGGGTAGTCAACGCTGGGCAGGTCCAAATGAAGAAGTCTCATTCTCGATCACCAATGTAATTACTTTGACACAGCACACAGGTCTCCAACACCAGATCATATTGGCACATTTATTCATTCCAGCTCAATATGCTCCAGTGAGAATGACGTCACAAAACTCCAAGCAATAGCAGACGCTGGCCAGCGTTAGAGTCATTCTGCTAAGCTAGAACAGAGGCCCACAAAGTTCCCAGATTACAGTCCTAAATTATTAGTACGCAGCTGCCACAAGTGCTAGCTGCACAGCACCTTAGGGGCCTTGAAAGTCGTCCATGCATAGATGTTGTGTAGCGGGTTCACACTAGAGGAAGCGTGCGATGGGCACTGAACACATAAATAGTATTGCACAAAGATGGCTTTTAAAAAATAAAAGTGTTCAAATATTTCAATTAACGCAAATCACTGAAAAGTAATTACAATTATTAGCCTTCCTACGTTGCCTTAAATACTTTATCTGATCCCCATCCTGCGCGAGAGTCCATGCCATCGTCTCACCAAGTGAACGAATGCTTCTTTCACCGGCACTTCTCCGGTGCTACAGTTATGGTGGAAACAGTATCACACAACTCTCTGAGACACAAGTATATCGACAGACATGATAAACAGTAAGTTTATAAAGCGTAGAAAAGAGTAGTGTGGATGTCACGCACCGGTCTTCCTGAGCAGACTCTGTGTCTGCAATCGCGTACAAGCTTACTTCTAACATCGACGTCATCGAAGGTTAGCTTATACGCCAGTAGGCACTTCACCCACAGGAGTCGCTAAGTGCCAAAATTACGTACTTTGGGTATTTGCAGTAGTGTAGGAACATTTAGCACAGGTATTTTTAAAGCTGCAGCAATCGCTGCACAAGCAAATATTTACGCGAATGTATTATTGATTCAAATTTTTCAATTAGCCATTCTCTTTATTTTAATCTGGCTCGAAGCCCTCAAGTTAAGATTTATTTACCGCCTTCTTTTGTGGAAAGAAAGCTCAGAAATAGTGAACTTTCCCTGTACTGGGCTTTCAGAAGAAGCATTGTTTCAACGCTATCTGAGGCGTCCTTTTTATTTCATCCTTGGGGCACCAACTACTCGAATGTATGAAGATAATAAATTATATATTATAAAAGCACACAATACTAAACCATTTCCGTTGTCTTAGGGGCATGCGCTTGGTAACTATTCTCTACCAACTGCAGTTAAGAGTGATGTGTTTAGTCATGGAAGACCACAGTTTTCGTTAGGATAAAGCACTTGCCTCTTGAATAACTCGGGGGCGCCCAGGCTGTAATGAGAATAAGATTGAAATTGCAGATTTAAAATACATGCGGAGATCAACCCTCAAACAAGTGTTTTAACACCAATCTAGATAGCAAGACGCTGCGCTAATTTAGCGTTAGCAATAATCAAAAATTGTCACTATGAACACCAAAGCAACGTGTACTTTTGCACTGAAAGTGCTAGAATGATTGCTGTTCAAATGAGGCAATGTGAACATTTTAATTTATATTGTACATTATTGTTTATTTTCACTTACCTATCTTTGCATTGTCTACACTGTGGTGGTTTCACCTTACAGTACACAGACTACATATATATCAGAAATGTTCGCATGTCTTACCGGCGGCCCTAATTTCTCTCGTCTTCTTTGCCCAAGCTGCCAGTGCACAATAAATCCGGTGTTGCTATTGTCGTCATACTCAACCATCACGGCGAGCGCAGGGAGCTACCAACAATGTGGCAGGTAGGTACAATGTGGCAGGTAGGTACACTACGGTGGGTGTTCCCAGTAATGCTTCGACGTTTTTTTGAAGGTGCGCTAGAAAGTACTTTATTGGTGACAATAGCTTTGCTACAATAGTTGGTAGCAGCCACGCTGCAACGTCATGGGAGATGGAAAACGCTTTCATGGTCTCCTTTGGCTTTGCCGTTGTTGCAACAGCAGCCATTGCATGGCCATGAAAATGCATCAACTGAATTCCTAAATTGCACTCTTACCATCTTAAGCTGTTTGGAGTCGTGCTCTTGTTTTTTTTTGTTTTTCAGTCGTCACCGGGACAAAGCAGGTGCCTGCTGAGACCTTGAACATAGATATCTGGGATAGACATAGTCCTCCCGATATTTTCACCCTCATTCGGGTCGACGTAACTTCATGCTCGATCAGGGAATGACAGCGCTTGAAAACACCAGTAAATCAGCTCAGCATGTGCCAGGCATTACTCACTCCCATCGAGAGAATGCGCTCTCGGTTTAGTCACAGACAAGTTCACTGTCACCTACTGTTTAGCTCTAATAATTGTTTGTTGTCACGGTGAAGTTTGCGGTCACTAAGGTGCAAGGCGTAGTCACAGCCTCAAAGGGGTGACGCTATTGCACTTTACATTTGGTAGTGGTATACGAGAAATGAGTGGTAGTTCTAACCTGGTAGTCCATCCGACCAAATGTAGCTGAATAGTGGGTGCTACAATTCACTTGCGACTGCTGCCTCATAATCGGGGTGATCTGTGGCCCCTCGCAATTTCGACTCTTTTGTCAGAGCCCCACAATGGCCTGGCGCTTTTCCGTTCACCACCTAGTTAAGGGCGCTACTATGGAAGCGGTGGAGCTACAGTTCTTTTTTATTACCATTCATTGCAGGGCAAGTTGCAAAAAACACAGCCATGCTGTCGCGAAGCAGGCCTCGGTCCAATAAAACTCGCAAGAGGTCCCACTGGGGCCCTCTACAGCTGTCGAGTAAGCTTGCTTCAAAATACACGAGTTCGTCAAGCCAAACTTGGTGTTAGTTGCGCACTGTAGCGTCATCATCCTCGCCATGCATCATCATAATCATTCACCCACCACCACGCCGCGCGTCTTCGTCAAATTATGCAAAATTGCAGGAAGAGTTCACTTACTGGTGGTTCAGAACGCTGGAAGCTATGGTATTCTGTTTCAGCCCTCGCAATTAAGTGGCGTGCTTGGCGCTCAGACGTCTGCCCTCTCAATGACGCCATCTCCTGTCTCTCTGTCACTACACACGGAATGCCCTGAAGGCAGTGTCAAGCATGAATCTATAAGCGGAGCTCAACAAAACAACGGTATAACTCCATAGCGCTGTTGGGAGGAGAAACTGCCCTCCATGGGGCGGTTTGCTTGTCTAAGAAGGCTTAAACATTGCCTCGAGTGACTCAGGTGTTGATCGTGTCCTGGGCGAGAGGCCGTCGCAAAAGGAAGCACCTACAGTGTCACCGAGCAACAGGACGCTGTACACTATCTAGATGGTTCCGCGTTGTCTTAACCGGCAATACAAGGAAGCGGCATGCAAGGGATGCTCATCGGCGTACCTGCCATACGCTGTCTGCGTTCCACAGGAACGCCGGAAATCTCTTGGCGCTCTGCGAGGAACGCGCATCGGCAGGCCTGCTGGACGCAGTCGGTGTCTAGCGCGTGCACGGACGGCTATAAAAGGAGCGTGTTGGGAGTGCGCAGAGCTCTCTCTGGACTTCGCTGGCCCGCTCGTTTTGAGTGCGCTCTGGGCCCTTGTGATGGAAAGGCGCGTCAGTACGCTCTCGTTGCAATGTACTTCTCTTGCAAATATGTAATTTAAACGCATCTTCTACTTGTTCGTGAGACGCGTCGCAAGAGTCGTCCTTCGCCGGATCCTGGGTGGCAGCCTCAACCCCTCCCCGGGCATATCAACTGGTTGGCAGCGGCGGGATCGGTTCATGTTCTTTCTTGGTACCGATGCTGGTGAGTGCTTACTTTCCGTAGAGATTCTGCCAGGTGTTTTGGATAGATGGTAATGTTTATCCAAAAGGGTAGATTATTTGCTGCTCTGTGAAGGATTGGGTTTATTAGAGGTACCTTCACGGCAGTTTGAGCAACGGAAGTCTGCACGGGGTGACCACGGACTTGAAAAAATTGAGGAAACCGGATTTAGTGCCGTTGTGCCAGAAGCTACGGATTCAGGTGGCGACTATACATAGAAAGTCACTTTTAATACAGGCGGTTAAGGATTCTGGCGCGGATGCGGAGGAGCTCGCCGAGTGCTGGGAGCTAATTCAGGAGAGGATGAAAAAGGGCACACGAAGTCGAAGAGTGAGAGCGCCTTATGTTTGAAAGAGAAACCGTCAGGCGCAAAGAAGAAGCGGAAAGCCAAGAAAGGGAGCTTGAGTGCTTGCGGCTTCAGCTTAAGATTGCAGAGGCAAAAGGCGCTAGTGATCTGGGAACAGAAAATGCAGAGATTCAGGCAGGCGCACGAGTGAGCATGAGGGACCTCTTGTAGTCTTACAAAGAGAGCGAGGAGGAAGGTCCCATCCTGGAAACAGACAATGTGAGGAGCCCATCTCTTGAGAACGATGAGGGCACATCAGAAGTGTCAGATGAGGAGGGTGTGCTGGAAATCGTCGAGGATGGAAACTCAAGTGATGGTGAACAGGGTGAAGATGAAAGTAATGGAGCCAAAGAGAATGATGATGGTGGTGATGAAGCAGAAGATGGCGATGAGGCAGAGGAGGGTGGGGTAAAAGAAGAGGGGGAAGAAGAAAATTCAGAAGTACAGCCTCAAGCTGAAGTAGAAAAAAGCTTACAGATGAACCCTCAAGATGAAGAAACAAGTTCAGTGCCTGTAGAAGACACTCCAGTATCCCCTACCAAAGAGGACTCTTCATTCGTGCATGATGCGCCTGCGTCTCTCCCTGCTGAAGAAAGTCCATCATCTCCACTAGAAGCGACACCATCTCCTCCTACCCCTGTTGATGTGCCGGCATCGCCAACGGAAGATGTGGTCCCGGGGGCATCACCTTTTGATAGTGGAGAAGACTCCTCAGCACCTGTCTCTCCTGAAGAAGTGCCAGCAGATGAGCAATCAGCAGAGGTTTCAGGAGAAGGTGAAGATGAGCAAGAAAACGACGAAAAGAGGACCGCAGACATCAATGAAGGCGACGAAGAAGACACACAGGACAATGCATCTTCGCCAAAGGAAATTGAAAGTCCCGAGGCTGAACCGGAAGAAGAGGAAGGGGAAGAGCTGGAAGAAAGCAGTTTGGCAGCTGGTGGACCATGTGACGACATCGCATCCTCTGCACCAGAGGAGTCTAAAAAGGCAGATCATGGTGGTGTCCTCCTGGGCAACCTCCTTGATACTGAAGATATATCTTCTTTTGAAGAAGAAGGCCTTCTTGAAGATACCAGTAATGGCATGGAGGATATATCGGAGCCTAGTAGCCCAGATAGCTTGGTGGACAATCTTGAAGCTGTTGTCAGGGAGCAGGAGGAGCCTTGGCGACAAGAGTCAAGGGACACTGAATGCCCAGTGCATGAGGAGCGGAAGACAAAGCACAAGAAAGAAACTTGTCAGCATCGGAAGCACCGGCGTCACCGGCGGACGAACAGCAATAATGAGAACAGTGAAGAAGGTGAGATTGTTGAAGAAAGGTCTCCGTCATCTTCAAGCCGACGACGAAAGGAGAGAGACAAGCATAGCAGCAGTGGAAGCAGCAGCAAAGAGCACACTCGGCACAGCAGCAAATACCGACGACGGAGCAGCTCAAGAGAACGCCACGAGCACAGGCACAGCAGTCACCACCGTAGAGACCACTAAGAAGAGCGCTCATCCGAGAAGTCCTCAAAGCACAAGGATTCACGTCGAACAGATTAAGGGGAGTCAAGACGCTATGATTACAGGGACACCAGGGATTCAAGGGATGATGGCAGCCGAGGAAGAGAGTCCAGAGAAAACAGGGAATCGAGAGATGCCGCAAGAGACAGCAGAGAATCGAGGGATAGTAGAGAATCAAAAGAGTGTGCGTGTGTGCGCGCGTTTTTATTTCTTTGTTCCAGTTGACATGGTCACCACCATAGTGTGGTCTTCTGTTGTGCAATAAATTACGAGCCTTGCAGCAAGTTACACCTGGTGATTCTCGGGAGAGCTGAGTGTTCTCAGTGTGGGTGCCTGGTTTGAGAGCGTCTTCCCCGCTAAAGGCAGGCAGAAGATTGCTATGCCTACCGGTCCAACAGCATAGCATGGTGGACACGACAAACCAGCTATTGCGGACTGTGGCCCTTCGGTAGGGCTCCCTGCTTCCTTCGGCCAGTGGACGACCAGGCAGCGGTGACGGGGCCTTTGCAGCAGTGGACAATCCCATGCTGTGACCAAGCGTGTGATGTGCTGGGCCTCTTTACGACGTCGAGGTGTGCCTATCGTAAGACCTACTATGTGGTGAGTGTCTCTGTGTTGTGGTGGATAGTGTTGCGCCAACGGAGACGGACTACGGCCACTTCAGGGAGCAGCGCCACTGCAGCCCTTACGTGACCTCTTCGGACGGCGGACGAGCTGTCATAACCGGCAATAAAAGGAACCGGCATGCAAGGGATGCTCATCGGCGTACCTGCCATACGCTGTCCGCGTTCCACAGGAACGCGGGAAATCTCTTGGCGCGCTGCGAGAAACGCGCATCGGCAGGCCTGCTGGACGCAGTCGGCGTCTAGCGCGTGCACGGACGGCTATAAAAGGAGCGTGTCGGGAGTGCGTAGAGCTCTCTCTGGACTTCGCTAGCCCGCTCGTCTCGAGTGCGCTCTGGACCCTTGTGATGGAAAGGCGCGTCAGTACGCTCTCGTTGCAATGCACTTCTCTTGCAAATATGTAAATGAAACGCATCTTCTACTTGTTCTTGAGACGTGTCGCAAGAGTCGTCCTTCGCCGGATCCTGGGTGGCAGCCTCAACCCCTTCCCGGGCATATCAGCGTACACTTTTCACTGTGCCTCAACGATCCTTGATGCGTAGGTGCAAGTGTTTCATGCAGTAGCTGGATCGTGGTCTTCATGATGAAGAAAAAACGTTGACGGCGTTCTATAGGCAGGATTACCTGGAACGCCGACGACAAACAGGTGCGGGAGGCTTCATTCAGTGTAAAGGTTCCGGTTTCATAGACTGTGGCATTACACCTCTCAGATGTAAGGGAGCCCGTACGGTGAGCCGGTGGTCATTTTGTGGTTTTTATTGCATTAGTTTCCATCTTGGTCACCATGTATAAAAAACATGGAGGGCTTTCTACATACGTGCGACCCTAGAGAACGAACTGCACGCTTAAAGAAGCCCAAGGGTCACCAAAGCCCACAAAACCTCTCCTAATGAGAGTTTTCATGTAGGCCTAAGCCCATGAATTGCTCTAGCCGGGACAGCAGAGTTGTGAAGATGCTGACCTTGGATCCAGAGCGTACGCGTGATTAAAACCACATCGCGAATTTTTTTTTCTTCGCATCACTACGAGTGTTTCTTTTTTCCTACTACGTCAGCATCTAGACAAGTCTACTTACCCATCAAGGTTACTGCAGATCACGCATTATTCGTGTTTACTGAGATGACTCCGAATTCTGCTGCATGTACTCTTTGTTGATTGTGATGGCCTTATCAAAAGGGCACGCACTTTACGCCAATCCTGATCAGCATTGTTAGTAAAACAACCTACTTATTTGCCTGAAGGTACGTGCGCTCGCTGTTTTTTTTCCTCGACTTCTTGAGATGAGCACTGAATGAGCAGGAAACACAATCCGAGAGACGCAATGAGTGATGCAAGCGAGGAAATCATTTACTTCAGCGAACGTGTGTAACACTGCTTTTATGGCACCGCTTCGAAAAAGTTCCAATGGCTGCCAGTTTGGCGCTAAACTGCACGCTTGTAACAACACAATATTATTTCCGCTTCTGGGTTGGTTTCGAGTCCTTCTACCTGTGAAGGGCTTCTACCCTACGTAACCCAATTGCTTGGAGTGTGGCCTCACGGCTTTTGTAACCTTCCAATAAAAACGGTGCTCTCAAACCAAGATTCAATAGGTTGATAACCATAACAGTATGACATATCTTGTAAAATAAAATGATTTAAAAATGATTTGTGAAAGAAATGATTGCAGTAGATGGCTGCAATAATGATATTGGTACAGTGCATGCTTTCTTTTTTTGGTACTGTCTCGTACTGGCTTATTTTCATAAATAAATGACCGATTGATTGATATGTGGGGTTTAACATTCAAAAAGCACCACATGATTATGACAGAAGGCGTAGTAGAGGGCTCCAGAAATTTCGACCAGGTGGGGTTCTTTAACGTGCACCCAAATCTGAGCACACAGGCCTACAACATTTCCGCCTCCATCCAAATTGTATCCGCCGCAGCTGGCAATCGAACCCGCGACCTGTGGGTCAGCAGCCGAGTACCTTAGCCACTAGACCACTGCGGCGAGGCTTTAAAAATGAATTAAACATTGTTTATAACATTCCTTAGGTCTCATATGGTGTTCTGTTACGGGTTCGAATCTTACTTTACGGGTTCGAGTCTTATTGTACTACGTTTCCTCGACACATATAAAAGATTGCGTTTTGAAATGAAATACTTGCCCGTTTCGGACCGTAAACGCGACGGTAGTCTTCACGGAACTGGAAATAGTACAATACAACAACGAGGAGTCAAGCATAGTTGAAAGTAAATATTTTTCTGCACGTTAAAATAACAGTCTACCAGTGCCTCTTCAAATGTGCCCAAGATTCTAAGCGAATAGGAAAACATGGTATTCACCACAGGTCTTCAGAATAAGCAATGTAGCAGCAGACGTGTTCGGATACAGAAGTACATACTTGAGGACAAAAAATAAAAACGTGTGGTAATTACTTTTCTTAACACTTCAGTTAGGTGATTGTGATAAAGGGAGGAGTATAAGTCTTTCTAACAACAAGGTCTTCCCTACTTTCACATTGTGAAAGTGATCTCAAGTAATAATTGTGCTCCAAATTAGTTGACACAACTTCCTCGGAAAAAACGAAACACGGAAGAGCGCGACAGTCATTTTCGTCTGGGGCGTCCTAAATTGTTCAACCAATTTATAGTGAGTGCCGGAGTGCTTGGCACTATGGCAACCATGGCGCCTAAAAGCTATTTTGAAGGTAGAAAACAAATAACGCGTTTTCGTGACTTTCGATCGTTTTGTACACAATATTTGAAGCACCCAGTTTAACAATAATAAAGAAGAGTAATTGTGCCACTAGGAACAGTGCATAAAGCCAACTTTCTTGACGACACAACATTAGGTTAAATTGCTCGTCGTAGCATGTTTAATCCTTGAGCGTGTTCTTAAAAAATTGGAGAACGCTTTCTACAGTCAACAGCGAGCTTTGTTTCTTAGAACGTGGTACATGTATCTTCATTTTTGCGTGAATGTGTGGGTTGTGGAAGGTCACTGGGGAGACGCGTGAGCGTGGAATCCATCCAACTAACTTGACTGCTTTAAAGAGACCTCCGAATCTGATGAAGGTGCGTGGACGCGCGCGTCGCTCTGCCATCACATGGTTCCTGAGAGTGAGGAAGGCGAAATTGCCGAGTATATGAACGCAAGAGTGTCTTCTAACGACTGGTTACAAATATAATCAATTCATTTTCAAATATACTCAGTGAAAACGAATAGACCTTGAAGCCGGAAGTTTCTGCGAACATTAAATTACAAGTTCTTGGTTTCAATATACTATTTTCACTGAAACATGTTTGCTGGTTTTTCGAGTCTGGAGAATAAATCCAATTTGAAACATCGCCTCTAACCATTCTAAACTTCTGTAGATTGGCGTTGTCGCGTCTTGTATTGGTCGCGCAATGAAGAAATTGCGTGTTCATACCGTTAGTACCGCGTTTCTGGAGCAAGTTGTTTGGTTGACCAAGGCTGGGTACCCACTCACTGTAATCCGGACCTCGTGCGCACAGATAAAAAAAAGCTAAAAGAATAAAATCACCTTCTCACTCTGAATCAGAGACAAAATTATTCAAGTTAAAGGTAGTAGTAATTTCGTATCTTCAAAGCATTTGCTACAAACTTAAAAAACTGATGAAAAACTACCCAGTACAAATCGTGTTTTCGGCAGAAATCAAAGTATATAGGAGGCGTTTGTTTTGAGCGAAAATAATTTATGCTTAAAAGAGAGCTAGGAGCAAGGAAAAGCAGTAACATTTCGCTGTTCGCAGATTGCACTAAAAATGTGCTATACGGCATTCGTAACACATGTAACTATTGTGCCTTAGGGCAGGCTGGGTGTTGCTGCAACGCAAAACTAAGGAGCACTTGTCCAGCCTGATAGCTCGCGCAAACGCGCATTTGGCAAGAAATTGTCAGGAACATGGGTGCAAACCTCAGCCTAGCAAAGCTGGCTTCTTGTTCCAACACCAAATAAAAAAGCAAGGGCATTGCGAAAGGTCAGTTGATCGCAAATCCTAAAGAAATGTGCGTCGGCTACACTTTGGTTGTTTCATTACAAAAAGTTCATTCTATTGATGATATGTTTAGGACACAGTTTTATTTTTTCTACTTTTTGTTGGTAGTCTGTTGCTGCGAGCGCTCTAATCCCAATCGTTATCACAATAAATGATTTTCATATGCGAAAATTATCTTTAATTAAACTGCAGATTTAATGTTGGCTACTTAAGCAAATCAATTTACAACAATAAACCAGTTCCTACATTGCCCTCGTTTCATATACCCTTTCAATCATTCTTGTTTGTGCCACGAGAATTGGCTAAAATATCTATTTCATCTAGGCGAGCTTTCAAGTTATGAATGTTTCGGCAAGTTGGTAGGACATAACTGAAATTGCGAACAGCGCCACGTAGTAGTACTTATAGCGTGACTCCAGAAGTAAGAAAAATAAGCAGGAAAGGGTGCCAGCTTTCAACTACCATTTTATTTAAAACAATCGTTTTATTTTCTTACTACCAATTTTTTTAAGTCAATGTTGCGTCTTGGAATGGGAATCCTTTCATTTAAAAGTGGTAATTGCACAGGTGCTTGTTTTGCAGCAGCCATATTCAAATAGTCTCTTTTTGTGAAGGTCTGCAGGTTTCTCGATGTTTTCATAGTAATTGTTGATTGTTCTAATGCCGACTTTGAAGTTGTCTTCAGTGTTCTAGCTTCGTATAAGCATCACTTGCACCCACTTGAAATTGAACACCAGTTATCACCTGGGAATTCCATTAGGTTCTCAGACCTAACATTGTGCTTTTAGAGCAATTATTTGTGCTGGCTCTTCACACCGAGAAGTTAAAATTTGTTTTTACCTTTGCACTCAGCTCATTAAAAATTCGCGAAGATGGTTAACATCATTGTTTGTCTTGTTATAGCTCGTAGAACACTCCGCGGAATACAGTTTAAAAAGTCGAGTGGCTCTTAGGCGCTGGTCACCGAAGCACCACCATTATCACTGTTGCGGAACGCTTTTGAAGTACTTCAAGTGTAAAGAAGGGAAATCTCAGCCTTAAATTGTGTCCGTCTTTAACAACTGAGTTGCAGTCCCTTTTACGCACAACGTTTCCCGAAGGCTGTTAGCAATCTAAAAACTCATTTACATCACTGTTGTCTTATTACACTGGTAAAGCTATCAAAGTTTTGGAAGCTGGTGAATCATCCAGCTGCAAATGAAACACGGAACGTGCTTTTTTCCTTGTGCTACTGGTGTCATGTGTCTTCTTCCACTACCCTGCGATATGAAATACATAAGGCAAAGCGCAAAATGCTTGAATGACCGTTTAAGAGAGCATAATAATAAGGCGCACGATGTGGTTTAAGGACACCACAGACTTCAAGGCCATGACTGCGGATGCGTTTTCTTCTTTGAGAGTTTCTAGTTAGTAGACAAGTGCCCCTCGCAGGCCACGCGTCAGATAACTCAGACCGCCACATAGCTAAGATTGTCGGTAGTGTAAGATACCCATCACTCCAGCTTTTGAAAAGGTGGTTTCGTATCTCGACCAATCTTAAGATGTGTACTGGCTTCCAGGTGACACAAGTGACAAATGTTTTGTTGACATTGTATCGCAGTGGTTAACTGCACACTTTTGCGTGTGCCCGTTTGTTCACCAATATATGTACACCACTCTGCTATATGTAGCTGCTGAATGTCAGCCAGCTCCCTATCTTTCTTTTTTGCTTAGGTAGTTATGCTGCAACTACTACTAATTTGTGCTGTTCGTAGTTTCAGCTGGCTATCAGTTTTCACTAGACCGGTTAGACCATATATACTTTTATTGCAGTTCATTGCACGCAATTTTTACTCGAAATATTTAGCAGTCCATATTCAACCCCAAATTGTAAAAAAAAACATGCCAACCCAGCTATTGACGTTTGACTCGAGACAAAAGGAAACATATCTAGAATAGAAACGTGCTTGCTGACCTCTGCTCACCGAACGGATGCTCGAAGGATGTGGAATCTGGCAATAGAAAGTTTTTACATAGTAGTGAGTAAGGTTTTTAATTAGCTAGTAGTTCACCAGCTTTGTGAAAATTTGAAATTGATATTTGTTACCCTGCAAGAATTTGGATAAAACAATGCAATAAATGCTGCCTGGGAATTCCTTTCTTCCATTTTCATACCATTTGACGTTTATAGGCATAACATTTGGCCAGAAGAATAAAAAGTTTTATCATGCTTTTACATAACTGTGCTTGGTAAGAAGTCTGAACTAAGAAGATGTGACATCAAATTCGTTGAGTCAACAAATATAATGGTTTCCATTGAAAAAAAAGACTTGCCTGAGCATAAGCGTGACTGTATCTTCCATGAGTCGCCGGACGCCCAATCGGACGCCGATTCTGAAAATTTATTTGCATCACCACTGAGAATGCAAAAAACAAAAAAATGTCTGTTGCTAACTACTTCAATAAATAAAGGAGGGATTTATAGCACATATGGGTGCACACATACTAGTGCCTATCGCTGTATTATTTTAAAGCAAACTACACAAAACTCTGAGTCTCTTTATTGGTAACATTACCTATGCGAATATTAAAAAAAATTATTTGCCTTGTTGATTCTTAAAGAAATGATTGTGAAAACATTTCGCGAGTAAAATGAGGAAACCTCTCCCGGTGTTACACGTGCCCGTCATATTTTTCTAAGCCAAAGTAAATATAGGCATGACAATTTTTAGGTGAATATATACATGTTGGATGAGTAAGTGTTAGGGCTTTTTTTTTTAAAGAAAACCTTTTGTTAGAGGTATACTTAAGGTGGAAACAACATTTTTTTGGCCCAGAAAGGGTGCATGACATTAAAAAGGGATTTACAAAAGTTTGCGTTTGTTAGATTCAGTGGTTACCGAGAAAATGTTCCTTTTTTAATTAAAAGTATGTTCGAAAAAAAAACACTATTTATAATCTGAGTTACGTGGTGCAGTTACAGGATCACGAGCATTCGGGGTGATTTTCAAAGGTTTTTCACTGAGCATAATATCTCACCATTTCGTAGAAGCACTGGTAAGTAATTCTGTACTAATTTTCTTTCATCTTTGCATTTCATTTGCCTTTTAGCAGTTCTAAAAAATTTTTAACAGGTCTGGAGTTTAGAATATTGCAGAAAAGCTGCTATAGATGGCTAAGTTACACAGTGAAAATCTTAGAAGTCCTTGATGCTGAAGTGAACAACAAAAACTGTTAGTCTTGGTTCGGCATTGCACTCTGAGTGAATGATATGCAACCTGACCGATTTATATGTGGCTTTTAACATTCCAAAATAACCATGTAGCTATGAAAGACGCCATAATGAAGGGCTGCGGCGATTTCGACCACATGAGGTTCTTTAACGTGCAATAGAATCTAAGCACACGGGTCTACAGCATTTTCGCCTCCATCAAAAATGAAGCCGCCGCAGCCGGGAATCAATCCTGCCACCTGCGGGTTAGCAGCCGAGCACCTAAGCCACTAGACCACCGAGGCGGGCCATGATGTGTAAGTTTGACGAGCGGTGCCTGTGATTCTTGGTCTCGTATCCCTCAGTTGTTATATCCACATAGCTTCTATCAAACTGTTTAGCGTGAGAATCTAAAAAGCTAACAGTGATAACAGGAGGACTTAAAACGGTCAATCAGGAGTCAACCTAACTTAACCACAGCATCTGTGAGGAAACATGGCCAACTCTCACAACCTAGTAAGTGAAATATACGTCGATGTCGAGCACACATAACAAAGACAAACACGGAGTTTTGAATTATTACTTATCACGACTCCTCTAACTGATTCCCAAATATTAGTCCATTAAGCAAGCATTGAATATACACGTATGTACTCCTTCAATATTTTATATTTGAGTAGTGCAGCGTTAGAGATTCATAGCCACAATACGCGTTTTACAACATGCGACGTCTTCTCTTTCTCGCCACATGAACTTGACGTTTCGATCAGAATCTTAGCTGGTCAAAGCCTCGCGAGTCTTAAGTTGTTCGTTTCTTTAAAAACGACGGCGAGTGGAGTAGTTCCGCCGATTCGCTCGTTAAGTTCTAACTCGTGCATACAAGCATCACTTCCCGTGTACCTTCTATTTGAAAAGAAAACTAACTCTTATGAATACCGATGTTTTAATTAAAAGACAATAGAGACCCCTAAATCTACCGAAAAACAAGATTGCTGATGCTAATGGGAATTTTTTCAATAGTGGCCCGAAATGTTTTGCGGCCCTAAAGCCCTTTGCATATGCAGGCTTTGTGTCAACTAGGGGCGAAGAGGTTCCGAATAGGGCTTGCAGCGCTGAAACACCCCCTTATTTTAGAATAAAATCAAGTGGATACTTAAGGGGTCATTTTCTTTTTAAGGCACGTTATTATTTAGAAATGACAGATAACACCATAGAAATAAATGGGTCGGTATTAGGGCGTAATGTTAATGAGAAGCTCTAAGAGTGGACGAATGAGAACTTGCCACCAGCAGGATCCAGACCTTCGACCTTCGAACAACGCATTCGATGCTGCACTATGAGCTGTGACAGCTCTATTGTAGTGTAGAGTCAAGGTAGGAGAGGATATTACCGGGCAACACAAGGGTAAAATTGAGTTTTTCCGTCATTCCCTGTTTGTCACTATTGCTTGCGTGTAGCGCTGCTGAAAGCTTACAATCAGGAGGAGAGACAAAAAAAAAAAAACAGTTAAACAGATACAGCTAAAGTAAACGACTGGTATATGCACCGAGATTGTAAGGGGAGAGGACAACAGCCATTGCTCACTCTAGCAGGGGTGGAAAGTTGAGCGCTGAGTTGCAGCTGGGGCGCATGTGTGAGGGTAGAGCAAGGTGACAGAAGCTAATTGCGCTAAGAAATCGAACATTGTTGCTTCGACGTTAGCGTTCACGTGAGCTTCATTTGATAAGGAATTCAATACGTCACGTCAGCTTCAAGACCACATCAGCTTCCGTTAATTGAAAATTTTAGTAGGCTCGAAACTTTCGAGTTTTTGTTTCTTGACAAAAAACAACGCATCGATAATAAATTAGTCATAATTACCGTAGAACTTGTTCATGCTGGTAATTTTCGGAATGCTATAATAATACCTAATATTTCTGGTACAAAGATGGTTGCGAACTTTAAAGGCGACTGGCGAAGGACCAATATAGACCGAGCTAGAAAATACCAGTCCCACTTTTTTTCTCACTTTGGGAAACATCTGTCGCATAGACTGTAATCACTAGCATGCCTGACAAGTGATCACTTCAAATGGAGTGTAAAGATTGCAAGCATCGTCGTCATTTTCTAGCTCCCACACGCTCCATTGACATCGTGCATAAATTAACTCATATATTTACTTACTATCTTGCTATTGGACACAATAAACATACTAGCATCGGGATATTAGCAGGTTTCTCGACTTAAATGAATAACATGTGAAGCTGTCATCAGACCTGCAGCTCCAGTTTGCAGGTGCATTCAGAGGTGTCACAGCCACAGAGCCCTGTCGTCTTATTTTAAGACGCAAAAGTTCTCCATTGGAGCGGGCAACGTGTTATTGCTATAAAAGACCGTTGTTACAAAAATTTTGTTAAGCGTCTAATAAACTGCTCGTAGAAATTATGACAACTATCGGTAAAATAACTAATGCATAAGACATCAGCAAACATACGGTTGCACCGAGCGACGTCTTTTTCGCCTTCCGCGATTTTGCCGTTCATTTTGCCGAGTTTCGAAGAAGGCGATCCCGAAGAAACCAATGCCTATGTTTTCGCTGCTGTATTGAGGATACATTACACTTCTCTTCCAAATGTGAGTCGATTCTGTCACAATTAGCAGCAAAAAGTTTTTGTGTTTTTTATATGATACCAACGACAGAAGGGTTAGCATTAGAATATTGGGCTTCTGTACAGGAAGTAGAGAAATTGTTTTTAAACATACATTTTCAGTGTAAACTTTTAAGCTTCCTCATCATTGATGGAAGAGACAATGCAAACTTACTTTTCTCGCCTTAGGGCTGATCGAGTCTTCCACAAATAATGTCAAAAATAATACCATGAGGTAGAATAGAAAGCAGCCAAGCTTCGTGTTCATATCGGAGCCAAAAGTTCTGCTTAAAGAGACACATATAAATCTCCTCATCAGACAGGCTCTGTATAAATAGAATGTTGCACTGAGGAATTTGATCGAAACATCTGCAGCAGCTTGATACTGTATCTAAGAAAGCCCACTGAAGACTTTAATTATGACAGATTGTTTTAAGCGAATAACTGGCTGAAAATAGACGTGAATATCTAGAACGTACTCAATATTTTGCACGTCTACCTATTACTCACTCCTTGTAGACTAATTGCTTGTAAGTAAAATGCGCAAAATGATAAATAACCACGCATTAACTCAGCCGCAGAATTCTTTCTGCTAATGCGAGAAGTTTTTTTTAAGCATTTACCACGCATTTCCAAGGCAAAGTGTCGTACGTAAATCCTATTTGGTAGCTATTCGCAGGTGTGATTGAAAAACAAATAGAGAAACTTCGCAGGTTCTTTCTTCACTTCCTTGATTGATCGATTGATATGAGGGAGTTTAACGTCTCAAAACCACCATTTGATTATGCGAGACACCGTAGTGAAGGGCTCTGGAAGTTTCGACCACCTAGCGTTCTTTCCCTTTACTCAAATCTGAGCTCACAGACCTACAATGTTTCTGCCTCCATCGGAAATGGAGCCGCCACAGCCGGGATTTGATCCCGCTACCTCCGGGTCAGCAGCCGAGTACGTTAGCCATTAGGTCACCGCGGCGGGTTTATTCACTTAGTTGCCTGGTAACAACTCACCTGGGTAGCTGAATGTTTCAAGCTTACGTTACCATATATTTTGTATGAAATATTAAAAATCATGTTAAATGCGCCCTTTAACACCTTTAGCGAATGGTCTGAAAACTCCGCCAATGAGTTGTCCCGGCTCCCGAGAACGGATCAAAGCAGGATGATGCTGGCGGGTACCGAATCTGCTACTTTCGAATAACGCATCCGATGATCCATCAACTCAGCGACCGAAGTAGCCATCTACTTATTGATGGAATAATTGATATGTGAAGTTTAACGTCTCAAAATCAGTACATCATTATGATAGACGTCATGGTTGAGGGGCTCCACCAAATTTGACCACCTGGGTTTCTTTAACGTGCATCCGAATCTGAGCACACAGGCGTACAGCATTTTTGCCTACAACTAAAACACTGCTGTTGCAGTCGAGATTCAAACCCGCCACCTTCGCGTTAACCGCCGAGTACCTTCCCCACTCAACCACCGTGGCGTGGCGGCAGTTCACCTATAGACCATTGGATCGGCATCACCATCATGTCAGCGTCACCGGCAGCCAGTACGGTTAGTGTGAAAAGCCCAAATTTCTCCTGTTGAAGTCAGGTGGCACGTGGTATTATTGGGAGCTTGGAGCTAAACAACTGATCTATCTATCTATCTATCTATCTATCTATCTATCTATCTATCTATCTATCTATCTATCTATCTATCTATCTTGCCACCTAGGCATTTTAGTTTTCCTGGTCGTTTCAATAATGGTACTGATACCAAATTTTGTTGAGGATAACATGATTCTTTGACGAGCATATATGAATAGTCATAACATGAAAATCATGAAATATATGTCATGAGTGTCACGATTTACATTTCATAGTCTTGCTACTCTTGCAGTAATTTTGTTCACATGACATGTTGCAAAACTGGTTTGGCATGACATGATTGCATGGCAAACACAATCGACAGGCCCAAACATGAAAATTATGACATGCGTCTCATGTAACAACGTGACTATATGCCACGCTCATGATGCGTCCACGGCCATTTTTCCAGGGCCACATATACGAAATTCGCTATTATGGTACGTGAACGGATGATAAAGGTATGTGACTGGTACAAACATAATAATCATGAGATACGTGTCATGTAACAACGTGCACACATGACATGCTCATAATGCGCTGGTAGCAATTTAGCTAGCTTCAACTTATACCGAATGTGGTTTCATGGGACGTGAACGGGTGAGGAAGGTATGAGACTGGTGCAAACACAATAAACATGAGATGTGTGTAATGTAACAACATGACCACATGCTACGCTAATCATGCGCTCGCGGCCGTTCACTAGCTTCACATGTATCAAATTCGGTATTACGTGAGGCGAGCGCACAAAATAGGTCAATGACACATCTAAACATGATAGTAACGACATGCATGTCAAGTAACAACATTACTACATGCCTCATTCTTGATGCGCTGGTGGCCGTTTCACTAGCTTCACATAGGCCAAATTTTGTAATACGTGACGCCAATGGATGACGAAAGTATGTGACTGGTGCAAACATAATCATGAGATGCGTGTCATGTGTCAACAGGACTACGTGCCACAGTCAAGGCGCCAATACACTTCGACGTGACATTGTTGCCACGCCAGGCGCTGGTGCAGCCGTAAACTCGCAAGCGTGCTCCGCGTGGCGTTGCTTCGATGCATGCACGTTTTAGTGCGTTCGGCGACCCACTGTCATGAAAAGATGCAGACTCAGTGCTGTCTGGGTAATGCATTGGCGCGAAATGCAGCATGTTGCATTTCGCGCCGGTTGCCTTCGGGCCGCACCAATGGACGCTAGTCGCGCCAGTCGCGCTTGGCGTAAGACTATGGAGTTCTCGCGTTTTGCTAACGTATATCATGTCTGTGCCCAGCGTGCACGTGCGTCAACGTCACGTTGTAATATATTGGGTCTATCATAATGCACTCATGGCCGTTTCTCTAGCTTCACATATACCAATTTTGGTGTTACATGACGTGAATGGATGACGAAGTTATGTCACTGGAGCAAACGTAATAATCACGACACGCGTGTCATGCAAGAACACGACAGCATACCACGTTCAAAGCGTGCTCGCGGCCATTTCACTAGCTTGACATATACTCATTGGTGGTTTTGGGACATTCAACCCCATATATCAATCAATCAATCACATTTACTAAATTTGGCAATAGAAGACGGAGGTAAGCGACACATCCAAACATAATAATGATGATACAGAAGTAGTGTACGGCATAATTTACCTCCACCTCGTAACATTCTGGTGATTTTAATGTAACATATAAACCTCCCTCATTCGTGCTTCGCATATCATCGATTTCCGCTGTATGCGTGGGATCTGCTAACTTTAAGGAATGAATTTTCTGCAAGCCAATAGATCCATAATTATTCTGCGTAAATTGAGTGTAACGTTCTCGACCGAACAAGTTATCTCGTTGGAGGAATTGGAAAAGCGACATCTTTCTGCTCTGCGCGTTGTTGATGATGATGACGTGATAGTGCCACCATGCAGTAGTGTAATAGTGCTTGTCAAAAATAAGGCATTTTGTGACTACGAAGGCGTAGCGGATAGAAATGTAGGGCTGTTTTTAAACAAAGAAGATTGCGTGGCGAGGGGTCTTGTTCACACAACGAATGGCCGCACAGTTGTTCTCCTTACAAATTTTGAGGATGAATGAGAACGCTTCGCGCAACGTATGGCTATCGCCTATTTCCACGAATTCTGCATGGCGACCGAACTATGCAGCTTAGCGACAACGCCAAACACTCCACAAGAGACCTGCAACGCCGACACATCTGTTAACGTCAAACATAGGCTCCCAGAATTCCCAAAGAAACGATTGTTTGCCCTTATAGGAGAAATATTGGACTGCTTTTTAACGTTTTCTAAGGTGCGACGCACGGCTATTGTAAAAAAACAGGATTATAACAGAAGCTACGACACCGATTTTCCAGCACCCATATCGAGTATCACAAAAGCAAAGAGGCGTCATCAAAAAAACGTGCGGAGAAGATGCTTTCAAATGACTTGATCTAACCTTCCAGCAGTCCATGGGCGTCTCCAGTAGTGCTTGTTAAAAAGAAATATCATCATAATCATCATCATCAGCTTTACTACGTCCACTGCAGGACAAAGGCCTCTCCCATGTTCCGCCAGTTAACCCGGTCCTGTGCCTGCTGCTGCCAATTTATACCCGCAAACTTCTTAATCTCATCTGGCCACCTAACCTTCTGTCTCCCCCTAACCCGCTTGCCTTCTCTGGGAATCCAGTCAGTTACCCTTAACGCCCAGCGGTTATCCTGTCTACGCGCTACATGCCCGGCCCATGTCCATTTCTTCTTCTTCATTTCAGCTATGATATCCTTAACCCCCGTTTGTTCCCTAATCCACTCTGCTCTCTTCTTGTCTCTTAAGGTTACACCTACCATTTTTCTTTCCATTGCTCGCTGCGTCGTCCTCAATTTAAGCTGAACCTTCTTTGTAAGTCTCCAGGTTTCTGCTCCGTAGCTAAGTACCGGCAAGATACAGCTAATATATACCCTCCTCTTGAGGGATAGTGGCAATCTACCTGTCATTATTTGAGTGTGCTTGCCAAATGTGCTCCACCCCATTCTTATTCTTCTAGTCAGTTCAATCTCGTGGTTCGGCTCCACAGTTATTACCTGCCCTAAGTAGACATAGTCTTGTAGTGCCATCATCACCATCATAATTTTTTCCATCACCGCGCCGCGTCTCTCGCGCAGCTGGCGCTAGCTCGAGCTGCGCGAGAATTAGAACGAGCTCACGCACCTGGCGTGGCGGACGCTGGTAGCCGACGTGGCTCCGCTTCAGGCCTGCAATAAAGTGGCGAGATCGACACGGCCCCATCGGCCACCTTCGACGTCATCTCACGTCTCTCCTTCTCTCGCCGCTACATTGGTGACCCAAAGAACACGCCCTTCGCCGAGCGGCCCGCGGCCATGTTCCCGCAACTCTGCCCGCCAGTGCCGCCGTTCCAATCGACCTACCCCAAGGTATGGTTCATGCAGCGATGCCGTTCTGGCGGTGAATGGCGTCACGGACCAGCCGCTGATGCACGCCATTCTTCATGACGCCCTTCCGGTAGAGTTGCGTCATCTCGCTGCCACTTCAAGCACCAGCCCGCAGCCTTGTGATGCCCTCTGCACTGCAGTGCTCGCCCGCAATGGCCTCACGTACCAACCGCTTCCAGGGGCCCGCGACTTTGGGGTTGTCACTGCGTCGCAACGTGTGCTACCAACCGTGGCCCCACCAGACTCCATGATGGCCACCTTGCCGCCCGCCTCGGAGCCTGGCACAGGTGACCTTTCACCCGTTATTGACCTCCCGACTTCCTCTCGTCTGGCCACTAGCGACGCGTGTCCCGCGTATGAACTGTCTCCGACCCCTGTCGAGCCAACTGAAGTGCCTACGACATCTGTGGAGCCAACTCAACTGCCTACGACATCTGTTGAGCCAACTGAGCGGCCTACGACGTCTGACCAGCCAACTGAACTGTCTATGACGTCTGGCAAGTCAACCGACCTAACTACAACCACTGTGGAGCCAACTGAAAGCATGGGAACAAGCACTGCCACCAGTCCACCAGCGTCGAATACCTCGACAGTGACTGAGGCGACAACTGAACCCGTCTTTCCTGCACAGCCTCCCATGACGCCATTTCCCGTGGTCCGCGTATTCGGCACGGCGACGAACGAGTCGCAGCCGCTGCCTGCGGACGGCGTGTGTGACTACACCTTCTACGACGGCCTCTACGACACGGGCCCGTTTGACACGCTTTACAGCCCGCACTTTAGTGCATCAGTTGAGCACGTTCTCAGTCACGCGTCGCTTCACAGCGTCACTGAGTACGGCCTCTCTTTCGCCTACAGAAACGCATCACAAGTGGCGCGAGACCTCAAAATTCCAGAGGTGCTTTCCACGATTGAAGACCTCTGGGACCGAGCCATCCGTCATTACGGATTTCTGTCCATCGAGCGCTTACTTCTCCGTCCACTGCGAGCCTCTCAGTGTCGCCCACCAGAGACCCACTGGTTCCCGATGGTCACTACACGTTGACAAACTGGTCTTGCCAAAGGAACACTTTATGGACTGCCGTTCATGTACATAGCATTTTTCGCCCTCTTTCTTTTTTTCATATACCTTCAAATCGCGCAAAGCGCTAGGGGGGGAGCCCTGTAGTGCCATCATCACCATCATAATTTTTTCCATCACCGCGCCGCGTCTCTCGCGCAGCTGGCGCTAGCTCGAGCTGCGCGAGAATTAGAACGAGCTCACGCACATGGCGTGGCGGGCGCTGGTAGCCGACGTGGCTCCGCTTCAGGCCTGCAATAAAGTGGCGAGATCGGCACGGCCCCATTGGCCACCTTCGACGTCATCTCACGTCTCTCCTTCTCTCGCCGCTACAGTCTTTTACAAATTGAAGTGCACTATTACCTATTTTGAAGCGCTGCTCTTTTCCGAGGTTGTTGTACATTACTTTCGTTTTCTGCAGATTCATTTTAAGACCCACCTTTCTGCTCTCCTTGTCTAACTCCGTAATCATGAGTTGCAATTCGTCCCCTGTGTTACTCAGTAATGCAATGTCATCGGCGAAGCGCAGGTTACTAAGGTACTCTCCATTAACTCTTGTCCCTAACTGTTCCCATTCTAGGCTTTTGAAAACCTGCTGTAAGCACGCGGTAAATAGCATTGGGGAGATTGTGTCCCCCTGCCTTTTACCCTTCTTGATTGGTATTCTGTTGCTTTCTTTATGAAGCACTATGGTAGCAGTTGATCCCCTGTAGATTTCTTCCACGATGTTTATATATGCTTTATCGACGCCCTGATTCCGCAGTGTCTGCATGACGGCTGATATTTCTACTGAATCAAACGCCTTCTCGTAATCTATGACGGCTATGTATAGTGGTTGGTTATACTCTGAACATTTCTCTATTACCTGATTGATAGTATGAATGTGGCCGATTGTTGAGTAGCCTGTTCGGAATCCTGCTTGTTCCTTTGGTTGATTGAATTCTAATGTTTTCTTTACTCTGTTAGCAATTACCTTTGTAAATAGCTTGTATACTACAGAGAGCAAGCTAATCGGCCTGTAATTCAAGTCCTTGTCATCTCCTGTCTTATGTATTAAGATGATGTTAGCGTTCTTCCAAGACTCTGGTACTCTTCCCGTCAGGAGACACTTCGTAAACAGAGTGGCTAGTTTTTCTAACATAATCTGTCCTCCATCTTTCAGAAGATCTGATGTTACCTGATCCTCACCAGGAGCTTTGCCTCTTTGCATGCTCTCCAAAGCTTTTCTGACTTCTTCTATCATTACTGGTGGGGTGTCATCTGGGTTTATTGATTTGTGGGGTTTAACGTCCCAAAACCACCATATGATTATGAGAGACGCCGTAGTGGAGGGCTCCGGAAATTTTGACCACCTGGGGTTCTTTAACGTGCACCCAAATCTGAGCACACGGGCCTCAACATTTCCGCCTCCATCGGAAATGCAGCCACCGCAGCCGGGAGTTGAACCCGCGACCTGCGGGTCAGCAGCCGAGTACCTTAGCCACGAGACCACCGCGGCGGGGCAGTGTCATCTGGGTTACTGCTAGTTCTTATAGTATTAAGGTCGTGGTTGTCTCGGCTACCATACAGATCTCTGTAAAACTCCTCCGCTATTTTAACTATCCTATCCATATTGGTACTTATTTTGCGTTCTTTGTCCCTTAGTGCATACATCCGATTTTTGCCTATCCCAAGGTTCCTCTTCACTGCTTTGACACTTCCTCCGTTTTTCAAAACGTGTTCAATTTTCTCTATGTTATACCTTCTTACATCGGATACCTTACGCCTGTTAATCAACTTCGAAAGCTCTGCCAGTCCTATTTTGTCTGTTGTACTTGAAACTTTCATGATTTGACGCTTCTTAATGAGATTCTTCGTTTCCTGGGAAAGCTTGCCAGTGTCCTGTCTAACTACCCTGCCTCGAACTTCCACTGCACACTCCGTAATGATACTCGTCAGAATATCATTCATTGTATCTATGCTAAGGTTGGTTTCCTCACTAAGAGCCGAGTACCTGTTCTGAAGCGAGACTCTGAATTCCTCTACTTTCCCTCTCAGTGCTAACACCCTGAGAAAGATAACACCCTTCTATTGTGTGTAGACTATTGGAAACTGAACAGCGTAACCAAACGGGACGTATACCAGGCTCTGCCGCGTATCGATGATACACTCAATCCACGAAAGAGTGCAAAATATTCTCCTCCATTGATCTCAAGAGCGGATGTTGGCAAATTGAGGTGGATGAGCTTGACGATGAAAATATGGCATTCTTAACCCCAGAGGGCCTCTACGAATTTAAAGCGCTTCTATTCGGCCTGTGCACATTGCCAGCGACGTTTCAGAGAATGATGAACGCTGTCCTCGTGGGACTGAAGCGCCTGTCCTGCTTGGTGTACTTGGATGACGTTGTCGCCTTTCCCGCTACATTTTACCAACATCTAGAGTGACTCCGCACAGTATTAGAAGCCATTCGTTCAGCAGCCATGACCATCAATCCAGCGAAATGCCACTTTGATATTGAAGAGCTGCCATTCCTCGGACACATCATCAGCTCCGAAGGCGTTCGTCCAGATCTCTAAAAGACAACTTCTATCATGAGGTTCACGACACCCAGAGACAAGAAGTTAGTACGTCACTTCCCGGGTTTATGCACCTACTATCAGCGATTTGTGGAAAACTTTACGAACATTGCCGAACCGCTTACTAATCTAAGAAAAGGTGATGTATCCTTTGTGTAGGAAAGTGAAGAACAAGGAGCATTTGATGAGTAAAAAACACGCCTGCAAGCCTCTCCAATCATCGCCCACTTCGATGAGACTGCGAAAACTGAAGTTCACACTGATGCGAGTAACATCGGCCTCGGAGCCATTTTATCCCAGCAGCAAAATGACCAAGAAAATGTGCTAGCGTATGCCAGCTGGAAGCTTTCGAAAGCTGAGACAAACTACTCTGCAACCGAAAAAGACTGTCTCGTGGTTATCTGGGCCAAAGTAAATTTCGACTGTACCTATATGGTAGACCATTCCGAGAAGTCAGTAACCACCATTTCCTGTGTTGGCTGGCAAATCTTAAGGATCCCTCTGCCCGACTAGCAAGATGGAGCCTTAGGCAACGAAAGTACAATATTACCATGGTGTACAAATCTGGCCAAAAGCACAGTGATGCAGACTGTCTGTCACGCGCACTAGTCGACACAAGTGAGCCCGAGGAAGAGGACTTCCCGCTTCTAGGCATTGTACAGGCATTATGAATCACTCAAGAACAACAAATTGACACTGATTTGCGACCACTTATGCAGCGTCTCCGGAAACTCAACGTTAAAGTTCCGGGCACTTTATCCATAGGGCTCCCTTCGTGCTGTCTTCGAGAAGGGGTTTTTTGCAAGAGCAACTGCGAGCCCAATGGTGAAACGTTTTTACTAGTTGTAGCTGCATCTTCACGAGACAAGATTCTGCACGCATGTCATGATGAGCCAACGTCTAGACATATCGGTGTCAGCCATGCATTCGCCAGAATTTGTCTAAAATACTACTGCCCAAAGCTGTTAGCATCAGTCCAGCACTATGTGAAAGTTTTCCGAGAGTGTCAAAGACACAAAAATTTATCCGTGAATCTAGCAGACCTCCTCCAGCCAATAGAACCACCAGATGCCCTGTTCCAGCAAGTCGGTATAGATCTCCTAGGCCCGTTTTCGACAATGACTGCAGGTAAAAAGTGGATAGTCATAGCCGCCGACTATCTCACCTGTTACGCTGAGGCTGACCTGCTGTACAGTGGAAGAGCTCTTGAAATTATAGTCCTCAGTCATGGTGCACCCAGCGTCGTAATTACAGATCGTGGCACAGCTTTTACTGCAGACCTAATGAAATGTCTGACGCAAGTGACCCATACAGACTTGAGATAAAATACGGCATATCATTTTCATACAAATGGCCCAACGGAGTGCCTGAACAGGACTCTGACCGATATGCTTTCAATATACGTGGACGTGGAACATAAACTTTGGGATGAAATATTGCCCTACGTCATGTTCGCCTATAATACAGCCGTTAATGAAACAACGACAGTGACACCATTTGCACCTGTATTCGGCGGAACAACCACCACTCCAATGGGGGACATGTTTCCACTGAATGATGAAAGCAGAAATCCACCCGACCTAGACGACATCTTGCAAAGAGCCGAGAAAGCACGACAGTTGGCGAGTTACAGAATACGCCGCCAACAGTGTATCGACTCCTATCGGCACAATCAGCGTCGCACCAAAGCGCATTATCAGCCTGGTGAAAAAGTATGGATATGGACCCTTGTGCGTCGCCGTGTCCTCTCTGAAAAACTTTTAGCCAGTACTTGAAGCCTTACCAAGTACTTCATCGCGTAAGCCATGTAAAACACCAAATCAAATCCGCTGTACACGGGAGCCGAAAACGCCGCAATCCTACAGAGGTTGTACATGTATTTCCGATAAAGCCTTAATATGAAAGATCATCGGAAAACCAGTGACGACTACCTGGAATCTATTGCCTGACGCATCGGGACGATGCGTATGGGGAAGGGGATTTGGCCGCGACATCTTGCCTGCATTCAAACAACGCGCCCATCACCGTGCTCGCAAGGAAACACATGCGCGCTGTCTTGTGTTGCACACAGACGATGATGGCACGAGCACACAGCTTGACTAGGCTGATGTGTGCCACGTGGTTGGCACTTTTTGTGGAAAAGGAGAATAAGGCAGCTGAAGGACATCATTGGTGTTCGAGTGGCGCGTAGTTTTACGACCACAGCCACTTTGAGTTGTGGGGACAGGTTCACCCTTTCAATAAATACTTTTTATTACACCCCCGAGTCCTTCAACAACGCTACAATATAATTGAAAAAAAAATGTGGAAAGCTTAGGCAGAGGCCTTGCAATTTGATGACGCAGAGAGAAATATGAGAAAGACAGGGGAAGGGTTGTCAACTTCACGCACGCATGGATGGCTATTCACAAAGGGGAAAAGGAACAATGACAAAAAAAACAAATTTTGTAGATATCTGCGTGATCCTTTGGAAATGTTGTCGAAAGACAAGATCCTTCTGCTAGTCATACTACATGAGTATGAATCTCATCCGCGGCCACTTTTCTTGCTGTTCTCGTATCATTTCCGCCCTGACACAATAAATGTAACGGAAGTTTGTTTGAGCATATTTCATTTTGCTCCCTTTTCATTGCAGGCATGTCACGTGTTCGTACAACCACGACATCTTAACAATTTTTTGTCGCACGTGGTACTGTATAGAAGGAGAGTTTTTAAAGAAAATCAGTTTGTTTGGCGTGAATGCATTATTTTGCGTGGAAAGGTCAATGTCTTTGCACTTATGGTACAAATTGCACGCCTGCCTAATTAGGCAGCACCATATCCTCAGCAAAGGGCTTTTTCTGCATAGCATCACATTTTGAGTAGCAGTGTGAGAAGTACTTGCTCCTTTAGAAATACGCACGAAGATATTTGCAATGAAAAAAAACATGCAACGTAAATTTTACGTTTATTTGCTGGGTCTTAGATATGTGTGATATTTGCTTTAGGATCGAATATGTTCATAAGTATGAAGGCATTCGCCATTCTAAGATGACTTGCAGTTCGGCGAGTGCTGAAAATTCAGCCGTGTGTCTGAATTGCGTGACTGACAGACATAGAGATAGACTGAACCCAATTTCAGAGTTTTAGTATTCAAGGAATAACTATTTGTGTTTGAGAAGTGGCGAGCGGTAAAGCATGTAGTAAAAGCGGTTTCAGCTCCTCTGACGTGAATCCTGCAGAGGAGAGAGAGAAAAACATTTCATTGAAGAGATGGAGATATAAAAGAAGGGAAAGGGCGAAGATTTCAGTGTTTTCGGGGATACCTCTTTGATGAGAATCTGGTGTTCAGCTCCAGATCTTTGGTGAGAATCTGGTTTTCAGCTCCAGATACGTTGTCAGCTATTTGGTGGGACAGCTGTTACCTTCATCTTTAGAAGCAATGGCAGTTACCGAATTTGCAACGAATAGCTGTTTATAATGTATCAGGACCATGTTGTGCACTTAGTGGTCATATATGTAAGTCAACGGTTTTTGTCAACCTGGTTCATTCAGTCGACATTCAGTAATAGGAATTTGTTGAGAGGTGCAGTTCCAAGCACCCATTTCAATGCGCTTCAGCACACTATCTAAAACACGCATTACCCAACGGACACAAAAAAATATGGGTGTGTAGACACGGCTATCTGGTGCCATTTAGTCACTCGAAAAACAAGGCACACCGTTCAGTGGTAGGAATTGGCATAACGCCAAAGAGGATTTTGCCATTACAGACGTAATTGAATGTTGAGATGGTACATTGCTCATTGTATATTAGGGTCTTGCAGCCAAAGCGCCGTTTTACATGGATGCACCAACTTTGACGCCTGGTGGTGCATCAAATTACGACGGCTAATATCGATGAACAATGAATAAACAAACCATTGGGTTGGCAGCGTAGATGTTAACGGCAAGAGTGTAATAGAATACAGAGGCGTCATAGCCAAGAAGCGTCACATATTGGATGCAGAACATGCGTTCAGGTCGCCATCTCGCGGCATCTTCGTATGATTGAGCATCAAGGCCAGAGAAGAGGCAAGCGCTAAACACTCCGGGTCGCCCTGTGGGCATCCCCGCATTTTTTCTTGAACGAGCACCAGCGAGAAGCGTGGTATTACAGCCAGGTGAGGTTGGTGTGTCGCAAAGCTTTTCTGGGATTTTGAGCTTCGATGGGCGCTATGAGCGAGGTCGACGCTTTCGCTATGGTCACCACCTTGCGGAGTGTTTTAAGGTGTTAAAAATTGCGATTCTATTAAAAATACACCAAGCCTTCGTGTACCTCGCAGCATACTCCCAGCGAAAGCTTGAATAACGGCCTTTCAAAGCAATTCTAAACTCTCTTTGTGCCTAGTGGGCACCAAGCACGCTTGCTGGCTACCTACTACGCCACTGATGATCATAAGTTTTGAGTAGTAATCCGACAATCACTATGCTTTCATTAATCATACTTCAAAGAAGCGTAGTATCCGCTAAACATTTGCAAAAATTTCGCGCCAATTCTTTGTGCAGTGGCTGACAACGATGAGGCATTATGCCTGAAGTGGGTAAGTGCCACAGTAAATAGGTGACCAAGAACAAGTTGCTGTAATTGGTTTTGACATTGGATGACCAACTCATTACGCTATTCGCAATATGTGATGGCCAGCAGCAGTAGCGGTGTCGGCGGACAACAACGGTACCGGGCGTGACACGTGTGGTCATCTCATGACATAATTCACTGTAAACATCGCCAAACCAGTGTAGCCGTAGAAAGCATTCGCGCAAGAACTACAGTGGCGTCTGGTCGAAACAGAAGAACACGATTTATCTCACTTGATGACAAGTTATATCCTGCCACTATTATAGGTATTTTTTTTTCAAACACACCAATAACAATCCACGCGAGGTGTTTCCGTGGAAAAACGTCCTGCCCTCGTTACTCAGTCCCACAAGCTTGCGTTTTTTTACGACTATATTCAAATGTTCTCCTCCTTGCTGCAAGGAGACTGAGATAATGGGAGTGACAGATTCCGCCTCCTCATGGTTGAACCGAAGTTGTACACTAATGTATTCTAAAACAATGTAGGCCTCCTAGCATAAACAGTGCCGTCATTATGTTTAAGACATTTGGAGCCATTGTCAAACCCCGAAGAAGGCCCAGCAATTTTTCATTTTGTTTGATTATGAAGTCTTATTGTTGATACAGTTGGCCTAGGGTTTATGAAACTAATTCAGGCAAGTTAAACTTCACAACTTTGATTTCGTGAGCCTGAGATACTGATCCCCGTGTTCCCACGACCTCGACATAAAGGAAGAGCAAATACTATTTGCGGACAATCATGAGGTCTGGTATTTGGGTCTCCTGTGACGTTTTGAAGAGTGCCTGCCTTCTCACTGACCATTTATTTTCTTCAAATTCTTTGGCCACATATCTTTCGACATTATCATGACACTATACCAGACACACCATATGGATGTGACGCATCCGGTGGCACTTCTGCACGATGGGGCTGAGACATTCATCAGAATGGCGGCCTCACCTGCACCACTTGTTCACTTTTCCGTGCGTTTTAAGTCTGTTGAGACGGCATCACAGCTATGTGAAAGGGCACGTGGTCGATAAACTTGCTTCTTTTAAAGAAATCGTTCCCTCCAACAGCCACTAAAATGAACCCCTCACCTTGCTGCATCTAGCTAGTGGTCTGCTACCAAATGATTTGCGCCGCTCAGATAACCAGAACCCCGAATAATCTTTCGCGGTGGAAAATAAAGATCTGGTACACTTGCCGTGTCGTCCTAGGTTCGAGAAAGAATTTGGGCCACGCTAATTCGGGCCTCGTTAACTTGCGCCTGGTGCTGGCCACTATCACATGTATTACAGAAGGTCATCAGAGCGCCTCCACTCAACCAAATGTCACATTGTTGATTACTTTTGTAGCACAGTCAACACACTCTAGTCGTGAGCTGTGGTGTCCCGTAACAGCGACACCACCTCCTTACTGTGTTTGATCGCCTGTAACCCTGTTGAACATAATTTCCTTCAAATATTTGCGGGTACTTTAGCTGGAGCAATGCCTTCAGTAAACAGCACAACGAGCGTCAAGATTTGATACCGGAAGGCCAGTTGACACCATCCTCAATTACCACCACCACCACCACCACCACCACCACCACCACCACCACCACCACCATCATCATCATCATCATCATCATCATCATCATCATCATCATCATCATCATCATCATCATCATCATCATCAACAACTTGACTACGTCCACTGCAGGACAAAGGCCTCTCCCTTGTTCCGCCAGTCAACTCAGTCCTGTGCTTGCTGCTGACAATTTATACCCACAAACTTCTTAATTCAATCTGCCCACCTAAACTTCTGTCTTCACCTAAACCGCTTGCCTTCTCTGGGAATCCAGTTAGTTACCCTTAATGACCAGCGTTTGTGCTGTCTACTAGCTACTGCCCGGCCCAAGTCTATTTGCTCTTCTTGATTTTGACTATGATATCGTTAATGCCAGTTTGTTCCCTACACCACTCTGCTCTCTTCTTGTCTCTTAAGGTTACACCTACCTTTTTTTCATTGCTCGCTGCGTTATCCCCAATTTAAGCTGAACCCACTTTGTAAGTCTCCATGTTTCTGCTCCATAGGTAAGTACCGGCCAAATGCAGCTGTTACATACCTTCCTCTTAATGGATAGTGGCAATCTAGCTATCATAATTTTAGAGTGCTTGCCAAATGGGCTCCACCCCATTCTTATTATTCTAGTTGCTTCAATCTCGTCGTTCAGCTCCGTGGTTATTGCCTGCGCTAAGTAGACGTAGTCTTTTACAACTTCAAGTGCACTATTACCTATCTCAAAGTGCTCCTCTCTTCCGAAGTTGTTATACATTACTTTCGTTCTCTGCAAAGTGATTTTATGACCCACCTTTCTGCTCTCCTTGTCTAACTCCTTAATGATGAATTGCAATTTGTCCCCTGAGTTACTCAGCAATGCAATGTCATCGGCGAAGCACAGGTTACTTAAGTACTCTTCATTAACTCTTATCCCTAACTGTTTCAATTCTAGGCCTCTGAAAACCTCCTGTAAGCACGCGTTGAATAGCATTGGGAAGATTGTATCCCCCTGCCTTACACTCTTCTTGATTGGTATTCTATTGCTTTCTTCCTCAAAATACAGCGCTGTTCCATCCTCAATATACAGCACTCAAGTGTATCCCCCATGTGCCACTTCTCTGCGTGGTATACGCGTATCAACCAAGGAGGGGGGAAAGGGGGCCACTAGCCCTTCTCCCGCTGAGAAAAGTTGGGGGCTGAAAGCCGCCTCTTCTTTAGACTGTGGTACGCTGGGAAAACTAACTAATGAGCAAGGCGAAGTTTTTCGTCACAAAAATAATCACTCAATTGTGTTCTTAGGGGAGATTGAAAATGCTACGAGGCATGTTATGACAATGTGAAACTTCGCCGAAATTTCCGCTGTGATAATTTTCTTTGCAGGCTCTTTGCGGTGCGGTACGCCTGCGTGATGCTTTCACGTCTTGTGCTGTAGTATTGGAGAGCACGCAAGCGCTTGACAAGGGCCCTATATATGAAATTCATTTTTCATGATTTTATTGTGCTGTGTGTGACTTGTAGATGTAGTTACGAACAGGCATGAGGAAACTTTTTAAAAACCAATAAAAGCATTTGCTGCTTCCGGAAAATAACTTTCTTCGAAATTGATATATCATCACCGCTGCTTTTTCGAACCTTTTGCGAACCGATGAGTATGATGAATTGTTTTTGATCCATAATTTTTCTGTAATGAAAATCCAAAAATAACTTCCGCTTTAGTGTCTCATAAATCTGATCAGCCTTGCTTATAGTAACTTGAAGCCTTAGCGGCAGCTTGCCAGATAGCCTTCAATTATTGAGTGGATTCGAGCTCAGTAAAAAACGCAGCTTTTAAGCTTTCCCCACAACTTGATCCGCCGGACAAGGGTGAAGGTTAGAGACCATGGTTTTAAGCACTATGTAGGCTTGCTTAAGAGACGGGTTAGTCATTGTCTTTTACGGCTCAGAATACATTTCAGGCAGCAAACAAGCACACACGTGCAGCGCTGCTTGTTTCTCTTTATTCCTCTTTCCCTCGGAACGTATGAGCTCACAGAGACGGATACGCACACAAACTACTAAACACCGTTATGCTGTAAGTAGAAATTTTTTATTATACTCATAATCCACCTCACTACCTGCTAATAATAGCTGCTGCTTATGTGATTGTCGGCTAGGCTACTTGATTTACATTAAAAAAATTGCTATCCAGCTTCCTGACGTCATTTATCAAGCAGGCGATTTCGTGGCACACAGAAAACTTTTAATGGTAAACAATATGCCATATCGAAAATAACTTATTCTCCTATTTTAGGTGGATTTTCATAAGTGATCATTACGCGATGAATCGATTTTGCGTCAATTGTTGCTTCGCGTAACAAGCTGGTGTTGTGTACATGACAAAGACTGTTTACACCAATCATATACAGCTAATGATCATTTATAAATAAAGCAGCGACAGTAGTTTACCGTTATAATCACCCACGTTCTGTTCTTGCAAAGGACAATTTTGTGTACCCCATTTGTAATGGCGTATGTATGCAGCTGCCTGGGGACTCTTTAGAAATGTCAAAACAAAAACAATGAGTGTATACAATGTAGTATGACACTAACACTGCAAATAATACATTTATAAATAAAAAGTTCAGAATTTCATGATACGTTAAAAAGAGCAATATAACAATAGCAATATCATTATTGATTAAACGTTGCAGAAACAGCGTTCAGACTAGTATCGACACGGCAAATATATTATACACACAAGGCTGAACATATACAAAAAAGTGTAATACTCGTTATGAAATAAAGATAACAGCAATCATTCGTTGAAAAACCGTAGTTGGTTCCTTCGCCATGGGAATCGGCCTATACCACGTAAGTAAAACGCGTCTTTACAGAGGTAATGAAATATTTACTGCACATTGATAGACAAGGATTTACCGAATGTATGTTTTCGGTGTATATTTTATTTTATTTATTTGTTTGACAATACATGATTGCCGTAGTGCAGGAGACGAAAGGTGACATTATGAGTCACCTGACTAGGCTTCTAGCACCACACCGTACATCGTTCGCCCGGAGCGTTGCCAAAAAAAAAGAGAAAAAGAAGGAAAAAAAACAGCGGTTTTAACCCCGTTCAACGTGGCTGTATCCTCTTGACACTTAGTATATCTTCATACTGACGACTAATATCCATGGTACATTCATTTGACAAACCATCGTGGTGCCTTTAGATTTTAACCGGCAAAGCATAGTCGGAGAGAATGCGTGATAGCAAGATGAGCGTCGCTTATTCGACGTGCTAATTGGGCTAAGGGTGACCTTCCTCAGCCTGAAGTGTGTTCGAACTTCGCTGTATCTAAGAAAGCCCGTCGTGTCAGCTCTGTGTATGCAAATTCATTAAGAACTGCCTATATATATATATATATATATATATATATATATATATATATTTATGCGCATTTTCATCCGATCCAGGGGTCGTTTACCGAAAACCACGCAACCTCCTGTAAGCACACTTGTCCACCCTCAAATCAATACCTCACACCCCCAATAATTCATGCCGACCTTGTTTCAAGTCACGATGTCTTGTATGTTAGGCGATGCGAGAAAAACACAAAGCAACCAGCACCCAATCCAAGTTTTCGATTACCATACGAGAAAACCTAACATGCGATTCCTCAAATCTGGTATACCTACTCAAATGCAACGTGAGTAGTATGCAGTGCATCGGACAAACAGAAACGCCGTTTAGGATTCCCTTCAATAATCACAGAGCCCATGCGAAATCAGCCCCAAATCAACCCTTATCAAAACGTGTTAACCTTCCCCACCATGCATTCGACAAACTATCAGTAACGCTCTTAGAGACGGGATTTAAATCAAACCGAGAACGTGAACAACGAGAGTCGCACGTTATCAACCGATTTAACACCCTCGATAGAGGAACAAAGAAGAATCCTGGTACACTTGAAGCAATAAAGCATTAGAAAGCAATAACGACAATAAGGAAAATAGTAACTTTTGTTCACGGCACTGCAGCTGCGCAAAGCACTGGACAACTCAAAACAATTCCAAGTGTAACTACTCTTCCCAAGTACAGCTGTCGTCCTTTTTTTGTTCTTACTTCACTACCCAATGAATTGTGCCAAACATGACATGCCAAACAGCAACCCTTTGCACAGTCGGGAGGCTCCTACTGCACGCGTAATCCAGAAGCGGGCAAGGAATTCGCATTGCGCCCGCTTACCAGCCTCCGCCGCAATACACGGCACCCCTCTTTCTTCGACGAATTGTCGACAGGGCGCTGAATAGTTAAAGGCTTAAACTTCTTCAAAAAGCTCTTTTTGCCCCACACCGAACCGCCAGAGCCAGGAGGCGACGTCTAGTCGGGAAGAATGCGTTAGTGAAAGGAAGCATACACAGACCACTGACATCAGAAAGGTGAAAGGGAGAAAAGGTAGAAAGATGAAGGGGGAAGTGGAAGGAAGAGGGGAAGAGCGTGCCCGAGGGGGGGGGGGGTCCACTTTATATTCTTTTTCTCTTTTTTTCTCTTTCTTTCTTTTATTTCTTCTTTGTTTTCTTTTCCTTATCTTGGTTTTCTTTTTTTCTGCCTTTTTTCCTCTTTCCCTCTGAATTGTGATAGTATAAAGCTGAGCACTAACAAACTGTACCTTCAAACCTGATGAGGGCCAGACTCTAGGCTAAAACGTCGAAATAAATCACGATGTGACCGCTCACGAAGAATCTACTTGACTTTATATATATATATATATATATATATATATATATATATATATATATATATATATATATGAAAGGGGCCAGTCCCACTTCTGCGTAGTGACTGAGACACCACCGGTAGCTGTTCCTGCCCACAGCGCCGCTGCATGAAAACATCAGCAAATACGGCAACACAAAGCACTTAGTGAATATGGTCGTAGAAAACTGAAAGAATGCCCTCTTTTTTTCCGTTTAAATTTGATGGTGACGGACTCATTAGAGTTATTTTATAAGCACTTGTTGGCAAGTGCAGAGTATGAAAACATCTATCGTTTGTGTTTGGCCTCTATTCACAAAAGCTATACTTTAGTACTGAAACAAGACTGCTCGCTGCATAACTAACGATAAAGTACTTCACTGATCAAATGTATGTTCTCAGCATACCACAGAGAAGTTCACTAACCAATAAAGAAGCAACCAAGTTTTTGCAGTTCAATATCAATGGTGGCGGGTATTAACGCGCAAATTAGACAGCTATCACACCATGATCATTATTATTTTATTGGGTAATAGTCTTATCGCACTGCTTCAGTCCTTGTCCTGCTGGTAAAATTACTGGAAATCATATATGTCACAAACTGTTTCCATAAATACTAAATTTCCTTTGCAAAGAATTCTTCCGACTGTTCCAAGTCCCTACCGTTATGACAGTGTAATACCACAATTGCACAATAGTGCTAATTGGCAGAGTTTGCAAACGTGGTCAATCCGTTCTTGCCGCAGCTGTGAGCCACTAAAATAGGTGATTGTTGCACGTAGCTTTGCGATCATTGCAAAGAGAGAATCGTTTTCGATGCCATGATCTACTGCGCCTCTGCAATCTCCTTACGGCTTTTTTCCCACATTTGATAGAGAACAAGACATAACAATAGAAGATTGAACTTTCACTTTTGCTTTTTAATAAGCAGTTGGCGTGTACAAGACGCCAACTACATTATCTTTTCGCCACGTTACATAACTGTCTATTGCGTTTTCTTTTTTATCACTAGAGGCATGTGCAGCTTGCCTAAACAGTTTGCAGACACGAGTATCAGATTAAATATGCAATGCAATGTCTCACTGCACAGAAAATAAATGTTATTCCTTCAGGTATATAATAGAATGTACTGTGCAGTCTAACAAATTCATCTTTGGGGAATGAAATATGTTCAAGTTTCTTAAATTAGGTGAGTCCGTATTGATAAATTGAGGGCAGCGGTTTCTAGTTATTGGGTTGTATTGGTTAGGTGCGAATCTTCGTAAAAGAAGAGGCACAATTCACTATTAGTTTCAAGCACATAGCATTTCTGTTTGTTTCCCTCTCATGGTGAGAGAAGACGAAGACGAAGTGTTGCTGTAGCTGAGTGTTTGCCGTTCATCTTCAGACTTTTCACTTATTTTCGCAGTTATACGGGGAAAATATTTCCCTTTTCGGCGGCGATGGAAGTGGACTCATCTGCACGCCCACCCGAGTTGCCGGCGACAGCGCCGGCAGCCTCAAGGAAGCGAAACTCCCTTTACAGTGACAGTGAGGCTACCCTCATTGACACTGCCGAGAGCGTCGACAGCTCCGACGACGAATACGTGACCGTCATGAGCCAGAAAGCAAAGCGGAGGATGCTCAGGGCATCCATGGACGCATCTGCGGGGGGGGGGGGGGGCGCAAAGCCCGCCGATGTACATCGTCCTATTCTTGCCTACGCAACCATCCATCAACATGAGACTACTGAACAGGCAAGTTGTATCTTCAGAGCTCGAGGCACTGGTGCCGAACTGTATAAAGGATATCAGAGTGAATCCCGGGAAAAATTTTGTAGCAGTGGACGTCGCTCAAGCGTCAGCGTTAGATTCACTGAGCAAAGTTACCGTCCTTGGCGGCATGAATGTTCACACTATCATTCCGCTTGGAAATCAGGCAACTACAGGCGTCATGTATGACATCGATGTGACCATCTCAAATGAAGATCTGCCGATTCTTATTAAGCCTGCTAATAACAGGCTCCAAATACTACAGGTGTGCCGTCTAGGAAAGTGGAGATGTGTGAAGATAGACTTTAAGAGTTATTGCCTGCCGACACATGTTAAGGTGGGTCATTTCCGACATGCTGTGCGGCCATTGGTCCCTAAGCCGCTTCAGTGCCGAAAATGTCAGAAATTTGGTCATGTGAGCGCCGTCTGTGGAAATCCTACATGTGGAAATCCTACATGTTCTGTGGAGATCCTAAATGTTCTCGTTGTGGTGCGCCACACTCTGCCGACAACTGTAAGGCTAATTCCTATAAATGCCCGAATCGCCAAGGGCCCCACGACGCCGCATCAAAAGAGTGTCCGAAAATAAGGCAGGAGATTTCGGTTTTGAAGAAAATGGTGAGAGACCGTTCGACTCACCGAGAAGCGGTTGCTGTGGTCAGGCGACATCGTTCTCGTCGCCGACGCTCATTTAGAAAGCCTGCCCACAGTATCAAGTCTTCTGTAAAGCCTCCTTTCGTTGTATTAACTTCACCACCACCACCGGACTGAAGGAACACGTGCACTGAGAATGCTGCCCCTGCAAAGGAGGTTCTGGAAGAAGCATGGCCATCACTTCCAAGGATAACCCCTGCAGAAAAACTGGAACGTGCACCGGTGGCACCACTTTCTGCATCTCGCCAAGATGAGGCGACAGAGCGTGACCGAGAAATTTTGACGATGATCAAGTCTCTTATCAATGCCAATCGCACGCTTATAGGCAACACGAACACGCCTACAGCACGATGCGCAGTGCAAGTATTGGATGCCCTGAGTCCAGTGCTTTCCAACTGCGCATAGACAAAATGGCTCTTTCACTGCCTTCATTCCAAGACGAAGTACGTAGTGCGACACTTTTACAGCGGAATGCCAGATGACTTAAATCACAGATCTTATGTTCTCGACATTACGTTTTCCGCAACAGATTTCCTATATTAGTAATATTTGAACCAAATTTGTCAAAAGCGATAAAGTATTCTGGCTACGAAGCCTTCACTTCATCGACTTGTGGTGAGCCCAGCAAAGTAATTATATATATCCGCACAGATTTAACCTACATTCCACATTTGGTGCAACCCCATAACGGAAATCAATACGTATGCCTCCGCGTTGCAAAGAAGGAGGTAGCCTTCACACTTATCGGCACATACATTTCATCATCTGGTCAGTTTGATGGTGAAAAACTACATGACATCTTGACCGCTACTCCTGGACCTTGGATTGTTATTGGTTATTTTAATGCTCATCACTTGCTTTGGAGAAGCACAAAGATTGATTCCAGAGGCCGGAAACTTGCTGAATTCGCCTCACGCCACGAACCTAATGTTCTGGATGACGGCTGTCTAACGTATTTGCGTGGTTCGAGATATAGCAGTTGCTTGGATCTTGCATTGGCGTCACGGCAATTCACCCACCAAGTGCGATGGTTCACTAATATTGAGACTCACGGCAGTGATCATATTCCAACGTATCTGAAGGTCACAGGTTTTGCGAATTCCTCCTGATCAACTAACAGAAGAGTAAATTGGACAATGTACAAGGCAAGGGTGGAAGAGGCGTGCGATGATATCGCGTGCAGCCTCGAGGAGGTAATGAAAAATGTGATGGAAGGGGTTACGTGCGCCTTTAAATAGGCATCAAAGGGTACAGAATTTGATATAGAACTTGAACGACTACGAACGATTCGTAGGCGGGCGGAGAGGAGGTACAGGCGCACTAATTCGATTCATGACCTCAGAGATGCTCTACGTCTACAAAAGAAAATCCAACGTCGAATGAACAAGCTGGAGGACCAACGGTGGAATACATTTTGTGAATCTCTCGATCCTCGCAAGCATATTTCCCATATATGGAAGACGGTGCGTGGCCTTGGCTCGACTCCACAACATCGTCCATTCAGCACATTGGCTCTCCATCAAGGCCGCCTGCAGGTTGACGTTGCTGGAGATTTCTGCGTGAGGATTGCGGGCAATGTGGTTACCATGAGTGACGAAATTTATGTGGATGCTCCCGTAGCACGATTTTCTGAACTGAATATGCTTTTCTCACTCGAGGAAGTGGATGCAGCTCTAGCCACCTGCAGACGTTCATCGTCACCTGGGCCGGACGGTATTACATACACTGTTTCATGCCATCTTGGAAGACGCGGCCGAGACCAGCTACTAAAATGCTACAACCAGTCATGGAACGATGGCGTCGTTCCAGAAAGGTGGAAATCCAGCCGCTTGGTACCAATCCTCAAGCCTGGAAAGTCGCCACTTGATCGATATATATATATATATATATATATATATTAAGAAGGGGCCAATCCCACTGCTGCGTAGTGACTGAGACACTGCCGGTAGCTCTTCCTGCCGACAGCGCCACTACATGAAAACATCAGCAAATACGGCAACACAAAGCACTTAGTGAATATGGTTGTAGAAAACGGAAAGTATGCCCTCTTTTTTTCCGTTTAACTTTGATGGTGACGGACTCATTAGAGTTATTTTATAAGCACTTGTTGGCAAGTGCAGCGTATGAAAACATCTATCATTTGTGTTTCACCTCTATTCACAAAGGCTATACTTTAGTACTGAAACGAGAATGCTCGCTTCATAACTAACGATAACGTACTTCACTGATCAAATGAATGTTCTCAGCATACCACAGTAAAGTTCACTAACTTATAAAGAAGCAACCAAGTTTTTCCAGTTCAATATCAATGGTGGCGGGTATTAACGCGCAAATTAGACAGCTTTCACACCATGATGATTATTATTTTATTGGGTGGTAGTCTTATCGCACTGCTTCAGTCCTTGTCCTACTGGTAAAATTATTGGAAATCATATATGTCACAAGCTGCTTCATAAATACTAAATTTTCTTTGCAGAGAATTCCTCCGACTGTTTCAAGTCCCTACGGTTATGACCGTGTAATACCACAAAGCGTCACAATGGTGCTAATTGGCAGAGTTTGCAAACGTGATCAATCCTTTATAGCCGCAGCCGTGAGCCACAGGTTTTGCAACTTCCTCCTCATCAACTAACAGAAGAGTAAATTGGACAATGTACAAGGCAAAGGTGGAAGAGACGTGCAATGATATCGCGTGTGGCCTCGAGGAGGTAATGAAAATTGTGATGGAAGAGGTTTCATGCGCCTTTAAATACGCATCAAAGCGTACAGAATTTGATATAGAACTTGAACGACTACGAACGATTCGTAGGCGAGCGGAGAGGAGGTACAGGCGCACTAATTCAATTCATGACCTCAGAGATGCTCCACGTCTACAAAAGAAAACGCAACGTCGAATGGACAAGCTGGAGGACCAACAGTGGAAGAAATTTTGTGAATCGTCGATCCTCGCAAGCCTATGTCACACGTGGCCTTGGCTCGACTCCACAACATCGTCCATTCAGCACATTCGCTCTCCATCAAGGCCGCCTGCAGGTTGACGTTGCTGGAGATTTCTTCGTGAGCATTGCGGGTAATGTGGTTACCATGACTGACGAAGTTTTTGGGGATCCTCCCGTAGCACGATTTTCTGAACTGAATATGCCTTTCTCACTCGGGGAAGTGGATGCAGCTCTAGCCACCTGCAGACGTTCATCGTCACCTGGGTCGGACGGTATTACATACCCTGCTTTATGCCATCTTAGAAGACGCGGCCGAGACCAGCTACTAAAATGCTAAAACCAGTCATGGAACGATGGCGTCGTTCCAGAAAGGTGGAAATCCAGCCGCTTGGTACTAATCCTAAAACCTGGAAAGTCGCCGCTTGATCTGGCATCATATCGACCCATTGCGCTATCCAGCTGCGTGGGGAAAATCTAGGAAAGAATGGTTCTGACACGCCTCGAGTGTTACCTTGAACGCTACAATATATACCCATAGGCCATGGCTGGTTTTCGAAGAGGCCGCTCTTCTATTGATAATGTCATCGACCTTGTAACCTCTGTGCAACAGCAGAAATACCTCAAGCGCATCTCGGTTGCAATGTTTCTCGATGTGAAAGGTGCATACGACGACGTAACGGACGATGCCATCCTAAATGCCTTGGCGAACATTGAAATCGGTGGAGAAATGTTTCGATGAATTCGGAGCTACCTACAGAGGAGACCCTTCTTCGTGCTCACTGCGGAAGGCCACACCGTTGATCATTGCACCGCTCGTGGCGTTCCACAAGGCGGAGTCCTCAGACCTACGCTGTTTAACCTCACGATCATTGGCCTTGTACAAAGTCTACCTCGATCAGTCAATACCTCTACATACGCTGATGATATATTTATCTGGGCTTCAGCAGTGACAAGACTCCAGGTACGCGCATGGCTCCAGAAAGTAGCAAAAATAACGTCGACGTACCTCCCTTCTCGAGGCCTCACAATTTCCACCGAGAAGTGCGCCTTAGTTCCTTTTACCCGCAAGCCCATGCTCTCTTATCCTGTTTCTATCGACAAGGTGAACCTTTCGTATATGAGACGTCACCGATTCCTTGGCGTCATCATCGACAGAGATCTCTCGTGGAGTGCTCACATCTCGCACTTGAAGAAAAGGCTCAGTTCTATCACACACGTGATGAGATTTCTCGCTGGTAAAACGTGGGGCACATCAGTGTCATCTATGCTTCAGCTGTACAGAGTGCTCTTCTTGGGATATCAGCGGTATAGCACGCCTGTGCTTTCGAACGCTGGAAAAACTCACATCATGGTCCTGCAAAGCATTCAAGGCCAAGTCCTCCGCACATGCTTGGGGCTACCTCGGTGCGCTAATACGTCAGCAACAATTGGTATTGCTAAAGACCATCCGATCACGACATATATAACTGTAGACAAACTCCGGACACATATCCGTCACATACCAGAGTACCTAACCACCACCTTGCTAGCATGCCACTAGAAAGACCAAAGGCAGCGTTTTCCAAAGTTGTTGCGGCTAACCACAATTCCATCTCGTGGAGATTCTCGCCCGCAACCATACCACTATCTCCAGAGTGGTGCATGAAAAGACCGACTGTGCACCTTGAAGTGCCGGGGATATCTAAAAAGGCAAGCCTGTCATCTGCAGCCCTCAAGCAGATCTCACTGGACCTTTTGCATTTGTCGTATGCTAACCGAATTCATGTTTACACGGACGGTTCTGTCTCAGGAAGTTCGACAGGTGCCTGTGTCATACCATCTGGATCAATCACCGTCAAATTCAAGACATCACATGTCACGACATCTACGGGATCCGAGCTCGCCACTCTTCGAGCCGCTGTGGAGTTTGTTACGCAAGAATCCCCTAGTAAATTGGCCATTTTCTGCGACTCCAAGGCAGCCCTTCAATGCGTGCGAAGTCTACGCCGTGGAAACTACCACAAGATGGTGTATTGTATTAATGAAATTTGTCATCGCGCTGCTTATTAAGGACACGACATTGTTTTACAATGATTGCCGGGCCACTGTGGCATCAGTGGTAACCACCTCGCCGACTACGCTGCCCGATGTGACCACGATGAAGTGCTTACACTGTTATCACCCTTGCCAAGAGTAGACGCAGCTAGAGAACTTCGTCACATCGCGCATAATGCCACGCTTGCGCACTGGAATTCTCCATTTAACTCCAATCACCGCCCTAAAAATCTTAAGTAACTACTCCAGAAACAACTTCCACCCAAGGTTTCTCGACGTGACGCTACAATGCTGTGCCGGCTGTGGACTGGGGTAGCGTTTACTAAGTCATGCAGCCATCGCGGTGACATGGCGGATCCATCCATGTGTGAAAGCTGCAACTGTATAGAGACTATTAGACATCTCTTGTGCCACTGTGCCCAATTTGATGAAGATTGCCGGGCTCTCCAGTATGCATTGAACAGACTCGATGACCAGCCATTCAATGAAGCAAAATGTGGTGCGCGACCATGAGCCTGGTCGCGCACCACATCAGCACAGAAAGCCACACGAGCCCTCCTGAGATACTTGACAGCAACTTCATTGAGGAACCGCCTGTGGAACTCGGGATTGTGTGTGTAATGTGACATGTGTATCTTTCTCTCTCTCTCTTACTCCGCTTTCTTCCTCCCCATGTGTAGGGTAGCAAACTGGACGCATAGTCTAGTTAACCTCTCTACCTTTCCTACATTCCTTCTCTCTCCTCTCTCTCTTTCCCTCTCATGGTGCTGGCACTGGACAGTCGAGATCGCTTTCTTTGCGATCCCACCTCCACATTTGTGCGTTTATGATACAATTCACGCAGTTTAACTCCAACAAGGCGCTTCATGATGCTGTGGAGTCATTAGGAGACTTACTGAAGAACGATGCCAACCGCAAGGCATCGTTCTTCAGTGCTTTCAGATTATGCTTGATATATTCATAACGATTGAAGGCTCAAGTTTTTTAAGCGCATGATATTGTTCTACATTTGTTAGATATTCTTTAAAATACAATGTGACTTTCGAATTGCGGGATAAAAAGCTCTGGTAAAAATGCAGATTGTCCAGCTCCACATGCCAGCATTAGAAGACAAAAAGAGAGAGCATTCCTGAAGTTCACTAAACACGTAAACGGACAAAGAATACTGATCGAAAGTGGCAAATTGAGAAGTGTCATTAAATATTTGTAGGCACCAATGCGCTCCTCGAAGAAACACAAGAAGTAGAAGGAAAATACAAAAAAAGTATTCTGAACCAATAATGTATGTCCAAATATTCAAGTTTTGTTGTCTAGCCACATACAGATTGTATAAAGAGAATACATATTCTTGGGTGAAAAAAGGCACAATTGCTAAAACTTAAAAATGCATCTATTTATTATGTGTGAGAGAAAGTCTTTGAGTATTTGGAGGCGCCAGCTTAAAGGAACCTTGCAATACTCCCTTTGTCTGGTAGGTTGAAATGCAGTGCTGCTTCCTAAGAATGTTGCACAAAGGGACCTTGCAATACTCCTTTTGTCTTGTAGGTTGAAACGCAGTGCTGCTTCCTAAGAATGCTTTAGAGATAAAATGATTCCCTTCTTGAATTTGAATTCTGAAAGACGCTAACAAAAGTAATACATGTTGCCAATGACTAACACAGACTTCATTGAATAAATACAAGGCATTTGCAGTATATTTAGCATATACAGTACAACGTATTGCTTTTTTTATGTGTGAGTCGTTTCCGCTTAGACCAGAAGGCGCCAGTATCCCAAATAAAGGGCCATACATAACGAAGACATAAAACAGATGAGTTTAGAGAATATATTAAAGAGTGGGATGGGGTTCGGGAGCACGAGAAATGCCCCGATCAGTTAGAAAGTTATGTTTGTTCAGGTCAGTGAGCCATGAGAGATGCATTTTCTCAGAAGTGGTCGTGTGAGGCTTATGATTATCACAAACATAAATGGTGACATTTGTCTGCGCACAGTGAAAAGTATGATTTTTTTATTTTTATTCATGGCGCAGGTGAGTTTAACCTATGTGTATTGTTTATGAACCACATTCTCTTTGCTTTAAACCACTAAAGCACTGTATAAAAGGTCAACCTCCAGGACACAAATTTCGCTGATATCGAAGCCCATTTATTTTCTCTGTACCACATAATCAACAATTAAGTTCATGAACCCAAACTACGTGCGACTTTCATCCTTGCAGGCATCTGAAAAAGAACAATATGAGTTGTAGGCAACAAAAACACAACAAAAATTTTCCCCTTTTAGAATACTTTGCAATATTGGCCATAGCCACCTGTGCTCGGAACGCGCTTTCTTCTCTCAGCTGAATCAACCTGACTCTGCACAGCTACGCCCACACCTACCTCCCTCAATTTCTTTGCTAAGACCCACGTCACTTGTTTTCGGTGGTCTTCATTCTAAGTCGACCTTATGTGCTTGGCACACAACGTTCGTGCTCAAGGCACCTATTGCTTTCTCGACTTTCTCCCAGCGAACTTGACAATGAGTACTGGGCGAGTGCTTTTCTCGTTCTACGCGCCTACCTACGCTTCGCCTACGGTCTTTGCACTCAACTCCTTCCCCATGAACACGCCCACCTCCTTTCTTCACCTTCTTTGCTCTGACGTGCAGTAACGAGAGTGCTCTTGGTAAAGACTGTATTCCCGTCACATTACTGGCTTTCCGAGAGCCCGTCATGACGTGACACTGTGCATATCATAAGTACCGAATATGGCATGATACAATGGTACCGTGCAGCAAAAGAATTTGACTGAGCCATCGCAGAGTATTTCCAAACCTATATACCATTATATATAATTTACACCTTTATATATAGAACTGGATATGTGCAGAGAGGTACCATATGGATTGGCAGGCCTGTTTTTACCTTTTTCCGAAGCAGTCTCGAGTACATCCGTGGATCTGCAGTCGACGATGCGACTGCCATTCAGAATGTCTGGAGACTGCCATTCAGAATGTCTGGATTTTCAGATAATCATGCAGCACTCCAGATAGGAAGGCCACATACATGCCCACCATCTGCACCATGGTGTTTTTTTTCGGATAAAGTGACCTCAATAACTTCCCAACTTGCGGTAATAACTGTGTGTTCTATTCCAGCGCAAGCTATATATTCTTTGCGTCCATCATGATTTCACTGTCACAGACAATGGTGGTGTAATAATTTTGTAACCTGAGTTGCTGAACGCCATCATTTCATAGTTTCTACTCTGTTTTCGCTATAACGGGGAGGGTTAAAAACGAAGGACTGCGAATGACAAACTGAAATTAGATTAGTAGGGAACTGTTCGGTGCGTCAAACGTCTTCACTTACTGCATGCCATTTTACTGTTATATACCTGACAAGTGTAATAACTTTGCAATTAAAAGCAATATGTGTGCTGTTCTTTCAGAATACCAAGCAGACTTCATGAACTGAATACCTTGATCATTAAATATTCAAGATTTTTGGAATTAAAACTTGCCTGAGATGAACCAGGGCATGTGATTCTGGCATTTCAAGGAGATCGAGGCTGAAATAGGGATTGTATCAATGTTAAGAATAAAGAACACACAAGCGCATATCACAAACCTTGCAATTTAAAACTCGCATTTTTAAAGTAGTCCTTCCAACTGTTTGCTACCCAATGTTACACCACCAAGATCCCATATTGGTAGCTGAAACCAAGGTGTGCATTTAATGACCACTTGAACTGCATTTATTTGGTAAATAAGTATTACCCATAGATATGTAGAGATAATGTTTTTTGTCACACTTCACAAAATATTTCATATTTTAAATGCAAGATTTGAGACATTCAATTTAGTGCTGATTGATTATTGTTTCGTGTTTTGACTACTGATGCTATTGAAGCATTGCCAGTTTCTTCATGTATGAGTTCTGTAAGCGGTGCTTCAATGAATTGCTTGTTTATTTTCAGAGAATTTGGATACATTCACGCTTTCCATGGTGTTATGTCGTTTATTCAATTAAAATACTCTAAGGGCCATAGATATTACACAGAGGAGTGAGGGAAAGTACAGAGAGAAAAATAACTCATAAATGAGCTCTGAAAATTGAATATTACAGGCAAAAATATAAAAAGTATTTTACAAGTATTGCTTGAACAATGTAGAAAACATAACAAGTACCACAAATGCTACCAGCACAAAAGTAATGAGAGTACACAAAACGTTAAAGAAAGCAAAACATTTGGTATATCCGTCAGGTACACATTTGTTACACGTTATAGCGTTGGTGTTAAGTTAAAATAAGTACAATGAAGAATGTAACAAACAAATACATACAGAAACTATGTACCATTTCATTAAATTGATTAGTATCCTTCATAGTGACAGCACTAGCAGGAAAGTGATTCCACTCATCACTCATGTGCGGTGTTAATGAACGAAGGAAAGAAGAGGGTACACAAAGTCAAATGGCAGCCTTGTGCAGGAGAATAATACAAAATGAAATGTATATCGGGCCGGAAGGTGGTCATGTCGTAAACGAGGAAGGTGATACAACACGTAAAAATGATAGAAGTGCAAGTGTTCGTTTCGGAGGTTAAAAATGATAACTATAGATGGAAGTTCATTAAACGTATACTTTCGGCCCTATTACACGTGAATAAAGAGAATATTGCATTGTTATAAACATTTCTAATAAATCAATAAAAGGTTTCATTTGGTATCCAAAGCTTAGGCAGTGTAACATAGTGTACGTCGAGTAAAAGCTTTGTTGAAAATTCGTTCAAATGATTGTGCCTCACGCGAAATATTTGGTCCACTTATGTTGCTTTGCTCAATAGGTATTTTAAGTCGTAAGTTTTTTCATTGCAAGGGAATGCCAAGTTTCGGCCAAGTTCCGGCTGCAAAATAAGTATGGTTCGCGGTCGTGTAAGTGCTGTGTATATTGTCCCTGACCATATTAATAAAACCATGCCAAGATGCATGGTAATTGCCGATAAGTATTAGCTAACGCAGAAAACTGGAGGAGCGTATACTAATATGATAGTGGTTTTTGTTCGCCATTAAAGCTGAATTTGTCAGCCCAGTAAGCCGATAACAGCTTCCTGTGGTGCGTGGCTCTTTTACATGAATTTTGACGTATTACTAAAGTATGAAATAATTTATAATAACTAAAAATTAGGTTAGTTGGTCTAGAATCAATTTGGCATATTCAAAGTTCATAATTCATTTCTTGATGACCACATTTTTTTATTTGAGAAGTGCACAAAGCCTGCTGCGAGTCTGGCCTAGAAATTACCGCTTTTGATTGAGGCGTCGTACTCATAATGTAGCAGTCATCGCATCACAGCTTGTCCTCATTTTGTTGTATGTGTTGGTCACATATTAATCAACCTCTCCTAAAACTTCATGACACGAACAAGCATGTGTAAGAATGTGCATTCCATACAAAATTGAATAGATAGTTGGTTAGCATTCACGTGCAATTAAGCGTAGTCTGAGATTGGCAGAACGTAGGAATGTGAATAAAATAATGACACCTGGTCATACGTATAGTTCCTCTTCGTCTTTTTTTTAGAATGAGGCGTGTTTTCGGAGCCTCACTATTTCCTAAAACTATATTGAAACTACCTCAGGTAAGTAAACAAACACAAAAGAATGCAAAACAAAACAACTACTCTTTTAAGGAGTACTCGTTTCAGGGTTCGGTCTCATTTTGACTGCGATTTGTATCTTCCTATAGAGCAAGTTAGTCTTAGTGTAGAGTTCCCGTTCTCTACCGAGTATTTTATTAGAGCGCCGCTTTCCTTATTTAGTACTGTCCTATGTTTTTTTGCCAAAACACTTTTTCTCCGTATACTCTGACACTGTTGCTGAAGACGCCAGACCAACGAGAAAGGAGCTGCCCAGTTACAGCGAAAGCTAGTAGAGCGGCCTTTCAGAGCGTTATCAAAGCACTCCTTGGGTAACTACTGCAAGCACTTTAGCTTGAAACCCACTAGGTCATTCTAAATAAATGTTTTGGGTAGCAGGGCGGCATGCGCTATGCTATTTCTGTCATTCTTCTGAGAAGCATGTTTTGCGCTAATCACTTGCAAGGAATCTTGTGGCAATTGTTCATGCAGTGGTTGACTACAATGACGAATGATGGCTGAAGTGGGTATGCGCCATAACTGAAAGAGGAAGAACAAGCTTTTGTGATGGGTCGGATCATTGGACATCCTACTCGCTACGCTATTCGCATTGTGCGACGACTGGTTATGTTTGGCTGGTGTAAAAGACTTCATCAGTCGTATTATTGCGATTAATTTCTCGACATCACGGAAACTATTGTGAAATAGATGAAGGAAGACACGTTATGCTGGAGTTGAGCATTGTGAATTTTTCCTAAAGCAGTTAAACTGCTTTTGCCAATGCATCTGGCTGTGAATCATCATTTTCATGTAAGGCCATTTGTGTTGTTGCTTTGCATGTTTTATTTCTTCTTCTGATGGCTTGTAGGGACTGATTTTGTGTGTGTGTGTGTGTCGGTGTTTTTCTATTATTTATTTTTTAACTCTCCCTTTCTCTTTCCACCCCCTATTCCCCACCCCCAGTGTAGGGTAGCATACCGGATACTAGCATCTGGTTAACCTCCCTGCCTTCCTCTTTTTCTCGTTTCTCTCTCTCTGATGGCTTGTGCAGTGTTCACAGATTAAAATGAAACAACATGGCACTACGTAACGAAAATACTTTTTTGTCACCATTTGCAGTTTATCTTTTATTTTGTTTTAAAACACACTGCAGACCAGAATTTGGTCCTTGCAGGAAGGGCACTCATAGTACGCTAAAAAATACAATACCAAAATATCAATACAGTTAGTACAAGATATGCGCAAATATTTACACTCAACATAGTAAAGGCACTCAGACTGCATTCTAAAAAAATGCAGTGCTGTAGTTCCAACAGAAGTAACTAAAATGAAGTAAAATATACAAAATTGAAACACAACGCCTAACGCGTGTATTACTGTAAATAAGGGTCATTCAATATATTCCAGAATTCCGCTCCGACATACAAAATAATACAAAATCAAAACGCAACCTACCAAAAACCAACGAAATCAAAACATAACACCTAACTCTGGCATTGTGGTAACTTAAGCGTCATTCTTTTCATGCCTAGAGTTCCACTCCGACACTGTCCTGGGAAAAAATGAGTGTTTTTAAATATCTGTCCTAGAGAAATGAAGGGTTAAAGCATGTGTGTGATCGTGACCAGTTCGACTAATATTTGTAAAAATTTAACTGGAACACGAACATCATAGCCAACTTTACCTTTACAGACCAAGTTCACGTGGTTTGAAGCAACTGTACAAACTAGCTCTGGCACAGAAATTAAATCTTTTGTTTTATTTTGTGAGTACTTTACTTGTAATTTCACACCGACGATAATGAGCCTATTGTCATAGAAATGCTTTTTCGCCCCACAGTGCTGTGTGACCGCGTCCTAATGCACACTAGGTAGACTTCATGTATTAGTTCAAATTAGCGGAAAATTGAAACACTTACGCTACTCGGACTACGACCAACAAATGGGAAATTTGAGGGAGATTGAGGCTGAAAAAATAAAAACACAACAATCAAGAATAAGCAACACTGGCATGTACTTTCAAATAAAACTCTGCTTGAACATAAGTGTTCATTGAGCAGTTAAAACTTATTAGTACTCCGCAATAATCGGAAAAACGGGCGCGCGACTTTTAGCTCCACAACGAACAACCAATTTAAGTGCATTCACTATATATATTCTAGTTTGATGGTGGCTGCTGTTCTGTCAGTTGGATCTACGACAGACGTAGATGTGGCGGCGTAGATGGCTGTTCTAGCTTTACCGCTATTCCCTCCATTTCCCCCTTACATCACTGCTCGTTCTCACTTCCATCTTCCGTATCATCGCTGAACTATCATATTGAGACTCTATGCGTTATCGTTTTTAATGCATGAAGCAAAGCGACATGAGATGCATCAAATGATGACCGCATACTATTTCTAAACATATACACCCAGATGTTCCGAAAATTTCTATCGTTCTATGCAATGCACCCTTGAAAAAAGACACATCTCAAAGTCTCTGAAAACACGTTTAGGTCGTGGTGTTTACAACAAAAATTTTATCAGGAGTAGTTGGCTTTCGTTTCTTGCTTTGAAACTTTCAAACTCTATTCGTTTCAACGTTCTATCATTTTAGATGCTGAGGGCTGGGGTTGAGAAGCCTCTTCATGGGCTTGGCTAGCATCATGGCCTCCCGGAATATGCAGGGATAGGAAAATGTGCAGGGCAATACAATAATATATGTGAGTAGACAACACGTGAAGTTCAAGTTTGATCACACATAAACAGAAACTAATGGCTCAGTAAGTTTTAAAAAAAGAAAGAAAGTGCAGTAACGTATGTTGTCGGGGTAGTTGGTGCGTAACTGTGCAGAACATGGTAGGCGAAAACTTCAAAGACGTCGAAAGAAGAGACTCGACGTAGTAAAAAGTAGTAAAAGGGCCATTGCTAGTACGAGCTTACAGTTGGCTCTTACTAGGTCTTGCCACCACGTCCTTGATGAAAGTTTCAGGGAGCAAATAACCAGGCTCGTGTTTGCGGGTTTTCCTTGGTTGGTGTTAACGAGAGTGTGCGAAGCTTTACTGAGAAAATGTCGACATGACGCCAACGGCGATTCTGGCACGAAGGAAAAAACACAGAAGAAGCGACCTGTTGTCATTCCGTATGTGCACATAGAGGGTCATTCACTGAAGCACGTCGCCTCTTGTTTTGATGTCCTTGTCATGTTCTCGGCAACTCGGAGGCCTTTGTGCATTTGTGCTCGTTCGTGTGGCCAACCCAGTGCTCATTGTTTAAAGAAGCACGAAAGGAAGTTTTTTAATTGTGTGGTAGGCATTGTCTACTTGATCCTGTTCAGTTGTGGCAAGGTGTACATTGGCCAATGGGCCTTTGTATATTGATGGATTGATGTGGGGTTTAACGTCCCAAAACCACCAAATGATTATGAGAGACGCCGTAGTGGAGGGCTCCGGAAATTTTGACCACCTGGGGTTCTTTCACGTGCACCCAAATCTGAGCACACGGGGGCCCTTGTATAAACGATCGCTTAAGGAAACATTCACTGTCAATGAGAAACGGCACGGGAGCGCGTTTGCCGCATCCTTGTAAGGAATGCTCGTGTGAACCGCTACTGCAACGTACGAGAATATTGCTAAGAAGCAAAGACAAAGTGGCAGTGAATTGGCAGAGGCAATGTTTATTAGACAATTTGGCGAACAATGTATCAGTGTTCAATCTCTGTCATTTTATGATAATGAATTTGTTTTTCTATCTGATAGATTGCTAGTATAGTTGGTTGGTCTGTTCTTGTATTTGTACGCATGCGTGAGAGTTTATAAGACGAGCTTCTGTTCAATAAAATTCAGTTGCGAGTAAAAAGTGCGCTTTTTCGAGTCTTTTTTTCGAAGATTTTTAGGTTTGCGCCAACAATGTTCTGCCAGGAAAGTGCAACAATCTCGCTTTTTCAACTTGAATAGCTGTGGTGTGTTATAAGTAAGACAACACTACGGCGCTTAAATTTAACTCTCATTATTACTCTAAACAAGCACATGAATATATGCATACGGCATATATACAGATAATATTCAGTGATTGAAAGTTTACACCATTATGAAACTGTGGCAAATAATTTCAGTTTGAGTTCCCAAAACATTTTTAATGATTTGATTGACGTTTTAAATATACATTCCTTCAGTAGAGAAAGGTTGTCAGTGAAAGATGATGCAGGAAACGATGTTTTGAAATGTCATGAAAGAAATATTTCGAGTTCAGCAGCAAATATTGATTTCATATAATGCACCTAATCTATTGAAAAACACGATGGCTTATTTTGTAGCATTTTGAAGCTTACATGGTTGGCGTAAAGTGCATGTTTGAATATAATATGCTTGATTCCTGACCTAAGTACACGGTTGATCACATTATTGCACTCTTGAGCAAGTAGTTCTTGACAAAAGCTAGAGCAACTCGAGCTTTCTTTTAATATGTGGCGTTTACATAGGGAAGTTGGTGTTTCCTCATGGAAAGAGTACTGCGTACATATTTCCGTAATACGTCTTGTCCCATTAGTGTGTTCTCTCAATCATAATGTGGTCCGTTGCGTAAGAAGGATGTGGCAGCGCGAAGTCTGCCTGTTTGTAAAAATACTGCAGAATAGAACGTGAATTCTGATGATGGAGCGAAGCTCCTTGAAAGCAAGTCTACATCATTTTATTTTATTAAGTGAATACCAAATGATAGTCGTTCAAGCGCTGCACCGTACAAGTTCGAGTTACTTTCGAGTAGAGAAGCAAGCGGTACACGGCCTCCTGCGCGTGGTCGGTATGCGCGCTGCTTGTATTCTGCGGACGGTTTGGGCACAACGTTTAACGATACTCTGGCCGGGAGAGAGGGAGCTTTAGGGTAAAGCCGTAGCTCTTATGATGACTAATGAAGACGTACGACAGCTACAATGAACATCGTGTGGGCTTTAGGAACTCTTATTCCAAAATGTAATGTCACCTGTGGTTTGGTGAAAAGAGAGTTGCATTCTGTTCTCTGGAAGTTTTGTTGAATACTGTTTAGCGCTAAAATTATAGCGACTACAAGCCCTACGTGCTTGTACATTGGTCATTCAGTGAATGTGTCGGGTCTGGTGGTTTCTCGCAGGGCCATGTGAACTTTTCTTTAAGGCAATCAAATTTCATGGAAGCTCTAGCGTCGTTTGATTCACTGTCACAGCAGCGGATATTTGACCAACATAATTTTGTCTTCCCTCTTTTCTTGTCTTTTTTTCTCTGTTTTGACCTATTACAATGAGGTGTCCCAGTAATGCAAGGAAAGCGCATATCATTTTCTTGGGACTTAGCACCTTGAATCATAAATGTGATTACTTGATTTTCTTAAGACTTTAGTTCGAGCTCACAGTGGTAGCGTGGCCTCAGGAATCTCTTTTCTTTCTTCTGTTACCCTTTCTTTTGCAACGAGTGCCACTTTGGCGGATGCTGCTACTATACTACTTTTACTACTACCACCATCATAGCGACGATTACGGCAACGATGGCACAGGTGAAATTGTCCGGCGAAAACCAGATGTATGCACCAAGGGACAAGGAAAGCGAAACAATTACCAATATTGATACAATATACTAAAGTAACCGAGATGTTTTACAGAGATCTGTAGAGTAGCCGGCAAAACCATATTCTTAGTGAAGAACCAGCAGTAAACCAGATGACAGTTCATCATTAATGACAGAAGAATTCAAGGAAGCCTTCGCGGGAAAGCAAAGAAGCAAAGCTGCCGGTAAGGATCAGGTAACTAATAATCTGCTGAAAGATGAACGACAGATTGTGTTTAAAAAATTGGCCACCTTGTTTATAAAGTGTCTTCTGACAGAGAGGGTTTCGGAATCTCGGAAAATGCTATAATTTCATTCATAAGAAACAGGACCATAAGGACTTGAATTAGGGGACCATTAGCTTGTTCTACGTCGTATACAAGCTATTTACACAGGTAATCGCTAACAAAGTCAACATAGGATTAGAAACAAGTCAGCCGAAGGATCAAGCAGGATTTCGTAACGGCGACTTCACAAAAGACCATATTCATACTGTTGATCAGCTGATAGAGAAAAGCGTGGAATACAACCCCTACATAAGGCATTCATATAGGACAACCCCTACACAAAGCCTTCACACATTACGACAAGGAGTTCGACTCAGGTGAGACATCAGCAATGATGCAGGTACTACGGGATCAGGACACTGATGAACCCTACATAAAGATACTGTAATAACTCTTCAGCGGACTCGCTTGCTGGATTCCGTGCTGAACGTGTGTGCCCCCGTGATTTTTGACGACAGCGCAGCTCTATCTGACTGGTTTGTCTTCTGCCATCTCCTGACACCATGAAGCTCTCGCTGAGTGGTACCCTGTCTTCGGACTCCTTCGGCTATGTCCCCATTCTTCTCTTTCTTATTTTTACTTCTAAGACTATGCTTTAATTGCTCTTTATTCTCTACCCTCGTGAGCCACTGTTGATGAAACTAACTTTTTATCTTTTTTTCTCTCATTTAGGAATCACTTCCATCAAAAAATCTACAGCGGATTCACAGCCACTAAAGTTTTTCATAAAAAAAGCGACGAATTTTCAAATAACAAAGAATGTTAAAGAAGGCACAATCTTTCCGACGCTATTCACCACGTGTTTACACGAGGTTTTCGGTGCCTAGACTGGTAAGAGTTGAAATTGAGAGTTAACGAAGATTATCTTATTAACCAGCGTTTCACTTGTTATATTGCTTTATTGCGTAATAATTTGGACGTATAAAAGCTCCTGATTATTGAAATGGATGCGGAAAGCAGAAAAGCAGCTCTGAAATTTATATGCATCAATTTATGTGCAACAGTCTCTGCAGAAAACAATGCTTCGCGATAAGTGGACAGATGATGGAAGTTGTAAAGAAAAATATTATGTGGGGTTTAATGTCGCAAAACCACCATGTTAATATGAGAAAGGCCGTAGTGAAAAATATTGACCACCTGTGACTCTTTGCATGCACTAAATACTTAACAAACGGGCCTACAACATTTTTGCTTCTATAAAAACTGCAGCTATCGCAGCCGGGACAAGATTCCGCGACTTGTAAATCAGCAGCCCAGTGCCTCCGCCACTAGAAGGTTGTAAAGGAATATGTCAACTTAGAGCATGTAATAACTGAGCAGCCGAACCATGAGAGTGAAGTCTCTACAAGAATAAAATTGGGGTGAAGCACATTTGGCAGGTACTTTCAAATCATGACTGGTAGATTGCCACTTACGCTGAAGAGGAAGGTATATGACAGCTACAGATTGCCCGGTACTTATCTAAGGATCACCCCTCTGGAGACGTAAATAGAAGGTTCAGCTTAAATTGAGGACGACGCAGCGAGCGATGGAAGGCAGCGTGATAGACGTAACCTTAAGAGATAGGAAGATAGTACAGTGGGTCATAGAACAATTCGGCGTATACGATATTATAGCTGAAATCCAGGAGAACAAATAAACCTGGGCCGGACACGTAGCGAATAGGTACAATAACCACTGCTCATTGGTAATAACTGACTGCATTTCAAGCGAACACAGACGCACGAGAGAAAGACAGATGATTACGTGGCCCGATTATATTAAAAAGTTTCCAGGTATTACGTGGCAGCAGAAAGCACAAGATATGAGTGATTGGCAGTTGATGATAGCGGCATTTGCCTTGTAATGAGCTGCTGCTGATGATAATGTTATTGAGTATAATCACAAATATGATGGTGATGATGATGATCATGACATGTAAGTGTGATTTTACCAGATACGCTACCTTTGGTGCTCCTACAATTCATTTGTACTGTATGCTAGTGGCTAGCTATAGAAAATGCACAAGATAAAAGTGATTGATATGTGATTTTGAACGTCCTAAAACCACCGTTTGATTATGAAAAACGCCGTAGTAAAGGGCTCCACAAATTTCGACCACCTGGGGTTCTTTACCGTGCACCCAAATCTGAGCACATGGGCCTACATAATTTCTGCCTCCATCGTAAATGCAGCTGCCGCAGCCAGAATTCAATCCCGCGACATGCGTGTCAGCAGCCGAGTACCTTAGCCACAAGACCACCGCGGTGGGACCACCAGATAAAAGTACCGATAATTCCTTCAGCCCATATTAATGCCAGTTCTGGTGTTGTGAGCCTGTTTAGAAGTGTAAGCAAAGCAGAGGATGGTACGAAACTGTCATGAACATCAAGGTTTACTTCGTTTACTTTGAGATAAATGACACCGTTCTTCGTCCGGGACTGCCATGAGTGGGGCGTGATTTGTGTTGAAGCTAGAAAGAGCACAGTGCAGCATTCAAGAAAAATAAATACAAACAGACAGAGATAGGCACGACTCTATGTTTTTGAGAAATGCAAAACATTTATTAATGAACTTCTGCAACTTTGACCATATCTGTCGGCCTAGAATCTATCAAGCCATCTACGACCTTTTGCTCTCCTGGCTGTTTTGATAATGGGATCTATACCAATAATGCTATGAAATAACGTGCCTGTACGTACGCGTAAGTGACCAGTCATAACCTGAAAATATGGATATGTATGTCATGACTGTCACGGTTTACATGTCCTGGTCTTGCAGTTCTTCCAGTGGCTTCGTTAACACGACATTTAAAAAAGCTTGTATGTTATGACTATAGCACTTGGCGAGCGTAATGAGAGGCCCTCACGTGGAAATCATCACATGCATGTCACGCGTAAGTCATGACTGCACGCTACACCCATGGTGGCCTCGTGCTCGTTTCGCTACCTTCACTTACACCAAACTTGGTATTACACGATGTGAATGGATCACAAATGTAAATGACACGTCCCAGCATGATAATCGTGACGTGGCTATTACGTAAAACATTACTACCTGCTATGCTCATAGGGCGATCGCGGCCGTTTCGCAAGCTTTACATACACTAAATTGGGGTGTACATGACGTCAATGGGTGAGAATGATACATGACTTGTACAAGAATGATAATGATGACATGCGTGTTATGTAGTAACATGACTATATACCACACTTATGATGCCCTTGCAGCCGTTTCGCTTGCTTCACATATACCAAGTTCAGAATTACGGAACATTAATGGAAGATGGAGGTAAGTGACACGTCCAAACTTGATAATCATTATATGTGTGTCTGTAGAGCATGACTACATGCTACGCTCACAGCTCGCTCGTAGCAGTTTCGCTAGATTCACATATACCAAATTTAGTGTTTCAGAACATGAATGAACGATGAACACAAACGCCAGGTGCAAACATGATAATCGTCACACGAAAGCATTGTGCGGTATATTTTCCGTTCGCTTCGCAAAGTTGTGCTCATTTTAAAATTACATATGAACCTTCCTCATCCGTGCTTCACATTTCATGAAGTCCCACTGTACGTGGGATCTGCTGAATTTAAGCAATGATATTGAGTGTTGAAGTAAAAATGTCTAGCTATGATGTCTTAGAGGGTAATGTATTGGACAGGCTTTAAACTAGTTGCAGGATGCATTGCCGACAACATTTCAACGTTTAAGTACAATGATTGCAAGACTTTTGTTAGCTTTTGTAGCATCTCTAAGGCTATTATGCCGGACACTGTAGTCATTCTTCTAAAACTTTGTTTCACCAATGCGAGAGATAGCATCTTTAGTGTTAAAATAAGTGACTGCTATAGTATCTCACGAGTGTTGAACACCTCATGAAATTGATTTGTGGGGTTTAACGTCCCAAAACACCATATGATTATGAGAGACGCCGTAGTGGAGGGCTCCGGAAATTTTGACCACCTGGGGTTCTTTAACGTGCACCCAAATCTGAGCACACGGGCCTCGACATTTCCGCCTCTATCGGAAATGCAGCCGCCGCAGCCGGGATTTGAACCCGCGACCTGCGGGTCAGCAGCCGAGTACCTTAGCCACTAGACCACCGCGGCGGGCCACCTCATGAAATACATTCGTACAACAAATCAATCGATACTTTCACCTTGTCCTTCAGGGAGCCCATTATTTTTTGAAATGTGTTGCAGAAGCCTTGAAGCAATAGCCAAACTAAAAGATTTAAAGGCCCAGGGTCCTTTACTTGCACCTGAAAATTGTGTACGCGAGAAAGGTTTCAAAAACACAATGATCTGAAGCTCTTGAAAATGATCGCAACAATTTGAATTTCCTGAGGACTCCCAAGAAAGATCGCGTGCGCTCCTTTTCGGAAACTGGCAGAATAATTTGTTTCTGTAAATATATCTACCGACTCCATGAAATTACTAATATTTTATATAATCAGAATGATAACTTGAAGGTATATTTGAAAGCGAGTGCATCGTCTTCCTTAGGGTCATAAGGATCGTGCTTGATTTGGGTGGTGTCAGAATCGTGCATACTTACTAGTGCACTGCAGATTACCTACTTTTCATTAGGTCGTATCATGCATAATAATTTTGTTTTGCTTGCCAGTTGAAGAGTACGTTTTTCGTGTGCTTACGTATGGTTGTGTACCCTAAATACGCAGGAGTGATTTATTCGTTTTATACAGAAAACCAACCCCTATAAGCCTACGCGTCACCCACGTTCATAAAAGAGACACCTTTTACGAAATGTGCGGTCTTCAAATTCATTTTTAGCGCCTTTAGAATACTATAGGCAAAAACTTGGCGTCTATTGGCTAGAAAGCATGTGTAATCACTTTAGAAATTTAGATATTCCACTTTCAGATTTTGTTGGATACATAGGTTTGTGTATGGCTCAACCAATCTTGGATCTCGCAAAATTTTTAGTTTTCTTAAATAAGTGAGCAATTCAGAGAGATAAAAATCTTTCTAATCTTTTTTTCCAAAATATTTTAGCAATCATTTTTTGCTCTGCGGGACCACCACTTGAAATTCAGAAAATTGCGAAAACATACTTGGGATAAAGATTTCTATAAGCAAACCAGTTTGCGCAACCTCTGAAAATTAGCTTTGTTGCAATTTTTGAGCCTCCCGCTTTAGTTGTAAGATAGTTTTTTATGGTAGCGCTGAATTTTGTGCTTGTTAGCACGTTCACAAAGTTGTAGTTCATTCGAGAATTTATATACAAAGTTCGATGTTCGGAAAACTGCATAAATTACATGTACGGCCAATATTCATAAATGTAGATTTCTATATATTTTTTTCGCTTGTGCATTGTGTAGAGGCTGGAAAACAAATACCTAAAATTGACACAAGTGCTAACTTGGCCTATGTTGATACGTCCATATACACTGAAAGTAGTCGAAATAAAGCAGAATTGGGCCTACAATTCTGTATTATACTATGTTTCTTCAAAGACAATTCAACCTATTTTTCTTTTGGTGGAGAGAGAGAGATAAAGGCTTTATTGGACACAATGCGCCAGCATATTGTCTGGGTGGCTTTAGGTGGCGGCTCGTAGTCTCTGTACACGGGTGGCATCTTCGGTCCTGCCGGACGGCCCAGAGCTGGTCGTTCAGCTCTGGCTTTGGAGGGCCACCTCCCAGCGGCAGCGACGCCGACGAAGAAGGTCCCCCGTGGTTGCCGCAGCCGGTTTGGCGGCAGGAACGAGTGAGCTCGAGGCTCCGTGATTTGGTAATGGCGGTCGCTATAGGCGCATCGCGATTGTGGCGTTTTCACGACTGTCGTCGCCAGCACATTCCCAGAGCATGTGGCTCAGCGGTGCTCTGTGCCCGCAAGCTTTACACATTAACGCAGAAGCTAGCTTCCGTCTTTGC